>JAKOOJ010000006.1:94704045-95304045 GCA_022577455.1 Arizona elegans | reverse complement strand
CATGAATTGAATACATAAAATAGATACAAGTAGAGGAAAGATTAGGACAGGGACGGTAGGCACACTGGTGCTCTTATGCACGCCCCTTATAGACCTCTTAAGAATGGGGTGAGGTCAATAGTAGCCAGTCTTAGGTTAAAATTTGGGGGGTTTGGGGATGAAACCATGGAGTCAGGTAGTGCATTCCAAGCGTTGACCACTCTGTTGCTGAAGTCATATTTTCTGCAATCGAGTTTGGAGTGGTTCACTTTAAGTTTGTATCTGTTGTGTGTTCGTTTATTGTTGTGGTTGAAACTGAAGTAGTCATTGACAGGTAGGACATTGTAGTAGATAATTTTATGAACTACGCTTAGATCATACCAAAGTTCTAAGTTTTCTAAGCCCAGAATTTCAAGTCTGGTGGCATAAGGTATTTTGTTGCGAGCATATAACCAAAGCAGAGTTCTTTCTCTGTGGAATGGACCTCAGTGTTGCCATGTGGTCAATGCAACTTGGCTCGTAAGTATTGTCTGGTCAAATCTTAGGCTTGCAGTTCTGAACAAGATGCTTGGCTAATCAACTATTCTCTCTCTCCCGAATTAGAAACATTTGAATCAACAATCCTTTTATTTTAGCTAAGCACAAATTGGAAGAAAAATAGGGGAACTGACAAGAGGTTGAATAACCAAGTACAAACATAAAGACGGAGACTGTCATCACTGCGAACTGCAAAGGATTTGCCATACGGATCACTTTCAGCCTGTCAATTTACACTATCCACACACTATAAAATGCCTATATCCAATTATGTTCATCCAAAATTGGATCACCCTGTCTAGAGAAAACCACGGATGCCTGAAATGCACCAGGAATCTGATCATGAGCCAACTCTGAAATGTTGCCAAGTCTCTGCAGGTCAAGACAAGCATTCCAAGTTAGCCATTTATCTTTCCCCATGATCAGCCTTTTACTTTACAGGGGCAAATTGCTAGCTTGTTTGGTGATTGCAAGACAGCCTTCTTTGTCTGTAATACCTCTGTATGAGATTTTTGATCAGTGTGATATTGCTTATTTATATTCCTAACATGATGCAAAACAATTCCACCCACCCACATACACACCTTTGCATCAGGCCATTTCATTATTTATACATGGCATGAGAAACTGCTTTGTCAATTTAAACCACAGTTTAGCTTGGCAAGTGTTCTGTTTCCAACACTGGACAGCCAGAGGCCACTGGGAACCTGGCAAATAAAGACTTTCCCTGTTGTTTATCCCAAATCCTTCTCATTTGTTTTAGCTTTCACTTGCAATCTGTAAAACATACTGTAATCACTGTGCTGTTTATTAACAAAGGGAATCTGTAGTGAAACCTATTTTTCCCACTTGAGATCCAATATGATGAAAGCTAAGAGAGAGTAATTCAAAGTTTCTTGGTGCATATGGAGGAAAACCAAAATATGACATGATTCTAGGACTCTTGGTGAACTAGTGAATGGCTCATAACCTCTTGCTTACTGTAGCCTAATATCCAAGTTTATTCATTAGTACCAACATTTTTAATAACAAAAAATATTAACACAAAGGACATTGACAAGAAAATGAAATTTCCCATAAAAGAGCACACAAATGACCCTTTAACATAGTATTGCTTGATGCATTTAACATTAATTGATGCTCCTAACATTAGAACCATCATAAAAAAGGCACAACAAAGAATGTTCTTCTTGCATCAATTCAGAAAGTTCAGACTGCCCTAGGAACTGTTGATACAGTTCTACAGAGGAATTATTGAGTCTTTCATTTGTACTTCTATAATTGTCTGGTTTGGTACAGCAACCAAACAGGACAGGTACAGACTTCAGCGTGTAGTTAGGACTGCAGAACAAACCATTGCAACCAGCCTGCCTTCCATTGAGGGCTGTATATCTCATGAGCCTGAAAGAGGGCTGAGAAAATATCTACAGACCCTTCACATCCTGGACATAAACTGTTTCAACTCCTCATCTCAGGACACCACTATAGGGCATTGCAAGCCAAAACAACTAGACACAAAGACAGTTTTTTCCCTTGTGCCATCACTCTGCTGAACACCTAATTCCCACAGTATGGCCTTATGTCTAAGGATATTTACCTATGCAGCATGACTGTATTATTATTATCCTTCTCATCTTTTCCACTACCTTGGAGAGGAAAGAGTGGGTCTGATTCAAAGACCCTTAGAGAGTTTTTGGGACTGAACTTGGTTCTCCTCAGTCCTAGATCAATAACTTAAGTACTCCACAACACTGGTTTTCTTCTGGACAATTAAAAAAAAACCCACAATCACAACAACTCATTTTGTCAACTGATAGCTAGAAAACCAGAGGTGGGAGACTTCCGGTTGGTGACGCGTGGTGTCATGGCGTGGTGAGAGTGATCGCTCTCTCCCACTGCCACTTATCGCAACGTTTTGGGGACCGTTCGAGGCGTGGAAGCTTGGAGGGCTTCGCGGACTATAGTGGGGCTTTGGTGAGTCGAGTGGCGGAGTGCAAACCCACCCGGCGCGACCGATTCCCACTGTCAAGCTAACGGGGCGCGTCTGCCTCTTAATGGCAGACCCGAAGCCACGATAACCAACAAGAGGGGAAGCAAAGATTCCGGGAAGAGAGGTGAGAACATCTGTATCCACTCACCCCAAAGTGCGCTCGGGAGCTGAAGATCGGATTACGCTTTGCTGGCTGGATCGGAGCGGAAGGGCTCAAAGAGGAAAAAAGCGGCGATTGGAAGAGAGGAGGAGGACTGACAGCGAGATCGCAGACAGGCCGGCAAGAAGGAAGGAGGGGAGATCGGCAAGCGGACCAGCGGCACGATCCCTTTTTTGGATTTAATTTGCTGTATAGACCGTGCTTGGAGGACGTGGGGAAGAGATTCTGCTGACTGAGGAGAACGACCGGAAATTTAGGACCGGAAGTGCAACCATACTTGATACCAACGAGAAGAACAGCGAAGAGCCAGAGAGGAAAGAAGGAGCACCAGGAAGAGAATAACAGAACAATTAACTAACTTTTACAAGGAGTTGGAGATTTTGAAGAAGCGAGAAATAGAAGGGTGAAGTAACCAATGTACTTTCCAGTATAAACTTTAACAAGTGTGGCACTTGAAGGGACTAAGAGGATTAGAATTTAAATTTATATTAATACATTTTGTTATTATTTTAAAAACAGTCTAAAACTACAATATATATATATTTACTATTCTTTTTTCTTTTTTTCTCTCTACACATTCAAAGTATTTATAATATTTAGTTATAATATTTATATAAGTATTTAAATTATTTAAAGTACCTATATATTTAGAGTATTAAAAGTAGTAATATAACATAGCTAATTAATTTATCTAAATACCTGTATAGACATATTAGAACCTATCTTCTATTTATTTACCTATCTATCTATTCATCCATTTATATTTAACTATCTACCTATTTATATATCTATCACTTATTTATTAGCTACTTTTTTTGGTCTGGTTTTTGTATTTTTTACTGCTGTATGCATAGAGTGGCTATTGATTGATTGATTATTGTGTCTAATATTATCAATAATATTAAGGATAAATTTTATAAAATAGTGATTTAACTTATAACATCAATTAATTAAGTGTTTACCGATTGGATATTGAGTATTACCTTACTGAGTAGATGCATTGGTACTGAAAGGTTTATTTTCTCTTTTCTCTTCCTCGAAAATTTGAGAATCTAATTAATTGTTAACTAGGAATTGAGTCAAATTAGAAACGCAGCCCCCAAATAAGGAATAGTCAATAAAGCCAAGTTGTGGGTAGCATAGCGGAGAAAAGGGCAAAAACTTCATTTCCACCTATTTTGTGAATTGGAAATAGCTTCAAAAATTCTCTTTACTTAAGTAGTGCTAACTAAGCAAGGGAAGTCAACTAGTGGATGACAGTGTGGAGGAACATAGAAAGGATAGTTAAAGAACAGGCGAAAGTGCTTAGGGAGATGAGTTTTGCATCTACTGTGACAAAAACAGGAAAGAAAGTAACCCCTAGCGTTTCAAGTCCCACAATTACAATGTCCTCCCCTGCAACTCAGAAATCGACGGAAGCGCTACCAAAAATAGAGAAGGCATCAGTGATTCCAACAATGCAAGCGATGCAGGCATCACTAGCAATGATTCAGGAGACAATGCTCTTAATGCAAGAGAAAATGACTAATAACCACCAAGAAATGAAAACAGACATACAAGGCATTGACCAGAAAATAGGTGACATACAGCAAGCTATTCTAAATAACGAACAGAGAATAGGCAAAATAGAATCTAAAGTGGAACAACAAGAGAAAGACTTAGAAATAGTAGATCAAAAACTAATGGCCCAGAATAGGGACCTGGAGGAAGCGATTACACAATTGGAAATGGACAAGGCCTCTTTCTATCTGCGCTTTCAAAACGTAACAGAGGACAAGGACGAAAATCTTGGCCAAGTAATGGCCGAATTAATAGCGGAGGTGCTCCAACAGGACTCAAATGACATCATAAAAGAATTGGATGAGGTGTATAGAATCCAGACCAACTACGCCAGATGGAACAATCTACCCAGAGAGGTACACATAAGGTTCGCACGAAAGAAAGTCAAGGATATCTTTTATAAAATGGTAAAAGAAGAACCGATTAACTATAAGGAAAAGGAGGTGATTGTCCTGAAGCAAGTGCCGAGGAGGGTGAGAGAACAAAGAAGAGACTACAGATTCCTGGCCTCACAGCTGAACAAAAGAAATATACTTTTCAGATGGACCTTGCCGGAGGGTATGCTGATCACCTGGCAAGGGAGGAGGATCAAAATAAATAGTCTGGTAGAGGCACAAGAATTCCTTGATCATTTGAGAGGGTCAGAAGACGAACAAAGTAGTAAAGAGGAATTGGAAGCTGGCACTACAGAAGGAGAACCCACCCAAAGAAGATCCCAAGAAGAGATTTCGACGGGGAAAGAGAGCTTAGACGAGAAAGAAAAGGAAGAGAAAGAAAGCAGAGAAGCAGGAAAGAAACAAAGACCTCAAAGAGCAGTTCGAGCCAATACTAACATCAAATTTAAGTAAATCAACAGAAGGAGAAAAGGATGGACGACTGGAAAATCTTATCAATTAATGTAAACGGACTTAATGATCATAAAAAAAAGAAAAACTTTCTTTAATAAATTGGTTACACAAAATGCAGATATAGTATGCCTTCAGGAGGTACATATTAAACAAGAACACATAAAATATCTGGAATATAAAAAATTGGGGAATCTGTATACCTCTCTAGCTACGAAGAAAAAGAGAGGGGTGGTACTATATATTAGAAAGGAGATGAAGACAGAATTGAAATATGCAGACCCTAAAGGTAGATTACTAATTGTTGAAATCGAGAGGGGCAATTCGGCAATATTAATAGCAGCGATCTATGCCCCAAACAAAAATCTGAAAGAGTTCTACAACAAAACAAGAGATATAATAAGAGGACTGGACAACAACAATATCTGTGTCATCGGGGATTTTAACGGCGTGGTCGATGCGTATAAAGATCACAAAAGATCTAGAGGTCAAAAGAAACTAAGGAAAAACTTACCAAAAACTTTTTTCGACCTAGCGGATGAATTAAACCTCGTGGATATCTGGCGAACATTACACCCCAACAAGAGACAGTACACCTACTATTCTAATCCCAACAAATCATGGTCCAGAATAGACATGATGTGGGTAAGCAGGAACTGGGGCATGGACATTGCATCAGCGGAAATCCTACCTAATACCTGGGCAGATCATAACCCACTGGAAATTAGATGGAAGAGTACATATAAGAGGAAAAACACAAGATGGAGAATGAACACACAATTTTTGCGAGACAAAAAAAACATCGACAAAGTCAAGAGGGAATTAGAAATCTTTTTTGAAGAAAATGAAAAAGAACCAACGAACCGGGGGATAATCTGGGATACGATGAAGGCCTATTTAAGAGGCCTAATGATATCTTATGGAGCACACAGAAATAAAGAGAGGAGAGAATCTCAAAGAAGATTGCTAGAAGAACTGGCAAAGGCAGAGAAAGAGGCCCAATTAAACCCTGACAATGAATTAACAAAAGTAAATTGGATGAACATTCGTCATAAACTAAATATAATGGATCAAGAAAAACTTGCATATAACATTAAGAGAACAAAACAATATTACTTCGAGAATGCCAACAAGCCGGGAAGGTGGTTATCTTACAGAATTAAAAAAGAGAGAGAGAAAGGAATTATTCTCCAACTTGAAGACTCCGAAGGGCATACCACAACTAAGGAAGAAAAAAAATTGGAGATAGCACACAATTTCTACGCGTCGTTATATAAGGAAGAGGATATATCCAAAGAGAAAGTCAAACAATATCTAATGGAGGAGGGAATGCCACAGATTGGAGAGGAGGAAAAAGAGATGTTAAACAAAGAGATTACATTAACAGAGCTAAAGACTGCAATTGCCAGATTGAAAAAGAACAAATCTCCGGGCCCGGATGGATTCCCAGGGGAATTATACAAAAATTTAGAATTAGAAGACATTCTACTCCCAAGAATGCTCCAAATTTTCAATGAGGCCCTAATGAAAAATAAAATACCAGAATCTTGGAGAGAGGCCTATATTATACTTTTACCAAAAGAGGGATCGGATACCAAATTGATACAGAACTACAGGCCAATTTCACTCCTTAACATCGATTATAAAATATATATGAACATATTAGCGGAGAGATTAAAAAGAATTCTTAACAAGATAATACATAGCGATCAGAATGGATTCCTCCCAGGGAGGCAAATAAGGAATAACACTAGGACAATTTTGGATGTGTTAGAATATTACGAGGAACACCCGGAAAAAGAGGTGGCATTAGTCTTCTTAGATGCACAGAAGGCCTTTGACAATCTGAATTGGGAGTTTATAAAACAACAACTGGACATAATGGGATTTGGACAAAACTTCACAAATACAATAAATACGATTTATGAGAAGCAAAGGGCCGATATCTTAGTAAATGGTGAACTCACCAAAACATTTCAGATCAGCAAAGGAGTAAGACAGGGATGCCCAATGTCACCACTTTTGTACATACTGGCACTAGAAGTGCTACTGAAGAAGATTAGAGAGAGCGATCAAATCAAAGGGCTTAAAATAAGGAAAGAAACATATAAAGTTCAAGCGTTTGCGGATGATGTTGTCCTAATTATGGAAGAACCGGTTGAAACAGGTATACAAATATTGGAAACACTTGATAAATACGGAGAAGTAGCAGGACTCAAATTAAATAAATCCAAAACTAAAATGCTTACTAAAAATATGACAAAAAACCAAAAAGAAGTCCTGGAGGAATCTATGGGAATCCAAATTGTGAAAAAAGTCAAATATTTGGGAGTATGGATCTCAACAAAGTATCTGGCCCTTAAAGAGGACAATTATGTCCCCCTGTTAAAAAGTATAAAACAAGATCTAGAGAAGTGGGGGAAGTTGCAAATCTCCTTCCTCGGGAGGATAGCGACAATCAAAATGAGCATCCTACCCAAATTGCTGTTCTTGTTCCAAACAGCGCCAATTAAATTAGATAAAAAAATTTTCAGTGAACTCAACGTCGTTACTAGGAAGTTTATATGGGGAGGGAAAAAACCAAGAATAGCAATTAGGAGCTTACAAGATAAAAAAAATAGGGGAGGATTAGGATTACCAATATGGGAAACATATCACAAAGCAGCAATTCTTGTTTGGCTAAAAGACTGGGCGACGTTAGCGAACAAAAGAATTCTAACATTAGAAGGGCATGATCTCCAGACAGGTTGGCACGCTCACTTATGGGAAACCGGGAAAAAAACCAAAACATATTTCAACAAACATAAACTGAGGGACATATTGAAATCAACGTGGGAAGAAATAAAACGGAAACACTACACTAAAATTCCCAGTTGGCTTTCAACCATGGAGGCGATAATTTACCCAAACGTCTTGGATTATGGCAAAACTGTAAAATACAAAGAAATTCTAGATGAGGCAGGGAACCTCAAAACATTAGAACAATTAAAAGAACAAGGCATTTGTGTAGAATGGTGGACATACGCACAGATAAAATCAAGACACAAAAAAGATAAGGAACAATATGGCATAGAAATGGGAAATAAAGATTTCGATAAAATTTGGATGGGTACAGATAACAAACTATTAGCTAAAATATATAACTATTTAGTAGAATATGATTTGATGGAAGAAGTAGTTAAAGGCCCAATGCTAGCGTGGGCAAAAAACATTGGGAAAAATATAAATTTGGAAGAATGGGATCAATTATGGAACATCAATATAAAACTCACCAAGGCAACCACTTACAAGGAAAACCAGTATAAGATGATATATAGGTGGCACCTAGCACCAGCTAGAATTGCTAAGATCTACTCTAATTCAAACCCAAAGTGTTGGAAGTGTGGACACCAGCAAGGTACTTTTTACCATTGCTGGTGGACCTGCCCGCAAGCAAAAAAGTATTGGAAGATGATTGGCAATTGGCTCTCAGAAATAACAGGTGAAACCTTTGAATTAGACCCTAAAATACTTCTCCTGGGAATCTTTAAGACGGAAATGGCAAAAAAGAAAAAATATCTGGCAATCCATATAATAACAGCAGCAAGAATCGCTTTCGCTCAACAATGGAAAGAGAAAAAAATACCAACTAAGGAACAAGTAATCGGCAAAATAATGGACTGTGCCGAGATGAACAAATTAACATTAGAAATTAACGACAGAGAAGATTCAGATTATTATAGCATATGGGACAAGTGGTACGGGTGGCTAGAGAAGAGGAAATTGAAATAAAAAGGAAAGAGACCAGAATGAGAAATAGTAAAATGAAATAGTAAGAGAAGATGTATCGGGGATGGTAGGAAGCATAAGATGGCAAGGAGAGGATACATGGATAAGCAGGAGACAAAATCTATGTATTTATTAATTTACAGAAAAAGATTATTATATGTATATATATATAAGATGAAAATGATACGAGAACACAATTCTTTTCTCCTTCTTTATTCATTGCTTTGTACTACTATGTATCTGGTCTGCAAAAAAAAAAAAATATTTACATATGCATAATATGTAATCTGTATTTATTTCTTTTTCCATACTATGTAACCGGATGGATAAAAATTGTATTATTATAATTTCTTACAATAAAACACTTAAAAAAAAAAAAGAAAAAAAAAAGAAAACCAGAGGTGGACGTTTACGCCTCCGCGGAGGCGTCATTTGGGCGGAGGGTGTTGCAGTGGCTTCATCAGGAGGCCGAGGGTTCTGACCAATCAGTTTCCCACCCATTGTGAGGGAGGCTTTGGTATGTCCCATTCCTGGCCACTCCTGGGAGCTTTCAGGAGAATGGACGTTGGTCCTACCTGACACGCCCTTTCTCTGAGTAGTCCCAGGAGTGGCCAGGCCCTGCCTTACAAACCGCTTGATCGGTGGTTCAGGAACTAATGCTTCCATTTGAGCTTGTTTTCACAACTACGTCCTCACCGAAACTGGGACACGGAGGAGGAGGACAGAGGCGTGACTCAAAAGAGATTGACAGCTCGGTCTCAACAGGAAGCAGATAAATCAACCCATTCCTGGCCACTCCTGGGACTACTCAGAGAAAGGGCATGTCAGGTAGGACCAACGCCCAATCACAACTCATTTTGTCAATGGATAGCTAGAAAAACAGAGGAACCAAACTTTGCTGAATTGGTATATTATTAAATCACCTTACTATCCATTACAATCAGAGTGATGATCTCACTAGTTTACCCCAGGCAAGATTTCCAAATTATTACTTGGAATTAATATCTAAGGTGATATTGTTTAAAGAAATGAAAAATTCTGGAAGGAGAAGTTACAGCAAACAATATTATTTTTACTATGTACAGTTGGAATAAATCTTGAATGATTATATGAACAATTTTTCATAAAATAAGGAATTTCAGAAGCATCCAACTGAACAATTTGAGTATTTTACTTTATACCACATTTATCATCTATTTGTTGAATGTAGTACAAGATCTGATGCCTAGTGAACTTCTCTCACATAAACAATATACATGCATATATCTACAATGTTATATATTTGTTCAGTGGACTTACTGAATGGGAAAATATTCATACAATTTTTCTTTTTTGAAAGTTTGAAAATCAATTCCCCATCTTTAAATTGAATTAGATGTGGTATAAAAAAATACAGCGGATTTTTTTTCTGTACAATGCTGGTTTATCATCAGTTATTATCCAAGATATTATTTGCCCCTTTTTACTGTTCATTTTGTTTTATCAATAATCTTATTTACTGCATCCAGACTGTTACATAGAAATGTTACTTAGTTTTAAGTAACTAAGTAACTGTTTTTAGCTGCCAATTTCAAACTACATAATACACAATTATTGGAAGGGCAAGAGATTCAATTTTTTATAAAGATATTTTGTGAAAAGTCTAGTTTTTCACAATAAGCTTGGCAATCAATAGTTCCTGAAATTAATCCTGGAAGGCCACAAACTTCTAAAGCATCTGTCTCCATTTGTTCAAATTTTTATCCTGTAGTTCAGAGGAGGACAATCAAGATGGGTAGTATGAAGCCTTATAAAGAAATGAAGCCACTATCAGCGAGCTGTTGGACAGCATTACTTGGTCTGTTGTGTGGATGTTTGGGTGGTTTAGGGATGGGGAATTGTGGTGGGTGGGAGTGTGTTTGGGGATTGTTATGTTACCTGGTCTTTGGGTGTTAAGTGAATTTCGTTGTATGGGTATACTGTGTAATACACGATCAATGACAATAAAGTTATTATTATTATTAAATGAAGCCTTATGAAGTTAAAGGATCTGGGTATGCTTAGCCTAGTGATGGTGGTGATGGTGGAGATATGATACATTTGTCTTGAAATATCTAAAAAGGGAATGGACTTCTGTATTGCACTAAAGAACAGGTCTAGAATCAATTGGTTAAAACTATGAGAAGTATACTCAGGCTGCATATCATAAAGGACTTTCAAATTGTACAAGCTGCCAGCCAGTGAAACAGGATGCCACATGAAGTGGTAAGTTCTTTGTTGGAAATCACAACTTAAAGTTACTGATAATCATCTAGCAGATACTACACTAAGCACAGTACTGGATCATTATAAATGACCTTACTGCATTTATCACGAATTTCTTGAGCTGACTGCAAGATCTGGATGCTAATTTAACCCCATCCTGAAAAACAATAGTAAGGCCTTATTAGGTTTTAAAAAGAACCATGGATGAAAAATGAGTACCGTACAAATTTGGTTTCAATATGTCATAATTTATATAAATGGTTAATCACCACGGATACTTTATCTTAGCCCACCCAAATATCCATCTGGCTCATTCTTGTTTTTCAGTGGCATAATTGCAGTTAAGCAAGATTTTTGCCTAGTTGTAGATGAAAGGTCACAAATTAATTTGCCGTTACTGTATACTCTCAGGGATTTAATTGCAGGTTTTGCGATATAGGTAGTTTATGTTGATGTCTCTGCAAATTTGGCACAGAAGAAAAGAATGTTGCTTAAATTAACATTTTGGATGATTTAAAATACTTTGACAGCTATCAGTATTTTTATTAGGAAATGAATCAGAAAGAATCAAAGTGAAAAAATAACATCTGTCACCAATCAATTGCTTTTCTGGGAAATTAATATGGTATTTCATTTTCTCTTTAAATATACTGATATTTTTACCCCCAGTTCATGCCATTCATTGAGATCAGATGCATTTCAGGCTGGTTGTCTCAGATGTTGGACACATAAGTAATAAAGTCCTGAAGGTCCAATAACAAGGGAACAATGGAATGTGCAACAAAATTATCAGCAGAAAAATCTATATTTAACGTGCAGCTATATTGTAATATGAACTATGATGGTTCCAATCTTTGTGCCTTAGAATTAGATTATTACATGTCTAATAAAAGTATTTTATTATTTTTTTTTCAAACAAAAAAGAAATCTGGTGCCATTTAATCTTAGCCAAGGTACTGTATAAAATTTTAGCCAAGGTACTGTACTGTATAAAATGGTTTTCTCTGTTAGTCTTTTTGAATAACAGAACAACAGAGTTGAGAGGGACCTTGGAGGTTTTTTATTTGTTTGTTTGTTTTGTTTTGTTTTTTGCTTTAATTTATATGCCGCCCTTCTCCGGAGACTCAGGGTGTCTTACAGTGCGTTAAGCAATAGCCTTCATACTTTTGTATATTTATACAAAGTCAGCTTATTGCCCCCACAATCTGGGTCCTCAATTTATCTACCTTTGAAAGGATGGACGGCTGAGTCAACCCTGAGCCTGGTGGGATTTGAACTTGCAGTAATTGCAAGCAGCAGATGTTAATAACAGTGCTTTAGTCCACTGTGCTACCAAGGCTTGGACTTTTCTAGTCCAACCCCCCGCTCAAGCATATATATGGTATACCATGCTTGGTGTACCATTTCAGACAAATAGTTGTCCAATCTCTTCTTAAAACGAGCACCCACAATTTTTGGAGGCAAGTAATTCCACTGATCATTTTGTTTCAACTGTCAAGAAATTTATTCTTATTAGTTCTCTCCTTGATTATTTTCCATCCATTGCTTCTTGTTCTGCCTTCAGGTGTTTTGGAGAAAGGTTGACCCTTTCTTCTTTGTAGCAGTTCCTTAGGTATTAGAATACTGCTGTTATTATCATCATACTGCCCCTGGTCCTTCTTTTCATTAAACTAGACATTCCCAATTCCAGCAACCATTCTTCGTATGTTTTGGCCTCCAGTCCCCTAATCATATTTGTTGCTCTTTTCTGCACTCTTTCAAGACATCTTTTTTATATTGTGACAACAAAAACTGGGTACAAAACTGTGGTCATACCAAAGCATTATAAAGTGATATTAACACTTCACGTGATCTTGACTCTATCTCTCTGTTAATGCAGCCTAGGACTGTGTTGGCTTTTTTAGCAGTTGCAGCACACTGCTGGATCATATTTAAGTGATTGTCCACTAGGACTCCAAGATCCCTCTTGCATACTACTATTGAGCCAGGTGTCACCTATTCTATACCTTTTGGTTTTCTTGCCTAAATGGAGAACTTTACTTTCCTCACCATTGAAATTCATTTTGTTAGATAGGGCCCAGTGTTCAAGTCTGTCAAGATGTTTCTGTACTTTGAGCCTATCTTGTGGAGTGTTAGATATTACTGCCAGCTTGGTGTTGTCTTTGTTGTCTGCAAATCTGATGAGTTCCCCTTCTATTCCCTCATCTAAATCATTGAAAATATTGAAGAGAACTGGGCCTAAGACAGAGCCTTGGGGTATCCCACTCGCATACTTCTGTCAAGTAGATGCAGTTTCATTAAGGACTATACAGCAGAGGTCAAATTGTATTATATTCTTGATTAAATTATCTTTCCATTGACATATAATTTTATGGTACTACTCCAAAAAAAGTGGTGTTATTAGCCATCAAACCTCAAAAATACACTTTTCCCAAAAGGTTTCCACAATTTTGGCCACTACTGTACATTGAGTGCAGTTGATCAACCAGTTATGAATCCATCGGGTGATGATGCTGTCTAACCCATGTTTTTCTCTTTTATCAAGTAGTCGGTTGTGGTCTACTTTATCAAACACCTTTCTGAAGTCCAAGTAAATTATATTCACAACATTTCACTGGTCCACTAATTTTGTCACTTTGTCAAAGAATGCAATAAGATCATGTCTGGCATGATCTGTTTTTGACAAGCCCATGTTGGCTTCTGGTTATGACTTTGTTTGTTTCTAAATGTTCACAGATTAATTGCTTGATTAACTTTTCCAGCATCTTTCCAGGTATTGAGGTAAGGCTGATAGGTCTGTAATTTCCTGGATCCATTTTTCTCCCTTTTTTGAAGATGTGAATAAATCAGCCCTTTTCTAGTCATCTGGTAATTCCCCAGGGCTCCAAGAAATTTAAACATTTGAAAGATATGTATCAGTTTTGAGATTATGTCTGACAATTTCTTGAGAACTTTGGGGTATACTCCATCTGGTCCTGGTGATTTGAATTTGGATACGTGTTCTCTTATCTGAAAAAGTTAGAGATGAATGAGGAAGTACAAACAGATAAAACAATTATTGCTAACCGCAGTGAGCATTATGTGAAGCCAATGGCTCTTTAAAGACTAATAGCATCATTTTGGTGAACACAAACTATGTGTTCACAGCAAAAATCATGGAATTCAAGTGCAATCATTTTATACCAGTGACTGTAGCCCTAATGAAGTTGTTGCTATTTGCAAGAAAAAAGGAAGGGAAAAATTCTCTGAGTGCCTTCCGATTGGTTCCTATTCCTTGCCTCTATAGGAAATGCTGTATTATTGCATTGATTTTTGAATGTTACTTTATACTTAAGATTGCTTTGCAAATGTAGGTCATTAGAATTGGACATTTAGACACAAAGGAATGATTATTCCTTCAGCCAACAAAGAGAAGAAATATCCAAAGACTGAAATGGGACACTTGATTTGCAAGTTCCATGAGTGGAAACTGGGAAAAACACACTAGAGGGAAATATGTGTCTTGTCACAGGAGAGCCACCCACCAGGAATAGGGAGGTAGGGCTCCAGGCAGTGCAGACTAGCAAAAGTTCATGCTGGTAACATTGGCCTTCTTTCTCAACAGTTTGTTCAATGCTCATAAATAAAGTATATTTTTATTAATGGTTTAGAGATTGCACAATTTTGTTAAAAACCACACAATGTCCTCATTTGGAATAGATGTCCATGAAAAATCCATTTTTAAAACAAAAACAAGTGAAAGCTTTCTTCTATGTTTATGCATACCTGTCATAAGAAAATGCTAAAAGTTTATTCCTTAATAGGAAAAGAGAAGAGAACATGAGAAGAGAAGAGCATGTTTGTCTTAATGTCTTAATGGCACTGATTAAATGTGTTAGATATTATCACCTCCTTAAATTCCCAGCAGGCAAAAGTTCCACCAATCATTGCTTGTAGCTAGAGATCAGAACATAGGGGAAACTATCAGACTGAACAAGACCAGTGTGAAAGGAATGTGTATTATAATGCCTTTGGGAATACAGTAGTGCAAAATAGTCTATAAGTCATAATGGGAAACTAATGGGTAATGTATCTCTGTTTCAATGGTTCCTTGGCTTTAGCCACAAGAATGGTAGCTTGCTCTGGCTGTAACAGCATTGCCAAAAAGGCATTAACAATGCCGACTGGTGACACCCAGGGGGAGAGCCTTCTCTGTGGGGGCACCAGCTCTCTGGAATGAGCTGCCCCTAGAGGTTCGTATGATCCCCAACCTGCGTACTTTTCGCTGCGCCCTGAAGACCCTTTTGTTCCAACAAGCCGGGCTGGCCTAATATGAATTTTATAATGGATGTATGTTAGATTTTAATTTGTGGGCCAAATTTTTTATATATTCGATTTTAAATTGTTTTTAAATTTTGTAAATCTATATGTGTTTTAATATGGCTGTACACCGCCCTGAGTCCTTCGGGAGAAGGGCGGTATAGAAATCTAATAAACAACAACATAAACAACAACATTAAGAATTCTTAATCTAATTTTGTGAAGCTTCTTCTCTGGTAACACTGTACTGCAAACTAGGGCATACAAAACCTTTGCCAGACCAATCCTTGAATACAGCTTGTCTTCCTGGAATCTACACTGTATATCGGACATTAATACAATTGAGCGGGTCCAGAGGTATTTCATGAGAAGAGTCCTCCACTCCTCTGCTCATAATAGAATACTTTATGCCACCAGGCTTGAAATTTTGGGCTTGGACAACCTTGAACTATGCTGCCTATGGTCTGACCTAAGGATAGTACACAAAATTATCTGCTACAACATCCTACCTGTCAATGACTACTTCAGCTTCAACCGCAATAATACATGAGCACACAATAGATACAAACTTAAAGTAAACCGCTCCAAATTCGATTGCAGAAAATACGACTTCAGCAATAGAGTGGTCAATGCCTGGAATGCTCTACCTGACTCCGTTGTTACATCCTCAAACCCTCACAGCTTCAACCTCAAACTGTCCACCATGGACCTCACACCATTCCTAAGAGTTCTGTAATGGAGTGTGCATAAGCGCACCAGTGTGCCTATTGTCCCTGTCCTACTGTTGTCCCCACTTATTTGTACTCATTTCCTGTGTTCATGTCCATGTTTATACTTATACCTGTTATCTTGTGCATGTTTGACAAACTAAATAAAATAAAATAAAATAAAATAATAAAATAAAACAAAACAAAACAAAACAAAACAAAACAATAAAATAAAATAAAATAAAATAAAATAAAATAAAATAAAATAAAATAAAATAAAATAATAAAATAAAATAAAATAAAATAAAATAAAATAAAATAAAATAAAATAAAATAAAATAAAATAAAATAAAATAAAATAAAATAAAATAAAATAAAATAATAAAATAAAATAATGGCAGTTTTTGGATTGAGCAGCTATGGGTCACATTTTCCTAAGGATATTCTTCAGTTGCTTCACTGTAAATTTTAATTTACAGAAGCAGGAAGAAAAAAAACCCAGAAAGGCAAAGTATACTAAATTTGTAACCAAATTAGATTTATTATACTTAGATTTATTTTTTTAAAAAAGCAGTTTCTGTTCTATCCCTATTCATTTCTTTTTTGAATGCAAAAAAGCCACCCATTGAGAATTCTTTTTCTTTTGAAAGACATTTTAAAAGAAAAAAAATTCTCTAATTGAATATGAACTGAAAGGGAAAAAATACAAGATAAATTTTTGATAAGACTAATATTAACACCGTACACTAGTATTAAAATAGTTCATAAAAGCTAAGCCATTTTTCAGAGGGGGGACAGGGAGAATCAGCAAAATTACCTTTTCTTCCTCTTCCAGTGGAAATTCTCCCAGGATCACAAGTGTTTTTTGTAAAGAATGAGTCTTTCTATACACAGGTGTAAAAACAAGATCCAGCACAGCTGTTTTTACTCTTTGTTAACATTTGACAAACATTACTTTACTCCTCATATCCATGAAATTAATTTCTATTAGCAAAGGAGACAGGCAATCAGAAAATAAGTGAAAATATTTTTAAAATTGTAGGTGTGAGAAGTTTTATATCCAAATATATTTTATTCTTTATTCTGTTTCCATCTTCCCTTAAAATATTAACAGAATCCACAATGGTTTGAGAATTAGTGTCTTCACTAGATAATTGACAGTCAAGCTGAAACTAAGTTAATCAACTAAAATTAGCAAACTTCCTCAAACCCCTGAATACGTCACCCAGTCCATATATCAAAGGATAAGATCTGCAAACTCAGAGTTAATTAAATTAGGTCTCCCAGAAGAACTGCATGTTCACAAGAATAAACTACACAAACATACACAAATACATACACACACACCTCAAGTGTCACCCTAGAATCAGTAGATACTTCCACACTTCAGACAAGGTCCCCCTATCTGCTGCTGTACCCCATTTCTCTGCAGCCTTACCCTAAAGGCAAACTGTTTTGCTTTTAGGAATTAATATTTCTTCTTTCCTTACAGCTGTCTGGATCTCATTTTTATTTATTCTTGTGCAGCCATGGCTCAAGTTGGAATCCCAAATTATTCTTCTGACACAGGGAAGGAAGGGAGTTAGAAACCTTTTGTATAGGTGACACCAGTGGTGGGTTGCTACCGGTTCACACCGGATCGGGCGAATCGGTAGCAGCTGCGGCAAGAGGCTCTGCCCACACGCCCAGACACTTCTGTGTGCGAGCACCCACACGCACACAAGTGAACCAGTAACGACGGGATTTGGAACCAGTCCCTGGGTGACACAGGTATATAAAAAAACCATTGTAGTACAATAGTTAGAATTTCAGATAACTTGAGAATTCCTCATTTAGCTATTTATTTATCTATTTATTTTATTGAATTTCTATACCGCCCTTCTCCCGAAGGACTCAGGGCGGTGTACAGCCAAAAATAAAACCATGACAATATAAAAATTAAAAGCAATTTAAAACAATTAAATAAATTGGCCAAAAAACTCTAATAAAACAACCCATTAAAATAGTAAAATGTTGTTATTATTTAGGCCAGCCCTGCTTGTTGGAATAATAATGTTTTTAGGGCACGACGAAAGGTACGAAGGTCGTGAATCTTACGAATCTCTGGGGGCAGCTCATTCCAGAGGGTAGGGGCCCCCACAAAGAATGCTCTCCCCCTGGGAGACCCCCCCTGGGGGTCATCAGCTGACATTGCCTAGCCGATGGCACCTGTAGGAGCCCCTCTCTGTGAGAGCGTACCGGTCGATGGGAGGCTATCGGTGGCAGAAAGTGGCCTCGTATGAAGCAAATTGGTTGAACCTTAGACAGATTACTTCACAGAATTGTTCTGATTTATAGGTGGTAGTAGTAGTGGTAATAGTGGTCACGGTCAAATGTTGTAATGAAATCACAGAGGAAAGTTTTGCTCAGTTTTAATTGTGGAATTTAGATCATGGTTACATTACTGGCCATTAGTACTCCAGATGCAAAACTGTAGCTCAGTTTTTATGTGTGTGTGTGTCTGATAATGAAATGTATATTTTATTTTAAATTAAAACTACAGGAATACTTGTATATTTCAAAAAATGCTGTCAGAGCCCCACTGTTTATGATTATCTGGGTTAATTTAATTACTTGCCTTAGTAGACCTCTCTGTTTAATGCCAGGTATTCATAACAGGCAGAAAATACCCCACCTGTTTATTCCATTTCCAATTTTTTTATCATGTGCTAAATTTTCAGATCAACTGAGCAAAAAAAAAAAAAAAGCATCAGATAATAAATCAGTTTTGTATTTTTTGGAATTTTCCATTTTATTTTAAAAAAGGAAAAGAAAAGTCATGGTGTTTTGAACCCTTCCATCTTTTCCTAAGCAGGGAATATTTGGCAAATACAGAGAAGTTATTTGGCTTTATTTAACTTCATCAAGCACTTCCACATCCAATACTAAAGGCCTGGGCTACAACAACAATACTTTCACTGCTTTTGTTATGAACTCCTACACTGGATCAAAGAAGGTAAACAGGAGAAAAATGCTTTTATCCAGAGCTGAAGAGATTTAACATTTATTTTGTCTTTTCAGGACACTGAAAAGGTTCCAGAAACCTTATCCATTATCAGAAGTGTTTCTATTTCCCAGAATGAAGACTAAGACTCATCTCTTGCTTTGTTATACTCATTCAAAATAACCATCATATAGACCTACCACTCACAATAATAGATCTTTTGTTGAACATCTGACAGAGAAGAGTATTTTTTTGGGTTGAAATCTTCTAAAAGAGGCTATACACTTTTTATAACTTTCTTCTGTTATTTAAACTTCTTCTTAAGCCTAACTATACTTCCAGTAAGTAAAATAATGGAAGAAATAACTTGGTTTCTCTTCTTAAAACTTTAGCCTAAATTTCTTTATCCTTACCATATTTTAAACAATTTCTAGTCCATTATGAATTACAGCACTTCTTTGACACAAATATATAGGTTTTATAGGTTTTAGAATAAGATTTACAAAGGTGAGAACATTCAAATTGGGTTGTGGCTCCAATAGTTTGAACGTTCATGTCTTTGCCATCCCACAACTCTTGGAGATTTGTTGCGGGCTTAGATTAGTCAACAAATCAATAACCAAAGTTGCATTTTGCTCTCCCTATTGAGCCAATTTTATACAAGTGGTGAAGAAGTCATTAAAACCTGAAATATCACAAGAAATAATCAGCTCAATATTCTAGGACCGTGATGGTGAACCTATGGCACGCGTGCCACCTGTGGCACGCGGAGCCATATCTGTGGGCACACGAGTGTTACCCTAGCTCAGCTCCAGCGTGCATGCGCACGCTGGCCAACTGATTTTCGGGCCTCCCAGGCCCACTGGAAGTTGGGAAATGGGCTGTTTGCAGCCTCTGGAGGCCCTCCAGGGGGGGGAGGCCAGTTTTGTCCTCCCCAGGCTCCTAGAAAACCTCTGGAGCCTGAGGAGGGTGAAGAATGGGCCTACCAGGCTCACCGGGCCATTGCGTGCCAAAAGCAGGGGCAGTGTGGGTGGGTCACACGTGCATGCGTGGGGTGCAGGGTGCTTTGAATTATGGGTGTGGGTATGTGCACGCATGACTCACCATACTCCCCCCGCTTTTAGCACGTGACGGCAAAAAGGTTAGCCATCACTGTTCTAGGATTTCACAATTCAAGGACGCTTCTTTCCAACACTTTATGGAATCAGCAGAGAAGACTTCCGTGGAGCTACTAAGTCAGGAGTCTCAAACTCATGTCGTCACGGCAGCATCACATGATGTATTAGGACTTTTTTCCCCTTCGCTAAACCGGGCATGGGCGTCGCCAGCGCATGACGCATATGGCCCACGGCCCATGAGTTTGACAGCCCTGTACTAAGACAAAGAACATGAGCCTATGCTATTTACAATTTGGTGGGTTTAATGAGATCTTCCTTTATGGTGAATGAAATGCCTGCTCTGAAGGTAATATTTTTTATCATTGAGCCATTAATATATACCCTCTAAAAGGTATAGACTGGTAGATTCCCTTTAGTAACAAAAATTTCTTCTGTCTCTTTCTCTCTACATTCTGCTTGTATTCGGTTATTTAGTAAATGAGTAATGCATGGCTTTCCAGACTTTGCTGAATTCACAATCTTATCAGCCTAGATAGTCATGGCTAGTGATAAAAGAAGATGATAGTTGTAGTTCAGCAACATATGGAAGGCTGAATATTGTCCACTCCTGGAGAGTTACAGCTTTATAAATTTATCTGGCTATTAGAATTTTCATAAACACTAATTGTTCAATTTATCTGAAATGCTATTCTATCGCACATATATATCTGATTTTACCCCGTTTTCTATTTTAAATTTCATAGTAAAAGTGAATTGAAGCCAAATTACAGGGACATGGTAGTTCCTAAATTGAAGGAAACAGTTTGGTGTAATGGCTAAGGCACCAGGCTAGAATTTTGTTGTTGTTGTTGTTAGTTGCAAAGTTGTGTCCGACCCATTGCGACCCCATGGACAACGTTCCTCCAGGCCTTCCTGTCCTCTACCATCCTCTGGAGTCCATTTAAGCTCACACCGACTGTTTCAATGACTCCATCCAGCCACCTCGTTCTCTGTTGTCCCATTCTTCTTTTGCCCTCAATCTTTCCCAGCATTAGGCTCTTCTCCAGTGAGTCTTTCCTTCTCATTAGGTGGCCAAAGTATTTGAGTTTCATCTTCAGGATCTGGCCTTCTAAAGAGCAGTCAGGGTTGATCTCCTCTAGGACTGAAATTAGGAGACACTAAATTCTAGTTCTGCCTTAAGTATGAAAGCCGGTTAGGTGACTTTGGGCCAGTCACTTTCTCTCAGACCAACCCACTTTACAAGGTAGTTGTTGTGAGGAAAATAGGAGGAGAAAGGAGTATAAGGTATGTTCACCACCTTGAGTTATTTATAAAAATAATAAAGATGGGATAAAAATAAAGAAAGAAAATAATAAAACTGGTGTTCAACATCCACTGAAACTATTAGGAATATGGACAACAATCCAGGCTCAATGAAACTCAACATGCACATTCTTAAATTCTTTATATGAGCTTCCAACAAAGTTATGGAGTGAAATTTTATCCCATGGAGGAGATTCAGATTTAATTTACTGTTATCAAATTCTTGAAACCCAAATATAATAAGGTCTCAATTTTTGCTCATCAACATAGCAGAACAGAAAGTAAGAAGGAGGAACTAGCTTCCATTGCTTACATTTGTGAGACTTTGTGAAATAATACATTCCTAGGAAGGCTATACTTTTAAGTAAATTCATCCCAAGTCAGATATGGAAAAGAATCAAGATTCAAGCTGCTACCAAACCAGTAACCTATTGATCTAATATCTCAAGTTTGTCTACAATAACTTTCAGAATTATGCTCTTTGGTGGGCAAATCCAGGGCCGGATTTAGATGACAAGAGGCCCTAGGCTATTCCACTTATGAGGCCCTTTCACCTATAGTGAAAGTGTAATTTTAATTTTGCTAATAATTTGAATGTAGGGAATGTAGGTCCAGTGGTGGGATTCAATTTTTTTAACAACAGGTTCTGTGGGCGTGGCTTAGTTGGGGGTGTGGCTTGGCAATCATGTGACTGGGTAGGCGTGGCTAGCTGGTCACGTGACTGGGTAGGCATGGGTAGCTCGTCATGTGACCGGGTGGGCGTGGCTATGTGCATAGACTTTTTTCAGAGGGCTGAAAAAAGTCATTTCTGACTGGGCCTCACACTTTTGACCGGTCCTCACACTTATGACCATCCTCACATTTATGCCCGTGCATCTTTCTTAACAACCATGTCACTCATTTCACAACTGCTTCTCTTCACCATGATGACAAGATAGGGCAAAAACATAAAATGTGAGGACAGTCGTAAGTTCGAGGACTGGTCAAAAGTGCGAGGACCAGTCAAAAATAACTTTTTCAGCCCTCTGAGTAGTCCATATGCACAAAAGGACTACCCAGAGGGCTGAAAAAAGTCATTTCTGACTGGGCCTCGCACTTTTGACCGGTCCTCACACTTATGACCATCCTCACATTTATGCCCATGCAGCTTTCTTAACAACCATGTCACTCATTTCACAACTGCTTCTCTTCACCATGGTGACAAGATAGGGCAAAAACGTAAAATGTGAGGACAGTCGTAAGTTCGAGGACTGGTCAAAAGTGCGAGAACCAGTCAGAAATAACTTTTTCAGCCCTCTGAGTAGTCCATATGCATAAAAGGATACAGCAATAGAGAGGGATGAAGGAAGGGAAGGGAAATTAGAGTAGAGTAGAGTATTTGGCCGGTTCACAAATTTAAACAGTGTTTAGTCATTTCAATTAAATTTACAATTTCTATATTTCCTTTTTGCCATATTTATTCCTCATCTATTTTTGTAAAAAAACAATATTACCCTTCATCCTCATCTCTAATCTTAATCAAATTCAATTTTTCCCTTCTATTCTATATTATACCCCTTCCCATTGTCATATATTTTTATATCCATCCTCACATTGGTTAATTATGTAATATTAGTTGTTTAATATAAATTCAACATTTTAATATAAATCAATTAGTTATATAACTACCTTTTTGTATATTAATCAATATGAACATGACTATTCCAATTATTTCCATGCAATCCAATTTCTTACAAATCCATTAATTATATTTACCAATAATAATAAACCAAATAATTTCCCCCATATATTCCTCCAAACCACAACTTAACCATTTCTGCTTTCAGAAATATACAATTAATAGTATCTCAATTATTACAATTCCCTAGTTAAATAGAACTTTTTTTCTTTTGTGTTTTAAAATCCTGAACTCTCCTTTTTCCCTAAATTTCCCATTGTTTGCACCTACCTTTTTTGGTGAGGAAAAAGAAAAGAATTCTGCCTGCCTAATTTTCCAACCTTGCAGCAACAGCAAAGCAGTTTCACTTTCGTTTCTCAGCATAGGTAGGGGGGAAAAAATCAGCACTCTTTGCAAGGAAGCAGAAGAGCCCTGAGCAAAACAGCTGAGACAAATCAGCTGAGAGCCGGGAGGCCAATTAGCCTATGCTCAAGCTCCGTGGGCCAATAAAATTACAAAAAAAAAAAACACCGAATCCTTTGTTAAATTGCTGGCTCCCCTGCCCCTCGCCCACCACTATTTATTGGCAATAAATAGTGGTGCGGAGGGGCGGGGCAAGCAAGCAATTTAACAAAGGGTTCGGCTGCACCACTGGCTCTAGGGCGGCCCTTTGAAGCCCCGCGGCAAGAATTTGAAGTTTTTTTTCCTCTAGCCATCAGCTGGGACTCCGGAGGCAGCAATAGATTGGGAGTGGGCGGGGTAAGCGAACGGCCGGCGATCCAACAGAGCAGAGAGTGAGGGTGAGTGAAGGCATGGAAGCTGCTTTCTCCATCCTGCTCTCTTGCGTCCGGAGCCAGTGGGGAACCACGTGGCAGCCCACGTGGATCCCAGGCAGCGGAACTCAGGCTAGGGAAGGGGTGGGCAATTGTGGCTCTTTTACAACCTGTGGCCTTCAACTCCCAGAATTCCTGAGACAGCGGAATTCTGGAAGTTGAAGTCCACAGGTTGTAAAAGAGCCACAATTGCCTACCCCTGGCTACGGTAGGCTGGCCCGCGTGGGTGGGAGGCGAGGGGCGGGCGAGCCAGCAATTTAACAAAGGGCTCGGCCGAACCCCCTAGAACCCCCAGAATCCCACCACTATGTAGGCCCCTCTTGATCTTGAGGCCCTAGGCTGAAGCCTAGTTAGCCTATAGGAAAATCCGGCCCTGGGCAAATCCCAGCACTTCAATGTGCTGCTATAGTAAGAAGTGCTGTGCAGTAGTAAGAGCAAGTTTCAGATCAAATTCCCTGGACTTTGAAAAGTAATTGGAAGATTTCCGTATAACATGAATAAAATGACCCAATAATGTTATTGTTGGAATGATATTCATTTATCTGCTCCCAGATTTTTATTGCAGATTATTACAATATATATATATATATAAAATCACTGAGCCAACTTTCAATGGTATGATAGAAAGGCTGATAATCATAAATGAAAATGAAAAGATGGATGACAAACTTAAATATGCAGTTTTTCTGGATTTAGGGAACCTTTATATTTCACCATTATGAACTTTAAAATGGGATGCCCTATACCTGGAATGGACATTTTACCCTAATCTTGGACCAGTCGAGATTCAGAGATGTTTAAACACATGTTCACTCCTTTCTGCCTCTCCATCAATTTAAATAAGCACCCACATAACAAATATTCTTATTAATATATTTTTCACTGCATAGATATTGAAGATATTGTATTCTAATACATGTGATTTTTTTAAAAAGCGTTTTGACATTTGGAAAGAGAACTTTTGGAAAATAAAAATTGGACCTGACCTGACTGGTATATCATTCTGGAAAATGAGAACCGAGTTAATTTGCTTAAAAATGCAGAACAGAGAATCCTGAAGGATCCTTCACCAATAAATTCCAAGGAAAACAAATTCCCCAGAACAGAATGTGCAGCCATTGAGTGAAAGCAGAATTTAATAGCAAGTACTCTGTCTAGCATTGGTGCCAGATTTAATCTGGCACTTCCAGACGAACATTTTTATTGCTTTTAATATATTTTTGCATGTTCTAAATTGTTTTATTGCAATTTAAAATCAGGAAAACTGCTCCAGTATCTCAGGTTTCATAGCTGGGAAAGACCTCTGCTGAAGTCTGAGTTGTTGCCTTCAAATAATGATGATGCTACAGGTAGTCCTTAGCTTACAACCACAGTTAAACCCAAAAATTATGTTGCTAAGTGAGACATTTGTTAGATGATTTCTCTTGCCACAGTTGTTAAGGGAATGAGTCAGTGGTGGGTTCCTCCCAGTTTGGCCCGGTTCGGCCGAGCCTGTAACAGTGACGATATGACGTCACCAAACCGGTTCTCTTTGTTCGGGAGCTGGGCCCTCCCGCCCCCCCTGTGTTATCCTTACCTTTTATTTGGCCCCGCCCCCAATTTTTCGCTGCCTCCTGAGTCCCAGCTGATCGGCTGGAAGGAAAAAAACTGTTTAAACTCTTGCTGCGGAGCTTCAAAGGGCCGCCCCACAGCTGATCAGTGTTAAAAAGGCAGTGTGGTGGTAGACCAGTGCGCTCAAAAAACAAATGGGTAGACCAGGAAGCTCCAAGAACAAATGGGTAGAATGGTAGAGCTCTACAAGCAGTAAAAGCCTGGTAGACCAGTACCTCTGCTAAATCCTAAAGAATTGTCACATGACCATCAAACCACGCCCACAAAATAACTCATGCCCACAGAACCGGTAGTAAAAAATTTTAGAACC
This sequence comes from Arizona elegans, assembly GCA_022577455.1. Lineage (NCBI taxonomy): Eukaryota > Metazoa > Chordata > Lepidosauria > Squamata > Colubridae > Arizona > Arizona elegans. The sequence continues at coordinate 95,278,142 of JAKOOJ010000006.1, read as the reverse complement.
CACCCCTGGAATGAGTGCAGTTGTTAAGTTAGTAACACGGTTGTTACATGAATCTGCCTTCCCCATTGACTTTGCTTGTCAGAAGGTCACAAAAGCTGATCACATGACCCCCACAAACACTGCAAATGTCATAAATATGAACCAGCTAATAAGCTTCTGAATTTTGATCATGTGACCATGAGGATGCTGCAATGGTCATAAGTGTGAAAAATGGTTATGTCATTTTTCAGTGCCATTGTAACTTTGAACGGTCACTAAATGAACTGTTGTAAATTGAGGACTACTTGTACTCAAATTTGCAGGTTGTTTTCAAATCATCCCCATACTTAATAGGTTTTCTCCTCCATCTAATTTTTTTTAAATCATCATCATCGCTATCATCTTTATCATCCTTAGCCATTAGCATGCTCTTAATGATAAACTTAGTAATACGTTTTTTTTCATAGGGATATAATTTCCCTATGAAATTTTTATTTTTATTTCCTAAAGCCAAGCTGCCATTAATATCAGCAAGTGAAATTAACAGTACAGAATGAAAGTACTTAAAAAGAAAAAGTTTTCTGGATAAGAAAGTCTTTCCATATCATGTAGGTTGAGAAAGTGAAAGAAATAAAGCTAGTGAAAGTGAGTATGAGAGTGAAATTTTTGGTTTATTTTGCACTTGTCTATTTCCACCTGTTTTCACTTCAAGTGTTCACCCGCTAATTCAACTCCATGAGTGCTTTTTTTAAAAATCAAAGTTCTAACAAGTTTGGTTCATGGCTTGGCACAAAGGACGGCTGCAGAAGAAACAGACGGAAAGTTTCGTTTACTCACCCAGCTGGACTGTGTCCATTGGCATGCTCTCTTCCACAACACATAATTCAGAAGGTTCTCACAGAAAGTGATAAAAATCATCTTACAGAAAATGGGATGAAGTAACATTGATAAGACAAGTCAACTTTTTATGAACACTTGAATATGTGGAAAAAAGATCACTACTTTGGCAAGTCTGATGGAGTTACTGAGCTAAACTTCGGAAGATGATGCAAAAAACCAAGAGGAAAAAAGAAAGGGAGGGAGGGAGAGACTGAGAGAGAGAGAGAGAGAAGGAAAAAAAAATCCAAAAAAGGAAATTTAGTACATAAGGGGTGGCTAAATATCTGGATCTGTGCAGATTCTCAGTCATCCAGGTCGCAGTTGCCCCAAATGTGTTTTTTTCAAACGGCTACTGGACTTTTCTTTGTTTTTGTTTTTCTTGAAGATGTTTTGCTTCTATTCCAATAAGCTTGTTCTGTTCTGACTGAATTGTGGGGAATGGAAGGATAATGACCAGATGACTGCAAAGAATATAAATCCTTCCATTCAGTGGTGAAATCCATTTTTTTTTACTACCGGTTCTGTGGGCATGGCTTGGTGGGCATGGCAAGGGAAGGATACTATAAAATCTCCATTCCCACCCCACTCCAGGGGAAGGATACTACAAAATCTCCATTCCCACCCCACTCCAGGGGAAGGATACTGCAAAATCCCCATTCCCTCCCCACTCCTGGGGGAAGGATATTGCAAAATCTCCATTCCCACCCCACTCTGGGGCCAGCCAGAAGTGGTACTTGCCATTCTCCAAACTACTAAAAATTTCCACTACTGGTTCTCCAGAACCTGTCAGAACCTGCTGGATTCGTTTGTCTTTTGAAAAAGCACGTTTGAGACATCTGGGTGAAAAATAAAGCTGTAAGGAATATACCGGGGATGTAATAGTTTTATTACATAGTAATAGTTTTAGCCTTTTCAACCTGGGACCATCCAGATATGTTGGCTTAAAGCTCCCATAATCTTTCAGTCCATGTGAACCTAAGGCAGCATTTGATAGAAAGGTAGAACTTCAATTAAGTTGGTGAGTTAGGAAAAGCTAAGAGGATTCAATCTGGATCAGTCACCTGGACCAGAGGCAGTGGTGAAATCCAAATTTTTTTACTACTGGTTCTGTGGAAGTGGCTTGGTGGACGTGGTGTGGCTTGGTGGGCGTGGCTTGGTTGGCATGGCAGGGGAAGGATACTGCAAAATCCCCATTCCCTACCCACTCCTGGGGGGAGGATATTGCAAAATCTCCATTCCCACCCCACTCTGGAGCCAGCCAGAGGTGGTATTTGCCGGTTCTCCGAACTACTCAAAATTTCCGTTACCAGTTCTCTAAACTACTTAAAATTTTTGCTACCGGTTATCCGAACTGCTCAAAATTTCTGCTACCAGTTCTTCAGAACCTGTCAGAACCTGCTGGTTTTCACCCTGACCAGAGGTTTAGTCTTCCGAACTTTCGGACTCATACTAGAGCCCATCCTCAGTGCACTTTTCTCTAGCAGAGTGTGAAAGAAATGCTAGTTTATCCATAGAGAGAAAAATAGCAGATACAACTTAGGATAGAAAGGGAAGTGATTATAAATTTTCAAGTAGAGAGGTATAAAACTGAAATATGTATCGATATTTGTATTAGCATGTTTCTTTCCTTGGTTTTGATTAATGTATTGCTTTTTTATTTTCTCCCACAAAATAGCTTGGATAAACAGACATATGTTTATTATCCACCAACTATCTACCAACAATAGGCTACACTGAGTGACACTGAGTGAGTAGCCGAAGGCAACCTTTAAGATTCAATGGGGGACTTCCGGTTTGCTGCTGGCCGCCGCCAGACGTTCCTCTGGGATCGTCAGCTCCCTCTGCCTGTATAGAGCCGCCGTTACAGCGGATGGCGGCTCGAAAAAACTCCGTTTCCAAGAGGAAACGGAGAGAGAGCCGGCAGGGGTGGGTAGAACTCCCCGCAGAGTCCCAAAAGTTTTTTTTTTAACTTTTGGGACGGAGCGGATGAGAAGCCCCATATCCCCTGCCGCTGCTCCGGGCTTTGGGAGACCTCTGCCTATGCAGAGCCAGGCGTCAAGAGCAAGCCTGTGAATCTAAAAGAATAATTAAAGAAATGAAGAACTGGACCCTTAATACTGAACCGCAAGTATCTCACCCTTTCAAAAACTATTTAAAAGAAAAGAGCAGAGGAAAAGAGGGAAAAAGAGCCTTCTAAAATGGCGTCTGCTGTGGCTGGAGAAGGGCTAAAAGGGAAAGTCCTTCCGTTTTTCATTATTACAATGTAGCGGAATAAATATCATTGGCTACATTTCTAGAGAAACCTCGCTCCTGTGCTGCTCAGAAGTTTTTTTTAATGAGGGAAAGTCTTTTTGTTTTCTATTTCTTCTCTTATTTTTGCTAAATCTTGTCTGTGTGGGAAATGGCATCAGGACTTATACAGCTGGACAAACGGGGGGGGGGGGGAATTTCCCCCCTTAAGAAATTGCGCCAACAAATTTCAACTCTCCAGCGTCAGAAACCCGATTTTAATATATTAGAATTTATCCTTGAAGAGATTGTAAGAAGGGATGAGATTGTGAATCAGCAACTTGAAAAATTTAAGCAGGAAATTAAAGAAATTGGTGAATTGGTGAAATCAGAGTCTGACTTCTTGAATAAAAAGATTTCAAAAGTTGCTAATGGTTTATCAGGCTTTCTGATTCGGATGGAGGCAAAGACTGAATTATTAGAGACTAAAATGAAGGAAGTCGAGGAGAATTTGGATGACATGACTCAAAAAATTAAAAAGGATTTGATAAACATTCAGGATAATAGCTTGGAAGACAAATCTAAAATGGAGACTGACCAAAAGATTGGTAATGAGGAAAATGTACAACAGAGGATTGAAAGAGAAGTTTTAATGATTCAATATAATTTTACAGAATATGCAATTAGATTGAGAGGTCTGCAGGAAAATAATAGAGATGATTTAAGGAAAGTATCTTCTGAAATTCTGGCTGGGATCTTAAAGGTTCAACCTGATGAAGTGTATTGCAGGATTGATAGAATTTATAGAATAAACTCCTGGTGGGCAAAGCAAAGGCAACTGCCTAGAGATGTGGTGATCTATTTTACAGATAAAGAAATTAGGAATAATATTGTGCAGAACTCTTTTAATTCCAATTTGCAATTTCATGGAAGAAAGATTTGGATTTTCAAGGAGCTCCCGCCCAAGATGTTAATGGAGAGGAAGAAATTTGGCTTTTTAGTGACTGAATTAAAAAAAAGAAATATCCTATTCAGGTGGGACATCCCAGCTGGTTTAATATTGAGATATCAAGGCGTAAGATATCAATTGCACACTGTTGAAAAAGCGGAAGATTTTTATCAAAAAATTCTAAAAATGAATTTAACACCTTTAGGCATAATACAGGATAAGCAAAAGGAGTTGGAAATAAAAGGAAAACATCAAATTACAGAGGCTGTGATGGATAAATTGTCTTTGGACTCCTTGGAGACCCCAGCTGGACTGTTTATAAATAAGAGAGCAGTGTCATCCGAACCCAAGGTGATGAATCATCAAGTCACAGACAAGTGCGCAAATCAATCAGTTGATATACAAGTGATGGAGAAGAAAGATGAGATGATAAAATTAACCCAACAAGAACAATCCACAAAGCAGAATGAAAATCAACCAGCAGATATACAATTGGTAAGCAAGAAAAGAGGATGGAAATTCAACCCGAAAAAGAAAAAGAAAAGAAACAGATCTTATAGAAACAGCAATTTCCAAACTAAGCAACAGTGAAGCCAGGCGCTTTAAAAAATGAATGAATATTAGAAAAGACAGTGGTGGCGAACAATTGTCTGATACTATCCTGAGGATTGTGGCAGATCTCTGCAAGGCCATGATTTTGGGAAGTGGAAAGAGCCTCATTTTGTTGGATTTGAATCATCTAAAAAATTTATTTATTTATTTTTTTTTTGGTAAATATATTATAATTATTTTGAGTTATAAGGCAGGAGAGTCTCGCCGGGGCATGCAGAAGATCTGGATGTTACTCAGTAGGATGACGGGAATTAACAATCCTGATGAATACCACAACTATAACCATACGGATATATTCATAATTATAATGTCACTCGGGTGGTTGTTTTTACTTTTATACAGGTGTGAGGATATCTACTACTGATGGGGGCAGAAGATGACTGAAGATTTTGAACAAACTGTTGCACCAGCATGTTATTTTACCCTATTATGGGTGATGGATTTAACAATCTAGTGGAAAGACATCAAAGAAGATATTATATGGATCATAAACTTAAAGTTATTGTCTTTTCTCTTTTTACATAATGAAATGCATATATAGATATGTGTATATCTTAGTAAAGTGGGCAGTTGATTATATTTAGAATCGTATTGCATGATTTTGTAGGAATTGAAGGGCTGAAATAGGTTAGTTTACTGATTGTTATAAAATGGGATGCATATATAGATACGTGTATATTCTAGTAAAGTGGGTAGTGGATTATATTTAGAATTGTATTGTCTGATTTCAAGTCATATATTTAGAGGAGTGGAGGAAGTGGACAGAATTGAACAAATTTGGTTGCAGGGAGAAGGCCGATTTAAAATGTTATATTAATATATATAAAAGATTAAAGGTTAATTTGTAATAATACTCAATAAGTTTAGGGGAGGAGAAAAAGGGCAGATTACCGTAAAAATGGGAGTTATAAGATTAACAAGTTAAGGGTCAGTATTCCGAGAAGGGATTAAGGGAAAGGGAAGATATTATGTATGTAACTAGTTATGAAATAGCCTATTGTTGTGAAGAAGTCACAGGGGGGGTTGGGTGGAAAGGGTGGGTTAGGGAAGAGGGGGGGGGGAAAGGGGGAAAAACTTGTATTTGAAAACTTTTTCAATTAAAAAAAAAAAAAAAGATTCAATGGGGGATTTTTTCCCCATGTCTTAACCCTTCATTTAAACCATTATTACACAGCGACTTTGTAAGCTTTATTTTCATTATTTTATAGATGTGGAAAAGAAGTTGAGATGGGGGGATAATTGTATTAGACAACAAAGAGTCTTAAAACAAATTTAACATCTCCTAAATTTTTCTGGATCAGCATTTACATCATCAGATATATAGAATATTGTTTCCAGATGGTACCATAGCAATCTGATGAAATTAATTATTATTATCCACAGAATATATGTGAAATAACTTGTTGTCCAGAATCACTTCATATGTTTATGGCTAATGTTGGCATCTCAGTACAAGTTTAGCCCAGAGGAATTAGGCTTGTAAATTGAATCCTTGAGGATTAACTTTGTTTAAACAGTTATTGTATTAATAAAATAAAGTTGCATGCCTGTCAAATTGCTTATTGCAATTAGAATTCAACTAATCATAAGTATCTGGTCACATTTTTTTCTAATTATAGTATTTTTTAAAAAAATATGGCTTTAAATTATTGCTAAGATCTTTCCCCCCCCCCCCCCCTTATTTATATGGGATACTTCAGTTCTGCAGCTCTGGGATGGAGATACTAAAATAGGCATACAGTAAAATAATAACAATGCAATTAAAATAGTAGTATAAAACCACAAGGCAGTAAAAGGAGCAGCAGAAGAAAATTAAATAAAATAAAATAAAGAATCCAAATCTAAAAGGGCAAGAATAGGGGAGGAAGTAGTTGTCAAAAAGAATTTTGTTGGCATTGTCCTATAAAGCCCTTGAGAGCTTAGAGCAGGAGTGTCAAACTTGATTTCATTGAGAGCCGTATCAGGGTTGTGTTTGACCTATGGGGGGGGGAGCAGAGGGCATGGCCAGGGGACATGGCCAGCTCAAGTCACTCACTCTGTTTTCAGCTATGATGGCCTCCTGCAGTCCTCTGCCAGCAAAAATGGAGCGTGCGGCCCTCCCGAGCTCCGTTTTCATGGGCAGAGGCACCGCAGGACGGTCCTTCGCTGATTCTAGGGTGGCTCCACGGGTGAGATCTAAGCACCCCAAGGACCGGATCCAGCCAGCAGGCCTTGAGTTTGACAGCCCTGGCTTAGAACCTAACACTCTTCCATTACAATCATTTTAGTATTGTAGTTAGTTGTACTTAATACTGGGTACTAAGAACTGCAGAAGTTCTTTTCAGAGAACTTTGCCTGTCATCAAGGGTTCATCCATCTAGCTTGTTTGAGAGGACTTTCCCCTATGATGCACCTAAGCATTGAAATTTAGGAACTGTGTTTAGATGCCATGAACTCAGTATAACTACAATTTGTAAAAACATATATATTTAACAGAATGTTAATTATTAGATGATTTGGGTATCTGGTACTTATTTTTAATAGTGTTCTCTCCCATTTCCTTTTTAAATTTTACATTCACTCAGTAAAAAAAAATGACTCCTGCACTTGAGGGGCAAATATGCTATTGTCACTGACTAATAAAAGAATTGGCTGATGGGTAGATATCACCTTCACTTTCATTCATTGCTGATGTGGAATACTGTAGTTCCAGAAGGAGCTTTGCTAGATCAAGACATTGAGAATCACTTCTGCAAGCAAAATTTCCTTGGCAAGGTGGTTCACATATGATCCTCATACCCTTACATCAAATCAAATTGAATCTATTATTATGGCCATAGGCCAGATGGTTACAGTACCAACCAACTACTCTCATTCATGCTGGGTATCTTGGAAACACAATGAAAGTCTTAAAATAGTTGCTGGAACATTGCTGCAGCTATGATGTTACAAAATTCAATATAAATGGCCTACAAAGTCCATCACTTTTATATTTGAATGCAAAAGAGGACATTCCTAAATTGTGTTAACTGGGACAGAAAATGAAGAGGCTTAGTCACATTTACACTGCAAATCAGGAATGTCACCACCAAATCAAAAAAACATCACTATGGGAAGGACACCTCAGTAGCAAGGTTTCTATCAGAAAATGGATTTGCTATATTTCCCAAGTGAGAATAGCAAAGCGGAACAAAAAATGCAAGCAAACCATAAAAGAAGAAAGAACAACTAACAAAGCTGTTTACACACCTTTGTGTACACTGAACATATGGACCAGCGAAAGTAATGATCATCATCATCAACATAAATTATTGATTCTGAACCAGAAAATAAGTGGAATGTCTCACTGAATCACTTAATGATAAAAGATATACTTGAGTAGCCTGGACTGGCAATGCATGGAGTTATCTTCTTTAACTTCCTTTTCAAAGTAGTCCTCATCAAGAAATATGAAAATGGTACATGCTTCAAATGGGCAGTGTAGTGGCTCAGTGGTTATGACACTGAGCCTGTCAGCTAGAAAGCCAGCAGTCCAGGTTTGAGACCTCAGTGTCATGTGATGGGTGAACTCCCATCCTTGCCCCAGCTTCTGCCAAGCTAACAGTTCAAAAGCATGCAAATAAATAAATAGGTACCACTTTGATGGGAAGATAGCAGCGCTCCATGTCATCATGCTGACCTAGAGTTAGCTGTGGTTGGCGGAGTAAAATCCATATAGATTCTTTTACCTTTTTCTACATACTTCAATATAAAGTGAGGGCTAAGACACTGAGAAACCTGATTTTACTTTAGAAGAAATTGTTTAAACTTAGCCCAACAGAGTGTGGAGGAGAATGGGAATGAGAAAAAAAAATCACTAAGCACTTTTCTCTCTTTTCCAACTTCTAGAATTTGATTCGTACTGCTCCTACTTTTTTTAATAAAAAAAAACAAATCAATGCAAGTCAAATCAGCAGATTTTGTTCTTACAAATGCATCGATAAATGCAAATATACATTCAGAGAGTAATTCATTGCTGCAGTTTGTACAGAGGCAGCCTTCTTCCAATTCAGATTTATTGGCTGGAAGTGGTGGGAATGGAGGGGGTCATATAGACTTCTGCAAAGACATTTACTGCAAACTCTGTTCCTGCTGCTAGCAAGTACTAAGCACGAAAGGTCAACTTTACATTTGCAGGATCCAAAACTTCTTTTTTTGAGAGGAGATCCCCTCCTATCCAGAACTGGCTAATGCAAACCACCTCACTATTTACCATGTTTCCCCAAAAATAAAACCCTGTCTTATATTTTTTTGAACCCCAAAATAAGCACTTGGCCTTATTTTCAGGGACATCTTATTATTTTGGGGCACATGGAGGAAACCAGAGGAAATGGCCGGAATCGGCTGCACGTACGTTTAAATATTTTTGGGAAGGGCTTATTTTCAGGAGGGGCTTATTTTAGCGCGTGTGCTCAAAAGCCCGATTGGGCTTATTATCAGGGGATGTCTTATTTTCGGGGAAAAAGGGTAGGATTGCAGTTATCAAGTGTTTGCTTGGTAGGTTTAATAAATAGTTCATTTAAGGATTTATTTTAGCTACATCTGTTTAAAATAGCATTCCTTTAGTGCAGGGGTGTCACACTCAAGGCCCGCAGGCCAAATCTGGCCTGTGGAGTGCTTAGGTCTGGCTCGTGGGGCAGCCCTGGAAACAGGAAAGGACTGGCCCATGGTCCCTCTGCCAGTGAAAACGGAACCTGGGAGGGCCGCTCACAGCCCCCCCAGCCCCATTTTTGGCCACGATGGCCTTCTGCAGCCCTCTGCCGCACACACATCCCCCAGCTCCATTTTTGCTGGCAGAGAACTAACAAAACAAACTACAAGCAAAACAAAATAAAAGGAGAAATGTTTCCCCTTTTGCATTTAAACATCCAAGAAGGGACAGGAAAGGAGAAAGGGAAAAAGGAAAGACAAAGAAAAAGGAAAGATGGGAAGAGAGCAAGGGAGGAAAAAGAAGGAAAGACGGGAAGGAAGAAAAAAGGAAAAAAGAAGAAAAGGAAGGAAGGAAAGAAGGAAGGAAGGAAGGAAGGAAGGAAGGAAGGAAGGAAGGAAGGAAATTATAATGAGAAAGAGGGAGGGTCTGAGGGCAGTCCTGCTTTAGCACTTGGCCACAACAGGTGCCCCTGACACGAGTGACATCGAGCTGGCCATGCCCACCCTGGCCACACACACCCCGGCCCCAAGGTCAAACACAACCCTGATGTGGCCCTCAATGAAATCGAGTTTGATACCCTTGCTTAAGTGGCTCTTCCAATATATCCTGCTTCAGGATACAGACAATAAAATTGTTTGGGAGAGCTATCTCATGCCTAACCACAACCTCCCTAGGTAGACTGAAAATCTACTACTCAGAGGAGACTAGCAAGGTATTTCCAGGACATGATGACAGATACCCCACTTTTCTTTGCTATTGTTACTTACAACTGAAGTTCCACTTACCTCAGTACTGTAAAAACATGGGAGACAACCTCCTGTTTTTATCCATGGTCAACAACATTTACCAAAACACTATAATTTGTCACCTTTCCCCATGAAGAATCCTCATAGGGAGAATGATACCTAAGCATTGTACACGAATCTATTTCATCAGAAAATTTCTGTACCTCCAGCACCATGTTACTCACATGAAGTTCCTTCTGAAACAGTAGGAAGAACATTGAGCAATGCAATCAAGGGCAGGGGAAAATTCCTCGGATTCTTCGAATAGGTTTCAGATTTGTAGATCAAGGCTTTTACTAATAGAGCATTTTTTTAAAAAAATGTTTCAGAGCTATAGTCTGTACAGTTGGATGTTATTAACACATTTATAACACTGCAGTGTTTAAACTACAGTAGTGGCCAAAATTGTGGAAACCTTTTGGGAAAAGTGTATTTTCTCAAACTATCTAATAACACCACTTTTTTTTTGGAGTAGTACCATAAAATTATATATCAATGGAAAGATAATTTAATCAAAAATGTAATGCAATAATATTTATGAAGGATTTACTATTAGAATAGCAGTTACAGTATAAAGAAGAAAAGTCAAACACGTAGAAAAAATGAGATATACAAAAATTACCACCATAGAAAAAATGAGATATACAAAAATTATCACCATGTCAGTTGATAGTTGGGTAGCCTTTAGCATGAATTACAGCCTTACAACGTCTTCCCATGGAGTGAACCAAGTCTTTTAGTTCTGCAGCTGTTATAATGTGAAACCAAAATTGATTGAATGATTGCTTCTATTAACTGGGTTTTATTGGTGGGTTGCTTCTGACTAACATGTTTCTTTAGTTGGAGCCATAGATTTTCAATTGGGTTAAGATCTGGGCTATTCCCATGCCATTCCAGCAGTGGAATATGATTATCTTGAAACTCCAAAATGGTGTTATTAGCCATCAAACCTCAAAAATACACTTTTCCCAAAAGGTTTCCACAATTTTGGCCACTATGGTATTGTGGTCAACAGGTGTCATTATAAATGGGAGCCACACTTATTGGCAGCAAAGTATTCAAAAAGAAAGAGAAGAGATGACATTAGAAGGGGAATGAATGATGATATATAATAGCTATAAACCAAGAAAGTGCACATCTCATCTATCAAGGGCTGCATTTTCTGCTGAGCTATCTGATCAATCCAGGGAAAGAAAAAGGGTTAAAACAAGTGGTGAATAAAAGTGAGTGGAAATAACCATTTTCTCTACATGACATCCTTTTCTCTGTCTCTCTCATTTACTTCTAGTCACCTTTCATCTTCAGATTATCAAGGGAATGGCCAATATCCATTATCAGAATTCTTAAAACATCATTCACAGGAATTACTGAAGTGACATCAAGGACCATAAAATTCAGCTATACTATCTAAACTTCTTACACACACACACACACACACACACACACACACACACATCAATACATCTGGATTGTGTAGGGGTCAAAATGCATCAAAATACACAATCCAGATGTATTGGTTTGTGTGTGTATAAGAAATTTAGATACCGCAAGGCAAGCTGGTGACATCACCATTGCCCATGCCACGCCCAATTGAGAGGTCCTTTCATGTCCCTGTTAATGTGACCAACAAAGTGATCCTGTTTATCTACTTCTTTTTGCACACTTTTGAACAACAGGTGAGATGGAGCTGGAATAGATGATGGGTGCTCAACCCATCATATAGCAGAACTTGGGCCTCAAATGCGGGCTTGCTGAGAGTCTACTCCGTGTTCTAATCATGTAAATATGTATTAATTTTAATTTAGGTTTATTTTGTTAATTTAAAAAAGTTACTCACCTAGAATCAGGGGTGAGCTTCAAAAATTTTAGCAAGCGGTTTTCTGCCCGGTTGCTGGGTGGGCATGGCCATGGTGGGTGTGGCCTAGTCAGCCTCCTGCACCATAGTGGGGGCGGGGTGTGTTTTCCCTCCACGGGCTCCACGGGCTTCCTTTGAACCTCTGGGAGGGCGGAAACGGCCTCCTCAGGTTCCGGAGGCCCGGACTTCCGAACTTCTGGTAGGCCTGTTTTTCACCCTCCCCGAGCCTCCACTTGCCCTGCACTTACCTGCATCCAAAACGGACCACGTAGGGACTCCTGGGAGGTGAGGGGTGGACAGAGCCAGCCAGGAGTGGAATTTGGGGGTTCTCCGAACTACACTGAATCTTAGCTAGAGGTTCTCCTGAACCCCTGCGAACCCACAGCAGCCCATCCCTGCCTAGAATACTTGCTTGAATAGAAAGATAAGGGCAACATCAAACTGCTACATGTTTAATCTATCTTTTTTTTTTGTCAAAGCCCTTCTGTTTCTGTTTTTCTAGGATTTGAGCAGTTCAGCTAATAGAAGTCAGAAAAACTTTGCCCTTGTCCTTCTAATGACAGTCACTGCCTGAAGATTTACCACATAGAGATGAGTTCAACCTCTTTCACTTTTCATGTCATTATATATTTTTTAACCTGAAAGTCCCCCCCCCCCTTTTTTTTCAAAACAAACTTTACACAAGCAGCTTCCCAACCCTCAACATGTCCCTTCATCTCCTGCCTGAAGTCTTATGACAAGCCTTATAGAGATATTCTTCTCTGGAATGCTGCAGGTGCATTTGTTAGCTTAAAGAACAAAACATTAATAGTATCCTCTTTTGTGACAGACCGGAGCAACATTTTAAATGGTACTCCTTAATTTCTGAAACTTCCTACTCAATAAGGCACTATTGTCCTGCTGCTAACCTGATCTTGGAAACACCGCCAACCTGTCAATTCATCAGCCTCACAGAAAGGATGGTTAATCTTTTCAGCTGACTTGAATCACTTCCTGAAGCTCAGGTAAACCCCAAATATTTAGCTGCTACAAGGCCCAGGCTTCCCTTTTGATTTTCACTGATTAATTAGCAGAGGCCTGTCCCTCTTTTTAAAGCTTCAACTAGCAAGCTCTTTTGCTGTATATCTTTTCTTCCTTTGTTAAAACATTATCCAGTCATTTAAACTGAATGGCGCATTATTTCTGGTATTATAAAGTGGGGGGGGGGGGGTGTCGTTTAGGTGAGTCTGTTCAGACTTGCAATTTGGTGCAGCAGGCATTCACTTATTATAGCCTGTGTTGTGTCTTAGCAATCAACTGCCTCTTCCACCTCCATTTATTCCCTTATTTATTTATTTAGTTCCTCTCATCAGGTTACTCCAGTTTGCTTACCTCAGGTAGATTGGGCCGGCAGCTGAAACACAAAACATTAATAGCTGAAAGGTAACACCTCATTGCAGGTGTTATTAAAAAAAAAAACAATTACATTTCTAATCAATTTGTTTACATTCAGTCTCTTGACTCTCACTCTTTCTATTGGAAATTTCAGTATGTTACCTTGATTTGGTACAGAAGAGAAGCACAATGTCCAGCTTGGGGCGGGGGGACCTGATACATGCACATGAGAATTATAAATGTGGCCCTCATTTCTGAGCAGTAAATATTTGGGACTAATTCCTTCCCAATTAACAGTTTGTGTGGAAGAAGAAATTAATGACATTTTATCATAAAAAGTATGTATCCAAGTTTGAAGGTAGATATAAAGCAACGAATTTACTTGGAAATGACCCCAATTGAATAGCTATATAGACACAAATTTTGTGAGAAAGGGTGGACCGGGGTGAAATCCAGCAGGTTCTAACAGGTTCTAGAGAACCGGTAGTGGAAATTTTCGGAGAATGGGCAAATACCACCTCTGGCTGGCCCAGGAGTGGGGAGGGAATGGAGATTTTGCAGTATCCTTCCCCTGGAGTGGGGCGGGAATGGAGATTTTGCAATATCCTTCCCCTGCCACGCCCACAGAACTGGTAGGGAAAAATTTTGGATTTTACCCCTGGGGTAGACCTTTATGACCACAAACCAGCTTTATTACCAGGCCCTCCCAAAATTGGTGGCATCTCTGATGGCCTATAAAACAATTACACTAATTCATTTGCTAATAATCCAGAAATAATTTAAATTTGAGGGGAAAAAATCCAAGATCCAATGTGGTAAAAGGGTTAAGGTGCTGAATTTAGGACCAGGACATAGATGTCCATCCTCAGCTGTAGAAATTCACTAGATGATTTGAACCTAGTCACTGTGTATGCCATTTTGTAGTCCTGAATGGAAGGTAGACCATGTATCTCAAAAATGCACAGGTTGTTGCTAAAACAACAAGAAAATTAATTCCCAAATAATGAAAATTTATTATAATTAGGGTTGTTTAACCAGAAAAGACAGAAATGAATGAATTATTTATGAATAATTATGTAATATTAGAAATGAGGTCATCCAGCGTAACTGAGTGATAGAGTTAGAAAAAGTGGCAGCAATGTAGTAAGAACTACTCATTCTGCATTAACATTGATATTATTTTCAATGGTAGAATCTGAAGGGGCTATTTAGGCCACCAAGGTCCAATCCGCTCTTCAGTGCAAATATTCCATAAGCAATGGTGATATACCAGTGGTGAAACCCAAATTTATTTACTACCGGTTCTGTGGGCGTGGCTTGGTAGGCGTTGTGTGGCTTGGTGGGCGTGGCTTGGTGGGCATGGCAAGGGAAGGATACTGCAAAATCTCCATTCCCACTCCACTCTGGCGCTAGCCAAAGGTGGTATTTGCCGGTTCTCTGAACTACTCAAAATTTCTGCTACCGGTTCTCCAGAACTTGTTAGAACCTGCTGAATTTCATCCCTGTGATATACCAATAATGTTAAAGAGAAATGAAGCAAGTGCATCCCATATCAAAGGAGTTGGAATACAAATTACTAGGAAAAATAAGATTATGCTTCTCTTTTGCTTTACTTTGGCATTTAGTTCACCAGGATATGGGTCTAAACCTTGTTTCTAACTTGATCCAAAAGGATTATCTTGTATTTTTTTTTTTTTACAATGTTGGTTCATATTTACCTGGGATTCTTGGTATAGTCACATCAAATGCAGCAAGGCTCACTCCCAGAAACAAAATGAAAAAGTATAGTTGTCTATTATATTTTTATTTCAGTTGAAGGTGAAGGTTGAATTGATCAGCAAAATGACAATTCCTAATCTATATACAAAAGCCCAGAGTAGTAAAGTAAACCTAGAGTCCCTCCTGAGTAATTCTATGGAGAATAGTGTTTTTTTAAGCAACAATATGGAAGTAATTGACCTTTCAGGATTTTTTTTCCTAACTTCTTACTGTAGCCTCCAGCATTAGAATTCTGTGAAGGTCTCCCATCAAGAAGTAATGACTGAGCCTGACTTTATTTACCTTTCAAGGCCAGTTAGTTAAGTGCTGTCACATGCCAAAATAACCACATCAGTTACTGTCCCTCACTTCACCAATAATGGAACTCTTCTTCACTCTTACTATCTGCTACCTGATGAAACCACCTCAACTTTCCTAATGGTAAGATTGATCAAATTGTCCCCCCACTCACACACATCAAAAATTATTTATTGTTTCTATATCATTGTTCTGATGTTTATGATCATTACCAAAATTTAGAAGAAGCAGAATGGAGTGAGGCCTGGAACTGTATAAATGAAATGAAATAATGAAAAAAAAAAAAAAAGGATGTGGAACAGTGGTGGGTTTCAAAATTTTTCACTACCGGTTCTGTGGGTGTGGCTTGGTGGGCATGGCATGGCTTGGTGGGCGTGGTTTGGTGGGCATGGCAGGGGAAGGATACTGCAAAATCCCCATTCCCTCCTGATCAGCTGGGACCTGGAAGGCAGAGAATAGATGGGGGTGGGGCCAGTCAGAATTTTTACTACTGGTTCTCTGAACTACTCAAAATTTCCGCTACCAGTTCTCCAAAACTGGTCAGAACCTGGTGAAACCCACTTCTGATGTGGAAGACAATTATCTGGAGGTAAGAGCAGTAAAATATTTATTCTTCTCATTTCACATTTCTATAATATTTCAGCCCCAGTTATCTCTTCAAAAGAAAAAAAAAAAAGAACAGAAGTTGCTGGATTTGTATCTTAAGCAACATGTTCCTTATGGATTTTTTTTTCCTGTAGAACTCATTCTGACATTTCTGAATGTTATGCTTTTATCAACAGAACTATTTTAGCCTAGGGACACAGCTGCAGTACAGCATAAATTTATAGTATTCCAAGTGATCTTCTAATCCAGCTGTTAGACAATGCTCTAGAGCCTCAAAAGCTTAAATCCAAACAGTAATTATTACCCAGTACTGAATGCCGGGAGAACACCTGTAAGAAGACTTCACTTTGAACAAAATGCATTTTATTACAGCAAATACCATGGACTCTTAGAATTACTCTGTTCATTTGGAATTCCAAATTGTGGTGAACCCAATAATCCCTGCTTATATAGGAGTTCTAAAGCTTCCTTTATTACAAACAGCTGACCTAACCTTGGCTTCTCTTTAAAAACAGAAACACATGGTTTTTTTGTTTGCATTTAGCCTCTCTCTGCCTCAGACTTCAGATACCAGACATATGATGTTATGGAGATTTTTTCCCTTCATAATTGGCCCCTTTGGCTCTAACGAAATCAGATAAGCAGAACTTTAACAGGTGTAACTTTTTCCTGGCTCTTGGTGAAATCTTCTCCAGCTACATTTCTTGGAACTCAAAGTACAAAAATATTTATTTAAAGTAATTTAATCCCACTTTTTAAATTTATAGGTAGTCAAAACTGCTAACAAGGTAATTAAAACTATATATAAAATCATTAAAATGTAGTGTATATATTTAGACTAGAAGAGTAAGAACTATAAAACCAAATAAACAAAAACAAGGAATGAGAAAAAGAAGTCTTTATCTTTAGTATGAAAAGTCAGGTGTAGATACAGGTAGTCCTTGACTTAAAACTAGTCACTTAGGGACTAAGTTACAACAGACCCAATAAAAAGTACTTATGACCTGGAATTGAAGTTTTGACAGTCGCCCCCCTCCCCAGTCAGATGGTTGCATTGTGGTCACATGATTGCAAGGTATGTTTTTTTGTTTTTGTTTTTATTTTTATTTTTCTGAAAACCAGCATTTACTTCCAGTTTCTGTCAGAAAATGAATTTAGCTAAAATGAATTTGAGTAACAATTGTGTTTGTTCAACAACAACCCATGTTGTTTTATGACCACTACATTTGCCTAATGATCACAAAAAAGATTTTTTTAAAAAATCAGGCTAGGTCATGTAATGACCCACTTAGTGACTGGCACAACTTACATCCATAGTTCCAGGCTCAATTATGGCTGTAAATTGAGAACAACATGTATTCTCTTCAGACAGGAAATCTACAAAATGATAAAAGCCACTACAAAAGTCAATATTTCTGTGGGAATAGACCATTTTCTCAAGGGAAGAAAATTAAAAGAGGAGCTTCTCCACTCCAGGGACCTGTTAGCACAATGCAGGCAGCTCCATATCCAGTCTCCATATTGGAAGTTCTAGTAGCTCATAGTAGAGTGAAGAACTGCCATCTTCCAAGTGTAAACACAGGTAGTATTTAGTATTCATTCACCCTACGAGACTGCTGATAAGGCTTCATGATATCAACATATTTTCTCAATGACCAGACACATATCATTGATTGAGAAACAGAAAAGGAGGTGAGAGGGGAAAGAAGGAATATCAGCAGTACTCCAGGCCAGGGATGAAATGCTCCCGGTTCGGACCGGATCACCTGATCCGGTAGCGATGGCGGCAGGTGGTTCGGAGAACTGGTAGCAAAAATCCCTGGGGCCCCCATGCCCAGCTGAGCTGCGCAATCATCAGAGGCTTTTTTTTTTACTTTTAAAAGCATTTTTTCTACAACCTCTTCGGCCGAAAAAATGCTTTTAAAAGTTTTTTTTAAAAAGCCTCTGATGATTGTGCGGCTCAGCTGGGATCGTCAGAGGCTTTTAAAAGCATTTTTTCTACAACCTCTTAATGCTTTTAAAAGTAAAAAAAAAAAGTTGGCCACGCCCACCCAGTCACATTAACCCCCCCAAGCCACACCCACAGAACCGGTAGTAACAAATTTTACATTTCACCACTGCTCCAGGCCCTATGTTATACAAAAAAATGTATCCTTGGTTCTCTGGCTTCCTTGTTAATTTTCAACAAATTCCTGTCACACAACACACCTGCTTTATTTATCCCTACCTAGAATCCCCCAACACAACCACCAAGGGTATTTCACAGTTGTCTGGAAAAGCCTTCCAGAAGTTCATCCTCTGAAACATCCTTTCAGATATTTAAATACTGCTATCGTTTTCCTTCAGCCAAGCATACCTTGCTTCTTCAATATGTCTTCTTAGGGCTTTTTTCTAGTCCGTTGAATTTCTTTGTTCTTCTCTGAATCTCTTCTAGTTTTGCTGAATCCTTCTTAAAGTATGGTGTTCAAGGAGAATACAGTACTTGGAGAGAGATGGGGCCAGGGGTGAGTTCTACTTACCTTTACTACCAGTTCGCAATGGGGCAGCATGCAAGCGCAGAAGCTTTTGCACATGCGCAGAAGCATTTTGATGATGTTGGGATCAGTGGGCGGAGCCTCCTGCCGATTTTACTACCGGTTCTATAGAACCGGTGCGAACCAGGGGCAACCCACCACTGGATGGGACCAAATCAGACAGAAGTGGAATTGTTTTTTTCCAGTGCTTTGGAAAATGTACTCCTTTTGATGCTGCCTAAAATCACATTTGACTTCTTTACAGCCACAACACACTGCTGACTCATAATCTATTTTCAGCCAACTACTCTTCTTCTTTGTAAGTATTATTAACAAGCGAGGTATCCCCAATCTTATGTGTACTTGATTTTGCTTCTGGATAGTAGAAAGCAGCATTCCAATATTCTAGACTACTCTTCTTCTTTGTAAGTATTATTAACAAGCGAGGTATCCCCAATCTTATGTGTACTTGATTTTGCTTCTGGATAGTAGAAAGCAGCATTCCAATATTCTAGACTTTTAGCATTTTACCAGTTCTCAAGAATTTCTTACATTTAATAGATAAGGATTTGCCCCAGACCACTACCAAGTTCCCTAAGTATCCTATGATATAATTCATCTTATTCTGAATATTTAAACTCACTGAAATTCTTGATGGTCCTGGGCTTGCTTGTTTTCTTATAGACCTTTCATTACCCAAACTAGGTAACATCATCACTGATAATGTTACCTAGTTTGGGTAATGAAACCTCTGCAAGAAAACAACCATGCTCAGAGAGCATCAAGGATCCCTCATTTCAACCCTGAGCTACAAATATTCCCCTTTACTGGTACCTTTGAGATTCCCTGACCATGTTTCTATCAATCTTGGGTTTCAATCTTGCCCTTGCAACCCTTCACAATTTTCTAATAGAACATGCATTTTGTAGTTGTAGACCTAACAAAAATAAGAGTTGACTAGCTCTGTCTTTTTTGTTGCTTGTTAGCTTTTTGCATTCTTTACTGAGCAATTGGTATGTTAATTCTTTTCTTTTACATTTAATTAGAGGAGTTAAAAAACCCTTTTGTAATTCTTATCATCCTTCACCAACTTTCAGTCATTCTAAGGTTTTACTGTCTGGAAATCAGATATACAGTTCTGTATTCTTTCCCTGTCACCTACATATACAGTTTCTTCTTTCGGACTTCATTTGCTTTTCTGAATTCCTGTTTGGACAATTGTTTCCTAGCAATTGAGAAGTCTGCTGCCTTTCAGTCTTTATAGAAAGTTTAGTTTAACATAGGAGAGTAGGGGTGTCAAACGGGCAGCTCATGGGGCGGATATACCAACGCAGGCCACGTCTACCCCAGCACCGTGAATGGGAAAAATGCCACAAAATATCACTTGATGGCAATGTGACACAGCGAGTTTGACACCTATGTAGTAGAGGATACCTATGTATCCTCTTGACCCTTGAAGAAGTTGGATTGGTTTTACATCCAATCTAATGTTGTCTGTACTCAGTTTGGTTCCTTCTTTCAGTTTCATCACCAAGACTGCTGATCTCTAAGTGATCACAGGACTTGTAATTTACTCCCAAAATCTGTTTTAACAAGCTTTCAAGAGGTTTTATTTTTCCCCTGCAAAAGAAATTGGATTTTCCTACATTGTTTTCAAGAATTTGAAGATTTTGAATTTTACTTGGTGACATTTTTGAATTTATAAAATTTTGGAGGTACTGTGGTGAAGAAATTATTGGTAATGCTGCTATTTTTAATACAAGTCTTTATGTTACTCTTGACTTCCTGAATGTCCACACACTGAAATCTGAAAAATCCTAATAGGCTTAGGCTCCTTAGGATGTTTTTCTTTGGGATTTAAAAAAATAGACGGAAATGAGAAAGATGAAAAGAGAGATGTTTGTTCAAAGATAATTCACATGTATTGTAGCCATAAAGAAATCAGTGCAAGAACATGCCCTACGTCTTTCTTTTGGATTGAATGAAAACTGGTAGAAAATTCAGAATGAAGATGGTTAACTTCCTTAGATATTGAATGATAACATTTTATCCTATTGTGACTCTATGGCATCAGATTATGGTGATTTTATAATGGTTTTATCTTTATTTCATATATTATACTGTCCACATGCCTTATACATTTGCTTTATTTAAACTTATACTTGTATATCAGTGATTGCATGACCTCTGTAGATGCCATGTGTTAAATAAATAAGGAATAAAACCTCAAGTGGTTTTGGGATATATTAACTTATTCATTCTTTCAAAAAAAAATATGAAGAAGTAGATAAAATATGAAGTATTTCCTCCCCCTCCCCCCCGAAAATACCTCTTTGCTTTCCCTGCAAATCTAGTATGGAACTATCGTGCAGTGTCCAAACTAATTCAGAACAAAATTATGCTATTTCTCTTACTTGAAATCTTATAACCTTTATTAGACAGTAATGATAAGGTGGAGATAAGGTGGGTGGGTAATGGTTAAAGAAGTCAGTAATGGGTGCATTAGTGATGAAATCAGAATAAATACTGGCAGACCACAGGGCACATTCAGTTAATGCAAATTCATGGTGGTCTAAGAAAGTGTTTGGGGTCTTGCCTAAAAAATGACACCCAGCACATAACAAATACCTCAGCAGTGCACTGCCTATTGTTCTTTATTGATCAAAGAATAAGCAAAAGCCATTGAACAAATAGTTCCTGGAAGTGTGGAATCCATGGTAAGGTTACTCAAGGTTTACTGAATCTAATAGACCAGAACACTGAACTAAGGGCAGGATGTTGTAAACACAGTGTGGGTGTAAATGTAGTAAAGGTGGGTGGTTGTTAACAGAATAAGAAAAGGATTGATAGGTTCCACCAGCTTTGTGCTGAGTCTCCCTGTCTGATACTATCTGACAGCAACTTAAAATGCCTTTACTTTGATCTTGTTGCAAGGGCTAATCCAGCTAATGTTCCCATTTGAAAGCTTGTGAGCTCCTTTTATTTCATTACCTGTCACAGAGCTGTAGAAACAATGTGTTTTGTTTCTAAATTAATGTCTTTTCTTTATTTAAATGACTCTGAATATTTCCCCTCCCTACTCTCCTGTGAGGTCAGTTCTCTGTTGTTTAAATGAGTTGGGAGGGGGATTTATAACTACTTCTGAGGCTTGTAGTGAACTAAATGTCCTTCCTTGAGTACCCCATAAATAAACTTGCTAGTAGCTTATCTGAAAGTAATTAGTGATATCTCAGTCAGTCTACATAAAAGGGACACCCTGAGAAACAAGGAGTCATCCATAGCTATGAAGGTTGACCTCAGCAAATGATCAAAAGGCAAAACTTAACATAGAAGCTGATGTAATTTCATACAGCTGTCCTGAAAGTTGTCCAATTTTCAGTAGCATCCAATTCAGAACCTGGAGAAAAAAGAGATGATTAAAAGAGATGATTAAATGCCCAAAGCTGTGGTTGGAAGACCATACACCGAAAGTTGGAGTAGAATACTGTGCCCTTCTACATTTTTTTGGATTTCATCTATCGGTCTCATCTCATCTAAGAATGTACAAAGGCCTACAAGAGTTGTAGTCCAACATAACCCAGAATGCCTCAGTTCCAATATCTATCAGAGATGCTTATCACAAAGTTGAAGGTCACATTTGAAGAGACTGTGCATAGAGCAAGAGCACATGCTTTTCTGACAAAGATTAAGGCAGATGATGTCATATTTTGAATGGGAAACTTTCAAAATAGTCTGGGGGAATGCTGTAGAGCAGACGTGTCAAAGATGTGGCCCATGGGGCCGTCCCGGAAACAGCAAGGGACTGACCCCTGCCACCCCAGCCTTGGCCATGTCCACCCAGTCAGCCGTGATGACCAAGCCATGCCATCCCATACCCCCAAGGGCAAACAAACTCCTGATGCATCCCACGATGGGATCGAGTTTGACACCTATGCCGAAGAGCAGGGGTCAGCAACCTGTGGCTCCAGAGCAGCATGCGGCTCTTTGGGCCCCCTGCTGTGGCTCCCTGTCAGGTGATCCCACCACTGGCTGGCCCTGCCCCTCACCCTCCCCTCCCAGTCCCTCCTCGCCTGGCCTGAAAAGGTAAGGGTGACGGCGGGGGATGGAGAAGCGGACAGGGCAGAGACAGAGAGATACAGAGAGGGGGAGAGAGAGAGAGACATAGAGAGATACAGAGAGAGAGGGAGGGGGAGGGGGAGAGAGGGAGGGAGGGAGGGGAGAGAGAGATGTCAAAAGGATTTTGTAGTTCCTGGTGTTTTTTAACAACTGGTTCTTTGCCCTAATGACTGACTGGGTAGGCATGGCTGGGGGGGGGGGGGTCATGTGACCGGTGGAAATGAGTGATGTGGAGTTGGCCACACCCACCCAGATTTTGTGGCTCCCGGTGTTTTCTCTTCTGTGGGAAATGGGTCCAAATGGCTCTTTGAGTGTTTAAGGTTGCAGACCCCTGCTGTAGAGTGTTGGAGATTGAAGCATTGTGTGGAAGTATGTGACTGCTCCTGAAAGCAGGAATATGACCAGAACAATGATTAGTGGATCAGGTTTTATAATTATAATTTTATAGAGATATATTCGTAAGTAGTATATTCTAGAATAAGCAAAGCCTGAGACCCAACTAAATATATTCTACTGTATTAGGAGGAGAGTCCAAATATATATATATTATCTGTGTATCTGGCAAGAAAGGCAGAATGAAGTGACTTCAGATTAGCTATTTTTTAGAGAACGGTAGGAAGAGTGATAGATATACAATGAATATATAGTACATCCTTAATCTTTATCCTCCTCTACCTTCCCTTTAGGCTATGAGTTGCTAAAGAGATGAAGCCATTGAATTTGGACTATCAGTAAAAGCATAGTATACTTGGGTTCAGCAAAGCATTTGACTCAGGGGTTCTACTTACCTTAACTACCGGTTCTCAACGGGGACACATGCGCTCTTCTGCATGACGCATGTGTTCTGATGACGGAGTCTCCTACTGGTTTTACTACCGGTTCTATAGAACCGGTGCGAACCGGGGGCAAGCCACCACTGATTTGACTAATGTAACCCTACCATGCTGATTAGCAAAGTAGTTAAATGTGAGCTTGATGACTTGGCAATTAAGTGAATTCATAACTGGCTTGAAAATTATACTCAAAATGTGCTTGTTGATTCTCTTGATTTTATTTATTAAATTTATATGCTTAACCAGAGTTAATACAGGACGAGGAGACTTTTGCCTAAAGTAACTAAGGTATGCTGGAAATAAGTATATTGACTATCCCTTCATTAAATGTCTTTAAACGAGATAGGCAGTCTAGAAACATGAAATATAAATAAATAAAATGAATACATTGGAATGAGCACAAAAAATCATTTAAATCTTAGAAGCAGTATTCAGATCAAAATGGTTGCCTTGAAAACATTAAATGTGTTATGATCTTCAAACAAAATTTTCCTTAACTATCCCTATTTCCAACAAATATCTAATTCTGTCTTAAAACAATAAAGTTCACTTACCTACTTCCTCAATTTCAGTTACCCTGTTTGCAAATCAGTGAATTTGGGTTTATTTATTTATTTGTTTGTTTCAATTTCTATACCGCCCTTCTCCAAATAGGACTCAGGGCGGTGAACAGCCAAAGTAAAAAACAAGACATACAAAATTTAAAAACAGTTTAAAATAATTAAATATTTTGGCCGTAAATTAAAACAACCCAATTTAAAATCAATTTAAAATTTAACTCAAGCCAGCCCAGCTAGTTGAAATAAATAGGTTTTCAGGGCCTGACGAAAAATCCAGAGGTCTGTTATTGTACGTATCTCTGGGGGGAGGTTGTTCCAGAGGGTGGGTGCCGCCACAGAAAAGGCTCTCCCCCTGGGGGTTGCCAGCCGACACTGTCTGGCGGACGGCACCCTGAGGAGGCCCACTCTGTGCGAGCGTACTGGCCGGTGGGAGGCTATTGGTGGCAGAAGGCGGTCTCGTAGGTACCCCGGCCCTAAGCCATGGAGCGCTTTAAAGTTGGTCACCAACACCTTGAAGCGCACCTGGAAGACCACCGGGAGCCAGTGCAGCTCGTGCAGGAGAGGTGTCACATGGGAGTGCCTCGTCGCCCCTATAATCCCCGCGTGGCCACGTTCTGGACGAGCTGGAGCCTCCGGGTGCACCCCAGGGGGAGCCCCATGTAGAGAGCGTTGCAGTAGTCCAAGGCGGGAAGTGACGAGTGCCTGAGTGACTGTGCGTAGGGAGTCCCGATCTAGAAAGGGGTGCAACTGGCGTATCAGGCGAACCTGATAAAAAGCCCCTCTGGCCACGGCCGTCAAATGATCTTCTAAAGACAGCCGTGCGTCCAGGAGGACGCCCAAGTTACGAGCCCTCTCCGTGGGGGCGAGTGATTCGCCCTCAATAGCCAGCGATGGCATCAGCTGGCTATATCGGGACGCCGGAAGCCACAGCCACTCGGTCTTGGAGGGGTTGAGTCGGAGCCTGCTTCTCCCCATCCAGGCCTGCACGGCCTCCAGGCACGGGGACATCACTTCAAGGGCATCGTTGGGTGGCCTGGGGTGGAGATGTACAGCTGGGTGTCATCAGCGTACTGATGAAACTCCACCCCGAAACCACGGATGATCTCACCCAGCGGCTTTACATAAATGTTGAACAGAAGGGGCGAGAGGACCGAACCTTGTGGCACCCCACAAGCAAGGTGCCTCGGGGTTGACCGCTACCCCCCTGTCAACACAGATTGCGACCGGTCAGAGAGGTAGGAGGAGAACCACCACAGAACGGTGCCCCCCACCCCCACCCCCGCCAACCGGTGCAACATGATACCATGGTCGATGGTATCAAAAGCCGCTGAGAGGTCTAACAGGACCAGGATAGAGGAGCAACCCCTATCCCAAGCCTTCCAGAGATCATCCACCAACACGACCAATGCCGTTTCCGTGCTGTGCCCAGGCCAGAAGCCGGACTGGAGCGGGTCTAGATAGACAGCTTCATCCAGGTACCGGGGAAGCTGTTGCGCTACCACACTCTCAACAACCTTCGCAACGAAGCGAAGGTTGGAGACTGGACGATAGTTAGCCAAAACAGCCGGATCCAGAGAGGGCTTCTTGAGGAGGGGCCTCACAACCGCTTCTTTCAAAGCGGCCAGCAGGACCCCCTCACTCAAAGAAGCGTTAACAATCTTCTGGAGCCAGCCTCATGTCACCTCCCGGGAAGCCAGTACCAACCAGGAGGGACATGGGTCCAATAAACATGTGGTCGCGTTCAGCCATCCCAGGACCCTGTCCATGTCCTCGGGAGCCACAGGATCGAACTCCCCCCAGATAACACTCTCAAGGCCTGCCTCAGTCATCCCGTCTGGACATACCCAGTCAGAGGCCAGCCCTTCCCAAATCTGAGTGATTTTGTCATACAGATACTGCACAAAATCCTCAGCTCGGCCCTGCAAGGGGTCATTCCGCACTTCCAGGTGGAGGAGGGAGAGGGTCACCCTAAACAGGGTGGCTGGGCGATTATCTGATGACGCGATAAGAGTGGCAAAATAGCTAGATTTCGCCACTTTTATCGCCACTAGGTAGGTCTTAATATGAGACCTCACCAGTGTTCGGTCGGATTCGGAGCGGCTGGTCCTCCAACTACTCTCCAGGCGTCTTTTCCGGCGCTTCATCTCCCTGAGCTCCTCGGAGAACCAAGGAGCTAGGTGAGTTTGGTGCCGGGTCAGAGGCCGCAAAGGCACGACACAGTCCAAGGCCCCGGCAGCCGCACTATCCCAGGCGGCCACCAGGTCTTCAGCCGAGTCATGAGCCAGAGTCTCAGGAAATGGCCCAAGCTCCATCTGGAACCTATCAGGGTCCATCAGGCGCCTGGGGCGGAACCACCTGGTCGGTCCCGCCTCCCTGTGGCAGGGTGCAGCAGTTAGAAAGTCCAGTCGAAGGAGCGAGTGGTCAGACCATGACAAGGGTTCGATGACTATATCCCCTATATCAAGGCCACTCAACCACTGACCAGAGACAAAAACTAAGTCCAGAGTGTGTCCCCCTGTGTGAGTGGGGTCATGAATTAACTGAGTAAGATCCATGGCCGTCATGGAAGCCATGAACTCTCGAGCCACCTCAGACGTTTCACCGATAGATGGCAGGTTAAAATCCCCCATGATAACAAGTCTGGGGGTGTCCATGACCATTAAGAAGGTGATTGGGAGGTTTATTTTACCCATGCCCAGCAATATTACTCATTCATATTACTCACTGAACAATCTAGAAAAAGTAATAATCCTTCTAAATGTTTCCTTTGAAGAAAAAAAATCCTCAGTCGTTTTGTTGAAAGTCCATAGAACTTATATCCTCAGAATGGCAACTGCATCTATGAAAACCATCTAGTTTTATCCCAAAACAAATATTTTTCCATGATTTTGTTCCAAAATCTCCTATTTTTCTTCTGGAGGTCTAAGAGACATCATCACCTAAACCTCTTGAAACCTCTCTATCTGTAGTTCATAATTTTCACAGGAAGCTGCCTTGTGTGAAGACTTCACAAAATGGCTTCCCATAGCCTGCACTCCCCACTACATAGCTAGGTAGATCATAGGAAGACTTGGGAAGCTGCATTGAGTTCCTTATTATACTTTGCATTCCCAGGTGTGTGTAGATTGATACCTCCCAGCTGATTTCTGCTAGCTTCACAATCCTGTGCTCTGCACTTCTAAAGAGATATGGCTTTGATGTATTGTTTCTTCCAGACTGCTATTTAAAAGGAATTTAAATAAATGGCTTGGTCTAGTGGTTCAGGTAACATGATTTACAAATCATATCTGGTGAGAGAGGAAAATAATTTTAAAGTTTGGATAGGTACAGCACCTGGGTTGACAAATTTGTGGTGGAGATTGGGGGGGGGGGGGTATTTATTATATAAGATAGAAGATACCTCAGTCTTAAAAGACCTTACACTTTTTTAAAAAGTTCCTGTTTTGTTTTTTTAATTTTTCATTTTTGGTGATAATCAGCTGAGGGATTCCCATCAACGATCTTGTACCAGGCTGTTCAATTAAGCCTTGGCACAGAATCAAATGCTTGGTATCTGCTAGGGTGATAAGTGATATCAGAAACATGTTATTATCTCACAAATGAGAATTATGTAATTGACAAAATTGGTATGATAAAGATGACACATATCATTGTGGCTTCTAATTGGCCTTGTTGCATAGGTGTCCATGGAGCAGGCCTGTCAAACTGGTGGCCCACGGGCCAGATGCATCACACAGAGGCCATGCCCACCCCAGCTCCGCAAAGGTTAAAAAAAACACATTGTGATACATCACGATACCTCATGTGAGTTTGACACCCGTGCCATGGAGTGTCAATAGATAAAGTGATGTCATGCGTACCTTGATGTCATCATAGAAATGACTCAAAAAATACAATTGCATCATTATGCTTTCTAATGGATGCTTATAGCTAAACTTAACACATTTTTAAATAGCTGGGTTAATCTAGGGATTCTTAGCAGAATATTTCACCTGTGTATAGAGGTGTGAAGAATCAGGGTCACACATAAGTTCCAGATCAGAAAATTTATTGTTCAAGCCTAAACACAAAAATCCGGTCAACTAAAGTTCAGTACTAAATTGGCACCAGAGAAGGGTCAACAAAATTCAAAAGATGTTTAAATTGGAAAGTTTGTGGACACATAATGATTCTAGGCTGAGTCCTTTTTTGCCTCTGCCCTCAGGCTCTGTTTGTTCTTTTCCTACATCATATTCCCATATATTTTCAGTCATAAAAAGTTTTGTTCACTACAGTGAATTGATATTTGACCAAACTGGTGGAAGGAGAATCTACAATCTTTCCTACAGTTAAAAGCAAATGAACTACCATAACATCATATAAATGAATCAAACAAATGGGAATCAATTACATTTTATAAAGGATATTGCAAAAACCCCAATGTCAGCACTAGAGTAAATGTGATTGTAATGTCTTTTTATTTGATACAAACAATGTTATCCTAGAGCAGGGATGTTAAACTCAAGGACTGCGGGCCGGATCCGGCCTGCAGGGTGCATAAATCTGGCCCACGAGGCCAGCCTGTGGTGCCTCTGGGGCAGTAGTGGGTTCCTCTTACCTTCGCTACTGGTTCAGAACCAAAAGCGCGCTCTCTCTCGCTTTGCTCACATGTGGCCCTTCTGTGCATATGCACAGCATCCATGATGACATCCAGGCAGGTGGGCGGAGCCTCCCACTACCGCCACTACTAGTTAGCCCGAACCGGGGTGAACCGGTAGAAGCCCACCACTACTCCGGGGGCTAAAATGGGCTGCTTGCAGCCCCCTGTGCCTCATTTTCACCTTCCATGGCCTCCCCAGCATTCTGGGGCCGAAAACGGCCCAAAAACTAGCCCAAGACAGGACCCAAAAACGGGCCAAAAAATGGGCCGAAAACAGCCAGCAAAGTGCTATAGGAGGCCATGAAGGGTGAAAATGAGGGGGCCTTATGAAAACACACACACACACATGTGATGTTTTGGCCGGCAGGGTGCTGCAGGAGGCATCCATCCCACCTTCCCACTGGCCTCCCTGCCAGCCCATGGAGGAGAACTACATGATCTCCATGGGCTGATCCGGCCCTCGAAGAAATCCAGTTTGACACCCCTGTCCTAGAACATATCCTAGCAATTTTAAGACTTGGCAACTTTAAGACTTGTGGACTTCAACTGAGGAATTGAAGTCCACAAGTCTTAAAGTTGCCAAGTTTGGAGATCCCTGTACCAGAACATATCTTCCAGGTTTGACTGGTAGGATCATATTTTGGTTTTGAATATACAAAGCAGAACCAGGTATTTTTCAAGTAAAATGAAGGTACGACTTTTTGCCATTTTGAAAAAGTGACATAAACATTTTGGTATAAACCTAAACCAGGCTTAATATGGTTTAGAAAACAACAACAACAAAACAACAACAACCCCAAATTTATCTACTGTAAAAATGAATCTCCAATAGGAAAAATCCAGAAAATTTTGATCCAATCAACATGTGAGACTTAATGGCCTTTATTTGGTTTGATCCTGAGACATCTCTGTTTTGTTCATTTATACATTAACTGTAAATAGACTTCATATATTCATATTGTTAACATAATTTATGAGTAATGCTAAATGGCTTTGCTACCCAAATTGATGAAAGATGCAAACATTATATTGGAAAACAACTTCTTAACACTATCCATGGTTTAATATTCTAACAGTTTAGTTTGGTTTACATTTGTTTCCGTATCAACCTCTAACGTATCCATCACTGCTCAGGAGTTCTTTTTTTTACTTTATTTTTAATGTGGCACACAAAAAAAAAAATGTTCCATGAAGCCTGTGTGCTTCTTTCTCTAGGCTTATGCGGATGTCAAAATATTCCTAAGGGAAGACCAGACCGATGGAATGAATTTGATAGTCTTTCAGATTAAGTCATTTGTATGTCCATTTAATGATAAAAATGTGGTCGTAAAAATAATTTAATAAGAGTGAAACTGAGACAGGACAATTTTGGCATAACCTCATGGAACTCTCCTGGAGGATTTAGTTTGCTTATGGAAAGACGGCTATATTTCTTCTAGAGGCCCAATTTCTAAGTGTACACTCACACTGATTTCAAAGGGAAGCAAAGTATGGCTTCTTAAATTCCAAGATCTTGGACCTTGAAATGGTTAAAAAAAAAATCAAAGCCATCTCATATACATGAAATCTTGACTCTTTTTAACACAATATACTGATTTCTTCAGGATTTGTTAAGAACTGAAACAGCCATTTCAAAAAATGAAATTGCCTGATTTATGAAGACATGGATATTTTACCACTTGGTAATATTTCTCCCCTTCATTCGATAAAAATGGATCATTTTAAATTGAGAAGAGTGTTCACAGGCAAGGCAAGTCATCTCCAAATGTTAGATGTTTCCTAAACACAGTAAAATGTTTTCACCGGTTACCACGCTTTGCATTAACCCCATGTCACTGCCTACAGCATTGCTTTCTTCTTTTTTTTAGACCTGAAACCCACCACTGCCCAAAAAGGGAAGGGAAGGTACATTAAAGCTGCTATTCATCCTTTCTTGCTTTTCCTCCTGATCAAAATGGCAGAAGAATGCATAATGGCAGGTGGAGCTGAGATCACCAATGGTCGACAATTGACCTTTTATAAAGAAGGGTACATTCATAGTGCTTGAAATGACCAACCTTTCATATTGACCTCGGAAACTTAGAAACCATTAGCAATATGCTGATGCAGGTGTCCATCTATCACTGGTTCCTTGTCATTCCTATCTTTGGTCAGAGCTGTCAGGTTCCATAAGCAGCATCCATTTAGTTCCATAGAGTACTTAGCATTTGACTTCTATGTTACGTCTACATGCAGAAAAACAACATTGTCCTTCTGAATCCTGGCATTAGACTTCTTCTGAGTACGTCAGTAGTTTTCAGTGGCTCTTAAGAGCATACTAATATTTATTTTGTTTGAGGTATGTAGGGATTTATGCAATTCTTTTGAAATTTAAAAGATACTTTTACTGTTGAGAAGACATAAAGGAACAGAAAAATGCTGGAAGCAAGAATCCTTTGATGTCCCTCCAATAAATGCAGTACAGACAGGCTTAGGAGAAGCAGCTCACATACTTGCATGCTTCTTTATTGAGTTGAAGGAGACCAGACCGCCCTCTAGTGGGACAGAATTGCATTTTAATATTTCCATATTAAAGTGTGCTTTAATGGTATGCGTTAGCTCCTTTTTGCTTGGAGAAAGTTTGCAATTGAAATAGAAGGCAGGGGTTGCATCTGTGCAAAAACTGAAAGTTATTCAAGTCACAAAATGTAGCCGGGGTCTTTTGTTTGCTAATAATATTTTCAATTACTCATACCTCCAGGTATGTTGAAATTGAACCTTCACAGTTCTCACCCAACATGGCTAATGAGACTTCAGCATATCTAAAAGATAGTAGAATAGGGAATGCTGCCCCAGAGTTGTGGAGAACATCAGCTGAATGTTTTAAATTCAAAAACAAATATTCAAAATGGTGTTCTGTTTTGGAATCCCAAAGGTGCTTTTTTCAAGAGGCAACTGGACATTCTGGTTTTTCTTTGAAGACGTTTCACTTCTCATCCAAGAAGCTTCTTCAGCTCTGACTGGATGGTGGGATGATCCAATCCTTCCATTCCCCACCATCCAGTCAGAGCTGAAAAAGCTTCTTGGATAAGAAGCGAAACGTCTTCAAAGAAAAACCAGAAAGTCCAGTTGCCTCTTGAAAAAAGCACCTTTGGGACAAGCATGAGTTGGATGACTGAGAATCTCCATAGATATCTGTTTTGGAATGTATTCTATTTTGATTTTTAAATCTGGGGAGGGTTGTATTTTCTACATCTATGAGACACATGCTCATAGGTAACAAATGTAATCAGCTTTTCAGTCCATTGCATAAAAGGAGCCTTTAGCTTTCCAATGCAGCAACATTCTCTGCAGGGCAGAGAACCGGTTGTTAAATTACTTGAATCCCACCACTGATTCTCAGTCATCCATAGGTCATGGTTGTCTCAAAGTTGCTTTTTCAAGAGGCAACTGGACTGTTTTCTTGAAGACATTTTGCTTCTCATCCAAGAAGCTTCTTCAATTTTGAAGACATTGTATACATCTCTGAATCTTTATTCCACTCATTTCTCAGCATCTGTATATGCAATTGATTTATTGATAGCCAACATCTATAGAAACTAATAGCAGGGGCTTTTTTCCATTTTAAAGGATTTAAGTTGTTCTTGTAACTAAGGTATCTCAAAAGTTGAAAAGCCATTGGGTTGTTGTTCAGTTGCTAAGTTGTGCCAGACTCTCTCTGACCCCAGGGACCATAGCACACCTGTCCTCCGCTATCTTCCAGAGTCCGCCCAAACCTATGCCCACTGCACCAATGACACTATCTAAGTGTCTCATCTTCTGCTGTCCCCTTCTCCTTTTGTCTTCAGGGTCTTTTCCAATGAGTCCTCTCTTTCCTTTTGGTGGCCAAAGTATTTGAGTTTCAGCTTCAGAATCTGTCCTTTCAAAAAACAGTCAGGGTTGATTTCCTTTAAGAGTCATGGATTTTATCTCCTTGCAATTCAAGGGACTCTCAAGAGAGCCATTGGGTTACAGTTTCATAATTTGGAATACCATCTGATTTGACTCTGATTGAATCAGAAGATACCCAATTCAACTCAGGAAAACACATACATTCCACCCTGAACTCTGCATGCTTCCCATAATTTAGCATGGTAAATGTGTTATGCTTAAGCTAACATAATACCGTAACATTTTCAGAGCAATAGATAATTCTGAAGTACAAAGCTTTCCCAATTTCATGAAATATGTACAGAAATTATCTTTTAAATTTTGATTAAAAAGAAACTGGTTATAATGCTTTTGGGTAACCATAGAATTACATGATATTTGAAGCACAGATGTCAAATCTGCCATATCTCAAATACAGCTCTTATATATATGGTGTTTAAAAAAAAAGTGCACTATATCTATGAACACATCTTGACACTGTAGAGATTCTATAATTTTAAAAAACCTGCCAATTAACAGGACAAAAGTAAATGATTGTTTTGCTAGTTACATCCAAAGGTAATGTTAGTGGAGAAGAGGGGAGAAGGACAATGTGGTAATATTGCCTTGTTAGAATTATATATTAACAAAAAATAACAGTGTCGTTTCTAGCAGAAAGATTGGACCTTTGATGGATGGACTAAAATGGAAAGATTTGGATAAAACTAAACAGGAGGACAAATAATTATGAAAGTATAGTATCTATATTTTAACTTCCAAGGAAGGTCCTTCAAACACACCACCTCATAATCTTATCAAATAGCACAGATTGAAGTATTTAATTAGTCTTGGGGTTCAAGATTCAGTTGAATCCAATACATATCTCATGAATGGCAATCAAGATAGCTAATTCAAACTGAGTTTTGAAAGAATATAATAAAACAAAAGAAGATACTCAAACAAAAGGAAACTTTGGGATTGTCAAATAAATTGTTTTGAAACTCTTCATTGTTTGTTTTTTTTTAAACCCTTTGGAGGGCTCTAGGGAAACATCAGTGAGGCAGTATTATTCCTGGACTAGAAAGACAAAAATGTTTGATGTGGGATATAGGAATCCTGGTTTTGGAGGGATTTGCATAAACTCAATTCAGTAAGCATAGAAAAATTTTAAGTAATCTATTTTGCTTTTTATTTTTACCTTCCCACTCAAAAAAAAAAAAAGTTGAAACATTACTCTACTAAATTTTTGCTGCTGGTTTTTGGTGGAGCAATCTGGTGGGGCTCCAGGATTTTCAGGAAAATTAGTTTTCAAGAAAATATACTCCAGATGTAGATGAAGAAACAGTTAACTTTTACCCAATGAGCATAGAATTGAGGGTGAAAGTGGATACCAGTCTTGGTATTTACTGCTTTGTATCCAAGATTTTCAGAGTATTTCCCCAAAGTTTCTTCTCTTGTAAGACAACAACTGGTTGATCGTTCAGTGTTGCTGGCACAAGTTTCAGGTATGTGGCATTTTCAATACATCAAAATCCACAATACATTGCTTTGCAAGAAAAAAATAGGCTCAGTATATTCTACAGAAATGACTTACATTATTTCCCAAGGCCATCAAGCTTTTTTTTACATCTTGGTCTCATCTTTTATGAAATATAACTGCTGACAGGGACTGATTTGAAGGCATGAAAACAAATCAAAACTCCTTGTAGAATGTTTTGCAGATTTATAAATAATCTAGAAAAGGCTGCAGAAACAAAATGTTTTCTTTAACCCCACAGCTGAATTTTTAAAACATATCATTTCTTTTTTTCCAACCCACATTTTAGTCTTTTTCCATTTCCAAGTTATTTGGCAAAACCCACATGACATGTTTCTTCTGGATCTGAGATTAGGAGATAGGGGGTTCGTTTCTGCTTGACATGTGGTGTTCGAAAACTCTAATTTGCTTGGTTTGATTAAGATCCTACCAAAAATCTAAAATGGTAATAAAAAACAAACAGACCGGAGCCAAAGAGTTTGGAACATGTGTGAAAAACATTGTTTTTGGGCTTTCCCAGTCCTAAATCTGTACTTTAAAGCAAAGCATCAACTGGTTTCACATGACCTCAGTTAGGTGCAATTGTAAAGAAAACATGGAAAGCCGCACCCTGGCGTTGATATAATATTTTAGCAACTGAAATCTTTTGGCTAGAAAAATTATTATTCCACGAGAACAGAAAGGTAGCACAAAAATTAAATAAATACAAATCATACCAAGTTATTATAGAAAACCCTCAATAGATAATTGAGTTGTCCTTACTCATCAGTTTTAGCTCTTCATACTGCTTGGGTAGCTTTATTTGGATTCTACTAATCAAAGATGTTGCTAAATTTTCATTACAGTAATAGTACGTCCACTTCCTACTTTTATTTATTTATTTTGTCAAGCATATATAAGATAACAGGTAAAAGTATAAACATAATTTGAATACATGAAAAGAGTAAGAGTAAGAAGGAATATTTGGACAGGGACGGTAGGCACACTGGTGCACTTATGCACGCCCCTTACAGACCTCTTAGGAATGGGGTGAGGTCAACAGTAGACAGTTTAAGGTTAAAGTTTTGGGGGTTTGGGGAAGAAACTACAGTCAGGTAGTGCATTCCAGGCACTGACCACTCTATTACTGAAGTCATATTTTCTGCAATTGAGTTTGGAGCAGTTTACCTTGAGTTTGTAATAATTTTATTGTAATAATAAAAATAATTTTTGAAACAAGTCTATTAAAAATTAAAAGAATGTATTAAAAATAAGTCAATATGATTAGAGAACTAGTGTAAGAGGGTGCCAAGATGTTTTCAAACAATATTTGAAAATCTTTGCTACTGACTGAGCAGTCCAAGACAGTGTACTTACGTTCTCTAAAGATTCTCACCTTTTGCACCTTTCAAGTCTGTGTCCTGTAAAGTCTGGCAGTCATCTCCTGCTAAAACTTGTTCCTGAATATTTTGCCTTCATTTGCATACATTGGGACTTGCTGAGGAGAAATTCTCTCTGTTTCTGTGTGTGGAGAGGCTAATTTATCAGGACATCTATGCCGTGTGATCTATAAAGGCAACAGCAGAGCTAAGAATAAAGTGGCAGGATCCCAAAATGACAAAATTAGATCAATCACTTTATCTACAGGAAGAAACATTATGTTACTCTCCTTTAAAAACAAGCATGCAAACGCACTGTATTAGCATCATTACTCTCAATATAAAAATGAGCATTCAGACTATTATTATTATTATTATTATTATTATTATTATTATTATTTACTTTATTCATTAATTTAATTAATTTAATTTAATTAATTTAATTTATATGCCGCCCCTCTCCGAAGACTTCATTAAACATGAAACTCAGTCAACTGAACATTCAAAAATGCATCACAAATACCATTGACTGGTGCTAATGGTTGATAAGGATTGCTGCCAGCGTACTAGGTATCAGCCAAGTACCTTCTTAAGATGTACGATGTTCCAAGTAGTGCAGTTTTTTGCAGTTCCGTTGGTGTTATTGCAGGAAGCTGCAATTTGTTGATGTATCTTATAAAATTCTTGGACATGGTACCAAGTGCTCCGATGACAATGGGTATCACTGTTACATGTTTCATCCATAGCCATGTAGTTTCAATGGCCAGGTCGCGATATTTCATGATTTTTTCCAGTTCTTTTTCTTCGACTCTAGCATCTCCTTGTACTGCGATGTCAATAAATTGTACGTTTCGGTTTTCAACAACTGTGATATCTGGCATGTTGTGTTCAAAGTGATGATCTGTCTGTATTCAAAAGTCCCACAAGATCTTCACCTTCTCATTTTCTATAACTGTTTCCACTTTATGTTCCCATGACATTTTGGATACAGGTAAGTCGCATTTTTTACATAATGACCAGTGGATTAATTTAGCAACTCGGTTATGTCTAGCTTTATAATCAGTTTGTGCGATTTTGCTGTAGTCATATATTAAATGTGAAACAGTTTTGACTTTGTTGTTGCAAAGTCGGCAGTTTGGATTGTCGGTGGATTTTTGTATCTTTGCTTTCATGGCATTAGTTTGTAGTACTTGTTCTTGAGCAGCGAGTATTAACCCTTCCATTTCTTTCTTGATGGTTCCCATCTTAAGCCATGCCCATGTAAAGTTGTCATCACATTTTCCTTCAATGTTTTTCAAGTGCTGTCCATGCAAAGCTTTGGTTTTCCATCTGTTTACTCTGTCATCCAGCTGTTTTTCCTTATATTCTGCTTTTGTTTCTGTTGTTTTTATAATGTTCTCTGTTTTCACAACTTGAACCAATTATTGGTTCACATAATCATTCAAACTTCGTTTTTCTTCTTCTATAGTTTGATGGATTTGTAATAGTCCTCTGCCCCCTATTTTTCTTGGCAGGTACAACCTGTCAATGTCACTGTCGTGGATGATTATTATTATTATTACATTCTATTCACAGTGTGGGACTGGTAAAACTTATAGTTCAAGTCCCAACCAAGGACCTAAAAACTGTTAAGGTAGTGTCTGAATATATAGGAAGTTCTGAGTAGGGTGGGGTATTTTTGTAAAGTCAGGATATTCTGTCTAATAAGTTCAAAACTTCCATGTATCTAGGCATCCCTTTGGGTATCACTCCAAGGACTCCTATTACTATTGGAACATCCATTGATTCCTTCCTCCATAATCACTCAACTTCAATTTGCAAATCAAAATATTTTGTTATTTTTTTTCCAGCTGTTTTTCCTCAATTCATGCATCATCTGGCCTGCCAGATATTCAGATTGGGTTTGGCATTTTTGTTTGCCTATCAACTCCTTTCCAAGGACCTGGGATAGGCAGATCTGGATGCTTAATGGTCTTACAGATATCGTCGCAGGATGGAGACTGTTCTGAGTAAAGCCTGTCAGGAGTAAATGCCTTGCCTCTGACCCAGAGCTAGAGGAAGGGCGGCTGGACAGGCCAGCCCACAAGGTACACCCTAACCCAATAGCCCCTCCTTACCTTAGCCACGCCCAGGGGGTACTTAAGGGTCAGCCATGCGGTCCTGCTCCAGTTCCAGAGATGTACCTGTATTGATGAGATGCTCAGTCAATAAACAATAAACAACTTAAACAAGAACTGCTTGTTGGAATTATTGGGCACGATCCTCAAACACATCTAACAATATGGTAGCAGAGGATGGTTCGGCAGCCCAACCCAAACACTCCACAAGCATGCAAAGGACCAAGACGGAAAGGATGAACACCAGAGCGTTCACCAAGGAGATGGCAGAACGACCTGCCCAACCCAAAGCCACCCAAGGAGAGGCATCTGAAGCAAGCGGCCTGCTCCACCACCCACGCACTCCTGCCAGACGCGGAGAGGAGTGGAAAGAACATGAGACCCCAAAAGGGGAAACGCATGACCTGAAAGGAAAACTCCTGGACCTGATAGATTCATCGCAAAGCAACACCGACCTCATCGCAGAACTACGAAGCCTGATCGAAGGCTGCGGAGCAGCGAGTGAGGAAGATGAGGATGAATCCGAATGCAGCGGCGGAGAAGCGGTAAGGGAGAGAACCCCCCACCAAAAAACCGCCAAGGGAGCCGAAGGGATTTTCACGCCTTTTTCACGGCGGCCATCTTGGGAGGCGGCGTCATCAAAAATGGCCGACCATCCACCAATAGATTCCCGAGATTTAAATCTCATGGCGGGAATCGGGGCCTACCCCAAGGTAACCCCCCAAGAATACCACAACCAACAAAGAAACCCAAGGCCAAAAGCCACTGGCTCGCCTACCGAGCCCGAACTCAACAAGGCAATCGAATTGATCGCCGCGGCCCTAGGGGACAAGATGAAGCTACCGGACACGCACCCCGGTGCCAGGCCCAAACGCAAAGGGGACCCTAACGCGAGGAGGCCCGACACCGACACCCATCCCGGGGGATCAATCACTGCCGCGCGGGTCCAAAGCCACCCAGGGCCCCCAAGAAGCCTCCCCTTAAAAACGGAACACCGGAGGCGATGGGACTACTCACCGGACCTACGAACTGGACCAGACCCATGGCCCGCGGGGCCACCCACTGGCAGGGGACGTCCATCGGCGGGCAGGGGACGTCCATCGGTGGGCAGGGGACTCGGCCCGACACCCGGAGGCGACATCCGCACGAGGCCGGGCCATCCGGGACCATTCGCGGCCCCAACCGGACTCCAGACCCTCGACGACGATCCTCACCGCTTCCCGAGGCTCCAGACGATGAACCACGACGATTCCGGGCGAGCGAGGCCGACCAAGGAGGAACCGAAGGCCCATCCGGAGGATTGGGGCCTATACCAGGGAGCTACGGGGACAAGCTCTTCACTCCACGGCGGCTGGGAAGAAATGAACTTCGCGCACGTGCAATGCGCCCCTGCAGGAGAAACGGAAGAAGACATAGAGCTACACCGACGCATGCACACAGAGACAAGTCAGTTCAGACTCGCCACAGTCGTCCCTCTACCTTATTGTGAGTTCCCTTACGTGAGGAACCATGGACAGCGACATAATGTGAGTAACTTAAACTATAATTCAGGGACTTTGCCAAGTGACTTCCCCAAACTAAGGCTAGATGGGGAGAATTTCCTGGACTGGAACCAGCAGCTCCAGGTCACCCTACTCAAAGAAGACCTACTATCCATAGTCACTGATCCCCCCAAAAAGCCCTGGACTTTTGAGCTAGATTGCACCCACCATAAAGCATACTGCATTGTTATTGCTAGCATTACCCCCAGTATTTACCCCAGCATCAGGCATCACCTGACTGCTCTAGAAGTAATACAGAGGATGCACAAACTATTTTACTGCCAGAGTGTGGCAAGCACCACCAGGCTGTCCAGAGAATTCTATGCCACCAAACACAAAGCAGGGACCCCAATGAGTGAACATCTATTGTCCCTAAATGCCACCAGAGCCCAGCTGACACAAAGCGGGGAGGTCATAAGCGAAAGGACCATGATAAGTATCATTGTAAACTCCCTGGACCCCAGCTGGGACACCTTCATTACACAAATAGACAACCTAGGGGCAGGAAAGCTCTCGCTAGAGTTACTAACGAGCAAACTAATAGCTGAGGACAGCATCAGAAAGGATCGATCACTAAGCCGCAGAGAGCAAAGGCCCAGTAAGAAGGTCGAGCCACAGAGCAGGAACCACAGCAACGCAGAGTGTTACTTATGTGGGTCAAGGAACCATTACAAAAGGGACTGCCCTAGAAACACAGGGGACAGGGACAGGCCACATAGGAGGGACAGATCAGAATCAAGGACAAGATATACTAGCAGACGCTCACCAGAGGACAGGCACAGGCGTAGGGATTCACCTAGCCCCAGGGACAGGAGAAACCACAGGGACAGCTCCAGAGAAAGTCAAACGGGTTCACTGTATGGCATAGGAGACCAGGAGCAACACACAAACCAGGACAGGAAGGAAGATACATGGCTGCTGGATTCAGGAGCCACAAATCATACCACGTATGACCGTAATCTACTAACATCATTCACAGAAGAGAGTTTTATAATAAAGGTGGCTAACCAGAATAATGTGCAAGTAACAGGCAAGGGAAATGCATACGTGCCGGGGATAGGAAAGGTACAAGGAGTGCTACTGGTACCCAATATACCCTACAACATCCTCGCCACTCTAAAGTTAAGCAAGGATAACAATGTTGAGGTAACATTCAAGGGAGGAAAGGTGCAGGTAACTAGAGGGGGAAAAAACATAGGAAAAATAGTAATCAGCGGAGAACTTCCCTTCTACCACCCAGTCTGGGACAAACAACCCAGAGTAAACAACCACCAGGAGGCCAGCCCCGATAACACAGATAACACAAGTAGGGAAATAGAGGGGGTTAGCCACACACAAAACAACAATGAAACAAGTGAGCAGGAGGCAACCAGAAAAGAAAGGCCAG
Organism: Arizona elegans; assembly: GCA_022577455.1. Classification (NCBI taxonomy): domain Eukaryota; kingdom Metazoa; phylum Chordata; class Lepidosauria; order Squamata; family Colubridae; genus Arizona; species Arizona elegans. The sequence goes on along the minus strand of JAKOOJ010000006.1, from coordinate 95,237,640 downwards.
CGATAGGGAAGCCCATGCACGACAATTGCGCTCACCTATTACACAGAAGGTTAGGGCACATTAGCTTCCCCGTGGTGCAGAAGATGATGGAGTGCTCTGAAGGTGTAAAAATAAAGAATTGTGAGAACTATCTCGAGTGTTCTGTTTGTAAGAGCTCCAAATTAAAAACTAAACCTAGGCCCAAAAAGTCAGTACGCACTACAGATTCAACCTTTCAACTCGTACATATGGATCTAGTGGGACCACTAAGGCCCTCCATCAAATACAGGAAAAGGTACTTCCTGACCATAGTGGATGATTTTAGCCGCTATGGCTTCGTATACACACTAAAACAAAAGAGCGAAGTATTCCAAAAATTCAAGGAATTCTACGCAAGGGTAGAGACACAACACAATACCAAAATCAGACAAATAATGACAGACCGGGGGTCTGAATTTTTGTCGAGCGACTTCTCGCGATGGCTAAAGGCACGCGGGGTAGTCCACTACACGTCTTCCCCATTTTCGGCTTTTCAAAATGGAGTGGCGGAACGAAAAAATGGAATGCTGCAGACCATGATGAAGTGCGCATTAGAGGATGCAGGCTTGGGGCAACACTTCTGGTCGGAAGCGCTTATTTATTCGAACTACACTCTGAACAGGTTATGGTCCAGCGTACTAAATAAGACTCCATATGAGTTAATGTACCAAAGGAAGCCACAAGTATCGCATTTACACATATTTGGGGTCACAGCAGATGTGCACATCCCCAGACAATTGAGGCACAAGGGGGACAGGGTATCCCGAAGGCTGAGGTTCATGGGGTATGAGCCAGGAACAAAGGGATATAGGTTCATAGATAGCAACAACAACTTCGTAATCTCTCGAACAGCTGTTTTTCACGAAAATGCCAACTGGTCCAAGATACACCTCAACGAGGTGTCCCTTAGCAAGGACGGACCGGGGAACATTCAAAGGGGAGTAACACCAAACACAGGAAAGAGTACAGAACAGGAAAGAATCAAAAACAAGAGGCAGGAAATACTAGTGAAGGAGTGGAAGGAGAACCACCCACATATCAAAGTAGACTCGCTTACTGAGAAAGAAGCCAGGTACATGCACGACACTGAGACGCCCCCTGACAGGCCAATCAGGGCAAACAGGGGCAAGGCGCCACAGAGGTTAGGGGATTACGTATTATCTATCCACACTAACCAACTAACCCCCAACACATATGAGGATGTACTAAGGTTACCAGATGAGGAAAGAGCAAAATGGGAGCAAGCCATGGAGAAGGAAATGAACAGCCTGAGGGAACTAAATGTATACACTCCCTCTGAAGTACCAACAGGAAAAACGACAATAGGCACCAGATGGGTCTACAAAGTTAAAACACTAGAGGAAAACAAGACTCTCTACAAGGCTAGACTGGTAGCGCAGGGGTTTGCCCAAAAATACCCTGATGATTACACAGAAACATACTCCCCCACAGTCAGGGCCGAAAGCGTAAAATGTGCGTTAGTTATTGCATCACTGCTGGGGTTGGAGGTACACCAATTCGACGTACCTGCACGCTGAGCTTGACAAAGAGATTTATGTAAGAGCACCTCCCAGCAAAACCACTAGGAAGGGAGAAACATGGATTCTAAACCGAAGCTTGTATGGGCTCAAGCAATCAGGGAAACGCTGGTACGAGTGCTTGTCTAAGACATTGAAGTCCATGGGTTTTGCAGCCACCTCAGCCGACAACTGCTTCTTCACTAAGAAGTCAGGCAATTCTCTCGAGTACGTCTTAATATACGTGGACGATATACTATATATCGGTAATCAGACCAGCAAATGCAGTGACTTCGCCAATGAGCTAGGAAAACATTTCTCCCTGAAGATTTTGGGTAAGGTAGACAAGTACCTGGGGGTGCAAATCACAAAAACAGACAAAGGCTTCCAACTGTCACAGAAAGATAAAATCTTGAAACTGATACATAAGTGCAATATGACAGACGCCAAGGGGTGTGAAACACCAATGCAACCAGATTTCCTGAAGGACATGCATAATGAGGCTGAACCATTCAAAGACAACACGCTGTACAGATCCACCATAGGCTCCCTATTGTACATTGCGAACTGGACTAGGCCAGATATCGCCCTACCTGTCAACTTGCTGTCTAGACACGTAGGGAAACCCACCGCGTACCATTGGGAAGCCATAAAAAGGGTACTGAGGTACCTAAAACACAGCTCTGATGCTTGCCTGTCACTAGAACCCGAGAATGCCACAACACCCACACTCACGTGCTATGCAGATGCTGACTGGGCTGGGGATGTGAAAAGTAGAAGGAGCACCTCAGGTTACGTGTTCTTCCTCAACAACAGCCCAGTGCATTGGTACACGGGGAAACAGGACCTGGTAGCCACATCTACCACAGAAGCCGAATATATTTGTTTGTCCAAGGCCACCAATAACTTGATCTGGTTTGACGACCTGCTCACGGACATATGGGCGGAACCAAACTACCCCATCACCATGCACGAAGACAATAAAGCAGCCATGGAAATATCAAAGGCCGAAGCGGTTGGCCAAAGGTCGAGGCACATAGATATAAAATATAAACATGTTAGGCAGTTCGCAAACATAGGATTCATAAGGGTCATACATTGTGACACAGAAGAACAAACAGCAGACATCCTAACAAAGCCATTGCAGAACAAACAACACACATACCTCACATCAAAATTGGGCGTCCTCCTAAAAACAGCACCCCAAGTATACACCACTCAGGGACATCCCGGCCAGGCATTTAGAGGGGGTTTTGTCAGGAGTAAATGCCTTGCCTCTGACCCAGAACTAGAGGAAGGGCGGCTGGACAGGCCAGCCCACAAGGTACACCCTAACCCAATAGCCCCTCCTTACCTTAGCCACGCCCAGGGGGTACTTAAGGGTCAGCCATGCGGTCCTGCTCCAGTTCCAGAGATGTACCTGTATTGATGAGATGCTCAGTCAATAAACAATAAACAACTTAAACAAGAACTGCTTGTTGGAATTATTGGGCACGATCCTCGAACACATCTAACAAAGCCGCCTTTTGCAATTGACAGATGGTGAATTTGTCAACGCTAATTGTGTTCAAGTGGTGCTCCAGTTGTTTTGGGATTGCACTCAAGGCACCCAAAACTATTGATACTATCTTTGCTGGTTTTTGCCCCAGTTGTTCTATTTCTATTTGTAGGTCTTTGTGTTTTGTTATCTTCTTCAGTTCTTTCTCTTTTATTCTGCTGTTACAGGGATTGCCACATCCACTATGCAGACTTTTTTGTCTTTCTTATGGACAATTGTTAAGTCTGGGATGTTATGTAACAAGTGCCTGCCTATTTGAATTCCCAGAGAATTCCCAGAGAAATTAGCTATTTCATTTTCTATTACTTTCTCTATTTTATGGTTCTACCAGTTCTTGTTTGCAGGCAAATAATACTTCTTGCAGATCTTCCAATGCAGGATTGTTGCTACTTTGTCATGCCATTGCTTGTCATCAATCTGTGTGATCTTCTTGCAGCAGTTAACCAGGTGGTCCACTGTTTCTTCAGCTTCTTTCTATAGGCAGCATTTGCTGACTGTTGCTGTCTTCTCAATTCTGACTTTGTATGTATTTTTTCTTAAGGCTTGGTCTTGTGCAATCAGAAATAGCCCCTCTGTCTTGTTCTTCAACTTTCCTGCTCTTAGCCTTTGCCAGGTCTTATTATTATCTGTTTTCCCTACTATTTTTGTATTGGCCATCTATTGTTAATGTATTGGCTGTGTCTTCCCATGCCTACATTCTGTTCTTCATTTGGTCTTTCTTGTAGGCCAGTTTGATCTGTCCAATAGTCACTAAGTCTTCCTGGTATATTAGCTTCAGTGCATCTTCTTCACTGTCCTTCAGATATTCTTCCAATAATCTTTTCTTCTTCTTCAACCATCTGATGTACTTGCAACATTCCACACCCACCTATTTTCCTTGGTAGGTAGAGTCTGTCTATATCACTGTGAGGATGAAGGGCATGATTCATTATCATTATTTTTCTGGTCTTCCTATTAATGATTTTTAGTTCTGCTTGAGTCCAGTCCACTATTCCAGCTGTGTACCTAATGACTGGAAATGCCCAGTATTAGAGTTTGCAGCAATCCAACCAGCACACAAGTAAACAATTCAGCAGGATTCATTTATATAAGAAACTTCTTTATATACAGCAGAAGCCAGAACCAGAACTCAGAATCCAGAAGTACAGAATCAATAATCACAGAAGCTATAGAATCACAGAAGCACTCATAGATATATATATCAGTGAACCTAAGCCACTCCCAGGTTCCGAGCTGTCTGGGTCACCAAACAGTCCCCATTGGCTGACCTGTTACCATGTCTATTCCAATTCATGAACCCTTATATGCTGACACCCAGGTGTTGATTGCCTTGATGATATTTCCTCCACATGTTGTTGTTGTTGTTGTTGTTGTTATGGCTATAGCTCATCACACAGTCGGATGTTCAGACAGGATTTGACATTTTTGTCTACCTATTGAGTCCTTTCCAAGGACCTGGGATAGACAGATGTGGAAGTTTGACGGTGTTGTTATTTAGAAGTGGAATTTCTCAGTTGTAACCTAAAATAATCTAGTCCACTCTACTATCTCAGAGCTGAAACGCTGTCATTCTTCTGTATGTCACACTCAATGATACCTTTTCTCAGAGTATAATTTTTGAGCACATTGTAAGGAGAACATGGAAGATAACAATCAAGTTTCCATTTTGACTTTGGAAGCTTTAAAAAGACTGGCATTGTAAAGAGGACAATGCGCTGATTTATTAACAGAATTATTCTATTTTTTTTTCAGTATTAGATTTAGACATATTTGTATGGAGAGAACAGATGTATATGACCAAAATATTTGTAATAGGTACAAATTTCTTTTCATTAGCCTCCAGCAGAACTGAAATCATACAATGTTATAGCATATGGATATATTTCATAGGATGTTACATTTGCAAAAGTATATACACATAACTACATTGATATTAAAGTGGAAACAATGTTCATATGTGCTATCTGAATCTTAAGTTTTCTTCAAAGTAAATTTCATTGACATGAATGATGCCCGGAGCAATCTATTTCAAAGAATCAGGAAGTAAGGCAGCATCATCATGACTCAGCAGATTTCACTAGCTTCATTGAATGTTATGGGAACATAGCTGACATAGTTCTAAAATGGCACTGTCCCCAGATGTGTGCCAGATACATATGGAGTTCCAGAGATCTCAATCATGCCTCCCAACATACCTCAAATATTCCCCTGTATATGAAAAGCTTGCTAAACCAATCAAGATTCAATTAATATGGAATTCATTAAATACATTAATGTATTCAATAGTAATTCATTAAATAACTTCTACCTTGTGGCCCTTTCATCCATAAACACTCAGAGTATGACTGGCCCAAATGGATGATAAAACATGCCAGTGGGATGATTAAAGTAGATTTAATTATATTATATCCCACCTTTATTCATTTTATAAATAACTCAAGAAGGTGAACATAGCCAATATTCATTCTTTCTTTCTCTTTCTTTCTCTTTCTTTCCCTTTCTTTCTTTCTTTTTTCTTTTCTTTTCTTTTCTTTTCTTTTCTTTTCTTTTCTTTTCTTTCCTTTCTTTCTTTCTCCTGTTTTCCTCACAACAATATCCTTATGAGATGGGTTGAACTAAGCTATCTAGAAGATAGGCTCAAGATCCAGATGGATCTTGACAGACTTTATTTATTTATTTATTTATTTATTATTCATATTTCTATGCCGCCCATTCTCCGAGGACTCTGGGTGGCTTACACCAAAGACAGTATACTAAATAGCATATTGCCCCCAACAATCTGGGTCCTCATTTTACCCACCTTGGAAGGATGGAAGGCTGAGTCAACCTTGAGCCGGTGAGATTTGATCCGCTGATCTGGCCTTGAGTATTTGAATACTGGGCCCTATCTAACAAAGTGAAATTCAGTGTAGAGAAAAGTAAAGTCTTACACTTAGGTAAGAAAACCAAAAGCACACATATAAACTGGGGTAACCAGGTTTAATAGCAGTGACTATGAGAGGGATCTTGGAGTCTTAGTGGACAATCAGCTAAATATGAGCCAGCAGTGTGCAGTGGCAGCTAAAAAAGCCAATGCAATCCTAAATTGCATTAACAGAGGGATACAATCAAGTTCAAGTGAGGTACTAATACAACTCTATAAAGCCCTAGTAAGACCACCCCTAGAGTACTGCATCCAGTTTTGGTCACCATACTATAAAAAAGATGTTGAGATTCTAGAAAAAGTGCAGAGAAGAGCAACCAAGATGATTAGGGGACTGGAGATTAAAACATATGAAGAACGGTTACATGAACTGGGCATGGCTAGTCTAGTGAAGAGAAGGACTGGGGAGATATGATAGCAGTGTTCCAATATTTGAGGGGCTGCCACAGAGAGGAGGGGGTCAAGCTGTTTTCCAAAGCACCTGAAGGCCAGACAAGGAATAATGGATGGAAACTGATCAAGGAGAGGTTCAACTTAGAAATGAGGAGGAACTTTCTGACAGTGAGAACAATCAACCAATGGAACAACTTACCTTCGGAAGTTGTGGGAGCTTCATCACTTGAAACGTTCGAGAAAAGATTGGGCTGCTATTTGTCAGAAATGGTATAGGGTCTCCTGCTTGAACAGGGGGTTGGACTAGATGACCTATAAAGTCCCTTCCAACTCTGTTAATCTGTTAAACTAAGTGACTGGACCGAAGTCCCCTAGCTGGCTTTCATGGCTAAGGTCAGACTAGAATTCACCATGTCCTATCTTCTACAATTGAAAAGTTAATGAAATACTTTTTTTTTTGGTCAAGTTTCCATGAGAATATCCAGCAAAGGTATAATGATGCCGTTCACACAATAAGTCTTCCTTAAAAGAACAGAATAATAAATTCCATGCAAATGTTCACATTTCTGTGCTGATATACAGTAACCCTATAACTTGGGTATACTTTTTCCTTTTAAGAACTTAACTTTTGAATATTAAAACCATTTTGCATCAAGTAAAGTACAGTGCTTATTCCTTGTGTCTGTGATGTTTGTATCTTGTTTCTCAAAAATGTTTTCCAGATTACTTCTCATTTGGAAACACTCAAATTCTTTGTATAACTGCAAATCTGATTGCAGCTACAAATTTCTTCCTCAGTTTTTAAAATCCGTTTGACATGTGGCAAGAAGTTGGAATATATAAATATAAAGTTTTATGTTCCCCACATCTGCAGTTCCATTATAATCCTCCATCTGTAACGTAAACAAAGAAAAATTAATCAGAAACATTAATTCCAAGGGGCATTCTTTCTGACATGAAGTTAGACTGTCTGGCTGAAAGGGCTAAGAATATAGTCCTGTGTATATATTTGTTCTACCAAAGCAGTTTCAGCTTAAGCATACTATCCACATATGAGGAGCAGCTTTAGTTTTGCTTTTCAACAATTTATGAATATTGTACACAGGTGCAGGTGGGATCAGGATGTGACATACAAAGAACAAAGTTTACCCTAGGCTGCAATATAGCAGAGGCCTTGTTGGATCAGATTGGGTAGAGCAGTGATGAAATACTATCTGTGGACCAGTGGCGGGTTTCAAAAATTTTTACTACCGGTTCTGTGGGTGTGGCTTGGTGGGCATGGCATGGCTTGGTGAGCGTGGCTTGGTGGGCGTGACAGGGGAAGGATACTGTAAAATCTCCATTCCCTCCCCAATCCAGGGGAAGATTACTGCAAAATCCCCATTTCCTTCCGATCAGATGGGACTTGGGGGGCAGAGAATAGATGGGGGCAGGGCCAGTCAGAATTTTTACTACTGGTTCTCCAAACTATTCAAAATTTCCGCTACCGGTTCTCCAGAACTGGTCAGAACCTGCTGAAACCCACCTCTGCTGTGGACATATCTCCTGCATCTCCAAATTTGCTAATCCCTCGTGGGCTTTGACATAGAAAGTATGTTTCTGCATCATATATGGTACAATGTTTAATTGTTGGGGCCAGAGCATGCCAGCCTTGTCAGATCATTTAAGATGAGAAGGCCTAATTGGAGAGAAAAAGTCCCTATACCATGAAGGATTTTAGGGGTGACCTTGAATTACAGTTGGAAGCCCATAGTTAGCCAGGACAGCCCACAAAATAGCAACAGGTATACAAAGTGCACGCACTATTAGCGTTCCCATCTTCTGGATCAGTTTCTGAGAAATTGTCCAAGGTCATCCTATGCATCAGTTGCATAACTACCCTAGAAAACCATTTATCTTGCTCTGGAGTATTTTTAAAAATACTCCTCCTTGATTATGTTTCTGACAATCTGAAGCATTCCTCTTACTCCTTTCTTCACAATTGCTTGATGGAATTTGTATCATCTTGTTTGGAGAAACCTGAGGTAAAACGGGATTTGAATAGTTCCACGTCTTTCTATGTTACCTGCAAGAATGTTGCTGTTTTTATTGTGCAACTGTTATACTAATTCTCTTTTCTTCTCTTTTATTCCAGGCATATCTGAAAATGTCCTTTTTGTTTTTGGCAGCATCCTTTGCCAATTTTGGATCATTCTAAAGCTTTGCTTTCCTGACACTATCTCTACAGTTACATCTGTACCAGAGGTGGGTTTCAGCAGGTTCTGTCCATTTCTGGAGAACCGGTAGTGGAAATTTTGAGTAGTTCAGAGAACTGGTAGTAAAAATTCTGCCTGGCTCCACCCTCATCTATTCTCTGCCTCCCAAGTCCCAGCTGCTTGGGAGGAAATGGGGATTTTGCAGTAATTTTCCCCCAGGAGTGGGGAGGGAATGGAGATTTTACAGTATCCTTCCCCTGCCATGCCCACCAAGCCATGCCATGCCCACCAAGCCACGCCCACAAAACCGGTAGTAAAAATTTTGAAACCCACCACTGATCTGTACTGTTCTGTACAGATATTCTTCGACTTACAGCAGTACATTTAGTGACTGTTCAAAATTACAACATCTGTGAAAAAAGTGACTTATGACTGTTTTTCACACTTATAACCATTGTAGCATCCCCATTGTCACATGATTTACATTTGGATGCTGGACAACTGACTCACATTTATGACAATGGCAGTGTCCAGGAGTAATGTAATCATGACTTTTGTGACCTTCTCACAAGCAAAATCAATGGGGAAGCCAGTTTCACTTAACAATCATGTTATTAATTTAACAACTGCAGTGATTCACTTAACAAATGTGGCAAGAAAAGTCGTAAAATGGGGCAAAACTCACTTAACAAATTTCTCACTTAAGAACATAAACTTTGGGCTCAACTGTAGTCATAAGTTGAGGACTACCTGTACTTATCTTTCCTTAAAAGATTTTTTTAATCTCACCTATACTATTTTTATAAATAACCCGAGGCGACACATACCTAATACTGTTTCCTCCTATTTTCCCCACAAGAACAATGCTGTGAGGTGACTTGGGCTGAGAGTAAGTGACTGGCCCACAACCACCAGCTTTCGTGCCTAAGGAAGGACTAGAACTCACAGTCTCCTGATTTCTAACCTGATGCCTTAACCACTAACTTGGCTCTTTGGTTTCCTGTTCATCTTTTCACCTCCTATATGTGTCCTTTTCTATTTTTAGTAAGACTTTTTTAAAAAAGTTATATTGGCCTTTTTAAAATTTCTTCAGTTTTGTTTTCCTTCTCGTAGAGATTTTTACAGTTGTATTTCCAGTATATCCTTTGTTAGCACTTCCCACTTGAGCAACTTCTCTTATTATTTTCGTCTCTACACCTGGGAAGCAGGTTCTTGAAAGTAAGAATTTATATGAATCTGCCCAAATAATCTATATCTTGGCCAACAGACATAACTCTACTGTTTTTTTTTCTTTTTTTCCAATTAGTAATTATGATGAAAATCAGCTTTCTTGTCAAGCATAATAAGGTAATTGTTTTAAATATATATGTACCAGGGGTGAAATGCTCCTGGTTTGGACCGGATCGGGCGATCCGTTAGCAATGACAGCAGGTAGTTTGGAGAACTGGTAGCAAAAATCCCTTCCCACCCACCCTCCGCCATGCCCACCCAATCACTAGATCCCCACCTGCCTACTTGGCAGCTTGCTGCTTCTTTCGGGCTTGCTCGCTTTTCCTGCCTTGCTCCGGCTGCTGCAATCCATTGCATCTGCTAGCAACTCAATCTGCCTGCCTGCAATCAATGCAATCGGTGAGCAGCTCAATCTGCCTGCCTTGTGTCTTCCTTGTGTCTTGTAACTGGGAGCTTAAAAAAAAATAGTTAATTGGGGTTTTTTAAGAAGGTTTTTTTTTTTAGACATAGCAATTTAAAGTTAAGGAAGTTTTAAATTTAATCTAAAAATATCTAAAATATCTGCTTTTATCTAAAAACATAAATTAAATAAAATAATAAAATAAAATAAAATAAAATATTTGTACAGCTTTCCATGTTTCACTCTAACTACACAAACACACAAAATCTCACAAAGCTGTATGTGGCATTTTGTGTGGAAAAAGTGTGAAAGTTGGTTTTTGAGCTTTTTGTGACTGTGTGAGGTTCCTGCTTGTTGCAGGGGCTATTTTGGGTGAAGTGCAGCTGCTTTCACATTGTGTGTGAGTCAGTTGTGTTGTGTTTTGTGTGTGTAAAGTGTGAAAGTTAGTTTTTGAGCTTTTTGTGACTGTGTGAGGTTCCTGCTTGTTGCAGGGGCCATTTTGGGTAAAGTGCAGCTGCTTTTACATTGTGTGTGAGTCAGTTGTGTTGTGTTGTGTGTAAAGTGTGAATGTTGGTTTTTGGTACCTCATTGTTTTGTGTACTTTGTTTATTATTTTTATTATTTATTATTATTGGCCACACCTACCCAGTCACCTGACCACCAAACCATGTCCACCAATTAAGCCACGCCCACAGAACCGGTAGGGAAAATTTTTAGATTTCACCCCAGATATGTACATACCTAGATTCCAAATTGAATTTGTTCCACAGGCCAAACCCATCCAAGATGGTATGAGAAGTCCTGCCTTGGGCAGGGAGTTGGACTAGAAGACCTCCAAGATCCATTACAGTCCTATGATTCTATGCTCTTGATAACTGAAAAAGACAACTCACACTGCTAAAGTCCATTGCTCTGATAATCTAATAAAAATATTATTAATAATAACCAGGGTAGAAACCAGAAGACCATAAGTTCTAGTCCCACCCTAGGCACAAAAGCCAGCTGGTGTTGTGATCCCGACTCCGGAGCCTGTCCTAACAAAGGAAGAGGACTCAGAAGGTGATGGGGAGGAACTGACAAGGCCTCCCTCTCCAGGACCCTCCTCTCTGGCAATGCCTCAGGTTCCATCCGAAGGCCAGGAGGAACAGCCTGGGATATGCCAGGAGGAAAACATATTGGAACAACAACAGATAGGGAGCAAGGATGATGAATCCTGGCTTGATCCCAGGCAGCGTCGAAGAGAGAAGTATGTGCAGCAACGAAAGAGGCATGGGAGGGCCAAAGATTGAGCTGAGTCACTGAGCCACGCCCCACAAGGAATAAAAGTGGGTGTGATTGCTCTTCAGGCTTTGTGACGGTTAAAGTTTAAAACCTGAGAGTCACATCACGTTACCTGAAATCTGGCTTGTGCATATTTGGATTGGACCTTGGCTAACTCTTTCTTCATGGATTACTTTTTGCTACTGAACCGGACTGAGGATAAACTCTCTCTTGCTTACTGTGACTGAAAACTGACTTGGCTGATTTCGCAGTTCACTGCCAAAACTCTTATCTGCAAGGGTTTCTAGTTTGATTGCTTAATAAAATCCTGGCAGGCATGCCTGGTTGTGTGTTTGCCTGTGTGGGGAAGGTGGACAGAACAGCTGGGGGATTTGGGCCAAACACTCACTCTCTCAGCACAACTCACCTGACAAGGTTGTTGTGGGGGATTTAAGAGGCAGAAGGAATATTAGATACGCTCACTGCCTTGAGTTATTTATAAAAATAATAAAGGCAAAATTAAAAGCATCTTTTAAAAGATTAACTACTACATAGGCAATAAACGAAATCATTTTATCAGAGGTAGCTAAGGTTAATTGAAATGGAGCAATAAGAGAGGAATGAAGGTCAGTGAAATAGAAGAAACAAAACCAGAAAAGAAAAAGCAGAATGTTTTATAATGGAGAAGCAGAAAAAACAAATGCGTTGGTGAGCAGGAAGAGAACCAGGTATACAATTCTGATCACAGGAATGAAAGAAATCATTGATTCATCTATGCCCATGATGGAGAACCTTTGGCACGTGTTCCAGAGGTGGCACGCAGTGCCCTCTCTGTGTTGTGGCCCATCAGCGGCCTATGCAGATGGTAACTTATTCCGACAATGAGGAGGCTGATGTGGCACTCGAGTCAGACAGTGAGGAGGCTGGAGAAAATGTGGTGCCAGAGGCAGGGATTCAGCCAAAGCCTTCAGAACCTCCAGAAGCTCCTTTAAGTGAAGAGGACGAAGATGAGGAGCATCTTCTCAATACACGGGTGCGCAGAGCTGCCAAAAGGTAGGAGTGACTCCTCAGGAGGAGGTCTCCTCGAGAGTAAGGCTTGGGGCTAATTGGCCACTCCCTTAGCCTATTTAAGAAGGAACGCCGCTTGCAACAAGCTGTAGAGAACAACTTTAGTTCACTTTCTTTCTTGTCTGCAAAATTGCTTCTGGGCTTTCTGCCAGCTCTAGTAAGACTGTGATTACCTTATCTTAGAATTCTGGTAGGCTGTTAAAACAGTTTATTAACAGCCTTTTTGTTATGTCCTTATAAGGACATCCGCCCGGATTGGCTGCCAGCCACCGGGCGGGAAGATTTGAATCCCTGTCAGGGGGCGGTGCGTCTGCCGGAGCGAATATAAGGAGAGCCCCGGCAGCGCACAGCCAGTCTTGCTACTGTTTCTGTTCTCAATAAAAAGTTACTAATGTAACGAGCTGGTCACGTCTTCCTTTCCTGCGCCGATCTAACACTGGCGACGAAGGACTGAGAGAAGAACGAACCTCGCGGCACCAAGCCAACAAGACAAGACTCCGGCACCGGGAACTACAGTAGGCATTTCCAAAGGCATGGCATCCGCTGAAGTCACTTTGCCAGCCCTTGCTCCTTTCCGCCCAGGGAAGGACAAGTGGAAATCCTACGTAGTGAAATTCCGGCAATACCTGAGAGGCAACAACATCAGGGATGCCGATGATGACCGGAAGAAGGGCATCTTCCTGGCCAACTGCGGCTCCGAGGTCCTCGACATGGCAATCGATCTCGTAGCACCACGAGACATCGAAGAAGTGCCATGGACAGACCTGCTGCAGATCCTGGAGGACCACTATGCCCCAACAGGAACACCGGTGGCGAACCGTTTCACCTTCCACCAACGGGACCAGAAGGAGGGTGAGACGATCAAGGAATTCGTGGCCGCCCTACGCCAGATCGCAGCCAGCTGTGAGTTCGACCACGTGGACAATGCCATCGCTGACCGCGTGGTCTTCGGCATGAGGGACAGAGGCCTGCAAAAGAAATTCCTGAGCAGGAAGAAGCTCGTGCTCAAGGATGTGGTGGAGGAAGCCACCGCATCCGAAATCTCGGAGAAAGCAGCTGCCGCAGTAAGCAAAGCCAAGGGAATCCACAAGATTCGCTCCACAGAGCAATCTTCAACAGAGGATTCCACGGCTGGATCCGAGTCGGAGGGAGAGTCCACCGTCCACAAGGTATCCAGACCCCCAAGGCGGGAAACCGCCCAACGGAACTACAAAGGGGAGCGCTGCGCCAGCTGCAGAGGGGACCATGCCAGAGCAACCTGCAAGTGGAGAGATGCGACCTGCCGACGCTGCAACAGAAGGGGTCACATCGCCGAAGCTTGCAGAGCTGAGGAACCAGCCCCAGAGCCCTCCAGCCACCGTCCCCGCGAGAATCGGAAGGATCACCAGAGGTCATCCAAACGGTCCTCTGGCCCTTCCAGACGCAGAGACGACGAATTTCCCCGGAGCGGAGCGGTCCACCAGACGACCATCGCTCACACGACGTCAGACAGTGCCACCAAGTTCCATGTGACCATCCACGTGGAAGGAGCACCCTGCAAAATGGAGGTAGACTCCGGCTCGGTCTACTCCATCATGGACTGGCAGCAGTTGAAGCGCCTGCAACCCAGCATCACCAAGCGAGAGCTGAAGCCACTACACTCCAAGCTCGTCGACTTCGGGGGAAACCCCATCGGAGTGCTAGGAAGAGCCAACATCCGGGTCACCTACAAGCAGTTCGAAGGCAAGCTCCCCATCACCGTCGTACGGGACAGCCGACCGAACCTGCTAGGAGTGGAGTGGTTCAAGCCGCTGGGGCTCTCAATCGAGGGCATCAACCAAATTGGCAGGGACGAACTCGACTACCTCATCGAAGAGTTCAAGGAAGTCTTCGATGGTAAGCTGGGGAAATTTGTGGGGAGGCCAATCTCCTTCAATCTGGACAAGGGAATCACCCCAATTAGGCTCAAGCCCCGCCGAGTTCCGTTTGCCCTGCGGCCCAAAGTAGATGAGCAGCTGGATAAGCTGATCGCCCAGGGCGTCCTGGAACCGATCGATCATGCTTCATGGGAGACCCCCATTGTGACCCCACTGAAGCATGATGGGTCTGTGCGCATCTGCGCCGACTACCGTTGCACCATCAACAAGGCGTTGGCACAGAGCGCATACCCAGTCCCAGTGGTGCAACATCTGCTGCATTCCCTGGGATCTGGATCAATTTTTGCGAAACTGGACCTGGCCCAGGCTTACCAGCAACTGCCAGTGGATGAAAAAACGGCGGAGGCTCAAACAATCGTCACGCACAGGGGGGCATTCAAATGCAACCGGCTCCAATTTGGAGTCAGCGCTGCCCCCGGCATCTTCCAATCCATGATGGAACGCCTCCTCCAGGGCGTTCCAGGGGTGGTGCCTTACTTCGACGATGTGCTCGTCTCCGGTGACTCAAGAGCTCAACTCCTTGAAAGGCTCAGGCTTGTCCTGCAGCGATTCAAGGCCAAGGGCTTGAGGGTCAGGCGGGACAAGTGCATCATAGGAGTACAGGAAGTCGAGTTCCTGGGCTACCTCATTGATAGCACAGGCATCCACCCCACCAAATCAAAAGTGGAAGCAATCCATGAAGCTCCAAGCCCAAAAAACAAAACGGAGCTTCAGGCTTTCCTTGGGTTGCTCAACTTCTACGCCATTTTCTTAAAACAGAAAGCCACAGTTGCTGAGCCACTCCACCGCCTGCTGGGGAAATCGGCTTCCTGGAAGTGGGGCCAGGAAGAGGAAGCAGCGTTCCGGGCCATCAAGGGACTACTGACGTCCAAAAGCGTCCTCATCCAATACAGCGAGACGCTCCCCATCAAGCTGACCTGCGACGCGTCGCCATACGGGGTGGGGGCAGTCCTCAGCCACGAGCTGCCCAACGGCACGGAGGCCCCCATCGCCTACTTCTCGAAAACCATGTCCGGCGCAGAGCGGAACTACAGTCAGCTGGACAAAGAAGCCCTGGCCATCGTGGCAGGAGTGAAGCGCTTCCACAAATACCTCTATGGAAGGCGCTTCACCATAGTCACCGATCACAAGCCACTCCTGGGACTCCTCGCAGGCGACCAACCCACCCCGACCTTCATGTCCCCGCGGATGACGAGATGGGCCATCTTCCTGGCCGGCCACTCCTATAGGCTCGTGCACCAGCCGGGCACAGCCATAGGAAACGCCGACGCACTCAGCAGATGCCCATCGAAGAACCCGGTGGAAGACCCAGCCCCCACGCTCCATCTATTCCACATAGATGACGATGCCAGCTGTCCAGTCTCCTCCGCAGATGTGGCCGCGCACACCCAGAGGGACCCCACCCTCCGCCAAGTAAGGTCCTGGATCCTCAGGGGGTGGCCAGCGAAACAGACGGAAGAGAGGTTCAGCCCGTTCACCAGGAAACAGACGGAGCTGTCCACCATAAAGGGCTGTCTGCTATGGGGAGACAGGGTGCTGATCCCAAGCACTCTGCAACGGCGGACGCTAGAGACTCTGCACAACGGGCACCCAGGCATCGTCCGCATGAAGGCCCTGGCACGGAGCTACGTCTGGTGGCCCTCACTGGACAGAGACATTGAACAATGGGTCTCCAGATGTGACCCGTGCCAAGAACTCCGCCCAGCACCACCACAATCCGAAGTCACGAACTGGGAGACCCCCAGCAACCCATGGTCGAGGGTCCACATCGACTTCGCGGGCCCGATGCAAGGACGGCACCTCCTCATCGTGGTAGATGCCTTCTCCAAGTGGCTCGAGGTGATACCCATGGCATCTACCACAACAGAAGCGACGATCCGAGCCCTGCGCCGCCTGTTTGCCACACACGGACTACCGGACGTGCTGGTCTCGGACAACAGCCCCCAGCTCACATCCCTGGCCATGGAGTCCTTCCTGGCAGGACTGGGCATCCGCCATGCCCTCTCCGCTCCGTACAGGCCGGCCGGAAACGGACAAGCGGAACGGATGGTCCGGCTCACAAAGGAAGCCCTCACCAAGATGGGCCCGGGAGACTGGCAAGAACGCATCGACAACTTCCTCCTCACCCAGCACATCACGCCGCATGCCACCACCCACAAGAGCCCGGCCGAACTCCTGATGGGCAGAAGGTTGAGGTCACCCTTGGACCGGCTGCACCCCCAATACAGCCCGGAAGTGACCGCAACCGCCAGCCGCCCGCTTCGCGCCTTCAGCAAAGGAAATTCAGTTTTCGCGCTGAATTTCAACGGCTCTCCTAAGTGGCTGAAGGGGAAGATTGCCAGCACAACCGGCCCCAAATCCTACACCGTCGAGTTGGAAGATGGACAGGTCGTGAGACGTCACATCGACCAACTCCGGAAAAGGTGGGGGGGAGCACACGAAAACCAGCCTGACGAGGTAGGCCTACAACACCCAGACGAGGTAGGCCTGCAACACCCCGGCGAGGTAGGCCTACAACACCCAGACGAGGTAGGCCTACCACACCCCTGCGAGGCAGAGCAACGCCATCCCGACGAGGTCGGCCCAGCACACTACCAGGCACTGTCACGCCGGCAGTGCAGCGAGGTAGACGGGGCCAACCACACGGGGGATGGCAACACCAACCCGACCAGGTGGGCACCCGACACAGCAGGCCCAGGGACCCCCGACCCAACCCGCAGGTAGACCGGGACCTGCCCAGAAGGGGAGCACCGCACCCCACCAGTGACGGCAACCCACGGCAGCCCTACCAGGGAGACCTCAACGCAAGGCGAGTAGACCGGGGACCGTCGCAGATGGGCACACCACAGCACATGGGCGAGGGTGGCACACGATTCCCCGGCGAGGGGGACCCCCGCCCAACGCAAGAAACAACCCAGCAACAACAACCCAACCCAGACGACCCCAACCACCAACTGGCGGTAGACCAGGGACTAGGGGGAAGGGAAAGCCGACAACAACCCGGCCAGGGAGGCCTGCGCCACCCCGGCAGGGGAGACCTCCACCAGCCCGAGGAGGAAGCCCCACAATGACACCCCGACCAGGTCGACCACCACCAACCCGACGGGGAAGGCCAGCGCCAGCCCGGCAAAGGAGACCTGCGCCACCCCTGCAAGGTCGGACACCGCTACCCGGACCAACACCACCCACAGCGAGCAGACCAGACCCAAGGGCACCGGCCCGAACCACCCTCCGGACCACAACGAACCGGGCCGCAGCAGAACCGCAGCCACCGGGAGACCCAGGAAGAGCAAGTGACAGCCGGGGTCTTACCGAGACTCAGACGCTCTTCCCGGGTCGAGACCGAACAGCACCGCCGAGGCGAAAGATCCACAGGCCAGGAGGAAGACCACCAGAACCAGCCATCCAAGGTCTGCGGTCCGGCCGGAGGCGCTGAGGGTGACCCCGCACACTCACCAGCCGAACCGAGCCCGGTTCCGGGGAAGGAGCCAGGAGCCACAGGAACCCCGTCCGTCCAGGGCGGGGACGCGGAAGAAATGAGACTGCGCAGGTCAAGTAGGGTGCCTAGGCGTCCTACGTACCTGCGGGACTACGTCACGTTCATTGACGAACGCTGAACTGTTTTTTTCTTTGGACTGGGGGGAGGAGTGTTATGTCCTTATAAGGACATCCGCCCGGATTGGCTGCCAGCCACTGGGCGGGAAGATTTGAATCCCTGTCAGGGGGCGGTGCGTCTGCCGGAGCGAATATAAGGAGAGCCCCGGCAGCGCACAGCCAGTCTTGCTACTGTTTCTGTTCTCAATAAAAAGTTACTAATGTAACGAGCTGGTCACGTCTTCCTTTCCTGCGCCGATCTAACACTTTTAGTTGATAAAGACTAAGTTATTTGAGTAAAATAAGCTTTGTATAGAGTTTGTGTGTGCTGCCTGTCCTAACAAAGGGTCCGTAGCTGGGGCAGAACACTCTAATGGCACGGTAGAAATCGCCCCAGTTCAACTCCGCCACGCTTGCGCATGCGCACGCGCCTCCCACCAGCCACCTGGTCTTTGGGACTCTGCCGCACATGCACAGGGGTGGGGGTCATGCAGGGGGCGCGCGTACATGTGGGGGGCGTGTATGCATGCATGGGGGTGCACAGGCAGGGGCCACATGCGCATTGTATTGGGGGGGTTGGGCACGCATGCGTACATTCACACACGCATGCACACACTTTGGGTACAGTCTAGAAAAGGTTATCCATCACTGATCTATGCCATCCAATGACTAACACTGAATGGCAACAGTTCTTTAAGAGTTCAGGCCAGTGTTTCCTCCTTCAGTAAATGTGTTGGAGAAACCCTTTATTTCTCAAATGAACAGATGGAGTAATGGTGTGTGAAGTTACATCATGGATCAGGTAAAGCTAAGTCTCTTATTCAGCACTTTTGCTACTGCATTGTCCACTTTAAAATACCAATCCTGATTCTTGATAATTGTGGCCAGAAGTGGGCCCAGAGATCTTGCGCCATCAAGTTATCAATCTTGGATTATTATAGAGGCTGTCAACATTATCAGAGTGCATTTTGCTCATCTGTTATGTCTTACTTTGTGCAGATTTTAAACAATTTTAATCATTTTTTGAACCAATGTTTATTGTGTCATTTGACTGACACAATTTATTTATTTATTTATTTGGTCAAATTTATGTGCCGCCCTTCTCCTGAAGGACTCGGGGCGGCTCACAAAGGATTAAAACCATAGAACAGTAAAAATAAATTAATTTAGATTAATTAAAAATACAACAATTAAAACCCATATTAAAACCAAACTAAAAACACCCTGCAGGTCAGGCGATTTGTTTAAAAAGCCACGTCTTTAGGTCCTTACGGAAGGAGCGGAGGTCGGGAGCTGTGCGGAGCCCGGTGGGTAAACCATTCCAGAGGGAAATACACAATGTATATTTCCTACACTTGCATATGCAAGTACATTGAATGGAAACCATTCTGGATTTGATCTGAGTCCTTCAATATTTACCAAGGTGTCTGTATTAGTCAACCCAATTTGGGGATTAAAGAAGAATAACTATACTATAATAATAATTAACTGAATATTGAGAATTAACTAAATGACAAGTTGAGATAATATATTTGCAAGAAGTAACCACTCCAAATCCATTACTATGATTAATCATTCATTATCATTATTAAGATTCTAAACTTGGAAAGAAAAATCAGATAAGGTAATAAAATGGGATGTGTGAGTATATTGACTAAAATATATTAGCTCAGGAACCCTTACTCAATTGCATTCCTATCTCAAATTCTTGATAACCTGCCAAAAAGTATTAGCACAGTAGAAAATATACATATATACAGCCAATGACCACTGGGTACAACATATATTATTTCTTGCAAAATGTCTTATAAGAAAGGGTTATTTGAGGGCAACTATAAGAAAAGTCCTTTTCGACATTGTTTATTTTTTGTTTCAAAACAATGAAGCATCAGGAGAAACTGAATACTTAACATGTGAATGTGATATGAAAGCAAATTTGAGAAGTATTGCTATAGTCAGTAAACAAATCACCAGGATTGGATTTTAGTTCTTAGCAAAACAAGCGGATAAATAAAAACCCAGCCCTAAAATGTTAGAAAATCCAAAAAAACACATCTCTAAAAATTCAGGAATTATTATTTTAATGTTAGGAACAGTCAACTCCAATAGGGCCATGATGGCGAACATATGGCACATGTGCCAGAGGTGGCACGTAAAGCCCTCTCTGTGGGCATGCATGTCGTTGCCAGCTGCTCTTCTGATTTTCAGCACGCATGTGCGCACCAGCCAGCTGGTCTTCGTGGGCACCAGAGTGCCAAAAAACAGACTGAAAATGGCCTGAAAATGGCCAAAAAATGCCCCAAAACCAGGCATGCACACACCATCCAGCTGGTCTTTGGGTTTCTGGTGCTTCAGCGTGTGAGAAAACCAGCTGGCTGGTGCGCATGTACAGGCTGGAAACCCAAAGATCAGCTGGCCAGTGTGTAGGGGTGGGTTTCAATTTTTTTTACTACCGGTTCTGTGGCTAGGTGGGCATGGCAGGGGAATGAAAAATCTCCATTCCCTCCTCAATCCAGGGGAAGGTTACTGCAAAATCCCCATTTCCTCCCGATCAGCTGGGACTTGGGAGGCAGAGAATAGATTGGGGCGGGGCCAGTTGGAATTTTTACTACCAGTTCTCCGAACTACTCAAAATTTCTGCTACCGGTTCTCCAGAACTGGTCAGAACCTGCTGAAACCCACCTCTGCTGGTGTGCACATGCACACCGGCCAGCTGGTCTTCTGGTTTCCGGCACTCCGGCGCATGCACGTGCACACACATGCCCACATGTTCCGGTTTGGGCACTTGATGCCGAAAAAGTTCGCCATCATTGCAATAGGGTGAAAGATACCAGTAAGTTGTATCATTCTGATTCAGAAAAAAAGTAATAATAAGGATTTCATATACTTTCATTAATAATAATAATAATAATAATAATAATAATAATAATAATAATAATAATAATAATAATAATAATAATTTTATTTCTATACCGCCCTTCTCCCGAAGGACTCAGGGTGGTGTACAGCCAATTTAAAAACACAAGACACAACAATAATTAAAAATTAAAATAATTAAATAGATTTGGCCGATTTAAAACCCTAAAAATTAAAATACCCCAATTTAAAATTATTATATTGACAGCCCTGCCTGGCGGAATCCATATGCAAACAGAGAATAATTGAGTCAGGCAGTATCTGAAATAATCTTATCCAATCAAAAATCATGGCATGCCCAGCTATAGCAGAAACTTTAGTCATGACCATAATTCGTTCCATAACTTCGGTCGCAACCTGATTTGGTCATGACCGGAAGCGAGAGTGGGTGGCATAGAAATATGAATAATAACAATAATAATAACAATGATAATAATAATAGTAATAGTAATAATAATAATAATAATAAGAAGAAGAAGAAGAAGAAGAAGAAGAAGTACATGTGGCAACTATCCTACCTCCTCAATGTCCTCTATGCTCCGTGTGAAACATACCATTCTTGTATTTGTCGTAGGACTTTCCTTGACCCCTCAATATCTTTTCATAATGTATTGCATCTAGTAAGAGACTTTAACATTCCCTGTAAAGTTGAAAGAAGGAAAAGACATGAAAAGTAGAAATATTTAGGGAGTTAGAATAAATGTCCCTCCTCAAATGAAAAGATTCTTCCGAGAGTAGTGAAGTAGGTACAAGTGGCCTTTTGGAACATATTACACTTAATCTACCTTATGGGCAAGTTTTGACATTTCTTTCAAATCTGAAATATCAGAAGTGCTGATAGTGCTGATAGTAATATCAGAAGTGCATAATTCCCATAAGAAGAATTCCCACATAAATTCTTTCCTTAGGTTCATGGATTAATTAATATACCAGCTGAAGAATTGTTGTGCGGTAAACAATAAGAATTAATAAGGACAAGAAAATTAAATTCTACAAGGAGAATAATTTCAAATTTAGAATTCTCCTTCTCTTCTGAATGAATTTCAAAATCAAATTCGTTTTTACCAAAGTTTCTCCCATTAGTACAGCTGGAGAAGCTGGCTTGTTCTGTGAACAGAGTCCTTTAATTGTTTGAACAAAATCTAATCTTCCAGACTTCTTTCAAGGGGAGTGAAAGCAGGATTTGTTTATGCACAAAATTGGAAAGCAGAGAATATACAATTGGAGGGAGAAGTAATTAAAAAAAAAAATTAGATTGTGCAGAAATGAATAGATTAACTATGATGATAAAGGAAAGAGAGGATTCAGAATATTTTAAGAAATGGAATAAATTTTACTGCTGGTTAGAAAAGAGATATAAATGGGGCTTCCGGTTTGCTGCTGGCCGCCGCCAGACGTTCCTTTGGGATCGTCAGCTTCCTTTGCCTGTCAGAGCCGCCGTTACAGCGGATGGCGGCTCGAAAAAACTCCGTTTCCAAGAGGAAACGGAGATAGAGCCGGCAGGGGTGGGTAGAACTCTCCGCAGAGTCCCAAAAGTTTTTTTTTTACTTTTGGGACGGAGCGGATGAGAAGCCCCATATCCCCTGCCGCTGCTCCGGGCTTTGGGAGACCTCTGCTTATGCAGAGCCAGGCGTCAAGAGCAAGCCTGCGAATTTAACAGAATACTCAAAGAAAATGCGAGCTGGACCCTTAATACTGAACCGCAAGTATTTCACCTTTCCAAAATCTATCTAAGAGAAAAGAGGAGAGGAAAAGAGGGAAAAGAATCTTTTAAAATGGCGTCTGCTCTGGCTGGAGAAGGGCTAAAAGGGAAAGTCCTTCCGTTTCTTCTTACTACAATGTAGCGGAATAAATATCACTGGCTACATTTGTAGATAAAACCTCGCTCCTGTGCTGTTGATTGAAAAGAAGTTTTTTTTTTCCTTTTTTAAGGGAAAGTTCTTTTGTTTTCTATTTCTTCTTTCTTTTTTGCTAAATCTTGTCTGTGTGGGAAATGGCATCGGGACTTACACAGCTGGACAAATGGGGGGGGGAACTTCCCCTCTCAAGAAATTGCGCCAACAAATTTCAACTCTCCAGCGTCAGAAACCCGATTTTAATATATTAGAATTTATCCTTGAAGAGATTGTAAGAAGGGATGAGATTGTGAACCAGCAACTTGAAAAATTTAAGCAGGAAATTAAAGAAATTGGTGAATTGGTCAAATCAAAGTTTGATTTTTTGAATCAAAAGATTTTAAAAGCTGCTAATGGTTTATCAGGCTTTCTGATTCGGGTGGATGCAAAGACTAAATTATTAGAGTCTAAAATGAAGGAAATTGAGGAGAATTTGGATGACATGACTCAAAAAATTAAAAAGGATTTGATAAACATTCAGGATAATAGCTCGGAAGACAAATCTAAAATGGAGACTGACCAAAAGATTGGTAATGAAGAAAATGTACAACAGAGGATTGAAAGAGAAGTTTTAATGATTCAATATAATTTTACAGAATATGCAATTAGACTGAGAGGTTTGCAGGAAAATAATAGAGATGATCTAAAGAAAATATCTTCTGAAATTCTGGCTGGGATCTTAAAGGTTCAACCTGATGAAGTGTATTGTAGGATTGATAGAATTTACAGAATAAACTCCTGGTTGGCAAAGCAAAGGCAATTGCCTAGAGATGTGGTGATCTATTTTACAGATAAAGAAATTAGGAATAATATTGTGCAGAACTCTTTTAATTCTACCTTGCAATTTCATGGAAGAAAGATTTGGATTTTTAAGGAGCTCCCGCCCAAGATGTTAATGGAGAGGAAGAAATTTGGCTTTCTAGTGACTGAATTAAAAAAAAGAAATATCCTATTCAGGTGGGACACCCCAGTTGGCCTAATATTGAGATATCAAGGAATAAGATATCAATTGCATACTGTTGAAAAAGCGGAAGATTTTTATCAAAAAATTTTAAAAATGAATTTAACACCTTTAGGCATAATACAGGATAAGCAAAAGGAGTTGGAAACAAAAGGAAAACATCAAATTACAGAGGCTGTGATGGATAAATTGTCTTTGGACTTCTTGGATACCCCAGCTGGACTGTCTATAAATAAGAGAGCAGTGTCATCCGACTCCAACGTGATGAACCATCAAGTCACAAACAAGTGCGCAAATCAATCAGTTGATATACAAGTGATGGAGAAGAAAGATGAGATGATAAAACTAACCCAACAACAACAATACATAAAGCAGAATGAAAATCAACTAGCAGACAAACAATTGGTAGGCAAGAAACGAGGATGGAAATTCAACCCGGAAAAGAAAAAGAAAAGAAATAGATCGCATAGAAACAGCAATTTCTAAACTATGCAACAGTGATGCCAGGGACTTTAAAAAATGAATGAATATTTGAAAAGATAGTGGAGGCGAACAATTGTCTGATACTATCCTGAGGATTGTGGCAGATCTCTGCAAGGCCATGATTTTGGGATGTGAAAAGAGCCTCATTTTGTTGGATTTGAATCATCTAAATTTTTTTTTTTTTTTTTTTTTGGTAAATATATTATAATTATTTTGAGTTATAAGGCAGGAGAGTCTCGCCGGGGCATGCAGAAGATCTGGATGTTACTCAGTAGGATGATGGGAATTAATAATCCTGATGAATACCACAACTATAACCATATGGATATAATTATAATTATAATGTCACTCGGGTGGTTGTTTTTGCTTTTATACAGATGCGAGGATATCTACTACTGATGGGGGCAGAAGATGACTGGAGATTTTGAACAAACTGTTGCACCAGCATGTTATTTTACCCTATTATGGGTGATGGATTTAACAATCCAGAGGAAAGACATCAAAGAAGATACTATATGGATTATAAATTTAAAGTTATTGTTTTTTCCTTTTTTACAAAATGGAATGCATATATAGATATGTGTATATCTTAGTAATGTGGGCAGTGGATTATATCTAGAATTGTACTGCATGATTTTGTAGGAATTGAAGGGTTGAAATAGGTTAGTTTACTGATTGATTAGTTTAAGAAAAAGGATTCTTAAGTCATATATTTAGGGGAGTGGAGGACTTAACAATTCAGTGGAAAGATACTAAAGAAGATATATTTTTTTCTCTTCTTTTTTTTTTCTCTTCTTTTTATAAAATGGGATGTATATATAGATATGTGTATATTTTAGTAAAGTGGGTAGTGGATTATATCTAGAATTGTACTGTATGATTTTAAGTCATATATTTAGAGGAGTGGAGGAATTGGACAGAATTGAATAAATGTTAAATTTGGATGCAGGGAGAAGGTCGATTTAAAATGTTATATTAATATATATAAAAGATTAAAGGTTAAATTGTAATAATACTCAATAAGCTTAACATGTTAAGGGTCAGTACCTCGAGAAGGGATTAAGGGAAAGGAAAGATATTATGTATGTAACTAGTTATGAAATAGCCTATTGTTGTGAAGAAGTCACAGGGGGGGTTGGGTGGAAAGGGTGGGTTAGGGAAGGGGGGGGGGGAAAGGGGGAAAAACTTGTATTTGAAAACTTTTTCAATAAAAAAAAAAAAGAAAAGAGATATAAATAAGTTTTAAAAGAGATTGAGGAAAAAATAATTGTTGTAATTAGAATATTATATAATGGAAAACCTTTGTAATGGACTTGGTGAGATTGAAGACGGAAGAGATAGAGAAGAGAAGAAATCTGTGAAGGTAACACTGAAATGTCACAGGAAAGAAATGAATGAAGTACTAAATGTTTGTTTGTCTTAAAAAAAAAAAAACTTTATTAAAAAAAAGGAGGGGGAGTGAAAGCAGGCAAGCTAGTACCACATTTTCTCCAAATTCCTGCAACTTGCCACAGCCAGGGCAACCCCGTCATAGAGGAAACAGAGGTCTCGGTGAAATGGTTAAACAAACATATAGTTATTGTTCAGCTTTGAAAAAGGATATTAGATTACATACCAGGAAAGCAAACCATGTCTGACTTTGGCTTTCAAAAACCTTTTGAGACTCTAGTGCAAGGCTTAGTTTTGATTACAAAAGCACCAAGAAAAGTTGAGTTTATTTATCAAGGTATTATTCTAATATCAACTCAGCAAGACCAATTGTTTCTTCAACTGCACAGTTTTAACCAGTGGGAAATTCGCTGCTGGAGCTGCAGATTGTGATTGTCATTCCTTCTGCTTCTTCCAGTTCTTTCTACACTGAAATAGTTTGCATTTTGTCTGAAAACAATGCCTCAAATTGTAAAGAAGAGAATAATTTTTATAATTCTTGATGAGCAACTAGAAATATGTTTTATGTCCATAAAATCAACCACAACAAGAAAATGACTGTGAGCAGGACATTCACCACTATCAAGAATACATGAAGAATTCTGGAATACAGTTGATTGAACAAATGCCATGCAAGAGATTTGCCTATATATTGGGAGTCAGAAAGTAGAAAATAGGACCTGTCAAGAAAAACTGACCTTGCTCTTTGATAGCTATGGATGTAAGGGAAAGTATTTAATTTACCAAACAAAAAGAAATCTTGATGAATAACAAGGAGGAGGAGGAGGAGGGATGAAACAGTGATACAGAGCATAAACTCTTTTTAATGGAATTAACACTAGCTCAAGTAGTCACTTCATTTATATATGAGGTAGCCAGTGGTGAAATCCAAACTTTTTTACTACCGGTTCTGTGGGCATGGCTTGGTGGGCGTGGTGTGGCTTGGTGGGCGTGGCTTGGTGGGCGTGGCAGGGGAAGGATACTGCAAAATCTCCATTCCCACCCCAGTCCTAGGGAAGGATACCGCAAAATCCCCATTCCTTCCCCACTCCAGGGGAAGGATATTATAAAATCTCCATTCCCATCCCATTCTGGGGCCAGCCAGAGGTGGTATTTGCCGGTTCTCCAAACTACTCAAAATTTCCACTACTGGTTCTCCAGAACCTGTCAGAACCTGCTGGATTTCACCCCTGGAGGTAGCTCAAGAAAGTTGATTTTGAAACCCCATTTGTACACTCATTTGGAAGAAACATGGATCTAAAATCCTCATTTAAGTTCCTTTCTATGGAGAATACTTGTGAACTTTGCAAAGAAGTTGGTAACTGTGTGTGAGGAGTCATCAAATTAGACATCCCTGAAGAAGCAGGGGCCACATTGTGATAGAAATTGGAGGACAGAAAGCAAATTCTGGCCAGCAAAGTATATGTACTCCTCATGAGTAGACAGCAGTTTTTATGATTGAATCAAATAGCTGGAGGTCAAAGGATTTTAAGCAAGCTCACAGCCGTAATGTAGCCTATATGGAAAAAAGTTTGCTATATATAATTTCTAAATCACTTTTGGGAATTGATTCTTAATTGTTTTTCAACTATTATAAATCTTTAGAGCAACAAGTTTTTATAACACCAAGTAATTCCCTTCAGTTGTCAGAGAAAGAAATTTTAAATATAAGTTTAAGGAGGTTTTTTTTTTTTTAATATACCACAGAAGAATGATTAGAATGTTCATTTTGGAAAGACTAAACAGATTTGAAATTAGGTTTGGAAATGAATTATAAGAATTCTTCCCATGGGAAAATGTGGTTTTGAAAACAAAAACATGATAGGATGGGACTTTGAAGGTTCTTCAAAGAGGGAACCAGAAGGAATTAAAGATTACAATTATAGGAGAACACTGAAATTTGACTTGCTAATACAGAACGGAGCAAAATATTGCTCCGCAGTATCTGCTTAATATTGGATGTATTGAAGGATATCTGTGAATAATCGATCCAAAAGATAAATTTAAGACTGTCTGCCAATATACATAGATTGTGCTTAAAGATGATATGGAAGAGGAACAAATTTTTGCTAAAAGTGAATTTTAAAATGACTGGCCACAAGAATGATATAGAAAAAGATGCTGCACTCGTCATACAAAGGAAACCAGCTGATTCCTTAATAATAAAAAGGGATATACAAATAACAAACCAAAAGACAGACTTGGATAATTTTTCTATGCTGGATTTACAAAAGCCAATTGTTAAAGTGTTGTATTTTTGAGAAAAGGGAAAGAAATAATGATAAAAAATAAGCTGTACAACATTATTTGAAGGGATTAAATATAAGATTGTTAAAGGTAAAAAGAAGGATATAAAGTTGGCTTATTTGAACCATGTTAAAATAGATATGTTGTTATTCCTGATAACTCTTAATGGACTTTTGCTAACCCCAAATTGAACAATAAGATTGTTAGGATTTGTTTATAAAAAGAGGTGAGATATGGGAAGAAAAGACCATTGTTGTTGTAAGAAAAGGTGATCAGTTATTAAAACTGTTTACATCTTTTGTGATAAAGAGGGAAGTCGTTTCTTTATATATTTCTTTTCTTTTTCTTCATTCTATTCTATTCTTTTTTCATATTTTTGGTTTTATTAGTTTTGCTCTTTTTAATTGTAATGTTCAATAAAGTTATTACCAGAAAAATTGATAACTCACTTATCACAAGGGAGGGGAATACTAAATGCATGGGAAAGACCCATACAATTTATGTCATCTACTCACATAAAATATTTAATGGACATAAATTACATTAATTATACCATGTGAGTTATTGTAATAGATGTATTCATGCATATTATTGAATTATTCATCCTCCCACTTTGATTAATTCAACTAAATCATACATATAAATTTTGCAGCACTGTATTTTTTGATATTGTCTCAAACATTTCTCAGTTCCAAATGAATTCCTCTTTCATTTTTTTCTAAAGATTTTGGTTTGAGTTAAACTATGCTACTTTTATTGTTCATGCTGCTTTTGTTGTTTTACATTGGTGATGCGCAGCCTGAGGCTCTGAGCTCATATGCAATCTTCAAAAGTCTTCCCAAACCAGGGGTGCAATTCTCAGAAACCTCTAAGTTGTGGTTACTAAATTATAATTTTTAATGTGACAGAAAAATATTAAATGCATGACTGCAGAGTACTCATATCAATTACACTGCACTGTAATTTAAAACTTATGCAGCTCTATTTTAGAAAACAGTTTTTTAGCTTTGTGCTAGAAGACCAAAATTCAGGCACCATGATCAGATTCCAGAGTCTATCACATAGGAAGAGAACCAACCTTGTATTCCTTATCCTTTTCCTTGAGTGATGGAAACAAGGTAGATGATGAGGTACCATGTGTTCACTACTGTACCCTGGATATCTATAATCCAACATTTCCAAGGCATTGTCTACTGGAGAACAACATAAAGGTAAAGGTTTCCCCCTCCCAGCCATGTCCAACTCTAAGAAACGCTGTCACCTTCCCACCTAAGTGGTCCCTATTTATCTACTCACATTTGCATGCTTTCAAACTGCTAGAAAAGTAAGGCAAGGACCAGAGCCCATCCCATTATGCAGCGCTCGGGTCTCGAACCCGGGCTGTCAAGCTCAGCATTTTTAACCACTGAGCCATCACTTTTCACCCCAAGGAACAACATAGATTCCCTTTAGTCTATGACAGGGGTGTCAAACTCAATTTCATTGAGGGCTGCATCCGGATTGTGTTTGACCTCGGGGGCTGGGTGGGTGTGGCCAGCGTAGGTGTGGCCAGCTCAATGTCACTCATGTTGGGGGCACCTATGGTGGCCCAAGCGCTCTGCCAGTGAGAACAGAGCTCTACATGTGGCCCTCCCGAGCTCCGTTTTCGCTTGCAGAGGGTTGCAGGAGGCTGTCACAGCCAAAAACAGAGCTGGGAAGAGCTCCATTTTTGCTCGCATATGCACCATGGGCCAGTCCTTCATTGTTTCCAGGGCAGCTCCGTGGGCCAGTTCTAAGTACCTTGACTTTGACAGCCCTGGTCTATGACATCATCAGGCAGAAGTTAGATTGATATTGTAACCTAGCATTGATTAAGACAGGGACTTTCTCCTCTATAGCCTGATTTGACTGGATAATAGATGGACCAATGCTGTGAGGGCAAAAGTCATCAAAGTACACAGTCTGGAACATCTAACTTGAGACTTTATCAATGGCACATTGATTTTGTAAATTTTGTTTAATAAAGCAAGCTAGCTGAAACTTTAGTTTTATTGCTCCCTTTTTCACCTTGATCAGAAATTCTTCATTTCAAATTTGAGGTAGCTGGGAATCCACTGGTATTATGGATACTCGTCTACTGATTTTGAATCTGCAGGAGATGATCAAGCTCAGCCAGAGGGAGGGTCAAATGCATCATAAGTCATGAGCTCCTGTGCACCCACATTAGATCTAAGTCCAGACCACCTTAATGCCTTTCTTATCTCCCATTCATTTCCCTTCACCATTAGCAGCTCAGATTTTTATAGAGAACTTAAGCTTGCAATTAATCTTTACATCATACGGACTACCTGAATCTCCTGATTTTCCTAGCGCTTGACAGAACCCACCATCTTGTCAGGCATTTGAACCAAGTGCCTTTGAACAATATGAAATTGCATTATACTGAGCCATCTAGTCCAGGGGTGAAATCTACTTACCTTCCTTACCAGTTCGGAAGTGCACACGCCACACGCATGCGCAAAAGGTAAAAAAAATATTACTTCCTGGTTAAAACCAGGAAGTAATGACACCTGGACCGCAATCGCTACTGGATTGTGGAACCATAGGGAAAAATCGCTACCGGATTGGCCAATCCGGGCCGATCCGGGAGCATTTCACCCCTGATCTAGTCCTGTGGAATAACCTCGGGATTTCCCAATGTTTTAGCATGCTACCTAAATACAGCAGTCTTTGAATTGTTAACCATGGTCTATAATTTAGCATACGTGTAAGTATCACCATAGATACGATTTCTTTAGCAGGCATCCAGTTTATAATATAAACTAATTCAGCTTCTACAAATCTCCTCCAACCTCACAATTCTGGGAGTCAAAGGATCAGCAAGACACTCACATAGACTAGTATCTATAGATTCCTACATACATAGGTATGTGTATATAAATGTACTTATTAACAATATTCTTTCAAACATATATTATTTTTCCTTATGCTTTTTGATAGATGATAGATAGATAGATAGATAGATAGATAGATAGATAGATAGATAGATAGATAGATAGATAGATGATAGCCAGACAGACAGACAGATAATTACTACTGAATTATTCCCATTTTTTCTTACTTTTATTTGGCTGTTAATGTTAAACATAAAAAGGGTTTTGCTTCTTCAGATTTTATAGAGGCCCTTTAAAAAGTTGGCATGGTGGCAAAATGAACATGACTGCAGACTAAAAGTGAATATATTAAACAAATAGAAATAGAATGATTAAATGCTACATCTGAAAGAGAGAACAGAAAGTATATGTTAGCTCTGCCCTGTTGAATTGCCCATTTCCTCTTTTTCTACCACCAAAGTGAGCATCAGCTGATGATAATCAAGATGGTATTAATGAACTGAGAAACAGTAAAATTGGAATGATATTCCCCTCAGAAATATTATACTGGCCTGGTACTTTGTGCTCTCTAGGGATCTAAAATTGGTTACTCTTCCTCCTGGGAGGTCCATTTCTACTTAACACACATCTGGCTTAATTAGGCCAACAGCTGCTACAGGTTCAGTTGGACAAGCTCCAGGCTCAAGGGTGCATTAGCATTTGTCTCATGATTTAACTTTCCATAATCTGATCTCTGCAGCACAAATTGAATTAGCAAGAGAAGATTTATTCCTTGCTAATGTGCTATGTGCAGCACAGCAAGCCTATATCACTGCGCAATAAACTGAATTTATGTCACGTGAAACCTAGAAATTCATTTTTTTTAAAAAAAAAGTCTTCATTTCAAAAGCAATCTAGCAAATGAGAATACAGAAAATAATTCTACTGCCAGTGTGGTGGATTTGCTTACATATTTTATAGTGGCATTAGTAAAATGTTAGTTTTAGCAGAATACATTTAAAGAAATAATAGCCAATATAGTCAGTGATGCAATGCCAATTTTAATCAGAAACTTAATGGCACTCAGTGGCTGCTATTTACCTTTAATTTAATTTATGGATCCTACCCTCCAGAATTAGCAGCAATGTGGAAAAAGTATTTCTTCTTATGTTCCATTAATGAATTTCCAGAGAGCCCAATCACAAGCAAATGGGAGAATCTATGGAGATTCTCAGGTGGGACCATCCAGTCAGAACTGACAAAGCTTCTTGGATGAGAATCAAAACATCTTCCTCCTCAAGGAAAAAACATAGTTCAGTTGCCTTTTGAAAAAGCACTTTTGAGAGAAATGGAATACTTTTCCCTCAGTCTTCCTTAACTGTTGCCCTTCAGTTGATTGGGCCATACCATCCATCATTCCAACATGGAAGTTGTAGTGCCAAGAGCATAGATGGAGTTTTTTTAAAAAATTCATGTTAAACTGTCCTGTTCTATAGGATGTTAAAGGGTCTACTGGGGGTCCAGTTATAGTAATAATAAAATAAAGTGTTTTGTTTAATACTTTGCTATTCCTGTTTCTAAATATACATTTGTTGAAGCTAACAAATTTTAAAGTAAAGCCAGCCAAAAAGGAGAAGCTGCTTCTGATTACAATTTAGAAGTAATCAGATATAGATAGTCCTTGACTTACCACCCAAACTGGGACCAGAATCACTAAGCAAGAATTACTAAGTGAGTCACACCTGATTTTATGACCATTTTTGCTGTGGTTGTTAAGCAAATCACTGCACTTGTTGAGTGAATCATATGATAGCTAAGTGAATCCAGTTTTCTCCTTTGACTTTGCTTGTCAGAAGTCAGCTTGGAAGGCATCAAATGATGATCCCATGACTCCTGCAGGCTTCAGCCATTAGAAATACATGTTTGTTGCCAAGATCCCAAATTCTGATCATGTGACCATGGAAATTCTGAGACACTCATAAATTAGAGGACTACCTGTACCATGTCTGTATGTCAGCACATTGAAAGATAGGGTGTATATCATTTTCATCTTCTCCCTTCAGCTGCAGGATGTTTTTCTTTCATCAGAGTTTAAGTAGTATCAGCTCACTGTTCTTTATATAGAATGGGGGAGGGGAGAGGATTGGTCCTTATTCCCAAGGGCTGAGTGGCTGCTGGAAGTAGAGAAGATTTTTGGAAAAGATTTAACTCATTCTTATGCTTGACCTGCTAGGGACACGGTGGCTCAGTGGCTAAGACACTGAGCTTGTTGATCAAAAGGTTGGCAGTTCAGTGGTTCGAATCCCTAGTGCCACATAGCAGGGTGAGCTCCCATTACTTGTCCCAGTTTCTGCCAACCTAGCAGTTCAAAAGCACGTAAGAAATGCAAGTAGAAAAATAGGGACCACCTTTGGTGGGAAGGTAACAGCGTTCTGTGCGCCTTTGGCGTTTAGTCATGCTGGCCACATGACCACGGAGACGTCTTCGGACAGTGCTGGCTCTTTGGCTTTGAAATGGAGATGAGCATCGCCCCCTAGAGTCGGGAATGACTAGCACATATGTGCGAGGGGAACCTTTACCTTTTATGTTTGACCTACCAGATAGGTCTGATATTTGCTAGCTTGTTAAAATCGTAATTATGGTACTAATTACCTGATATGACATAAACCGCCTCTTATTCCATACACATTATTGTCAGAATCAGACAGTCTTAAGGTTAATATATAGCCTTACTGTGTACTCTCTACTCAGGAGAAAGTTCCATTGAATTCAAGGGAAATCTTATTCCAAATCTAGATAGGAATGGAAATCCCAGTGCAATTGTATGTATGCATACTTAAAACTAAGCTCCATTGATTTTTAATGTGGTTTTCTCTCATTTAAGTAAATATATTTAGAATTTTATCTTCATTCATAAGAATCATAAGAATTTATCTCTTTCTGGCTTGCAATGTAGAGAACCTTACCAAAACCACATAAGTGCAAACTTCAGTAATTGTCTGCCTGCTAAAAATGTTATCAGTCCCAGTGTTCTCTCTGACATTGCAGTTCTAAACAATATATTATCTTCAGGAACTTCATAAGGGATCCACTCCACTTAGGTTTCTAGCAGGGATGAAATCCAGCAGGTTCTGACAGGTTCTGGAGAACCGGTAGCGGAAATTTTGAGTAGTTCGGAGAACCGGCAAATACTACCTCTGGCTGGCCCCAGAATGGGATGGGAATGGAGATTTTGCAGTATCCTTCCCCTGCCACACCCATCAAGCCACACCCACCAAGCCACGCCCACCCAAGCCACGCCCACCGAACCAGTAGTAAAAAAAAAATGGGATTTCACCACTGTTTCTAGATAGTTCAGCTGTGGGGCAAGTTTACTTTAGACTCTTGACTGCAAAACAATTAAATGAAAATGCAGATAACATGACCAAGGCAGTCACAAACATTTTAGAACAGATTAAAAGCAAGAACTAAAAATGGGATGATTGATTGTTCGATTACATGCCGGTTGGTCTCAACTCTTAGCAACCACATATTTTTTTCCTCAGGACAAAGCAATAGGATGGAAGGGGACATGATTAGAGGGGATAAATCTCTACAGTAATTTAGATATATTATTCCTAGAAATGAAACAATGTGCTCAATAACTGTTGAGTTCACAAACATAGTGAGCTGAATATCTTCTGAATTCCTTCTCCAGATTCTATTATGAAAGCAAGTTCTAGTTCAAACAAAGACCTACTTGTCAAACACCTGATAGGCTGCATTGTTTTTTGTTTTAACTTCAGTATGTAAGTGGAGAAATATACTGCAGGTTACATGAGTCATAACTTGTTCTTGTAAAAACATACAAATTGTGATCAATTGATCATAATAAAGCAGGTGGGCATGGTTTTTTAATCTTTCTTTTTTTTTTTTCTTTTTTGTTATTCACATGATAGTACAGCACAGTTTACAGATTTTTCATTGCTGTACTTGCCAGATAAGGAGAAAAACCTAAAGCACCTGGAGTAAATTAGAAGATAGGATATTGTTTTAGTAAGTGAGGTGGTGGGACAGAACCTGCAAATTCTATTTCAGGTCAGGCAAAAAAAATTCTTCAAAGACCAGAAATATACCATTGAATGTCAAATGATACAGAGCTGAATGTCAAATTATATCTAAACTCCTTCGCAATGTAATTTGATTTGATTTGATTTGATTGAACTTCTATACTGCCCTTCTCCCAAAGGACTCAGGGTGGTGTACAGCCATATCAAGCCCTTGTCATGGTCTGATCATTCTCTCCTTCACATGGACTTTCAAGTCACTTCTACCCACCACAGGGAGACGGAACCAACCAAATGGTTCCGTCCCAGACGCCTGATGGACCCCAAAAGGTTCCTGATGGAGCTTGGGCCATTTCCTGAGACTCTGGCTCACGACTCAGCTGAGGACCTGGTGGTCGCCTGGGACAGGGCAGCTACTGCGGCCTTGGATTGCGTCATGCCTTTGCGGCCTCTGACCCGATGCCGATCTCGTCTAGCTCCTTGGTTTTCCAAGGAGCTGAGAGAAGTGAAGCATCGGAAAAGACGCCTGGAGAGCGATTGGAGGACAAGCCGATCTGAATCTGACCGAACACAGGTGAGATCTTATATTAAGACCTACCTAGTGGCGATAAGAGCAGCGAAGTCTAGCTACTTCTCTGCTCTTATTGCATCTGCAGAGAACCGCCCAGCCGCGCTGTTTAGGGTGACCCGCTCCCTACTTCAGGTGGGGGTACGGGAAGATCCCTTAAAGGGTTGAGCTGAGGATTTTGTACAATTCCTGCATGATAAAGTCACTCAGATTCAGGAAGGCCTGGACTCCGATTGGGTAGATCCAGGGGAGGAGACAGGGGCAGGTCTTGAGAGCGTTATCTGGGAAGAGTTTGATTCTGTGACTCCTGAGGACGTGGACAGGATTCTGGGCAAGCTTAACGCTGTCACATGTTTATTGGACCTGTGTCCCTCCTGGTTGGTACTAGCCTCCCGGGAGGTTACACGAGGCTGGCTCCAGGGGATTATAAATGCTTCTCTGAGTGAGGGTGTCTTTCCCGCTGCCTTGAAAGAGGCGGTTGTGAAGCCCCTCCTCAAGAAGCCTTCCCTGGACCTGGCTATATTATCAAATTATCGTCCAGTCTCCAATCTTCGCTTTGTTGCGAAGGTTGTTGAGAGTGTGGTGGTGCGACAACTACCCCGATACCTGGATGAAGTTGTCTATCTGGATCCGTTCCAGTCGGGCTTCAGGTCACGATACAGCAAGGAAACGGCATTGGTCACATTGGTGGATGATCTCTGGAGGGCTCGGGACAGAGGTTGCTCGTCTATCCTGGTCCTATTAGATCTCTCAGCGGCTTTTGATACCATCGACCATGGTATCTTACTGCACCGGCTGGAGGGGTTAAGAATAGGGGGCACCGTGCTTTGGTGGTTCTCCTCCTTCCTCTCTGACCGTTCATAGTTTGTGTTGGCAGGGGGGTAGAGGTCAACCTCGAGGCACCTTATTTGTGGAGTGCCGCAAGGGTCAGTCCTCTCACCCCTTCTGTTCAACATTTATGTAAAACCGCTAGGCGAGATCATCCGTGGTTTCAGGGTGAGTGTTCATCAGTATGCTGATGACACACAGCTATACATCTCCACCCCAGACCACCCCAATGATGCCCTTGCTGTAATGTCCCATTGCCTGGAGGCCATGCGGATCTGGATGGGGAGAAACAAGCTCAGACTCAACCCCTCCAAGACTGAGTGGCTGTGGCTTCCAGCGTCCCGGTATAGTCAGCTGGTACCATCACTGACAATAGGGGATGAGATCTTGCTCCCCACAGAGAGGGCCCGCAACTGGGGTGTCCTCCTGGATTCATGGCTATCTTTAGAAGATCATTTGACGGCCGTGGCCAGGGGTGCCTTTTATCAGGTTCACCTGATCCGCCAGTTGCATCCCTTTCTGGATTGGGACGCCTTGCGCACGGTCACTCATGCCCTAGTTACCTCCCGTATGGACTACTGTAATGCTCTCTACATGGGGCTCCCCTTGAAAAGCACCCGGAGGCTCCAACTGGTCCAGAACATAGCCGCGTGGGTGATTATGGGCGCAGCTCGTTACGCCCATGTAACACCTCTCCTACGTGAGCTGCACTGGCTCCCGGTGGTCTTCCGGGTGCAATTCAAGGTGTTATTTATCACCTTTAAAGCGCTCCATGGCTTAGGACCTGGGTACCTACGAGACCGTCTTTGCCACCAATAGCCTCCCACCGACCAGTTCGTTCTCACAGGGAGGGACTACTCAGGGTACCGTCAGTCAAATTATGTCGACTGGCTACTCCCAGGGGGAGGGCCTTCTCTGTGAGGGCTCCAACCCTTTGGAATGAACTGCCCCCGGAGATACGGAATATCCCTGATCTCCATGCTTTCCGCTGTGCCCTCAAGACCCTGATGTTCCAACAGGCTGGGCTAAACATATGAACATGTGAATAATTTTTTAAATGTGATCTAATTCTGGGTTTTATTTAATTGACCAAACTAAGCAATAATTTTAATTAGCAATTTTATGATGTTTGTGTGTCTATATTTTTCTTGACTGTACACCGCCTTGAGTCCTACGGGAGAAAGGCAGTATAGAAATATAATAAATAAATAAATAAATAAATAAATAAATAAATAAATAAATATAAACTCACAAAATTTAAAAGCAATTTAAAATGAATATATAAAATTTGGCCAACAAAGTTAAAAGCTAACAAACATCCAATTTAAAATTCATATTAAGCCAGCCCGGCCTGTTGGAATAACAAAGTCTTAAGGGCGTGGCGAAAGGTACGCAGGTCGGGAATCATATGAATCTCTAAGGGCAGCTCATTCCAGAGGGCTGGTGCCCCCACAGAGAAGGCTCTCTCCCTGGGTGTTGCCAGTCGACATTGTTTGGCCGACGGCACCCTGAGGAGCCCCTCTCTGTGGGACCGTATTGGCCGGTGGGAGGCTATCGGTGGCAGAAGGCGATCTCATATAATAGCAGCTACACCAGAAACAGGAAGCAGTAAAGAAATCAAGGCTTCAAAAATAAAAAGGGCATGGGATCCTAGTGTGTTTTCCAGTATGTTTCCCCATAACCTGAGATCATATTGACATCCTTTATGTTATCTACGTGCCCTGTGGGTAGCTGCTGCGATTATCCCAAAGCCAGCCTTTTTAATCATAGCTCCGTGCTGCAATGGATCTTCCCTGATAAGGTCACCTTCTGGTTTTAAGTTTCTCTTTTTGGTGCGAAGCAAAGTTTTTATTCCCGAGTCATGTTAATTAATTAATGTAAATACACACACAAATATGCTCTAAGCATAAAGATAAAAACTAACCAGAATTAATATTTAGAATGAAGAGAGAAGAAAGGAAAAAGAGAAGAAAAAGAAAAAGGGGCAGAAAAAAATAAAACATGATAAGTGACTTCCGATTGTCTTTCACAGCACTTATAACCGTACATTAACCTTTTACTCTATCGTTTTAGTATTACTTACATTTTTTTATAATCTATTTTTTCTAAGCATCAAAATCATAGGCTATAAATTCATTCATTTGTTTTACTTTAAATTAATTTTCATTCAAGTACTGTATTTTAATGTAAGTTCAAATTATGGGGATGTTTGCTGGGTGGGTTTTGACTGTTATAAGCCCCCTTGAGAAACCCAAGTTTTGAAGAACAACGTTCTTAGTTTATAGTTTTAAAAAATAAAATAAAATCTGCTGTCCCAGCCACTGATTAAAGGTTTTCATTCATCTGCCTGCTGGACTACTTAATCAGCTAATTAGTTGTACATAGCCTGGAATTCATCAATGGAGAGTCTCTTTGAAAGTATTGAACAAATTATAACATCACTTAACATTTAATAAGTATAATGTCACCACTCAGGAGCTATCTTAGTTTATATAATCCCTGATACAGAAACTCGGTAGAACCAAAATGACCTTTAATAAAATGCAATGCGTGCTCTTAACTTCTTAATCATTTCTCACCCGTTAAGGGAGATAATCAATCAGCTGAAAACCCTTAGTCACCCAATAAATAAATATTCCTTGTAAAATTCAGTTGAAATCCAGCTAGGCAGCCAAAAAAATTAAGTTTACATCAACTCTTTCCAACTTAGCTACAGTCCCAAGTAGCTAAGTAAGCCAACTGTTGTGCAACATGAGCGTGAAAGAATTTTAATATGTTTCAAAATTCTTCTCTTGCATTAATGTTGTCTATTTAATCTCCAGTAGATTTTTAAAAAAAATGTTTTCTTTTGTTGCCTCTTCTAACCCTAATTTCCTGTTGCCATTTTTTTCCCCTCTACCATTATCTAAAATCTGGTCTTTGCAGGAATGTCTGTTGCCACCTCTTGTATGTCTTGATCTCTGACTTCCTTTCAGTTTCTTTAAACAGGTGTGTTTTTACCTGAAAATATTGGTACAGAAATAGCTGTAAGTGATCATTATGACATCCTGCTATCTGTTCTTTTACAGGGACAAGGCAGCATGAAAGTACATTTTTAGGTTGTAACAGGTAATTTAATTGCACAATTCACCTGTGTAATACATTACTGTAACATTGGACTGTATCAAGCTCTTAAATTCTTGTCCAGTTTTTTAAAGCTCTTGCAGACCCACCCACCCCTCATATCATTCAATTGTTAATTGAAAATGGACAAGAAAGTGAAAGCTGGCATTAAGTAGGTTTCATACATATAGAAATATAAAAAACAAAAGAAGATAAAAAGAAAACAAAAATAATAGCCTGAGCCAACTTTCTCTATGATACCTTCACTGCTCTGTGGTTCGTGATCCTTAAAAAATTTCCTACTATTACATTGTAGGATACTGCATCAGTTATTTTATAGGAGGAAATCCTGATGGTCTCAATTTACTGAATATTAACCTCTGTAATATTTCCATAACACACCCTTACCACGGCTGCTGGTGT
Source organism: Arizona elegans (assembly GCA_022577455.1). Lineage (NCBI taxonomy): Eukaryota > Metazoa > Chordata > Lepidosauria > Squamata > Colubridae > Arizona > Arizona elegans. The sequence goes on along the minus strand of JAKOOJ010000006.1, from coordinate 95,197,819 downwards.
CCTATATTGTGGTTAAGTAGGATATGACATATAAGGTTATCCAGCAGCCCAAAATTATATGTCTTCTAAAGAAAGAACGAAAAAAAGAAATAGGAAAGGAAAGGAAAGGAAAAAAAGCTATAAAGACTTCTAAAGTTATTACTTTTTTTCTTTTCTTTATTTTTCTCTTTCCAAATTATTTTAATTCTTTAAAAAAATTCTTTAATAAAAAATGATATAAAATGATTACATATCTTGCCACTGTCAAACAAGATTGGGGATTCTTGCTTTATGCAGTATCTGAGTACTTACTTAAAGACTAACCACACATCTATGTAATCCTAGATTTACAACCACAACTGGGACCAGAACTTTTTTTTGTTAAGCAAGGTGGTTGTTAAGTAAGTCATGCCAAGTTTTATGACCTTTTTTGCTACCGTTGTTAAGTGAACCAGGTGGTGGTTAAGCAAATCTAGCTTCCCCCATTGACTTTGCTTGCAGGAAGATGGCTGCGAAGGTTGCAAATGGCGATGACATGACCCTGGGATGCTGCAACCTTTGTAACTACATGTTGGTTGCCAAGCGCCCAAATTTTGATCATGTGACTGTGGGGAATGCTGCAAATAATTATAAGTGTAAGGATAAGTTATACGCCACTTTTTTCCCACTAAACAATTGTTTGCAAGATGAAGGCCACCTGTAACTGAAATTGTTGTTAATTTATATTGCTTTCTTGTGAGTTTTTAGCTTTTACTTTACAGCCTTGGGATGATTTACCTTAAAAATGGCTTATTAATCTTATAAATACACAAACCAGGCTATATAGGGAAACTCTTTCCATTAATGCGTTAGAAAATGCAATTTATATTTCTTCCAAGTCTGAAAGATCCCAAATCATGGACCCTTTGATGGATGGAAGCAGAATGCTCTTAAACTGAAGACTGAATTAATTAGAAAAAGAGATTCATGTATTAAAATCCATAGCTTAACTATTAGTAGCCTTTATAGCATCCTCTCACCTAACAGAAGTGAACTAACCTCACCACCCTAGTTTTACTTTACATTTCAATAGCTCCTTAGTGAATAGAACAGATATTTTGAAACCCATAATAATTAAAGACAGAAAGATAAGTACAAAAGTTTATTTTTGCAGAAGTAGATTTCACATCCCGCAGCTTACGTTTATATAACTGAGTTTCTATGTCCTAGGTCAAAATGATATTTAATAAATAATAAGCACTGCTAGTTATCTACCAAATATTCTCTAGTGAGCATATTTGCTTTTTTTTTTTTAAGATAAATGGCCACATCTTGAAGAAGAACAGAGCTGGACATAATTTTAGTTATCAAATGCTGATAATTGACACAGAGACAGGCTTTGCTTTACACATGGTTATAATTAATCCAGTTCAGTGACCTCAAAGGTTGCTTTTCTAAGAAATGGGTGACTTGATTCTTTGTCAGCTACTTCAGTGGATATAAATTACAAATGAGGTACTAATGAAGGATTTCATCACTACTTTAGCTTTCAGATCAGCCTTCATTTTCCAGTTTATAAAAGTTTGTGGCTGGTGGGGGAAGGGGAGTACATAAGGGATAAGAGATTGGAAGCTCCTTGAAGCTGTTGTAAATCAGCACAGAAAAAAACCATGATACCTTCTGTGAACTGAATGAGATTCAGGGGCTTGCTTTAAAACTCCCGCATGACACAAAAAGAATAAATCTGTTACCTGAAAGCCAATGTAAGATGTGGCCTTGCTCTGTTCCTTTCACAATGCAGTACTGTATGTCTACTCCTTGACTTATGTGCGTTCACTTAGTGACGGTTCAAACTTTATCCTCACATGTACAGTTGTCACAGCATCCTGACAGTCACGTGATTGCAGTTTGGGTGCTTGGCAACCAGCGTGTATTGGTGACAGGTTGCAAAATTGAACATGTTGTGATGATTCATTGAACACGTGTAACACTTAGTGATAGAAGTTTTAGTCCCAATTGGGTTCATAGGTCGAGAACTACCTATATATACTGTATGTATGTATGTCTATGTGCCTGTATGTGTATCATCATCAAAGTGATGATAAAACATACATTGCTGGAAAAAGCTGTGCCCAAAACAATGGATTCAAATTTAATTCACTGAGCATCCCAAACAATAAAATTCAGGCATACATATCTCAAGGGTGTTGAACGCAATCTACAGTTTCAGTGAAATATCAATGTCTTGGACATTGCAGAACTCGGAATGGATGGACATCCTTCCCTTCCTCTACCTCTTTAGGCCTAGGCGAGTATTCAACTGGAGACACATATATTGCATGGTTAAATTTCTATGATTCATCATCACCATCTCTTTTTTTGGGGCGGGGGGGGAGAAGGAAATAGGGAGAAGCTTATAAATCAGAAATTGTACATCCAGTGCAAGGTGTACCCACAGCTAATGGTATCCTAAGCACACAGTTTGATAAAAGTCAGACTAGGATTAGAAAGTTTTGGATTCAAGTCTATCATGGAAACTCATCCAGAGTTCTTAGTACTTTTGTTGCTGAGGAAATTGTTTGTTTGATTGTTTGGTTGGTTGTTTGGTTGGTGGTTGTTTGTTTGTTTGGTTGGTTGGTTAGTGGTTGTTTGGTTGATTGTTGGTTTTTAAAATGTATTGGTTGCCCATCTCACCATAGGATAACTCTCAGAGGCTTACAATACTAAAGCTTGTAGAGTAAATTAGGATATAAATCTAAGAAATGAACCAACAGAAAGAAGGATTATGCTCTCCCATTATTATACAATATTAATTGAGCTATGTGGTGGCCTAGAGATGGAGCTCTTGCTTTACAATCAGAAGGCTGTGAGTTCAATCCTCAGTAGCGGCAAATATTTCTCTCTCTGGGCACAAAGAGAAAATATCTGCTGCAACTCCGCATAGGCGCCAGGAAGGGCATCCAGCTAGTAAACACTCAGCTCCATTCAGTCTCCCCAACTCCACACCAATGCAAAAGATTGAAGGGTTATTAAAAGAAAAAAAAGGGAAAAAATCCATTATATAGTATTGTTACCACTATTTTGTAAACATCTTCATACCAACATTTGTATCAAGAAAAGATGCATACCGTGTCTTTTAACTGATATAGAAACTCTCTGTAGCAGCAGCAACCTGCCCAGAAAAATTGCTATGGATCTTGATGTCATTGTATCAGTGTTACTACTACATTTCCAGTAACTACATCAGCAAAAATCAATGCTGACTACTGACTTAGTTCAGCATCTTGACTGAATTGGCTATCAACTGGGCTTTCAAACAATAGCCAGGAATACGTATAACACTAGGCCATGGTTTGTTCAACCCTGGTTTGTGGATTTAACCAAAAGGACCCCAGTTCCTAAAGGATGCTAAGCCAATAGCAAACTATATACTACAAAGTATTTCAAATACATTTTTACTTTATCTGCTAACTGTCATAATTGCTGATCTGGTTGCCTCATAGTTGATATTCATTAGTGTGGCTAATGCTGCACCAAATTTATCCAAACTATCACATTTCATCATAGTAATTCACCTAGCGTCAACCTAGATTAAGGCTCCAATCTGTCATCCATGAGGAGCAGGAAATGTTGTGACAGAGTTGCTGAAATATTGTGTCAAATGGTTGCATGTTCCGGGCGAGATGGACAGTGAACTGGACATGCATGAGCTATAGCTTGACGGTTACTCCATAGAATACCTATGGTTTCATTATTTTCATAGAAATTCCTTCCTGACTGCCTGGAGACCAAATTCTATCAACAGAGAAATTCAGAGTTTAAAAAAGCCACATTCTGAATCCCAAGTACATAAAACAGTGGTTTTTCACCTATCATTTCTCACATTTGGAAAAATCCTTTTCTTCTAAAATCAATGGAAAGGCAAAATGTAGCTTGGAGATGACATAAACAAGGACAAAATCTGGGGCCTTGTGGCCAGAAGTCCACATTTTGCTCCCAAAAAGTCCAACTTTGAATGTATCAACTGCTTATTAACTGAAAATTCCCTGGCAGTAGATCTTGGAGGTTGTGGCAAATTGTCCCCATGGCTGCTTTGCGTTTTCATCCCATAGTCAGATAGCCCTTCAAGAAACTTAAGATTGTTCTGCCACAAATAAAACAAATTGGTGTTAGAAGTAACTGAGGAATAAATAAATATATTAAGCCTCTTAGGAAAACTAGCACGTCCTAATTACTTTTGTCCTTATTCCACTTCTTAAAGAACACGCACCAGCTTCCAACAGTAAAGCACATAAGAAAAATACTATTAAAATGATTTAATTGGAATTGGATTGCATTGATTGCTTTACTTTATAATGTTCCTCATTCCTAAATCTATTTTAAAAAGAAATTAACAACTCTATTCTTCCTAATCCTGAAATCATAAGAAATTTAAGCAATTAACAGTTGTTATTATTTATTTAAAGAATTATATCAGATTTTTCTGCTAAAAGAGCTTTCAGAACAGGTTTTTAAAAAAGCATTCCAGACTGAAAACATGATGTAAAAGGGGGGAAAGAGGAGCAGAAAGGAAGAAAAACCTAAAATTTTTGCTAGATCTATTTTTTGTTATGAAAAGGTCCAGGTTCCTTGAAGTCCAGACAAATGGGCTGCAAGCAGGGGTGTGTTCTACTTACCTTTACTACTGGTTCACAACAGGGCCGTGCATGCACGCTTGCTTTGTTCGCTCGCATGTGTGCTCTTCTGCGCATGCGCAGAAGCGTTTTCATGATGTCAGAGTCAGTGGGCGGGGCCTCCCGTCAGTATTACTACCGGTTCTATAGAACCGGTGCGAACCAGGGGCAATCCACCACTGACTCCAAGTAGCAAATGGTGAGAAATTCTCTGCCTGAGAACCATGTAGCTATCCTATAACTACTTTTGCATTTATTGCTGAAACAAGGAGAAAATGAGACGTAGTCAGCAAATTCAGTTTTTTTCTCCCTCCGCCTTATAATCTTCCTCACCAACCTTGATATAAACACATGGATGAATTGCCCTTCAATGGTATCAGGACTGGGAAGGCAGAAAAAGAAAATCAGAGACATAATTGGGCATAATCTGCAGCTCTCTTGTCTTCTAATTCAGAAACAAATTTCATGGTAAAGTACATTAATCAGCAATAACCCAGGAATTCTCTGCATCTTCTCCTCATATTATAGATAGAATAGAATAGAATTTTTTATTGGCCAAGTGTAATTGGACACACAAGGAATTTGTCTTGGTGCATACGCTCTCAGGGTACATAAAAGAGAAGATACATTCGTCAAGAATCATAAGGTACAACGCTTAATGATAGTCATAGGGTACAAATAAGCAATCAAATCATATTAGGAAACAGTCAATATAAATCATAAGAATTCCAGCAACAAGGCTACAGTCATACAGTCATAAGTGGGAGGAATGGGTGTTGGAAACAATGAGAAGATTAATAGTAGTGCAGACTTAGTAAATAGTTTGACGGTGTTGAGGGAATTATTTGTTTATTGTTATTACTTTGGCAATGCATAGTTTATTTTACAATGGGATTTTCAGGGCCTTCAGACAAGTGAAACAAGTATCCCAGAGAGTATGAAGCTGTGTAGAGGCTGAGAATGGTAATGGAATGCAAAGTTATGTGGTCTTCGTATCTGAATATCCAAGTACTGGTATCAAGAGAATGGCATCAGGCCACCTGAACTGAAATAAACATCTGTCCAAGCAGCTTCTGTGCATATAAAGCAATTATTGTATTATTGAGGCAACAAAAGACTTGAGCTCCACCTGATGGCCTGATTGTTGCCCTAAACGTGAATCTACCTACTTTCTACTGCCTCTGTTACCTCAAAATCCTATTTTCCCTCACCTCAGAACTTTTGTTTACCTACGTTCTTAACCTCAAACAACCCAAAGTGATTGTGAAAACTATCTATATTAAGCACGTATTGTTTTGAGTCTTAACAATTTTAAGAACTACTAAGAATGAAAGAAAAACCTTTCATTCTTAGCTTCACGTACCATTTACCAGCTGTAATTACACAAGGTTGTCTTTGCAAGAGGAAAGTTTTAATCTCATCTGGTTCATGCTGAAAGTATTACAAAATTACATCCGTAATATAAGTAGAGCAAGTGGGGATTTACGTTATGTGTCCATTAAGCCCACAGGAACATGAGCTTGATGAGAAGGAGGATTTTATTTACTTTTACTTCATTTCTTTCATTGGCTCTGTTACCTTTCTCCAATCTGCTACCCTTCACATATGTTCTTCTGCCAGCCAAGAAACTGCATGAAGACAAAAACTGAGCTCAGCTTGAGGACATCTCTCTTTAATCCAATAGTCTGGAAGGCAGTTGGTTGGTAGAAAGCTGGATTGTCCATAGAAATATATACTTGTGTACACCGAAGTAAACATGTTTATGAACATCCAGTTCAAAATGAACTCTTGACTGCTTGCAACATAAATTTAGCAGAGAGGTACATCCAGCTATATTTGGGTGCCCCCAAAATCAACAGGAACATCTAACTCCTGAATGCCTCCAAAAGAAGATTCTTGACCAGGTTGTGGAAGACTAACACGGAAAGTTCCCGGTTTTCTTCTTTAGTAGGACTCACTCCCACTCTCAGGTTTATTGCCTTCAGTTATAAAATGATTTCATTAAGCAGAATAAAAAAGGATTGTAAAGGTCCCCCACAGGTCGGTCTATACAAAATAGGATTGTTGTTTCCAAGAAAATGGCGTGGTTTAAGAGAAATTTCTATGTTCAGTGCATGATAATTATTGAAAAATAACTTTGTGCTCCAAACTCCTTTGTTGCTGATGAACATTTTAACCATTAACATTTTAATGAAGACTTTAACCAGTATCCATTTGGAGAATTTCAAATCTATTTTACCCCTTTTGTTTCACTACAACAACTAGTTACTTAAAGAGAGCAACGAAAGACTTGTATCAACCTGTCTGCTCATTGCACTTCAGGACATCCTGCTCTGCAGATGCTATAGCTGTGGATCAAAGTCTATTTTTTATATGTAAGTGACAAAAAGCAATATTAGAAGTAGACGCTAGGCTTCTACAGAGACATCTGTCTGCATAATGCCTGATCAGAGCTTTCCAAAGCTTTGTGAAGTTTTGCGCAGGCTCTTTATATTACATGGGTTAATGTTGTTTAGAAAAACAACCCAGCAGACAGGTGACAGATTCCTGGCAGATCCAGGAAGAACGCTGGATGAATGATAGGCATATTCCCTAAAATGGTACCTGTGACAAAAAGGTACAAAAAGAGTGCTAAAACTGTCTTCAGAAATGTGTCAGGACATGGGCAAACCTCTTTAGGGGTGGGCTTCAAACATTTTAGCAAGGGGTTCTCTGCCTGGTTGCTGGGTGGGTGTGGCTATGGTGGGCATGGCCTAGTCAGTGTCCTGCACCATGGTGGAGGGCATTTTTGCCCTTCGGGGTTCCGGAGGCTTTTCTCGAGCCTCCAGGAGGGCAAAAACAGCCTCCCCCAGGTTCCAGAGGCCCTCTGGAGGTTCTGAAGTTCTTCCTGAAGTTCCAGTAGGCCTGTTTTTTGCCCTCCCCAAGCTTCCACATGTGCCCTGCACTTACCTGCATCCAAAACGGGCCACGTGGGTACTCCTGGGAGGGGAGGGGCAGGGTGGGTGCAGCCAGCCAGGAGTAGGATTTGGGCGTTCTCCAAGCTGCACAGAATCTTAGCTAGAAGTTCTCCCAAACCCCTGCGAACCTCCAGCAGCCCACCCCTGAATCTCCGGCTTTCAACTGTTAGCTGGGAACTTGACTAAACACACCATTCCTAGCAGCAGGAGATACTTAGTAGAGGCGGAAATAAATCTTGGGGAATCTATCACACTTAACCTGTATCACATCAAAACATCCTTTCTTTTAACAGGATCTAAAACTAATTGGCTTCATCATAAAGTGAGATATGAATGAACGAATGAATGAATATTTACAGATAATAAAACAATGAAATGGAAGAACAGTAAAAGCTAATAGGAAGACAGAGAGAACATCAATAATTCCATGCATTTTCCCCCTCCCAATGCCTTTTCTCAGGTTCTTTTCCTTTTATAATGTGTCCACTGTAAATATAGTTTTTAAAATGGTGCATTTGTTTGTGTGTGAGAGAGCTTCCCCCTTCCATTCAAGACAGCATCTCAAGCTCTTTCAGAAAATTACCTCAAATCATTTTGGGAATCAAAAAAATGACAGTGGGGAAATCTAATTTCATTGCTCAAAATCTATGGGGGGGGCGTTTAAATAGCAATTGCATTCATAGGGTGTTAGCTGCATGTAATTCATTCATTTCTATGATGTAGATAACAGAGAATATTTGTAAGAACAAATATTAGGCAGGTTAAATAAAAATAAACTTCCATAATTTTGTTTATTTTAATCAGAGCCTCAAAAGATTATACTGTTATATCCTAAGAATACTGTCACTGCTGTATCTTTTCTTTAATCCTAAAAGCTTTGGGAATTTGAATTAGTTTATTATTCTGAAACGGATGTTCCCAAAGAATTCTAACTTTCGAGTTTTATTCCAACACATTCCAAAACATCTTTCCAAAGCATCTTTCAGATCATGTGAACAGCATGTGAACAGCACAAAAATATGTTTCAAAGTAAATATAGAGAAAAATAAAATATGTTCCCCTCATATTTTTCAATCAAGCCACTCAGACAAATTATTTTTTAAAAAGCTATTTTTTTATTTTCAAAAAACCTTTATTAAAATTTAAAATATTAAAATACAAATACATCTGTAACAAAAATACGTTCATGATAGTTGTACAATTCATCGTTCCAACAGTACACAAATCATAACTCTATTCATATATTCTCAGATATTCCTTCTTGATCAAATATATGTAAATACAATTTATGTCTTATTTTTATCTATATATTTCTTATTTTTATTTACTATCCATTGATACCAGTTTTTCCAAGTTGAGTAATATTCTGAGTCTTCCTTGTTATTTAATTCTATAATAAGTTTGTCCATTTCTGCACACTCAAAAATTTTCCAGATTATTACACAATCTGTCAGTGTAGTGGACATTTTCCAGGCTTCTGCGAGTACAATTCTCATTGCTGTAATAATATGAATGATCAAATATTTAATCTTTTTAGGATATTTTCGCTTAATGATCCCCAGAAGAAACAGTTCAGGCTTCAATTCTATTTGGCAATGTGTAATTTCATTTAACCATTTTTGTATTTTAATCCAGTATTTTTTTTATTTTTGGGCAAAGCCACCATACATGAAAAAAGGTACCTTGTGCTTTTTTACATTTCCAGCAGCTAGGGTTTAGATTGGGGTACATTTTTGTTGGGGCTAAGTGCCACTGATAGAACATTTTATACTGATTTTCTTTATATGCGGTCAATTTTGTTAATGTATAATTTTTCTTCCAAATATTATGTCCCACATTTTTAGCCCAAGCTATCATTGGCCCCTTTACGATTTCCTCTTCCAAATCAAAATTTAATAAATAATTATATATTTTAGATAGTAATTTCTCTTCCGGGCCTGTTAATAATTTGTCTAGTTGTGTTAAATTCGGTTCAAAACCAAATTCCTCTAAATCTTTTTTGTATCTCGATTGTAGCTGGAGATAAAGCCACCAATCTATAATTATTCCCTGCTCCTTTAATTCTTGGTTGGATTTTAATCTTCCCACGTTATCCAAAATTTCGTTATATTTTACCATTTTTAAAAAGCTATATTTTTTAATTCCTGCAGCAGGAATATGCCTTGAGATTTTCTAATGCATAGTGGAAATTCCCACATTGAGTCTGATATTTCATGGAATTATTTTTGCATGCTTAGTGTTAAAATCAAAAGCAGAAAATGCAAATGAAGCACAATATTTTGCAAGGTTCATGGAGTTCTCCTACTGTTATGTATCCTACTTATTTTTCTTTTTTTCTTCAATATTGGTAGGAATTTCAAGTCAATGGGAAAGCCAGGTTCACCTAACCATGTAACTGACTTAACAACTCAGTGATTCACTTAACAACTGTGGTAAGAAAGGTCATAAAATAAAGCAAAACTTAACCACTATCTCGCTTAGCAACCAAAATTTCAGGCTCAATTGTGTTTGTAAGTCGAGGACTACCTGTATAACAATGGATTGGGATCAGGGGTGGGTTCTATTTACCTCCACTACCGGTTCGCAGCGGGGCCGCACATGCGTACTTCGCTCGCGTGTGTGCATGCACAGAAGCATTTTGATGACACTGGGGTTGGTGGGCAGAGCCTCCCGCCGGTTTTACTACCGGTTCTATAGAACTGGTGCGAACCGGAGGCAACCCACTACTGATTGGGATATTGTAAAACTTTAAACCACCAGAGATCCTAAATAGGACTTAACGATCTCTTACTCACCAAAGCACAAGAAAAGCAGTGGCGGGTTGCTCCCAGTTTGGTCCGGTTCTTGCGAACCCGTAGTAATGGCGGTGGGAGACTCCACCCACCCGCCCGGATGTCATCATGGACGTTCTGCGCATGTGCAAAAGCGTGTGTGGGTGCACTCCCATTGCAAACCAGTAGTAAAGGTAAGTGGAACCCACCCCTGAAGAAAAGGTGTTTTTAATTTAATCTCTTTCCCCATTAATTATGTCTGCCTCCTGCTCCCCTAGCTGCTGGGACAATTCCAGGAACAAGGCTGAAACTGAAGGTGGCAGAAGGAAGTTAAAATTGCTTCAATATCCCCTTCCCTGAACATGCCAGATTATCAGCATTTCTGCTAAAAAGAAGAATGCATTCCATTGACAGAAATGCTACTCTTTTAACTGTATCGTGCATGATTTTCTCCTCTTTATCAGATAATTAATATACGGTGTTCCCAAGGTAATATAAAACCATAGGAAATCCAATTAAAACCTGCAAACAAATCAAATTAACTGAATTGGTTCTATCTTTGACTCAATTTGTCCAGGTTCTTTGCACCAGCAGACACTTGTAATACTCACATTCTTTATGCAGAAAAGATCTGGCAAAAAGACATCATTTTTATATGATGATGAGGGGAAACAAATCTCAGGAATGTAATTAGGAATGTGCCATTTGAGAAATTTTATTTCAGCACTGTTAAAGATAAGAGATTTAACTCATGTACAGAATACACTCTGTATTCTGTAAAGAGCATCAGAACTTCTTTCTCCTGGGATATTTTTATTATTATTTTATTATTTTTATTATTCATATTTCTATGCCGCCCACTCTCCAAGGATTCTGGGCGGCTTACGCCAAAGACAGTATACTAAATAGCATATTGCCCCCAACAATCTGGGTCCTCATTTTACCCACCTCGGAAGGATGGAAGGCTGAGTCAACCTTGAGCCGGTGAGATTTGATCCACTGATCTGCTGAACTAGCAGTCAGCTGAAGTAGTTGCAGTACTGCACCCTAACCACTGCGCTACCTCGGCTCATTATAGGCTTTTTTATGGTGGTCAGCTATTATCTGAGCACAGATCTGCTTAATAGCATTGTGTCTGCTGTTCCTGATACTACCCATTTATGCTTTGGCCCAATAGTCAAGGATTAAGATAAGGTCAGTTAGGGCAATTCTGTGGTTGCTCATTCTTATGTGGAAGAGCATGAATTAAGAAGAAAGTGACCAAGGCATATTTGATAAAGCAACATTCTAACCTGTTCACTCAGATAACTGTGTAGTCTGGCCAGTATGCTTGCACAGAGAGGGCCTCCTCAGGGTGCCATCGGCCAAGCAATGTCGGCTGGCGGCCCCCAGGGGGAGAGCCTTCTCTGTGGGGGCACCCAACCTGTGGAATGAGCTACCTCCTGGAATACGACTGATCCCGGACCTCCGCGCTTTCCGAAAGGCCTTGAAGTCTTATTTATTCCAACAAGCTGGCCTAACTTAAATGGTTTTAATGGGGTTTTTAAATTTTCGATTTTATTGATTCTGGGTTTTAAATTGGGAACTTTTCGATTTTGCAGATCAGGGATTTTAAATTGGAAATGCCGATGATTTAATTTATTTTAGTTTTTCTTAACTTTTGTACTATATGTGTTTTAAGTTTGGCTGTCCACCACCCTGAGTCCCCCTGGGGAGAAGGGTGGTATATAAGTTGAATTAATAATTAATAATTAATAATTAATACTAAAATTTTGCACGTTTAAAATTCCAGACTGTGTGTGGACAGCAATGGTGTCTTCTGTGTTTATCATCTAACTCCCTTCTAATGTACACACCGTAAGCATGAGGATCAGTGAGGGAGTCCAGCAGCACCTTGTGTCTTCCAGAGATGTTGGATTTCATGTCTTAGCATTCCAAATTATTTTATTCTGATAAAACAGGCAGACAGTAAAAGCAACGTTTTGGGTTGCAGCCAAACTGAAAAATTATTCTTAGCTGTCCATCGCAAACATAAACCAAACTCAGTGGAGTTCACACTGGCTATAGTGTGGGAGGAAGGGTATATTTAACTTCACTGGCCTTTGAAACAGTATTATGAAATTATTCATGAAAAATATAAAACAACTCAGTTTGAAATTTCAGTGGGACTGGGGCATTCAGCACTGCACCATTGGTTTAGGAAAGGGAACATAAATATCAGTAATTTTTTACGGCTGGTCCCTGCCTTGTATCAAGTAAAATGTATATGTCTAGTAAGGTAAAGATTCCCCTCGCACATATGTGCTAGTTGTTCCTGACTGTAGGAGGTGGTGCTCATCTCTGTTTCAAAGCCAAAGGGCCAGCGCTGTCTGAAGATGTCTCCGTGGTCATGTGGCCAGCATGACTAAATGCCAAAGGTGCACGAAATGCTGTTACCTACCCACCAAAAGTGGTCCCTATTTTTCTATTTGCATTTTTTACATGCTTTCGAACTGCTAGGTTGGCAGAAGCTGGGACAAGTAACGGGAGCTCACCCCATTACGCAGCACTAGGGATTCGAACCGCTGAATTGCCAACCTTTCGATTGACAAGCTCAGTATCTTAGCCCCTGAGCCACCGTGTCCCTCACATGTCTAGTAGGGCATGTCAAAATTTTCAACTTTCAATTTTCCAAACATTATGGGTGCTCAAAAGTTGTGACGTGCCTTGAGGATTATAAAGATATTTAGGTTACTTAAATATAATTTAGATGTGCTTGGTAAGTAAGTACATAAATATCGTAACTTTTTAACAATTTTTTTTGTTTTCTACAACTTCGTTTACTTCAAATGAAGACGGTCTCCAGGGTTGTCTACTGGATATCTTTCAAATCACAAATAATCCTGATTATTTTTAATTGATGATGCCTGGATCTATCAGGAGTAAAATGATATATAGGTACCTTTTTAAATGTTTTAATACAAGTTAAATTTAATATACTTTTAATACAAACTGGAGCAGTTTTTATTTGTTAGATGAACGTAGTTAACCTAAAAAGGTATTTCCTTTTTATCCGGCAGGCCCCTATGTTGTATTGTAACAATCGGGGTGGGGAACCATTTTTCACAAAATTAGCTTTATTGCTGCAAGTTCTCTATTCAAATTAATGTATCAACTTGGACTACAATAAGCTTTGTAGAGAATTGTTGGAGAAATAGGTAAACAAAATAAATAGTTGGAACGTCAGCTCCACCTCATGGCATTGTTAAAATCTACAGGTCACTTGCTCAGTATTTTCATTTGTTGTACTAAGGCACTCTAAACTTTTTACACTGTATTGTCAGATGAAGATTTTTCACATTTGTTTTATTTCCCTCAAATCTGCTGATAGACATAAAATGAAAAGGATGAGTACTTTGTAAAGGCTGGAGAAATCACGAAATTTTAAAATATGGGTGTGGCTTTCATAAGCCAGAGAGCTTGTCAAGAGTTTCATTTCTATAAAAATAGAAGAAATGGAGTTAAGTTATAACTGTTGATAACCTGTTATAAAACCCTTGTGGGAATTAGCAAGCTGAAGTAAAAAAACAAAAATAGAAGAAAAAAACAAAATACAGCTGAAAAGTACTATTATTTGAAGATCTGATTATTTGAAATGCTTTACATATATCTGTCTTGATATAAATAGAGCATTATCATCCCATAATAAGCAATCTAATGATGTCTTTTCCAAATTTTTTATGTAAAATGAGCTTGATCCTAAAGTAGTTTTGCTAGATGCAGTATTGTTTTTCCTACCATCTCTTGCATGAAAACCATGTGTTACTTGTCAAGCAATTTTAATGAAAAACATAAAAATCCCTCTTTTTCTACTTAATGGTTTAATTAAGATCTAGAATTCAACGAAATCCACTTTGGCAAAAAATATCCAGGTACAGATTTCCATTGTTTTCTCAAACCGTGGAGTAAAATAACAGCTCTCTATCTTTCCACCTTATAAAATATGAAGGTTTATATATATTTGTCCTGTTAAAAATATGCTATTGAATATGGACACAAAAACAAAAGGAAAAATATTCTGGTATTTTTCATGAAGTAATGATAAAAGATGCCAAGATCCTGTAGTACAGTGGACTAAAGCACTGTTATTAACAGATTAACATCTGCTGCTTGCAATTACTGCAAGTTTAAATCTCACCAGGCTGAAGGTTGACTCAGCCTTCCATCCTTTCTGAGGTAGGTGAAATGAGGACCCAAATTGTGGGGGCAATAAGCTGACTTTGTATAAATATACAAAAGCATGAAGGCTATTGCTTAATGCATTGTAAGCCGCCCTGAGTCTCCGGAGAAGGGCGGCATATAAATTAAAAAGCAAAAAAGCAAAAAGCAAAGCAAAAAGATAATTGTAGCCTTTATTGATAACATAAATGGCTGCTATGGATACAGATTATATGCATTTATGCAGATAATGTTGAAGAAAATTCATCTAGAGTCACATCCTTGATTATTATTATATTATTATTATCCCCAGTACTCCAAATAAACATCACTTCCATTCAGTATGTTGTAAAGGAACTCATTAACTGGGAATTACATTAACTGTAATCCTTCACAATGTAATCCTTCAGTCTAGTTTTCATGAAGCATCCCCTTCCCGTCTAATGACTCCTGGGTTTGTTGAAATTACAGTTTCCCAGATCCCCTGTTAATATGGTCATTGGGAATGCTAGCTGGGAATACTGGAACCTAACATTCAGCAGACCTGGAAGTCATCAGGTTGGAGAAACTGTTTTATGACAGGCTCAAAAACCTTTTCATTGTCATTTGATAATTTTGATCCAAAATAAAATTTGCATTTGTCTACATTTGTGTATGTGTATATTTCTGTTCCTATTGATATACTTTCAAGACTGCATTCAAATGGAGATGGAGATGGAGATAAATATATAGATATATAGATATAGATATATAGATATATAGATATATAGATATATAGATATATAGATATATAGATATATAGATATATAGATATATAGATATATAGATATATAGATATATAGATAGGTGGATTTCAGCTAGTTCTGACCAGTTCTGGAGAACTGGTAGCGGAAATTTTGAGTAGTTCAGAGAACCAGTAGTAAAAATTCTGACTGGCCCTGCCCCCATCTATTCTCTGCCTCCCGAGTCCCAGCTGATAGGGAGGAAATGGAGATTTTGCAGTAACCTTCCCCTGGAGTGGGGAGGGAATGGAGATTTTACAGTATCATCTCCCTGCCACGCCCACCAAGCCTCGCCCACCAAGCCATGCCACACCCACCAAGCCACACCCACAGAACTGATAGTAAAAATTTTTGAAACCCAACACTGGATATATAGATAAATATATAGATATAGATATAGATACACATACACACAAACACACATCGTCATCAACGCAGACAGACAACTTATAACTTCACCTCTCCTGACTGTGACCTTGAGCAATTACATTTTGGGTTTAACGTCATCTTGCTAAGGTGCCGTAGTTCATGCATTTCATTTTACCATTTGTTTTTCTTGGCAACGCAGCCTACCATTACAGAAATGACAACTTTGGCTAAATTAAGACGTATCCACATCCTGTTATGCATTAAATACTACCAGTGTGGAGATTTTTACAATCAAAGACAAACTGGAGAAGTTTATTTCACCAGAAGTAACAACAGAATATATTTTCGTGACATTTTAATAATGCAATATATTATGGTGGCAATGTAACCACATAAGCTGGCACACATGGTCCCAGGCATAATTGCACTGATATTATGAGGTCCCATTGCCTCACTTATATCCATATATTGTTGAACTGTCAAGGTGCCTATAAATACCTCTGATGGTACTATAAGAGAACCTCAAGGTGTTATTGAGTACAGCTGCTGAAACATGACAATCTCTGAGGATGAGCCAACTATGTTTTTACATTGTTCCAAAATTTCAGATGTCCCTGGATTCTTTATTCTTTAATCAAAATCGTATCTTCATATTGTTTTAAGCAATGGTTCAAATGCATTTATTTGCTTGCTTTTCTGGTCAGTCCCAGAAATCAAGAAAACACATACAAAATTCATAGAGATCAACTTTATGTCAGTAATTAAAATAATCCACTAAAAGCGGTGGAGGATACAATTAGTTTTAACATGAAAACAAAACAGCATCGGAAACTTGGCTATGCTTAAAAGATTTGACAGAATGGAAAAGGCACTGCCTGGTATCAAAAAGGAACCACTCTAAATCACACGGTGGCTCAGTGGCTAAGATGTTGAGCTTGTCAATCAAAAGGTCAGCAGTTCAGCGGTTCGAATCTCTAGTGCCATGTAACGGGGTGAGCTCCCGTTACTTGTCCCAGCTTCTGCCAACCTAGCAGTTCGAAAGCACGTAAAAATTGCAAGTAGAAAAATAAGGACCACCTTTGGTGGGAAGGTAACAGTGTTCCATGTGCCTTTGACGTTTAGTCATGCCGGCCACATGACCACGGAGACATCTTCAGACAGTGATGGCTCTTCGGCTTTGAGCATCATCCCCTAGAGTCGGGAACGACTAGCACATATGTGCGAGGGGAACCTTTACCTTTATCTTTACCTTTTACTGCATTCTAACCACTGCACCACCTTGCTTCAAAGCAAAGTTTCTGATGACAATTTATGACTTTGGGCAACTAACTAGAGCATACAAAACATTTGCTAGACCAATTCTCGAATACAGCTCATCTGTCTAGAACCCGCACTGCATATCGGACATAAATACAATTCAGAGAGTCCAGAGATATTTTATGAGAAGAGTCCTCCATTCCTCTACAAGCAATAAAATACTTTATGCCACCAGTCTTCAAATTTTCACCTTAGACAACTTAGAACTAAGCCGACTTCAGCCTGACCTAAGAGTAGTACATAAAATTATCTGCCACAATGTCCTACCTGTCAATGACTACTTCAGCTTCAACCACAACAATACACGAGCAAATAATAGATACAAATTCAAAGTAAACCGCTTCAAACTCAATTGCAGAAAATATGACTTCAGTAACAGAGTAGTCAATGCCTGGAATGCACTACCTGACTCTATGGTTTCTTCCCCAAACCCCCAAAACTTTAACCTTAAATTGTCTGCTGTTGACCTCACCCCATTCCTAAGAGGTCTATAAGGGACGTGCATAAGTGCACCAGCATGCCTACCGTCCCTGTCCTAATGTCCCCTTTTATGCGTATCCATTTCATGCATTCAAATTACGTTTATACTTTTACCTGTTATCTTACATATGCTTGACAAATAAATAAAATAAAATAAATAAAATAAAGAATACATGAAACATAGTGCACCTTTGGTAACTACAGCTTCTAATTGTAAACAGGGTCATAGATTAATAACAGAACCTTGAATTGCATCTAGGAATGAGCTGGAAACCAGCCCATTACATGAAGTAAATGAGCTAGAAAGGTATTAAACAATATGTACATTTAAAGATTTCTTCACACATTTACATATTATTTTACCAAATGGCCTTTCTTTGGACTTATATAATAACTTATTTGCTGTGGTGGGTTTCAAAAATTTTTACTACCGGTTTTGTGGGTGTGGCTTGGTGGGCGTGGCATGGCTTGGTGGGTGTGGCTTGGTTGGCGTGGCAGGGGAAGGACACTGTAAAATCCCCATTTCCTCCCAATCAGCTGGGACTCGGGAGGCAGAGAATAGATGGGGCGGAGCCAGTTAGAATTTTTACTACTGGTTTTCTGAACTACTCAAAATTTCTGCTACCGGTTCTCCAGAACTGGTCAGAACCTACTGAAACCCAACTCTGCTTATTTGGAACAAACCATTTCCAACTAACTTGGTTAGAATTATAATTTTTATTTTGCTTACTGATTTATTCAATGTGGAAACAATGTTTATGCTTTGGGCAGATAAAAACCAAACAGATTACATTTATAACCTATATTAAGAGCCTTTGATTCCATCTCCACTCATATTGCTCTAAACCAGGGGTCAGCAACTTGCAGCTCTGGAGCCGCATGTGGCTCTTTCACCCCTCTGCTGTGGCTCCCTGTCACTCAAAATATGCATCACAATCGCCAATGTGCGACACTCGCTGGCACGTGATATATTGAGCTTTTCAACCCCCGTTAGGCCAACCATGGATAAATCCAAGAAAAGAAAAGTTTCAGAAGAAAACAGAACGTTTAATTCAATTACATATGCTAGTTTTGTGACCGCTCAGGAAATAGTCAGGCACGGGAAGAGTTTTGTGGCTCCCGGTGTTTTCTTTTCTGTGGGAAATGGGTCCAAATGGCTCTTTGAGTGTTTAAGATTGCAGACTGCTGCTCTAAACATTATAAAAATATTTTTTTATTTAGCCCAGTACATGTACAAAACACAAAACATACAATTGATTGAGGGGGAGAGAGGGAATCTCAGTAATAAGAAAAGCCTGCATTGTTTTGCCTACAAGATGATTTGCCCTTTGGTTGAAATGCTTCTTAGTTGCACAGCTTGCTTAGTCTGTACAGTAAGAAAAAAAAAAGAGCAGAATCCTGGCAAATAAGTGCTGCTTAGCCATTGATTGAAAAGGCTGGGAGAGATTGGTGAATGAATGTCCGTCTTCTACCAGGAACAAGGAGCATTTGGATCGTTGCCCCTCCAATAAAGTTTTCCTCCCACATAAGCAGACACCTCTACGGAGTCATTATATAGCAGCCATCATTATGCAGGTCAGCTCTTTAGAAGGGGAAAATTTTCGGCAAGTGCCTCAAAAACGAATGAAGCTTGGAATTCATATAAAATCCACTTAAATACCCTCTTTTGAATTACATGCTTGTCATGTAGATCATCCAGTAATATGTGGGTAGAACCATTGAAGGTATTTTTCTCCAACTATTTTAGGTTTTGACCAAACATTTTGTCTGGTGAAATATGGCAGGGTAGAAAAAGTGGAGTGGAGTGGAATAAGAATAGGAATAGGAATAGGAATAGGAATAGGAATAGGAATAGGAATAGGAATAGGAATAGGAATAGGAATAGGAATAGGAATAGGAATGGAAGGGAAGGGAAGGGAAGGGAAGGGAAGGGAAGGGAAGGGAAGGGAAGGGAAGGGAAGAGGAATAATCATTTAGCTTGAAAGTAATTTGATTTCTACTTCAGGAAGGTTGATATGTCAAATTTCAATTATATAGTCTGATTTCTTGTCTTCCTGAAATACAGGTAGTCTCCTTATGACCACAACTGAGCCAGGAATTTTTGACACAAATCACTGTGGTTGTTAAGTGGGTCACCACATGTCCTGACTTGATTTTAGGAACATTTTTATGATGGTTGTAAAATAAGCCATCATGGTTGTTAAGCATGCTCATTAATTGAATCAAGCATAGCCAATGAGCTTTCGTTGACATTTTCTGCCCAAAAAAATGGCAGAAACATTGCACATCATGGTCTCACAACCATGGGGCACTGCAACTAGTCATAAATGCGAGCCAGTTGGCAAGCACCTGAAATGCAATTACATGACCATGGCGTTTGTAGGGAGGAGTGGGGCAGGTGTAACTTTGACAACTAGTTGTAAGCAACCTTTTTTGTTAACTTCAAAAGGTTGTTGAGTGAGGACTATCTGAATTGAATTCTGAAGAAAAAACAAAAGCCTTTGCATCAGGGGTGAAATGCTCCCGGTTCGGACAGGATCGCCCGATCCGGTAGCAATGGCGGCAGATGGTTCGGAGAACCGGTAGCAAAAATCCCTGCGCCCCCCACCCCTCCATGCCCAGCTGAACCGCACGATCATCAGAGGGTTTTTTTTTTTTCTTTTAAAAGCATTTTTTCTACAACCTCTTCCGACGAAAAAATGCTTTTAAAAATAAAAAAAAAAACCCTCTGATGATCGTGCGGCTCAGCTGGGATCATCAGAGGCTTTTCAAACCTTTTTTTTCTACAACCTCTTGGCCGAAGAGGTGGTAAAAATACCTCTCTGCTGATCAGGCAACTCAGCTGGGATCGTCAGAGAGTTGCCTGATAGGCAGAGGCTTTTCAAAGCATTAGAAAAAATGCTTTGAAAAGTTTTTTTAAAAAAAAATTGGCCACGCCCACCCAGTCACATTACCCCCCCACCAAGCCACGCCCACAGAACTGCTGGTAACAAATTTTACATTTCACCCCTGCTTTGCATTCAGCTTAGCCCCCTCCACAATACCCAGCCAGCTACTTCTCACCGACCTATAATCAATATTCATAATGTATGTCAGATTAGAGAAGATTGCTTTCAGCTGCTCAGCTTCCCCTCTTCTCAACCATAAAGATAAATATCAACAAAATCATATGAATAAATATTTGCTTTTTAAGCTTCTCTCTCAAAGGGTGGAGATATAACTAAACGCAATCATATATATATCACACAGATATACATACAATCAGATTTAGTCAACTGCAGGATGGCCATTTAAGTTATGGACTGTAATCTACTATGCTTGTCTAATGTGAATTGGTAGCTAGTAGCTTTTCTCACTTCTGTGTCTTAAGGCTGTGACTGGTTCAAAGTCACCCTGTGATTTCTGACAAGGTCATTGAGCGGGAACCTGAACCTGAATCACTGTTAGTACTTCATCAAACTAGCTCCCTTGGTGACAGTTTGCACCTTTACAAGGTTCACCTCTTACTTGAGATAAATCATAACTTTTCTCTGAACAAACTAAGCCTCTCTCTTAGAGATGTTTTTCTCCATGTATCTCTCCATGTATGCTCTCTTTTAGAGATGTATTTCTCCATTTATTTGTAGTTGTTCAAAATACGCTGGACAGGTCTCCTAAATTCTTTACTGTTTTATTTTTAATCTGGAGTTTGTGGGTAGCATTAAAATCCTTTAGCATTAAAATTATTTTTATTATAATTTAATAGAATGGTTAAATATGATTTATTTGTTTAAAAGGCCTCTGACATTATCTGTTTTAAAGGAGTGGTCTAACATACGTATAAAATAGAACAGATACCATGATTTCTATTGCATTTATTTTTTAAAAAAAAATACAATTTAGGCTTTATCACCACCAGGGGGCACTTGCGTTCTATTTTCAAAGTCCAAGTATTTTATGGACTGTAAAAAAAGAGCTATACTTCTAAATTCTCTCTCTCTCTTTCTTTCTCTCTCTCTCTCTCTCTCACACTCACTCACACACACACACACACAAGTTTGCCAACTTAATGTTTCTTGCCCCATTGTTAGGATTTTATGTTTGGCTCTACAAGGATATTTGCATGTGGTTCTTGATAAGCTTGTCAGCTGGGAAGTTGACAGCCCCGGTTCAAGACCCGAGCACTACACAAAGGGATGAGCGCCCATTCCTTGGCTCCAGCTCCTGCCCACCTAGCAGTTCGAAAGCATGCAAATGCCAGTAGATTAATAGTTACCACTTTGGTGGGAAGGTAACAGCATTCCATGCACCTTTAGTGTATTGCCATGCTGACCAAATGGCCACGCAAAATGTCTTTGGACCACACTGGTTCCCTCAGCCAAGAAACAAAGATGAGCAACACACCCTAGACACGACTAGAGAGGGAAACCTTTACGTTTTTTTAAATTGTATGTATATATGTATGTATTTTTTATGGCTGGCCATGTCAATAAAGGACTCCGAGAGTCAAACAATCATAAAACCGATCGATCATAATATAAAAGTTAAAATACACACACAGCAGCACACATCTGATCTCAAAAGAGAATCTAGGAAATTAAACAGGACTTTCATCCTAAACTGATCAAATGGAAGATAATGGGTTGTCTGGCTTTTTACAGTGTTATTTAAACTCAAAGGATAGCAGAAATTCAGGGGCATAATTCTTTAATAAGCTAGTTTTATCACTGATAAGGTAAAAGTAATGGTTCCCCTCGCACATATGTGCTAGTTGTTCCCGACTCTAGGGGGCGGTGCTCATCTCCATTTCAAAGCCGAAGAGACAGCGCTGTCCAAAGACATCTCTGTGGTCACGTGGCCGGCATGACTAAACACCAAAGGTGCAGGGAACGCTGTTACCTTTCCACCAAAGGTGGTCCCTATTTTTCTACTTGCATTTTTTACGTGCTTTTGAACTGCTAGGTTGGCAGAAGCTGGGACAAGTAACGGGAGTTGACCCCATTACGCGGCACTAAGGATTCGAACTGCTGAACTGCTGACCTTTTGATCGACAAGCTCAACCTCTTAGCCACTGAGCCACTGTGTCCCTTTTATCATTGATATAAAAACCTATAATTAGAACAGAACTCCAATAACTGCTTGAACAAGACAGGCACAGAGAAGAGAGAGGCACCCACTTTCTTGCATTCTTTTTTCCTGTCTACACATTTCAATCGATTGAGAGCTGGCTCTTCCTCAGAGCTTCAATTTAAATTGATCTACGTGATCAGTTTTAACACAAATGTGACCTATAAATCGGGCAAATCAAATAGATTATGGGTTTATCATCTGACAAACCACTGTGGGAACTGAATCCTGGGTTAGATAGGCCACTAACTTGCTCCAGCAGCTCTTCTTATCTTCTGAAGTTCTAACCTTACTGGTGCCTTCCGAAGATCCTTTAAATTGAAGTGGAAACATCATAAAACATATTGGATGGTAGTGGGGGAATTTAGTCATTTAGCAATTCCGCTTTAAAAAACATTTCCAAACTTCTCTTCTAAAATTAGGACATGCAGGTTTGTTTTAATTGTAAACACTTTCAGTCTGCAAGAGCTTTCCTTAATGCAGACCTCACTAAGTATATTGCAACAATGCTAGCTGGGAAGTTCCTGAATTCTAATTCCAGTATTTCCAAAGAGCATCTTAGAGAAATTAGTTTTTTTTCCTTTTCTTTATTGTTATGTATTTATTTTTTTCCCCTGTATTTTTTTTTACTCGGATACCCCAAAGATAAGACCAATAAATTTAATCTTTTCTAGAAAGTGAAAAAAAGTCATTTTTAATGTTTAATTTCCATCTTCCCTAGCACTGTGACTGAAACAACAAACTCCCTCTCCACAGATCAATTTCAATCAGTTTATTACAGTCTTAGAGCAGAGACCAGAACAAATAAAAACGCTCAGTAAATATACAATTAAAAATTCTAGTATAAAATAATAAATAACAACTAAAATCTATAATAAAATCCAGTCTGTCAATTATACATGGTCTAATTATACTAACATTACAATCCATAAACTGTGTGGCCCGTTGTAGGTTCAATGCTAGAAGAGAAAAGCCTAAGCAGTGCAAAGGGTTTGCCACATTTATTATATAACAATGATGGCTAAACTTTTCTAGACCAAGTGCCCAAAGCGCACATGTGCACATGCGAATGCGTGCATGCGTACCCAAATCCCCAAAATGCAATGTGCACATCGTCCCCGTGCATGTGCCCCACCCCCCGGTGCATGTGTGAATGCCCCCCACATGTGCGCAAGGCCCCCAGCATGCACCCCACCCCCTGCATGTGTGTGCACCCCCCCTTGATGTGCCCCACCCTCACACATGTGCACTTGGCCTCCGAATGTGCCACACCCCCTGCGCATGCACACACACACACTCCACACACGGGACCCCCCCATACATGCATGGCAGAAAACCAAAAACCAGCTGGCTGGTGGGAGCCATGCACACATGCACAGCAGAACTGAACTGGGTCAACGGCTCGCGTGCCCACAGAGAGGGCAGTGCCACCTCTGGCACAGCTGCTATAGGTTCACCATCAAGGTTATATAATGTAACTATGGTGGAGAAGATACGTGTTTGCGACGAATTCCCAAGATCTGATTGGACCTTCCCAGCAATGGAGACTTCTATATTAACTGGTCTGCGAGGAACTACCTTTTTCATTTTAGGGATGGTTCCTCAAATTTTCCTCCTCCTAAATCCCTGTCTCTTGGCTTTGCTTTCCAGATGTTGTATGCATGGATGTCTCCTCTGCTTTTTCCCATATTATCTCTAATACTACAGTACTAATGCTGACCCTATCTCATTCACTCCCTTCCTTATGGTACCAGTGATGGGTTTCAAATTTTTTAACTACCGGTTCTGTGGGTGTGGCTTGGTGGGCGTGGCATGGCTTGGTGGGCGTGGCAGGGAAAGGATACTGTAAAATCTACATTCCCACCCCAATCCAGGGGGAAGTTACTGCAAAATCCCCATTCCCTCCTGATCAGCTGAGACTTGGGAGGCAGAGAATAGATGATAGTCAGAATTTTTATTACTGGTTCTCCAAACTACTCAAAATTTCCACTACTGGTTCTCCAGAACTGGTCAGAACCTGCTGAAACCCACCTCTGTATGGTACCCTCTCTGATGCTTCGATAATAAAAGCAATAAGGAACAAGCTGTGTTTTTGTTCCTGTGTTCCTTTGTAGGCCCATAGAAACTCTCTCACAAGAAAGAAATGACAGCTCAGCTGCATACAAACGAAGCAGAAATGTTCCAGTGTTGCGAGTGTTTAAAAAAAAAGTGGGGGGGAGGAAAATAGTATGGTAGGTAGGGGGTGGAAAAGAGAGAGATGATGCTTCACCTAGCCTGAGCAGAGACAAAAAATGTACCCACTGGCATATGTAAGGGTTGAATGGGGCATGAAAGTCTAGGGTTGATAGTAGTTCATTGACTTAATGGGCCACTGTTGGACCATTATAGATTATTAAAACACCAGCAACTGCTAACAAATAGTTGTGGGGGGTGGGTGAGTGGGAGAGATCCATGCCAGGCATCAAGGTCAACCAGGGCTGTGCTGCTGCTAGAATAGAATGAAGCAATAGAGGCCAATTTTTTCCTGAAAGCTTATAACACCGCTGGCCAGAAAACTGTGTATCGAAGCCTGAAAATAAGGCTGCAGGATGCATTTGCAATGGACTCAGAGAGGGAGGAATACAATGCCCTTTGTTCCTGCATTAAAGCAGTGGTCAATGACCCACATTGCCGATGAGCCCAGCAGAAGTTATGGATCTGCTTCCTGTTGGTTGTAGTTCATAATTACATGCCTCACACTTGAGTAGCCTGATAATCTGGGACATCCAATCAACTAGCAACACAGTTCCACATGCTGACCTCTGCATCTTCATCAGCCATAGTTATTTTCAACTCCCCGGTGCTACACTACAACATGTAAATGCTTTGTCAATGAGTTCAATGTGCTTAATGTGAATTTACTAGTCAAGGTTCTTCATAAGAACTTTAATTATCTGTGGGACTGCATCTCTCCTGCTGTATTTGCCTATCCTATTGGATCTAGAACAGACAATATACTGCAGGGCCCATTGTTAAAGTTACATCATCTTGTAGAACCTCTAGATGTGTCTTTTCATACTCTTTGGGATAGTATCTTCCCCAAAGTCTGGATGTCCCCAATCCTGTTGTTTAGGAAATCCCTTAAAATGTGTTTCTTTCAATAAAGTCTGGGACAGGATATTTCTATATTCTGTATATATGAAGTCACAGTTTACTACGTTTTATTTTTTTCCAACATGTTGTACATAATTTAAAATCACTTGGATGATTAATGTGGCTCCTGAATTGAACAAGTAAACAAAATCATACAAAGATAAGAATGTGGTCATTGATGCACCCTCAACTTTTTCTCATTTTTTGCTTTGTCATCAGTTAGGACCAATGCCAACAGTAACTTCTCAACTGCCAATTTCAACCTTTCTCCCTAATATCAAGACATCACTACTTCTTCGGGGAATTTTCCCCAAAGAAGGGAATTTTCACATTCCCTTTTTGGGATACAGTATCTGGCGGGAGGGATCATATAATGCACATACAAAAGGGTGGGTCTTCAATAACATGTTCATGGCCACCATGTTGATTTTTTTGAACTTTCCGGGGATTTGCTTGAATAAGAACGGAAATAATCCCTTTAAATCTTCCTGAATATTATGAGGAAATCCTGCCATAGGCACCAGTGGTGGGTTCCTCCCGGTTCGGTCCGGTTCGGCCGAGCCAGTAGCGGTGACGATATGACATCACCGAACCGGTTCTCCCTCCCTCCCCCCCACATTATTCTTACCTTTTATTTGGTCCCACCCCCAATCTATTGCTGCCTCCTGAGTCCCAGCTGATGACTAGAGGGAAAAAAACTCTTGCCGCGGGGCTTCAAAGGGCCGTCCTACAGCTGATCAGTGTTAAAAGCAAACAAATGAGTCAGGTCGTAAGTGCGAGGTCTGGTCGTAAGTGCGACTGGTCGTAAGTGCGAGGACCTTCCAGAAATGACTCTGACCAGCTAGCCACGCCCACCTAGTCACATGACCTCCAAGCCACATCCACAAAATAAGCCACGCCCACAGAACTGGTAGTAAAAAAATTTAGAACCCACCCCTGGTAGGCACAAGTAAAAAGCTACAAAATCCATAAGGCAGTGCAACCAAAACCAAGAATGCATATATAAGATCATCTTGGCCCTATTTTAATTTTAAAAATTGAGTCAGCAGCAAACTATACAGCTCTGAAAATTGATTTGACAATGAATTATCTAGAATCAATTTCTCATCTATCAAAATTGTCACTCTTCTAAAATTATATTTATCCTTTTATTCTAAGTAATAAATTGGAGGAAGATAGATTCAAGTTAAATTGTGATTTTTCCTTACTTCATCTAATGGTAAGATTGTATTATGCAGAGAAATCTAAAGGGTAATTATAAATAAAATAATTGTATCAGGATACAGAAAATGCATAGACATCAGTTTTTTTCTAGATAGGGTAAAAAGACATACTTTTTTGTGAGAGAAAGATTTAATACATTATTTTTTTCTGTACAAAATTGGGTTTATTTTGCTGGTGATATGTATTATCTTCTTATAATGGAACACAACAGGGTGTTGTTGGGTACATCAGGGTACTGATGCAAAATGAAAAAAATATTTGAATACATCATATCTTTTTACTGAAAATCATATATAACAGTCTAGACAAGTAAATAGTCTAATTAATCTAATACTTTGAATAATAATTTATGATGCTTACTGCATCATCATAATTCCAATATTGAAAAAGACAGTGCCATTTCTGATACCTAGTCAATTTAATTAGATTAATGGAAGTGATAAAATTGCTGTTATCCTAAAATGTTTTATTGATCGAAACTGAGCATATAACTCAAATCTGCTGAAATTGAAGATTTATCAATAGTGGTCTTGGAGTTATAGCACTTTGCTCCAAAGTTGGGGAGAAGCAGGTAGAATTGAGCAGGGGGAAAACAGAAGGGAGAAAAAACCCTGCATTTTGACATCAACTATAGTGTGTAAATCCAAAATGAGCCAGCAGTGTGCTGCAGCTGCCAAAAAAGCAAACACAGTTCTAGGCTGCATAAACAGAGGGATAGAATCAATATCACATGAAGTGTTAATACCACTTTATAATGCCTTGGTAAGGCCACACTTGGAATATTGCATCCAGTTTTGGTCGCCACAATGTAAAAAAGATCTGGAGACTCTAGAAAGAGTGCAGAGAAGAGCAACAAAGATGATTAGGGGACCGGAGGCAAAAATATATGAAGAACAGTTGCAGGAACTGGGTATGTCTAGTTTAATGAAAAGAAGGACCAGGGGAGACATGAAAGCAGTGTTCCAATATCTCAGAGGCTGCCACAAAGAAGAGAGAGTCAAGTTATTCTCCAAAGCATCTGAGGGCAGGACAAGAAGCAATGGGTGGAAATTAATCAAGGAGAGAAGCAACTTAGAATTAATTTCCTGACAGTTAGAACAATTAATCAGTGGAATAACTTCCCTCCAGAAGTTGTGAATGCTCCAACAACTGAAAGTTTTAAAGAAGATGTTGGATAACCATTTGTCTGAAGTGGTGTAGAGTTTCCTGCCTAAACAGAGGGTTGGACTACAAGACCTCCAAGGTCCCGTCCAACTCTGTTACTCTATTCTATTCTATTCTATTCTATTCTATTCTATTCTATTCTATTCTATTCATGAATTAAAATATGCTGGATCTGAAATAATTTGCAATCGGTTACTAAAAAGCCCTGTAGCTGTGCTTCTCTTATCCTTGGATTTTTCAGCCTTTCGACTTCAGAGGCTACACAGGTTCTATCCATGTCTGGAATTCATGCCAAGGACAATATTAATAAAAGAGGAAAAGGACAAGAAGAACTCTGTGTTTTTGTTTTTGTTTTTAAAAGAGAGATTTTGCTTAGAAGAATTTTAAAAAAGGAAGCAATTCCACAACTCACAATTTCATATATTGTATTTTGTTATGTCATGGAAACATATTTCATGGGATTATTATTCTTCATAACTATTTTTATGTGAATAATAGTAATTCCTTGAATACTAGAGATTTTTAATTATATTTTATACTATTATCAGTTGGCAATTTGACTTCTTTCAGTGGCAGAAGGAGGCATCCTGTCCAACTCCAGTTTAAAACAGTGATGAAATCCAAATTTTTTTACTACCGGTTCTGTGGACGTGGCTTAGTGGGCGCGGTGTGGCTTGATGGGCATGGCAGGGGAAGGATGCTGCAAAATCTCCATTCCCACCCCACTCTGAGACCAGCCAGAGGTGGTATTTGCTGGTTCTCCGAACTGCTCAAAGTTTCCGCTACCGGTTCTCCAGAACCTGTCAGAACCTGCTGGATTTCACTCCTGGTTTAAAAGTAAATAACTATAAGAAAGCCACAAAGCTCATCAGTGATACCAAAAAGACAGACTGAACAATCCATACTGTAGAATTCTTCTGGGATTAAACTCTTTTGGACATAGTAATCTTACTTTTGAGTAGACAACTGTGGGTTAAACAGTAAATGTTTCTGACAGTACTTAAAACTATATTCTACTCTCTATATTTGAGTCATTCAGATCTGTATCATAAGAGGCTAATTATTCTCTTTATTGCTCCGCTATTTTATAAATTGTCTCTTCTTTTCTATGGTTAAAAGCACTATGCACACCATGTAAAGGTTCCCCTCGCACATATATGCTAGTCATTCCCGACTCTAGGGGGCGGTGCTCTTCTCTGTTTCAAAGCCGAAGAGCCAGTGCTGTCCGAAGATGTCTCTGTGGTCATGTGGCCGGCATGACTAAACGCCAAAGGCGCATGGAACACTGGTTACCTTTCCACCAAAGGTGGTCCCTATTTTTCTACTTGCATTTTTTACCTGCTTTCAAACTGCTAGGTTGGCAGAAGCTGGGACAAGTAACAGGAGCTCCCCCCATTATGCAGCACTAGGGATTCGAACCGCTGAACTGCCGACCTTTCGATCTACAATTTCAGTGTCTTAGCCACTGAGCCACCACGTCCCTCTACATGCACACAACGTAGATAGATTTATTTAACGTTATTCCAGAAATGGCTTATTGAATAATGCATCAATAATGCATATTGATTTATTCAATATGCACATAAGTATATAATGTTCTCTAGCTTTTTCCTTTTATCTTATTTTTTTTTGCAGCAAAATGCTCCTCTTTATTTTGTGCTAATGGATGCATTCTATCTATTCCTGCAATATGTCTCAAGAGCTTTTAAAGCCACAAAGTTAAATATGAAAAGACATTAATAAGTGCAGAATAGGCACATTAATCACTGTAGAAGAGAAAAAGAAATATGTAAAATGATGAATAGAATTTGTCTTTTAAAAAAAAGGAATCTTGCTGAAACATTATTAATTTTATTAATCGATGCATGTGGAAAAAAGTGTATGAAGATAGATTAGTTGTAAGCCTCTGCGCTCAAAATAGGCTATAAGAATTGGTTTTTGCCATAGGGTTGTGCCATAGGCCATGCCCACCATGGCCCCCCGAGGCCAAACACAACACTGATGCAGCCCTCAATGAAATCGAATTTTACACCCCTGTTTTAGGGCTTCAGCATCTTTCTGGAATCATGGTGGCCAGGATTGGATGCAGTATTCCAAGTGTGACCTTACTTAGTGCCGTATAGATCACTTATCATGATCTTGATGTTATCTATAAGATATATGATATTATATATACCAGTGGTGAAATCCACATTTTTTTACTACTGGTTCTGTGGGCGTGGCTTGGTGGGAGTGGCATGGCTTGGTGGGCGTGGCAGGGGAAGGATACTGTAAAATCTCCATTCCCACCCCACTCCAGGGGAAGGTTACTGCAAAATCCCCATTTCCTCCCAATCAACTGGGACTTGGGAGGCAGAGAATAGATGGGGGCAGGGCCAGTCAGATTTTTTACTACTGGTTCTCCGAACTACTCAAAATTTCCACTGACAGTTTTCCAGAACCTGTCAGAACCTGATAGATTTCACCCCTGATATATATGTGTGTGTGTTTGTGTGTGTGTGTGATATTCAAAATTCTTCCTGTGCTTGGTTGTTCTGCCTGTTGTCATAATTTCGATGTTATTTTTTTTTTTAACTTGTGCTGCTGTGGAAAAATGAGAGAATCACACCTGCTTAATTGCTTGTCCACTGTAACCCCTGACTATTCTAAACAGCCTTGTGCTGTCTCTGATTGCCAAGTTTGCTCCAGATACTCTAAGGCTTATTTTTGTCTTAGCTCTTCTGGGGAAAAAAAAAAAGAAAAAATGAAGCACACAAATTATCTCGCATTGCCAGCATCTTCCTTTTCTCGTAGGAAATGACCTTGCTGAAACGGTGGATCCTGTACTGCTGGGAAATCTTTTGAAGATGCTCGTCTTGTTTATGAAAGGAATAACCTTTT
This sequence comes from Arizona elegans, assembly GCA_022577455.1. Taxonomy (NCBI): domain Eukaryota; kingdom Metazoa; phylum Chordata; class Lepidosauria; order Squamata; family Colubridae; genus Arizona; species Arizona elegans. The sequence continues at coordinate 95,166,809 of JAKOOJ010000006.1, read as the reverse complement.
ATCTTGCCGCGCTTCTTGGTTTGAGTGTTGGAAATCAGGGAGTAAGATATAGTGGGGTATGTAAAAAATGATGGAATCTATTAATACGTTATTCAAACTCCCAAATTAAAGTGTAATCTCAAGAGTTCTTTCACTATTTTAATTCCCTCAGATGTTCCCATTTGCTGAACTGACTGCAGTGCACAAAGAGCTATGGGGGAAAATTATCTTATATAGGATGCAGTGAAAAAAAAGTGCAGGTGAGAACTTCACAGCAGCCATAGGTTGACTTCAACATCTAGTCGAGATATAAAAAATAATTACATTATTTTATGATGGCTTTCTCTTACAGTTCTGTTTTTCTTCTTAATGATCTACCTTTTCCAAAGAACTCAAACTTCAGGATAGCAATGAAATGTTTTGCTTTCTCTTTCTCCTCTACCATCACAAGGAGACCAAGGTCAACAGTATGAAAGAACCTTTCCTCCTAAGAAGATTAAATAAAATTGTCAGCATCATTCTTAAGAATACTGAGGCTCCTAATTACAGGGTTTTCACTGAATAAAACTGGTTTTATGCCTGAGGAGGGACTAGAACTCATAGCTAAATGTCTATGGAGAGTCTCAATCATCCAAGTCATGGTTGCCCCCAAAGTGCTTTCTGAGAGCTGAAGAAGCTTCTTGGATGAGAAGCGAAATATCTTCAAAGAAAAGCCAGAAAGTCCAGTTGCCTCTTGAAAAAGTACTTTTGGGACAACCATAACCTGGATGACTGAGAATCTCCATAGATATTTAGTATGCATTTTGGGATGAACCCCCTTCAGAGCTGAAGAAGCTTCTTGGATGAGAAGCGAAATGTCTTCAAAGAAAAAACAGAAAGTCCAGTTGCCTCTTGAAAAAGCACCTTTGGGATTAGAACTCGTAGTTTTCCCGTTTCTAACTGGGTGCATTAACCATTACACCAAACTGGGCCTTCCTTTCTGTTTAAATGGCAATAATAAAATTGATGATGGTTCCATTAAGTTCAGCACTAGATGTCTGCATAGCACAGTTGCAATGAGAAACAATCTGCAGTGCTGAGTAGTTGTTAATTATGAATTCTGGTTGGATCTTCAAGAAACATTGATAGGCAAAACTAATAGTTTCCATGAATTACTACTGAATTGAAGCAGAAAGTCAGCAGAAGAGTGCACTCAAGAGAAACATTAATGTTGCTTGAAATAAAAATTGAAACTACTGTGCCCAATGACAGATCATTTTATGTGAAGAGGGAGGGGATTTCACATTCTTGTTACTATTTGTGGGTTTCCACTTGAAATCCTCCTGTATTTTGTGGAGAACAAAATTAAACTGATAACAGATCCTACATTTGATCTTAAGACCAGAAAGTGATCAAGATTAATCAAGTTCAAAATTTTGTTCCTGAATAGAATTAAAATAATTTAAGGGTCCTGTGAGCACAGAACTTCCCTTTAGCTTTATGAAGCTAAATGAAAAGAAGAGACTGCAGTGTCGGTCATGAATGTTTCAAAGTAGAAAGAATCAAAATATTTTGTCATTTTGAATGGATTAAAACCCCAGGCACTGATGACACTGATGATGTCTCAGAGAAGGTGTAGGTAACAGCAGTAGGAATACCTGAACTGCATTTGAAAACCTGCAGAGTTCAATATAATAAAAATTCTCCAAGAACCTAAACAAAAGTCATCTATAAGGGAATCCCAAAAGTGCTTTTTTTTCAAAAGACAACTGGATATTTTTTTCCCTTGAAGATGTTTCGCTACTCATCCAAGTATATGGCACCCACTTTACACAATAGATTGAGGCAGGGGTGAAATGCTCCCGGTTCGGACCGGATCCCCTGATCCGGTAGCGATGGTGGCAGGTGGTTCGGAGAACCAGTAGCAAAAATCCCTGCGCCCACCCCCCATGCCCAGCTGAGCCGCACAATCATCAGAGGCTTTTTAAAATTATTTTTAAAGGCATTTTTTTCTACAACCTCTTTCGCCAAAAAAATGCTTTTAAAAGTAAAAAAAAAAGCCTCTGATGATTGCGTGGCTCAGCTGGGATCGGCAGAGGCTTTTCAAAGCATTTTTCTGCAACCTCTTTGGCCAAAGAGGTGGTTTTAAAAATGCTTTGAAAAGCCTCTGACAATCCCAGCTGTGTTGCCTGATTGGCAGAAGCTTTTCAAAGCATTTTTGCGACCTCTTTGGCCAAAGAGGTTGTAGAAAAAATGCTTTGAAAAGTTTTAAAAAAAAAGTTGGCCACGCCCACCCAGTCACATACCCCCCCCCAAGCCACACCGACAGAACCGGTAGTAACAAATTTTACATTTCACCACTGCATTGAGGGTTATAGATTTTAACCCTCTAGGCTAGAGACCTTTTTTTTAAACTTCCCAGACACTGACAGTCCAATATGGACACATTTTAAAATCAAATTCCTATGGCCTGGTTCATATAACACAACATATTGTGTACTTGGTTTCAGTTCAGCATGTTGTGCAAACATGGCTGTCGTTCCAAAAAAACCAAAAAGTTGTGGTTTAGCAGATTGTGTGAATCCAATTCATACATGTGCTTTTACTGATTTATTGCAAAGATTGGTAGGTCTCTACGTCTCCAGATGGCTTACAATATACATCTATTAGAAATCCATAAAACTCATTCGACCTTAAAACAATAATGGGATTGGGAAGGAATAGAAGGGAAAGAAGATAAAAGCAATCAAGAGACAGAAGGAAAGTTAATTGGCAATTCAGACCTGGTGACAAGAAGCTTGGGAAGATTATATTTTAAGTTGTTCAGACAGCTCCTGCTTTAATGAATTCACAATAAATGAAGGTGAGCAATTTATCTTTCTAGAGTTTCTATATTTACACAGATTCACATTAAAGACAGTTTGCTGACTTTGGTGTAGTTCTTGATTCCTTGATCTCGTCCACGGAGTCTGACATGCTCCTCAATTAAAATCTACCCAGGCCAGCATTACTTATGTATCCATGTTGTCTTATAATTATTATGCTTTAAACATAGTTAACTGTTGGAAGACAAATAGGAAATTAAACATAGAAACTGAGAGTCGGTAAGGTGCTTAAAGGCGCTGAGCTAGAAAGCAGGGTACTGTGAGTTCTAGTTTGAGATCTGATTTAGGCATGACACCATCTGGGTGACTTTGGGTCACCCTCTCACAGCTCCAGGAAGAAGCCCCAGAAAGAACAAACCACTGCCAAACATGTTGCCAAGAAAACCTGTCCTCCAACAGACACTCTCAGCAATAAAACATTTGTTCACATACACAAGGTGAAGTGAGTATATCAGAACATTGTGTGACTGCTTTCTGTTATTGCCCCATACCTTCTGTTACCTTTCTGATAATTTCCATTGGCGTGTAATTGAAGGTGAGAGCTAATCTGGCACAGTGGTTAAGGTACTAGACTAGAAGCCAGAGACTGTGAGTTCTAGCTTCACCTTTGGCACAAAACCAATTAGGTGACCTTGGGCTGGTGACTCCCAATTAGCTTTTAAAGGCAATGGAAAACCACTTCTGAATTCTTGCCATCAAAACTGCAGGGACTTGTCCACTCACCAAGAGCAACCCTTCCTTGAAGCCTTCTCCAATAATAATACCATAACAATAAAAACAATAACATCATCATCATCATTATTATCCATTGTATTGTCCAAGAATTTTACAAAACACATCAAGAAATTGCATCTTCCTGCAATAACACCAGCGGAACTGCAAAAAACTGCGCTACTCGGAATATCATATATTTTAAGAAGATACCTGGTTGATACCTAGGATGCTGGAAGCAACCCGTATCAACCATTAGCACCAGTCAATTGAATCTATGATACATTTGTAAATGTTCAGTTGACTGAGTTTCATGTTTAATGAATAAAAGAGGAGATTATTATTATGATTATCATTATCATCACCATCATCATCATCAAAATTAATACAGCAACAATTTCTTTCCAGTAAGTTCAACTTACAAAGAGAATGGCACCTTACAAGAATTACCACCAGATTCTTTGCTGTTGGTCAGCAAAAAGCCACTATGCGTGAGCAACCTGTTAGGCCTGGGGTACTTGCAGGATCATCTCCTGCCATCCTCTCATCGTCCTGTGCGCTCCCACAGAGCGGGTCTCCTCAGGGTGCCCGTCAGCCAATGTCAGCTGGCAGCCCCCAGGGGGAGAACGTTCTGTGGGAGCGCCGACCCTCTGGAACGGGTTGCCCACCGGGCTTAGGACAGCCCCTGACCTCCTCTCCTTCCGCCGCAAACTGAAGATGTGGCTCTTTCATCAAATGGGCTGATCTGTTGGGAGATTTTTACATTGAAATAATTTTAATTAATTTTTAATTGGATTTTAATTTTTATGTAATTTTCGAATTTGTTGAATGTTTCTTTGTAAATCACCCTGAGTCCTTCGGGAGAAGGGCGGCATATAAATTACATACATAAAGAAAGAAAGAAAGAAAGAAAGAAAGAAAGAAAGAAAGAAAGAAAGAAAGAAAGAAAGAAAGAAAGAAAGAAAGAACTTGTCTGTGGAGATTCTCCAGTCATCCAGGTCATGGTTGTCCCAAAGGTGCTTTTTTCAAAAGGCAACTGGGTTTTGTTTTTCAGAAAAAGCTTCTTCCGAGCCAGAACTGAAGAAGATTCTTGGATGAGAAGCGAAACGTCTTCAAGGAAAAACAAAACGCAGTTGCCTTTTGAAAAAGTACCTTTGGGATTGTTAAGAAGAGGTGAATTTTCTTCAGAGAGCCTCTGGCTGCGTTGGCGCTTCTTTTTTTTGCAGGCGAGCGAGCAAGCAAGCAAGAAAGACGCGCGGTTTGCGCGCAGCGAAGCGTCCGGACTTCGCTGGCTGAGGGAACAGCGGGGCAACAGAAACCGGCGCCTGCTCTTCTCCAAACGGTGAATAGCGGGCGCTGAAGGGGCGTTTCCCTCCTACGCGATGCGCGAAGCTGCGCCGAGAAGGCGAAAAAGCCGCGGTTGTCGCTGGACGAGCTCGTTTGCGAGGGCTGCGAGGGAAGGAAGGGGAGGAACCGCCGGCGGAGGAAGGCTGGTGATCCTGGGCGCGCTCGACAGTCTCGCCCGGCGAAGAAGGGAGATGCGATGACTCCTCTCACCCTCGTTCAGCCCGCCTGAGGAGGACGCTGGTGGGAAGAGCAGGTAAAACCCGGCCCTTTCTGCCACCTTTGACTTTCCTGGGGGACTTATTGAGGACTAAATACACTAAGGAGGCTTGCTCGGAATAAGGGAGTTTTAGAGTTGAAGGAGAGCGGAGAAGTCGTGGATTCCTGGTTGAGGATGCGGTGGGATTTAGGAGAGTTAACATCTAATGCTGTACCTCTGGAGACATCAATCAATCAATCAATCAATCAGAATAGAGCTGGAAGAGACCTCGGATATCTTCTAGTCCAGGGGTCTCCAACCTTGGCAACTTTAAGACTTGTGGACTTTAACCCCTGTTCTAGTCTATCCCCCTCCTCAAGCAGGAGACCCTGTACCATTTCAGACAAGGGACTGTCCAGTCTCTTCTTAAAAACCTCCAGTGATGAAACACCCACAACTTCTGAAGGCAATTTCTGTTCCACTGGTTAATTGTCCTCACTGTTAGGAAGTTTCTCCTTAGTTCCAGATTGTGTCTGGTTTCCTCCATTGTTTCTTGTCCTGCCTACAGGTGCTTTGGTAAATAGGTTGACCCCCTCCACTTTGTGGTAACTTCTCAAATATTGGAATTCTGCTATCATGCCCCCCCACTTCTTTTCTCTAAACTAGACAAACCCCAAATCCTGCAACCGTTCTCCATATGTTTTTGTCTCCAGACCTTTATTCATCTTAGTTGCTCTTCTCTGTACTTTTTCCAAAGTTTCAAAATCTTTTTTTGTAATGTGGTGACCAAAACTGGATGCAGTATTCCAGGTGTGGCCTTATTAGCACTTTACAAAGTGATAGATTGTAGATGCTCCACCTCTCCAGCGCAATCTTCTCTATTCCTGGCTGCTCTTCAACTCAAAAAAGCTGGTTCCAGATTTTGGGAACATTTCCAGTCTTTGTACTTATCCTTCTTCATTAAGGTGGTATGTACAACTTTGCTCCAGCTTAATGTATCAAAAATATTTCTACATTTTTATTCCTTTCGTCCAAGGAGCTCCAAAAGTTAAAATGATTCTGCTCCTCGCTTAACAAATCAACTTCTGCCAAACCTGTTGATCAATTCTGTGGCCAGTTCTCTTAGGCCAAGCCCTCGCATCTGGTTCCATGACTATTCCCTGTGCCGAGTGTCTATGGATATGTAATATTTCCTTTTTCTAAGTATTTTAGTCTCCTTAAAAATATCATACTACAATTGTGCTGTGATAAGCAATGCCCATTACTTTTCAACTTTAAAGGAACATATGCTTATGAACCCCAGAGCAAATGGTAGCACCTAATTGATCCTGAAAATACTGAGCAAGCACAGATCTAATTATAACTTGAATGGTAGACTAAATACCAAGGCTGTGAAGTAGATTGAGAAAAACCAGGAAGAAGGTAAGGGCAAATCATTTCTAAATTGCTTCTGTGGAAACTACATATCTATGTCTAGGATGCTAGATGATCACCTCGCAGTGAGATGGGTGGCAAACAAATTTAATAAATAAATGTCAAGCCCTAAATTGAAATGTAACTGTAAATTGCGGTTAATGACAAGATAGTTTTGAATTATGTTTATGGTAGTGGTTTGCTGACCTAAATAGGGGACTGTTTTGTACATTTTGGAGTTTTCTTGAGAGGCTGCTGTGAAGATGGGAGCCCTTCTCCCAAACTGCAGCCAAGTGCCACTTAAAAAAACAAAACAGCAACCTTCTAACACATTTTCCTGTCCAGGAGGAAGTGAGGAGTCGGCAGAGGAATTCAATTTTCATGCTTTACCCCAGAGGTCCCCAACCCCTGGTCTATGGACCAGCATGTGGCTGTGGCACACCAGAAAGTGGGCTGTGCAAAGAAGCAAAGCCCTATCCGCGGCTTTGTGAAACCACGCCCCCTCTGGTCCACAGAAAAACTTCTCTCCATGGAAACGGTCCCTGGTGCCCAAAAGGTTGCGGACCGCTGCTCTACCCCAATTTGCTACCCAATTTTATTGTTATTATTCAGTAAGTCATGTCCAACTCTTCACAAGTCCATGGACCACAACATGCCAGGCCTCCCTGTCCTCCACTGTCTTTCAGAATCTGTCCAAACTCATGCCCATTGCATTGATGACACTATCTAATCATCTCATCCTCTGCTGTCCCCTTCTTCTTTTGCCTTCAATCTTCCCCAACATCAGGGTCTCTCAAAAATCTACTCCCAGCACCACAATATCCAATTTTAGTGATATCTTTATAGTCAGTTTCAAGGGCTACTAAATGGAAGGTGGAACCACCAAACAGGAGCTACAGATTTGCTCACTCTTGGGAGCCAAGTAGAAATGTAGAGGAATCACTTTTGTCTCTTCACCTCTAATACCAAGAGAGTGAAAAGTGGGGTGCATCTTTTATGCTTTTTTAAAAAAAATGTCCATTTATAGTGACTTTGCTTTTATTTTTCTTTCTCACTATTCCCAATGAAAAGGAAATAAAATGCATCAGAGCTGACATCCTATTTTGACCTGTTTAAATTGTGTTTCAGAAGAATGGAAGTTTTTTTCCACAAGCTATACTTGCACTTGTGTTTCCTTGCATTCGCTGTTTTATTGCATTTCCTCTTTTCAACTATTTTCATAATATTGACATGTATGTAGATTTGTGACATCTTTCATTTCAATACTGCCTTTCACCATTTTTCTTCAGTTGAAAATATGTAGGCATTTGAGAATGATTCTGTACTCTGATCTTGTTTTTTTATGATATAAAATACATTTTAGTGACATATAAACTGTATCACTAAACAAAAATACTTTAAATTGGCTAGGCAATTCAAAATGTTAATCTAGGAGAGGCCAATGTGTTACACAGCAGAAATATAACAGTCCTTTTTAATATCCATATTAGGGCAAGATTAAAGCTCATAAAATACTGAACGAGTTTTCCAGTTATCCAGAACTCATTTAGCAATGTCTAAGCATTTTTCTTTATTTTTGTCCATTGAACATTTTAGCTAATGTGATTAAAAGTGTACTTTAAATTCCTTCTCTTTGCAGGATTTCCAAATATGTAAAGTTTGGGTCACTGGCATAGAATGAGGAGACTGAGTAATTTTTATTAGCCTATTCCTTTCGAATAAAATTAGTTATTTATTGAGTGCAAGTAGTTTTTCATTTAAAATTGCTTTTATTTCCAATATAACATAATATTGTGCTGACTCTTCTTCTCATAAGTGGAGATTTTTAAAATTTGGTTTAGTTACAGGTAGTCTTTGATCTATAACCCCAATAGGAACTGGAAAATTATTATTAAGCAGTGTTTCGGGATCTAATTTCAGTCTACCATGGGGCCAAATGGTTTATTCTTTTTCCAAGCTTTCTGGCTTGTACTCTTGGAGCCCATCCTTAGGGAACTTCTCTCTCTCCAAAATGTGTGCACTGGGTTGGTCTACACATTGTATTTATATGGTGCTTAGTTTTGTGTGGCTTTTAATTGTTAGGATGTTAATAGACTGCTATTAAGTCGTTAGTTGTTTCCTGGTTTTCTCCCGGCACTGCAATGGAGAAACGGGCAACGGAGCAGCTGGCGCAAGGGAAGGAGAAGGATGCTTTCCCTCTTTCTTCTCCCTGCTCCTCCTCCTTCCCTCATGCCGGCCACTCTGTTGGCTGTTTCTCCATTGCAACACAGTGCCCAGGATCCACTTTGATAGTGAGGGGGGGAAGGGGGTGTAATTTAACCAATTTGCCCAGAGTCAGGTTGGCCATCATGGGAGGCTGATCCCGCATGTGTGACGGAGCTGGAGGATGGGGGTGGGCCATGCCTCCCATGACAGCCAACCTGACCCTGGGCAAACCAGTTGTTAAATTATTTGAATCCCACCACTGGTCGTAATTCAAAGACTATCTGTACCGTTGAAAGACAATTGTTGAGACTTATTGTTGTTCTGTAATTTGGGATATATTTATAGGGCTAGATTCTTTCATATGGAGATACAATATGCCACTCTGATTGTAGGAAGGTGCACCCTGTTTAGTTGCCAGCAATTAGAGATATATAAACAAAAAGATAATAGAATTGGCAGGAATAAATCTTCTTTGTTGCATATCCTTAATAGCAGAAAAGAGGTCTCATCAGTCAGCCTACCAATTGTTGGAGCAAATCACACTATAATTTTCCTGCTGCTAATGGGAGTAGAAAAGTAATGAATTGTTGAGAAGGAATGATTCTTGTGTTTCCAATGTCCTTCTTAAAAATGCTGAAGTCTGTTTTTGCAGCCCCTGAAGCTATTTTTATTATAGTTATTGCTAAAGATTAGACTTAGTAACCTGACATTTGGAGGTGTGATTCACTGTGTGAAAACCTTTGTAGTATTGGTTCATAGAAAAACCCCCAACAGCCTTTTCAGGCAAAACCCCACAGAAAATCTTGGTTTTATCCACTTTATATTATCTACCCAATTATTACAGCCTCAGTCACCACCCTAAATGGATATCCTGGCCTGCCACTGAAAGATTCCCACTCCTGGCTTAGAGAAAGGGGAGAAAGCTAAGATCATTTTGTCTCTCTGTGTATATACTGTACATGTTTGTGAGTGAAGGAAAATTTGTACTTAAATTTATTTATTTATTTATTTATTATTTGTTCAACTTGTATGCCGCCTTTCTCCAAAGACTCAAGGCGGCTTGATAGCTGTGCACACCTACCTTTCTTCCTTCCTTCCTTCCCTCCCTCCCTCCCTCCCTCCCTTCCTTTTATTGTGTTTTAATGATGCTTTATATAACTCTTGTGAGCCATCAAAGTTGGGTTTCTTAAATAAAGACTATATGAGTTTCTTCAATAAATAAATGTTTGCAACCCCTATCCCAGCCATTTGTACCTTGCTCCAAATTGAGAAGGTTTCTCACTATTAATAAATATTAATTTAATAGAACAGGAACATTAGGAAATAATGGTTGTAGCGTAATTGCATTCAATAAGAGCCGAGGTGGCGCAGTGGTTAGAGTGCAGTACTGCAGCTACTTCAGCTGACTGCTAGTTCAGAAAATCAGCGGATCAAATCTCACCGGCTCAAGATTGACTCAGCCTTCCATCCTTCCGAGGTGGGAAAAATGAGGATCCAGATTGTTGGGGGCAATATGCTATTTAGTATACTGTCTTTGGTGTAAGCCGCCCAGAGTCCTCGGAGAGTGGGCGGCATAGAAATACGAATAATAAATAATAATAAATATATTATACTCCTCAGGCCGGAGTTTGACATCCCTGTTCTAGATCAATTGCATGTTTCTGTTTCTCCAAAAGTTGTGTGCTGCTGTTGTACGTATACAACAACCTCTGAACTTTTTTTTCAATAAACTGAATATGAGCAAAATTAAGTGTTTTCTTTCTTTTTAAAAAAATAACTTACAGTTCGATAGGATTCCCCCCCCCCCTTTTTCAGGGTAGTGTGAGTAACATTCTAATAAGAGGTGTGTGCTATTTTGAAAATACACATTATATTCAGTCTTTCACTTCTTAAAGCATTAATGCAGCACCAGCTAGTTTGTCATAGAGTAAAATTAGCCCTGTCTGTGCCGCTAGTGAAAGGGGGTGGAATGTGAAATGTGACCAAACATGTAAACAAGTTCAGCCACGCCTAAAATATTTTCCACTGTGGGTACAAGTGTAGAAATTCATTGTCAGGCTGAAGGCGTTTGATCTGAGTTAGATCTGCAATTTCTGCTGTTGTCTAAAATCTTCCAAGGTAAGTCTTTTAGACAAACTTTATTTGCATTAGGTGTTACAAATTATGAAACAATTAATGTAAAGGATTAATAGGCTGGTTTTTTTTAAAAAAAAATGATAATTCTTGCAGTTCTGTCTTTTTTTTCCTACCATCAGATTGTTATTATATTAACTCGAAACACAATAAACAAGTTATTTTTGTAATTTAGATTATAGTAACTCTGTAAATGTGGCAACATCTGACTCTAATTTTGTGTCTTTGGCATTTCATATGTGCAGTGAAATAAATATCAAAATATCAAAGCAATATCAAAATTTAAAATGTTATTTCTTTGGGGGGAATAGTGGGCTTTTTTAATGCAATGAGCTGCCTCTTTTTCTTGCTGGTTTTCAGTTTTTTTTTCTATGCTCCAACTGCAAGGCTGATCTTTTATGGAAAAAAATGATCATGTTACTTAATAATGGATACTTCTGCCATATAAGGGCTTGGGTATATAATCATATAATTTCAGCTGTCTTTTCATGGAGACTAAGTATTATTTGTCAGTCATGTTAACTAGCTTGCATGATGCATTAGTTACGTTTTAGTCTCACAAATACTTGTTGCACTTTAATATTATAACTTAAGGAAACTTGTTCTCATTAGTGGATCACAATTCCTGCATTCATTACGAATAATCTAAAGAAACTTCCCTTAATGTGGCACCTTCCAGATTTCCATAAATTCATCTGGAACCAACTGGGGTAATAGGGAAATAATTTATAATAGGTTTTTTTCTAATGATTTATTTTTAAAAATGCTACCCCATAACTTATTTTTGTTTGGACACTGTCAGTAAAAGGTCAATTGAATATCTAGGACTGGGTTTGCAGTACTTACGGCTGCAGTTATATCTATAGATTCTTCTCTTGATGCCAGCAGATATTTCTGACCCATTTTCATTTGTACCTAATATTGTATCTGTCAGGTCCTAGGAAGGCCAACTACTTATTCCAGTCAGCCCCAATAAGTTTCTGACATATAATTCTTGAATATGCCTGGCCACCAAATAGATGCTTAATTCAGACATATGTATACCAGTGGCCCTAATGTTTTACCTAGGAAATGGCATGCCCAACTCTGAGAATCAGGTTCTATGTTCTAGTGACACAAATAGGTAGATTCCTTCTTATCAAAATATATTGTTCCCAGGAGACTATATTAATTAGGGCAGTGAATATAAATTGGTTTACTAATTTTTAGAATATTCAATAGAAATTAAAAAACAGAAATGGATTATATATATATTTGTTTATATATATATATATATATATATATATATATATATATATATATATATATATATATTTGTTTTCTGAGGTTTTCGCGGGTGTTTGTATGTAGGTCTTTGGTTATTTGGGTTTTCTACCGCGTAAAATTGGAGGTTTCTTGGCAACGTTTCGACGAAGTCTCATTCGTCATCTTCGTCGAAACGTTGCCAAGCAGAAGACAGTATATACTGCTCAAACAACTAAAGGGAACACAAAACTACTGTATGTAATGAACAAAGTATTTAATAAGGCTATTTCATTCATTCAGATCTCGGATGTCTTCTGCTTGTGTTCCCTTTATTTTTTTGAGCAGTGTATATATATATATTTGTTTTCATAGATTTTTCACGCATACAGGTATGCAAGTCTTGTTGTATTCGGGTCTTCTCCCGTGTAAGATTGAGAGCACTTTGGCAACGTTTCGGCAGAATCTCATCTGCCATCATCAGGCTTATGCAAGGGGTCTTCTGCAGCAACTGCCATTACTATTTCAAATGTGGTGCTGGTAGTCTGCTTTGCTGGGATGGCCCCACCTCTTCGTTCTGATTGGTTTGATATATATATATATGCATGTGATGGATCATTGATTGGTTATTTGCCATCAAGTTGGTATTGGCTTCTTAGTGATCACATCGATAGATTTTTCTCCAGGATGATCTGACCCCAAATTGTTCCTTCAGGTCCTCCACTGGTGTTCCCATTACAGCCATAATTGAGTCCATCCAGTTTGCAGTAGATTAGGGGTATCAAACTCATGGCCTGCAAGCCGGATGCCTCCCATGCTGGCCACGCCCATGCCCAGTTTAGCGAAGGGGGAAAAAAGTCGTGATATGTCACGTGACACCGCCATGATGATGCAACTTTGACACCCCTGCTGTAGATAATCCTCTTCTCTTTCCTTCCATCTCTCCCAACATTATGGATGTTTCAGAAGAGCTAGTTTGTCACATTTAGTATTGTAATGAAAATGTATAACAGAAATAAGAGAATAAATATTGTACTCCACAGACTTTTTTAAAGCTGTCACCAGGACAGTGCAAATAGTCCTTGCTTAACATCCATTTGTTCGGCAACTATTTGAAGTTATGACAGCATTGAACAACTTAATGAGCGGTCTTTGAAATTCTAGCTATTATAGTGCCCCTGTGATCACATGAACAAATTTGGGCTCACTCTGGCCTACCCACACTTATGACCATCTTTTGGCTGCCCACCTACTTGCTGCCACCAATAGCCCCCTTCACCTGTTTGCCACTGCATCTAGCAAGGTGTGCACCACTACTGTACTGGGTGGGACCTTTTCTCACGCCATCTTCTTTTGCACCAGCCAAAGGCCTTCTCTTGCATGCCAGCTGGGGGGAATGGGACAACTTGCCACAGCCAAGTCGTCATGGCCAACTTGATGCAGGACAACTCGCCATGACCAACTCACGATGGTACAACTCGCCGCAGGACAATTTAACAATTCTATTTAATTATTTAAAATAAATAAAAATTATTTTAATTTTTGCCATTCACATTTCATTCTGTCTCTCCTTTCGCATCCTTTCTTTAATGATTCTATTCCAACATTTCTTCGGTATTAGTGTAGCTCTTGTCCCGCAGCAAGTTGTCCTGTGGCGAATTGACCGTGGCAGGTTGGCTGTGGCGAGTTAGCTGTGGTGAGTTGGCCGTGGCAAATAGTCACAGACCCCCAGCTGGGGCTTCTCTCATGTGCTATCTAGGGCCTCCTTTTGTATACCAGCCAGAACCTCCGTGCCCCACCCAGAGTTTTCTTTTTGTGCCACACAGCCAAGGCCTGCTTTCACACACACCAACCATCTTTTGCATGTTGGTTGGGTTCTTCTTTAGTAAAAGAAGGTCCCAGTTGATGCACAAAAGAAGGACCTGCCCAATGTGAGAAAGGAGGCCCCAGATGGCCCCAGATGGGGCCTCCTTTCTCTCTTTTCCTGAGAGAAATCAGTGCAAAAGAAGACTCTGGCCAGTACAGTAGTGGTGTGATGTAGTGGGCTGGGCCAGATGTGGTGGTAGTTGGGAGCAGCAGGTAGGCAGGTGGCAAAAAGAAGAGAGATAAGGGGAAACATGTGGATGGGAGGAGTTGGAGCGGAAGCAGTCCCTTACTTTTTCCAAGGATGACTTGCATCCGAATGGGTGAATTTTAAACAATTGGGATTCACTGAATTACAGCAACTGGGATTACTGGAATGGCCAGTGCTAAGCAGAGCAGTCACATGGCATTTCTACCACATAGTTTATCGTCAGAGTTGTCAGTCCAGTTAGCATCATAATGTGAGGATAATCTATAGCCTGATTCAAATGAAACTTTATTTACTTTTCAACAAGTTTTTGTTGCTTTTTATTCCATCCCAGCCTGAATTATTTGTAATTTTTTTCTTTGCTCTTAAATACTTTATTTTAAATATTTAATCGCTCGTAGAATAAAATACCGATTAATAAATGAAATTATATAATTCGTGTTTTATTAATCAGTAATGCCTCACTATTTTGTTTGGGGGGGTCATCAGAACAACATAGTGTGCTAAATTCTTAGTTCTTAAAAATCTACTTTTAATTTAGTTGTTCAGTTTTAAACTTGAAGTAGAATGCCCTGCTTGAAATATTTATTTTTGGTTAATTGTGTCCATTTTTTTTTTCTGTAGCAGATGGTACGTGAAGAGTATATTTCAGCAACACCAGGTACTGACATACAGAGACCAGACCCTCAGTATGCCTACAATGTTGGCATTTATGGCTGGAGAAAACGCTGCCTTTATTTATTTCTCCTCCTCTTGATCATCATCCTAGTTGTGAATCTTGCTCTGACAATTTGGATTCTTAAAGTAATGTGGTTTTCACCAGTAAGTGTTTTTTTCCCCCTTTAATTGGGGTTTTGCTTTTGCTTATATTCTTACTGTCGCATCTAAGATTTTCTCTGCACTGTAAAACATCCTTTACCCTAGAGGAATTTTGGAAATAATTTTCAGATCCTGGGGAATTCTTATATAAAAATCAACAAAAATACCATACCTAGTTTTAAAGTAGTTATTTGCAGCAAATGTGATATTTTCCCCTGCTTTTATCTTATTTCAATAGCTGAATTTCTATATCACACCAAGTCTTTATGTGTTTTTTAAATTTTATTTTAGTCTGATGTATGAACCTCCCCCAACTGTGTACTTTTGAAATCACTGTATTGCTCATAATCAATCATTTTGATTTGTTAACCCAAGGATGTCAAACTGGTGTCGTCATGGCGGCATCACATGACATATCGTGATTTTTCCCGCCTTGACTAAACTGGGCATGGGTGTGGCCAGGCCCGTGGGCCGGGAGTTTGACACCCTGTGTTAACCCATATTAAAGAAACCATCACTTAGGATAGTATATAATCTCAGCCACAAGATGCAGTCTTAAATATACTTTAGAGTAAGCCTTACTTAATGCAATGTTAACATGCTTTGAATTGTGTTCATTGACTGGTATCATTTGAAATTTATTCTTTAATTCTTATGTGACTTTGTCATTTCTGAGTCCGTTACTGAGATGTTTCATCTAATGAATTGCTACTAATGAAGTGCTTAAATGTCTAAATCCTAAATGGGAGAGATACCATGTAGATTTAGTTGCATGCCAACAATGATGAATATATGAAGCCATTTCAAATAATAATAATGTATGGTTACTCCTAAAAGGGATGCGATGGCTCAGTGGCTAAGGCGCTGAGCTTGTCGATCGGAAGGTCGGCAGTTCAGTGGTTCGAATCCCTAGTGCCGCGTAACGGGGTGAGCTCCCGTTACTTGTCCCAGCTTCTGCCAACCTAGCAGTTCAAAAGCATGTAAAAAATGCAAGTAGAAAAATAGGGACCACCTTTGGTGAGAAGGTAACAGCATTCTGTGCACCTTTAGTGTTTAGTCAAGCTGGCCACATGATCACAGAGACGTCTTCAGACAGCGCTGGCTCTTCGGCTTTGAAACACCACCCCCTAGAGTCGGGAACAACTAGCACATATGTGCGAGGGGAACCTTTACCTTTACCTTTATGCTTACTCCTAAAGGAGAAGAGGAGCAAATGGACAACTTCTAGCCTTGCTGTCATGCAAATTATATTGTTTCTTTGAATTACAGCTTTTTGAAGAGGGCTTGGGTACACATTGCTGGTATCTGGACTGGAGAAGAAGTCCTTGTGTACAACACTTTTTTATAAGTGCAGTTCCTCTTGGTTGGGCATGCTTGCAGATGGCTTTTATCAAAACCTTGTATGAAAAGATATTTTTCTGAGCACCTTTCTTCCACCCATAACATATTTATCTTCTGAATTTCTTTTTCATCAGGGATGTCTGCCTTGAATAAACCATACAGTATTTGGAAAACGATCAACGTGGCCTCTTTGAAAAGAATTTGACAATGACTTACACAACTAATATTTTAAAAATGTGTTTTGCATTTGCAGACTGGAATGGGATACCTACAGGTTAATAGTGATGGGCTTCGTCTGGAAGGAGAGTCTGAATTTTTATATCCATTATATGTCAAAGAAATTCACTCCAGAAAGGTAATGATACAATGTTATGCACAGCTATTTGGAGACAAATCCCACTGATTTTAACAAGGCTTATTTCTGAGTAAATACACATAGAAATGTGTGGTGGTTTGTCTGGAAAAAAAGTCATATTTACTAGAGTTATGCAGAGCCTGTTTTGATTTGATAGAATTTCAATAAAATTGGCTCTACAAAGCAGTTTTGCTTTGAAATGGAAGCAAAGACCTGATTCAAAGCAGCAATACATATCACATGACTGAAAATACTTCGGGGTGTTTACTTTGAAGCACAGCACAGATCTGATGTTTTTTTCCTGCTGATTCTGGTATTGTTCCAGCAATATTCAGTTCTGTAATTTCTCTTTCCATTTCAACAAACATACACAAAGAATGCCAATTGATTCAGTAGCATAGCTATTCAATATGGTTTTGTTGTTGTTGTTTTTCATTTTGTATCATTCCTTAGAGCTCTTTTGTGCTGCCAAGGTAAAATTTAACTAGTCATCATTCATCTTCTCAGTTTGCAGCTACTTGAACATATCTTACCACAACCTTAAAGTTTTTGGTTTTCTACTAATGGAATATTACACATCTGTGCTAACGCAACTGAACATTCAACTTAGCTCTCTCGGGAGAGGCAAATCAGTATGTATTCTTTGATCAAATGAAAATGCACTTATGTATCAAACCTTAACATTTAAATTCTGCATTGTTAGGGTATGTTTACATCTGTCAGTAAAAGTGAATGGATACCAAGCTAACAGTTATAAGCTCTCGTCCAAATTAACTGTTTTTAGAAAATGCCGTTTCCTAACACAACTGAGACCTGCTAGTGTTGAGGGAGTCTTTCCCAGGAATGACCAAGCTTATCAACAGGGGATGTT
Source organism: Arizona elegans (assembly GCA_022577455.1). Classification (NCBI taxonomy): domain Eukaryota; kingdom Metazoa; phylum Chordata; class Lepidosauria; order Squamata; family Colubridae; genus Arizona; species Arizona elegans. Next base: position 95,149,262 of record JAKOOJ010000006.1, on the reverse strand, counting down.
CCAATTCTCCTGGCATTCAAGAAAACCCAGGGATCAAAGGCAGAAAAGCATATCACACCCAGGAAGTTAATCAGTGGACATTCTTAGTGTCATTTCAAGCCTAGCACCCCAGGACAGCAAATGGAAAAGCAAGATATTCCCCTTTGAAGATTTCTTTAAAAATGAATTTGGAACAGGGCAGTTTCCACATTGCTTCAGCACAATTGAAATTCTTTGCACAAGCATTTGAAAAGTGCTGTATTTTCCTGTACTATCCTCACACCTACTAGATCATCATCTTCTTCTTCTTCTTCTTCTTCTTCTTCTTCTTCTTCTTCTTCTTCTTCTTCTTCTTCTTCTTCTTCTCCTCCTCCTCCTCCTCCTCCTCCTCCTCCTCCTCCTCCTCCTCCTCCTCCTCCTCCTCCTCCTCCTCCTCCTTTCTTCCTGGCATATTCCTGCAGGTGTAGGGTCCACTTTTCAGATTATTGAACACCACTTTGCATGGTCAACTGCGTCTCCAGGGCATAGGCCCGCGGCTTGCATATTTTTGTTGATGGTATCTTGCCATCTCTGTTTTGAACACCCGCGAGGTTGCTGGCCATTGATTTATAGTTGGTGGGCAGTCTTGGCCACAGTGGAAGGTGCTGCTCTCTGGACATGTCCATATCAGCGAAGCTGGTCTTCTCTCATCTTCTCTATAATTGGTGCCACACCAAAATGTTATCGAATGGTATCATTTGCGATGTGGTCAAGAAGGGAGATACCTGATATCCAACAAAGCATTCGCATTTCCATACCATGGAAATAGCTTTCAGTCCGTGTTGTTGCTGCCTAGCATTCATTGCCATACAGTGCAACAGGATGGATGATTGTCTTGTAAATTTTAGATTTAAGACAGGTTGAACCTGCTACATCTGCGCGAAAAAAAGTGCAGAAAGATATTTCAAAAAAAATATTGTTGTGATAGTTTTGAAGGTCTTCAGCTGAAGCTTAACAAGCTTGTGCCTTTCACAGGAGTTCTGCTCTTCCTAACCCATTTTGCCCAAAACATTAAGCTACTATGGGCATGTTGATACTTTTCCATTACAATAGATAGGGGAACTATTTTTCAAATCAAATATCAAAGGGATTAAAATTGAAATGATAGGTTACTGAAACTTGAATTTTAAACCCAAATGGAGTTATGTTTTTGCTGACTCTCAGATATCTAATTCAAATCAAATCAGGGATGATTTACTTGGGCCTTATATTTACTAATGATTGGATTTGTGGAATATTTAGATTAAATTCAGCAGGTTTTTTTTTTTTAATAGAACCACGGTGACAGGTGAAGTAAATGTAGATGCAAAATTGGTGTGACATCCAAACATACACTTGGTGATTAAATAAGAGCTGTGATCAAGAGTTATGCTACAGTGAGCCATGAGGTATGATAACACTGGCAGTAACTGAAGTGGCACTTATGTAAAAGAAGTAAAATGTAGGTAGGGGCATTGCCACAAATAATTCAAACAGGATATACACAATGTGCATTCAGATGCCAGCATTCTTTCTCTTCCCACAAAGTCTCTGCTCCATGTCCGTAAGGCAGAGCAAAAATGTAGGATGGTAGTGAGTATTTCTTAGGCCCTGCAAAGACTAGATTTTCTGCAGAAGAACAGATTTCACAGACATTAGGCATCAGCTTAATTTTAGAAGTGCCCTTGCTCCGTTGAAATGCTCAGAATTCCCTGGTAGAGGATATTAAAATATTGTTAAGAACTATGCAGAAATGAAATCTAGGAAAATTAAAAAAGAGAAACTACAGTACACAAAAGAATAAAGTCAAGTACTGTAAGGAATTAACAATTAACAATCCTATCCTATCCTATCCTATCCTATCCTATCCTATCCTATCCTATCCTATCCTATCCTATCCTATCCTATCGCACTAGCAATAGCAATAGCAATAGCACTTAGACTTATATACCGCTTCATAGTGCTTTCCAGCCCTCTCTAAATGGTTTACAGAATCAGCATATTGCCGCCAACAATCTGGGTCCTCATTTTACCAACCTTGGAAGGATGGAAGGCTGAGTCAATCTTGAGCCTGGTGAGAATTGAACTGCCAAATTGCAGGCAGTAGGCAGTCAGCAGAAGTAGCCTGCAATACTGCACACTAACCACTGCGCCACCACGCCCCCCCCAACCTCCGCTCTTTCCGCGGTGACCTGAAGACGTGGCTTTTTCAACAAATCTGATATGTTGGGGGTTTTAGTTTTCAACGGTCGAGGATTTTAATTGGATTATTTTAGTATTCATTTTACTGTCTTGTTGTTTTATTGTTGTGAGCCGCCCCGAGTCCTTCGGGAGAAAGGCGGCATATAAGTATGATAAAAATAAATAAATAAATAAATAAATAACCTACCCTACCCTACCCTACCCTACCTACCCTACCCTACTCTACCCTATCCCATCCCATCCCATCCCATCCCATCCCATCATAACCATCCCATCCCATCCCATACATCATATCATATATCATTGTAAGTTATGTAAGATATATATCATATATCATCGTAAGAGTGGGAAAAGAATGAATGTGTTTGTTATTTTTTCAGTAAAGTCTATCCAAATGTCTTAAACATTTACATTCTTTTTTCTCTTAATGCTAGGATTCATCCTTACTTTTGCAATCTTCTCATAATGTGACTTTGAATGCACGCAATAGTGATGGAAATGTCACAGGCAGATTAAGCGTAGGTAGGTGTAATATATTTTGCTTTAGTTTGGATTTTGAAAGTTTTATATCCAAAGAAATGAAAGTGTATCTTTGTATGATCCTGTACAATATCTGATATATATTTATGATCTCATATAATATCTGATATAGATGTGCCGATTGCCCTGTCAAATATCTGAAATAAAGAAAAATAATTTTATGCCATTATCAAAAAATGAACATGTGAATAATTTGCCTTCATTTATAAATCTGTTTAGTGGTTTAATTCCTGGGAAGATACTAATATCCAATTTATGTAAATTATAAAAATAGCGATTAGATATAGATATATTCATCTTTCAAAATACAGCCATTTGGATTAAAGATGCTGCATATTAAGGATTTCAAATTATATCAAATCTGGAATTTTAATTTAGCTTAATTTGTCCACATTGTATATATTCATAAAGAGCTATGTTTATATTTTTGCATGCTGATATCTATTTCTTTCCATTTGGGTTCTAACACACTGCTTTTTCTGATCAAAGCAACCAGAAAGAGAGAACATAACCAGATCTAATCTTGCACTGTATTCAGTGGTGAAATCCAAATTTTTTACTACCGGTTCTGTGGGCGTGGCTTGGTAGGTGTGGCAGGGGAAGGATACTGCAAAATCCCCATTTCTTCCCCACTCCTGGGGGAAGGATATCACAAAATCTCCATTCCCACCCCACTCTGAGACCAGCCAGAGACAGCATTTGCCAGTTCTCTGAACTGCTCAAAATTTTCGTTACAGGTTCTCCAGAACCTGTCAGGACCTGCTGGATTTCACCCCTGACTGTGGTACAATATATGTATTGACTGATCAATGTAATGAGTCTTACTCACAAGTTACTGAGCATAAGCTTACAAATTTAACATCCCAATTATATTATATATTGCATTATTGAGGATGTCTACAGAGGTATGTATTTTTAAAACATGAACAAAGAAAATCCATTTTATAATGTTTTGTCTTTTTTAGATCCGGATATGGTACAGTTCCATAATCAACAATTTCAGATCAACTCTGTGAATCTTGATGAAAAACCTCTTTTTACTGTGAATGATAGTGACACTGTAATTGGTACAGAGAAACTTCGAGTCACAGGTTTGTCTGCAAGTCTAAAACTACAAAAAAAAATGTTATTGTGAAGATAAAGACTGTAATCTGAAATTTGTTATATAAATAACAGTAATTTGTTATATTAATGAATTTAAGAGAACATTGAATATTTTATTAGTGATATTTTTAGCTAAAATGTTACATTAAACATCTTCAAAATTGTGTTTTACATTGAGGTCTAAAAATATTTGTTTTGATTAATTGGTAATTATTATTTTTTACTTGTAATTCATTTTTAACTAGATGCTAGGCAGCATCTTTAAAAAAGTCAACTAAACATGGCCAGATCTGGTTAATGCTTGGCTGGAAAATCACTGGCAATACTGGAACATCTGAAAAAACTTCCCAGAACAAAGATATAGTGAGCATTTTTATAGCAATTCTCAATGTTGCTAAGAAAATAATGGGATGTGGATGTAGAGTTATCAGTCAAAATTAGGCAGCATTGCTCAGTTGAATACTGAAGTTGTAAAATCATTGATTTGGCTGATGAGTGAAGCGCCACATTGAATTATATTGTGCAACATACTGAATGACCTAGTGTGAAAGACCTATGAGATCTTTGGATCTGACAATACTGCACAACAGTTTTTTTTTGGCTTGGAAACTAGCTTTTATCTATGAACCAAACAGATTTTTGAGAGTGAGATTTTTATCACCTTTCGTATCTTACTTCTAAAACTGTATTTACTTACTTGCAAATTGGCTTCTGAGGATTGGGGAATGAAATGCACCATTGTCAAATTATGGAGGGAATTCATGAAAAAAAATCCTCTTACAGCTTCTTAATAAGGGATCATACCATATTGGGCCCTCAACAGAATGGTAGGCTGAAGTGTGTGATGAGTGAGCAAAGATACGGAACTGAAGAGGTTACAGTTGTCTGATTCAGTCCCTATCCCGCATAGATAACACTTTGTGATTTTCAGCCAAAAGAGTTTACATATAGGTTGACATAGTTCCATATTAGCCAACAGGTAGGTCAGGTCAACAGGACTAGCAAATGGGGAGGCCCTTTTACAGAAAGTCCACAATTTATGACCCTTCGTTTAACGGTACTTTAAAGTTAGAATGGCCTCAGAAAAAAATAACTTGTGACCTGCACTTGCGCTTAACAACTGTTGCACCAACCTTGCAGCCACATGATTACGATTGGGGCTTTTGGCAACCATCTCGCACTTAAGACCTGTTGCAGCATTGTGCCGTCATATGAATTTCTGGCCCTTTTTTTGTTTGCCAATTTTAGGCAAAATAAAAAACGTATCGAGGAAGCTGCATTCACTTAATCACCATGCGATTTGTTAACAACTGCTATAAAAATTGTTGTAAACTCGGCTCCAACTCAATTTACAATGGCAATGACTTACAAAGGAAATTCTGGTGCCAACTATGCTTCTAAGTCGAGGAGTATATATAAGTTAAATAGCTATTTGTTACCCAGTGGGTAGGTTGCTCCAGTTAGGTTATCTCTCTAAGCAGGAATTTTACTGCCTGGTAACTTTTATATCCAATATTTCTTCTCCATATATCTTTAATTTTTTGTTTCGGTTATGAGAATATTACATTTTGAATGTCTGGGTTTAACATCTCCGAAGCCCACATTGTTACATTAGAATCCCAAATATTTAAACCAGCCCAAATATCAGAGTACTCAAAATATGGAGGAATCTTAGATGCTTAAAAGATAGTATGATGTTTCCCTGAAAATAAGACCCTGTCTTATATTTTTTTGAACCCCGAAATAAGCGCTTGGCCTTATTTTCGGGGAGGTCTTATTATTTTGGGGCACGTGGAGCAAGATGGAGCTCCTCTTGCCATCTTACCAGATTTCCAGCTCTGCGTTTAAATATTTTTGGGGAGGGCTTATTTTCGGGGGGGAGGCTTATTTTAGTGCATGTGCTCAAAAGCCCGATAGGGCTTGTTATCAGGGGATGTTTTATTTTCGGGGAAACAGGGTATGTACTTTAAATTAGCTTTGGATATTTTGTTGGGTAGTTACAAAAAACTTGTTTTCCACTAGTAATGCACTTAATTCGACATTTAAAAGTGATAATGATTTGTTTTTTTCTGCTTCAGGTCCAGAAGGTGCCCTTTGCGAACATTCTGTAGAAACACCACTTGTTCAAGGTGTGGGAGATGATGTCAAAAATCTAACACTTAAGTAAGAATATCTCTCCAAAATGAGTAAACGTTTATTATTTATTTTGGGGTGTTTTTTTTGCTGTAATCCTCAGTAACGCTAGACTTGTAGAGCAATAAGATAAGTAATCAGTAATATTCTGAAGAAGAACCCAATAGGAAAAGGAGTACTCAGGAGAAGCAAGGAATCAAATTCCACATGACCCCATTAGTTATTGAAAATTTAAAATCTAAGTAAAAAACTCCCTTTTATGACCCTGTAATCCCTTAATTCGGGGTAGAATCAGGGCAACTGGATGGGGCTGAGCATTTACTGGCCGGATACCCTTCCTGACACCACATGGAGTTCACAGCAAATATTTTTTCTTTGCACTCTAGGAGAGAATATCTGCTGCTAGGATTGAACTCTCAACCTTCCGAATGGGAGGCAAGCATTTTCATCACTAGGTCACCACACCACTCATTAATTTTTATAAAAAAACTGAATAGCTATGTAATATCACAGATAATAGGATTTATAATCTCATTTATCCATATATACAGTACAGTATTCAAAATTCCAAGAAAAAGAATATCAGTAATTTTGAGAACTTTAATATTGGCAAGGATGGTCAATATTGATAAAATAATCCTATTGTTAAGATCACCTTCCCCCTTCATATTGTATAGTAAGACCGCTAAAGAAGCAATATGAGAATGAAGTGCCACCAGACACTGCTAAATTCTGAGGGATCACTTGCAGGGGTGGGCTGCTGGGAGTTCGCAGGGGTCGGGGGAACCTCTAGCTAAGATTCTGTGCAGTTCGGAGAACCCCCAAATCCCACTCCTGGCTGGCCATGCCGACACCATCCCGCCCCTCCCAGGAGTCCCCACGAGGCCCGTTTTGGATGCAGGTAAGTGCAGGGCACACATGGAAGCTCGGGGAGGGTGAAAAATGGGCCTACCGGAAATGGGCTCATTTCCATCTTCCAGAGGGCCTCTGGAGCCTGGGAAGGCCATTTTCGCCCTCCTGGAGGCTCAAGGAAAGCCTCCGGAGCCCGGGGAGGGCAAAAACAACCCCCCCCTTGGTGCAGGAGGTTGACTAGGCCACTCCCACCATGGCCATGCCCACCCAGCAACTGGGCAGAGAACCCCTTGCTAAAATTTTTGAAGCCCACCCCTGATCTCTTGCACTGAATTACAGAAAAGCATGCATACTGTGAAGGCATCCATGGTGTAAATGCTTTAAATATAGATGGTGGTATATTAATCTCATAGAGGAAGTCTTTGGTTTACAACCGTTCATTTAGTGACCATTCAAAGTTACAACAGCACTGAAAAAAGAGATTTATGACCAATCCTCGCACTTACAACAGCTGCAGTATCCCCATGGTCATGTGATCAGAATTCAGGTGCTTGACATGTATATATATATATATCCCATATCCCAGGGTCATGTAATCACCATTTGCAACCAGCTTAGCCAGCTTCTGAGAAGCAAAATCAATGGGGTAAGCCAGATTCATTTAATGACCATGATTTATTTAACAACTGCAGTAATTCCCTTAACAACAGTGGCAAAAAACTCATAAAATCGGACGTGACTCACTTAACAAACTCTCTTGCTTAGCAATAGAATTGTCCCAATTGTGGCTATACAGTTAAGGATTACTTGTATGTAATGTATTGTTTTATACCAGTGATAGCTAACCTTTTCCGGACTGAGTGCCCAAAGTGCACGTGCAAATGCAACCCCCCCCAAATGCAATGCGCGCACGGCCCCTGAGCATGTGCCCCTGTGCATGCACAGTGGAGCTGAACTGGGGCGACGGCTTATGTGCCCACAGAGCGAGTGTTGTGTGCCACCTCTGGCATGTGTGCCATAGATTCACCATCACGGTTTTATACATTAACTAAACCAAAACCTGATCTATGTGTGTGCATGTATGCCGTATTAGGGGTGTGTGTGTGTGTGTGTGTATATGTATGTATGTATGTATGTATGTATGTATGTATGTGTATATATATATATATATATATATATATATATATATATATATATATATATATGCATTTTTGTCCTTTCCCCAGCCTTTTGTTTTAGAAAATATATTCATTATAAATAATTTTGAACTTCCTTTAGGGCAAAACCTTTCTCAAAGCAGTTTGCAGAAATAAAATCATATGCAAGAAATGGTAACAAGAAAATATATAAACATACTAAAATATGTACATACATACAGTGCTGAAATTAGAAACGCTCAAAAGAATAAAGTCAGATATCCAACCCTGAACCAATAGAACCAGTTAATTGAAGATTGCTAAGGAACCAGATGACTAGAACATTTTATTTTATTTAAAACAAGTATTTAAAACATGGTGTTATATTTAAACTAATCCCAAAGTACAGAATGGGTGTGAATGATTGTTTATAACTTCTTGTAAGTTTTAAAGCAGTTGATTCCATGAAACAGCAGGTAAATATAAACAATGAATCTCCAGTGTTGGAAATTGTGGGGCCCCTGGATGAAGATACATCAGTATCATTTCTATCCCATACTTAGTCCATATTTTCTAAGATTCAAATGTCTTATCTTTTTCCTTCAGTTCAAGCTTGTTGTTTGTGCAATAGTGTGAATATCTGTAGCTCAGATGTAGGATGAGGATGAAGGTTTGTTCTCTGAGTTTTTGGGTTCCTTTCAGAACGTTTCAGAACGTTTGATTACCAGGCTAGGTAGTATCTTCAGTGTCAGTGTTCTTCTGTTTATAAAGGCTTCAGGTATGGGTGTGTTGTGGCCCGTCAGCGGCCTGTGCGGATTGTAGCTGATTCTGACAGCGAGGAGGCTGGTGTGGTGCTGCGCCAGCAGCCTGTGCAGCTGGCACTCGACAATGAGGAGGCTGGAGAAGATGTGGTGCCAGAGGTGGGGATTCAGCCAGGGCCTTCAGAACCTCCAGAAGCTCCTTTAAGTGAAGAGGACGAAGAGGAGGAGCCTTTTTCGATGCATGGGTGCACAGAGCTGCCAAAAGGCAGGAGTGGCTCCTCAGGAGGAGGTCTCCTCGAGAGTAAGGCTTGGGGCTAATTGGCCACTCCTTTAGCCTATTTAAGGAGGAACGCCAACTGAAGCAAGTTGTAGGGAACAACTTTAGTTCACTCTACTTCGCACCTGGATTCTCTGCAAAATTGCTTCTGGGCTTTCTTCCAACTTTAGTAAGATTGTGATTACTTTATCTTTGGTTTCTTGTAGGCTGTTAAGAAAGTTTTGTAACAGCCTTTGTTTTGAAAAAAACTGAGTTATTTTAGTAAATTAAGTTTTGTACAAACTTTGTACAAACTTTGTGTGTGCTGTATTCTTTGGGGTCCGTAGCTGGGGCAGAACAGGGTATCAGCGGTGAAATCCAGCCGGATCTATCTGGCTCGCGATCCGGTAGGGCCGGCGGCAGGAGGCTCCGCCCACCCGCCTGGACGTGATCAAGTCCCATTTTTGACCCTCTGCACATGTGCAGAATGCATGTGTGGAGGAGGCGCGGGCGAGCTCTCTCACATTTGCGATCCGGTAGCGAAGGTAAGTGCATTTCACCCCAATGGGTGTGTCAAGTGAGGGTCAGCTGGGAATCATCAGTGAGTCTTGTGATGGATCTTGTGATAAGGAGATTACATCAGGTCAGGATCATTGGGAGATAAACTGCTGGTGAGGGGCTGCGTGGGTTGGTTGAGGGTCGGTAATGTCTCTGGTTGACTGTGCGGTTGCTTGTTGTTTGTCAATTGAAAAAAGAAAATAGTGCTACCTTGAAAAATTGTTCCATTCAGACAAAACATCCATTTGTTTTTGGTAATGTTCCTGTATTAAAAAGCACATCAAACTAGTATGTAAAAGCAAGTCACCTCTACAAATTCACATGTTGTGTTATATTCTTAAAATATATACAGGTATTAACTCTCCCATAGAAATCCACTGGGCAAAAGCTGGATTGTGAACAACTTCATTGCATTTAAGTTTTCAAACAACCCAGAAAACATACTTTTGCAGTTCTTTTCTAGCCTCTTGTAGCATTACATGATGTAATGACTATTGTCTAAATGATTTCTAAAAAAATAACAAATAGCTTTACTTGACATTTGAGGTTTAAGGATTTGTGAATTAATTTGCAGGGTAGGTTTTAAAAGATTAGTAATTACTTCAGAGTGACAGACATCAGATGCAAGTTAGTAACATTCCTGTTGTATTTACATAGTTTGTCAAATCTGTAAAAGGATGTAAAGTGAAGTAAATGATGCAGTTTGTGTCATTTGCATAATAACATTAACACGGCTGGTGTACTTTCCAATTTAATAGAAAATTGGAATACCTGATTTTTAGCGCCAGCTACTCAAAGAGGGGCTTTCACTGCTTCCAAATATACATACAAGTCTACAGAGGCTGAATGTCTCATTATAGCAAATTATGTAATTTGAGTCTAGTTTCTAAAAAGGGATATTTGCAATCATAGAGTTATTCAGTCAAGCCAGATGATTAAGCTGCCATGCTATAGACCAGCTGGTTGGGGAATTCTGGGAATTGAAATCCACACATCTAAAAGTTGCTCAGGTTGAGAATTGCTGCTATACACAGAAGATGATATAGATCAGGCTTGCAGAACTTCTTAAGAAGTAATTCTCCTAGGAAAATTAATGTAGAGATTATAATTTTACCATAAGTAAAATTGAGTCTTCGGAGAAGGGCGGCATATAAATTGAATTAATTAAATTAAATTAAATAAGAATTTAAGATGGCAGGATGACATCACATTGGGGAAATCTCCCTCCAGAATCACTTTGAAGACGTTATTATAAAAACGCAGTGATTGTTTGAAGAGACATGCATCTTTTGAAATGAGAGGATACGTTTTTGTAATGTTAAGGTAACTCTTCTTATGATTGGTTTCAGACTTGAATCACCAACCCGATCTCTCACCATGAATGCTCCGAGAGGAATTCACATCAAAGCAGAAAAGGGAGACCTTATCGGACTCTCTCATTTGGATATCGCATTCCATAGTACCAATGGGATGGTGAGATGCTAAAGATTTATTTAACATCAATACATTTCCTATTTACACTTGGTATTCAAGGGGAGTGATTGCTACATGAGTCAAACAATCAGTTTTAGTTTCAGTAAATAAAGACTACTACTGACCTTGAAAAGTTCAGATTTGTGACAAAGGTTATTTGATCCTCTAGAAATATAAAATTTATATAAAGGCTTAAAATATTCTTAGCATATTATCAATGTTAACAAAATGTTGGGGGTGGGGGTGGGGAAGGAAACTTAGTATTCAAAGGTGTTTTTTTTTCCTTAAATGCAGTGTTCTATATTTAGTGTTATTAATTTCCCATGTTAAAATCCTTACTTTGCCAAATGTTTCATGTCTCAGAAATCCTTACATTACCTGCACAGAGAAATTTGAAGGTATATCGATAGTTTCAGTGAAAGATTCCTGTTTTGCACAATTTGATTGAGCAGTATAAAGCTGTGGTAATGCTGAATGAGAGATAAAATTAAAAAGGCAGAAATAAATTAAGGTGATTGGGAGACTAAGGGGGAACTAATTCATCAATTTGTTTTCTGGTGAATTAATATTTTGTAACCAGTGACACCTATTGCAGTAGCCAACCTATGAAACTGTGCATCATCTTCTTAAAATCCTATATCCCTGACCCCCCCCAAAGAATCTCTGCTTTACCAATAAAAGCCCCCTGGATGATGCACTAGAAATGCATTACAAATGTGTAATAGAAACTTTCTATGTCTATGAAGTATTATGCAGCCAACAAAACGTGCTGATTAGTGTAATAATTGACTTTCAGATTAAAAATAGACAACTTTGTCTTCTTAATATGCTGAAATAGAAGACCTTGTCCCAAACAGTGGTTCACAGGCTAAAAAAAGGGTGGAAAAAATATACCTCTTTTGTCTCTGGCCACCTTGAAGAAATGGGGGGCCCTAATGTTTTAAATAAATGAAAGCAGCAGCATGCTGAAATGTTTAAAATTTGGAACACATTTCTTAGGGGTTAACTGAAGGATCAAGTTGAAATACTTTCCTAGGTTTGGGGCACCACCTAAAAGAGATTTACACTAACAATTTGACATGCTTTCAGAGTGGTTTCCCAGGCTATATATAAAAAATTATTTTAGCTCATTAAGACATATTGAATATGTCTTAATGTAAGTAAAGCTTCCATTAAATTGCTCAGTAATGAATTAAAGGAAAGAGTGGGGCCATTCTACCAGTGGTTTTTGAACATTTCTCTCTCCTTTCTAGACTGAAGTTGTTATCGGGGGTATATTTGAAAACAGTTGGATATTTGTACCTGGAAAATGTTGCACAGCAAGAGTTCTCTCTGTTAACACTACAGCTACAAAGTAGATTTGTGTGCTTTTTCCTTGCAGATCTTTGATGCTCAAAATTTGCTACTGCCAGATTTGCTTCAAGGAACAAATGGAGAATCTGAGAGCTCTGAAGGACTTTATGAAATTTGTGCTTGCCCAGATGGAAAGTTATACTTATCAGTGGCTGATACAGTTTCTACTTGCTTACAATACAGTCGTGATTGTCAATAAAGCACCAGAACACAACTTGATTTTCCTTGGCATTCTTGCTTGGTTTGTAAAACTACCAAATGGAAGATTTGGATATTGTAATTTAATTGTTTGGAAAACATGATTGATTTTAGGTTTTATCAGATATCAAATGGATAAATATATGATTTGTCATTTGTAGCTTTAACTCCTTCTTTCCCTTCATCTTAAATTTCTTGATTATATTATCTTTTCTGCTTTGTTACTTTGGCTTCTTCCTGACTACAAGTGGTCCTCAACTTTTGTATCACAAATGGGACTGGAATTTTCATTGGTAGGTGGTCATTAAGTGAGTTGCAACCGATTTCATGAGGGGCTTAAGCAAATCATAGTGATCATTAAACAAATCCAGGTTTTCCCATTGACTTGCTTGTTGGAAGCCCCCTGGGGAGATCCCAAATGGTGATTATCTGATCCTGGCTTATAAATACATGCTGGGTACCAGGCACCCAAATTTTGATCACATGACCGCCGTAACATTGCAGCAGCCTTAAGTGCAAGGACCGATGTCCATTTTCCCAATGTAACTTCAAACAATCATTAAATAAATATAAGTTGAGGACTACCTCCTTTAGTTCACAAAAATTTAGTATAAAAGAACTCAGGTTCTTGGATAGGATGTTTTCCTTTCAGTCTTATTCTCAGTCTTTATACATTAAATTAATGTATATACAAACTATATACAAAAAAAATCAGTCTTGTTCACTTTATCTTCTAAGAAAACAGCCATATCCACTCTGGCAGCTATTTTATGAATCTTTTCGTTGCAGGTACTTTTAATCTTGTTCTCTGTGCCTGTAGAGTTACCAATTTAAAGTCTTGTTTAAATGAATCACAAAACCTATTTTGGTTCTGTAAGAACTCCAAGCTCATCAATGATAGAATAGAATAGCAATTTACAGTCAAAATCTACTGATATTTTTCAGGGCATTGTTTCAAGACCTTCTTTATTTATCAAACTTTATCAGAAATGTGATGAAGGAACTTTGATCAATCTGCATATTTTGGTAACCCGCCAAGGGAACACCAAGTTGACTAAACATCTCAATAATACAAACAAAGAGTGTTTCAATTTAAAAAGAATTTCCCAAAGCTGTTATTTATGTTGTGTATATCATGACTTTCTGCTCATTGGGCAGTGGGATTATGCCCTCATAACACTATTTTTAAGTTTCTTCACCTTCACTCACTCCAACCCCTATTACTAAACAGAATATTCTTTGGGTTATCCTCTAGTAGAGTTACTAAGTGCTAGGAAACAAATCTGAAAAATCCTTTCACCTGCATTGGTCTTTGCATACCTGATAGTGATTATATCTAAAGGGTCGTGACCAGGGGTGAAATGCTCCCGGTTCGAACTGGATCACCCGATCCAGTAGCGATGGCAGCGGGTGGTTCGGAGAATCAGTAGCAAAAATCCCTGCCATCCCCCCATGCCCCCATGCCCAGCTGAGCCACACGATCATCAGAGGCTTTTTGTTTTACTTTTAAAAGCATTTTTTCAGCTGATCACACACCCCCTCGCGCGCTGTTCTACTCTCACTTTACACCCCTCCTGCGCGACCTGCATTGCCCTCTGGGTGAGATTCAAGGTGCTGGTTATTACCTATAAAGCCCTACATGGCCTAGGCCCGGGGTACCTGACTGACCATCTGTGGCCAGTGACAGCTCCCCATCGCCCGGTGCGTTCCCACAGGGAGGGCCTCCTTGGAGTGCCATCGGCCAGGCAGTGTCATCTGGCGACTCCTAGGGAATGGACTTTCTCTGTGGGCATACCTTATGGAATCAACTCCCCCTGGAGCTCCGGGTGGCCCCTGATCTGCGCTCTTTCTGCCGTGACCTTAAGACATGATTATTTCGCCAGGCCGGATTGGACAAGGGATTTGTAAGGGGAGTTTTAATGGTTTTTAACATTTAATCTTGATTTAATCTGTTTTTATTGCTGTGAGCCGCCCTGAGTACTTTCCGGAGAGAGGGCGGCATATAAGCTTAATAAATAAATAAATAAATACTGCATGCCTCTTTTTGGCGTGTACTGCGTACACGCAGCCAGCAAACCGGTAGTAAAGCAGTTCAGATTTCACCACTGGTTGAGATCAAGTAAGGGAACGGGGGGGGGGGGACGGACACACAGGACTGCCAAGGTAGCTACTCCGAAATTATTCCTTGGTTGGATTTGTTAATCATTTCACAGCTACCCCGAAACTGGTAACTAAAAATAGGCATGGGAACATAGAGTGGAGGACAGGAGATGAGCTGTTCCTGGGGAAAGCAGCCTCCATGTTTTTCTTATGTTGTGTTTCAGCCTTTGTGCTCAGCCCCGAAGCCTGGTTGTGGGAACTTTGATGACTGTGGGTTTTCTCTGTTGCTGCTTAATGCTGTCGGTTTGTAATAAATCCTACCTCATCCTCAATGTGCTCTCCCAGTTTCTATTGAAAATCTACAGGAAACCTCTGGTAGATGTCTATCAGCACAGGTGAAGTATCATCAATATGCTGATAAAATTCAGGTATAGATCTCTGCCTCAGACTGTTCGAGTGACACTGTCTTTTCCAGGGCCTGGAAGCTATGAGAGTCTGGAAGGAGAAAAAAGGCTTCAAGGCAAACTGTCAGGCTCCAACAACCAAGACAGACACCTTGTTATTCTTCTAAGCCAGGGATGTCAAACTGGTGGCCCATGGGCTGGATGCGTCATGCACAGGCCAAGCCCACCCCAGCTCCACAAATGGGAAAAACATTGTGAAACATCACGTGACGGCGTGAGTTTGACACCCATGTTCTAAGCAGATGTCTTACCTATAAGCAGAAATCTTGCCAAACTAAAGCAGACTACTTGCACCATAAAACATAAGGGAACCATTAGGGAGGGGCCATCTTCATCCTCTTTCTCTCACACAAATTGCATTGTCTCTTCCTCTTCTGGAATGCAATCTCTCCCTTCTGGGAATCTGAACAACCACCCATAAACTTAACTGGGAGGCTGTGGGGTTTAGTGCATGCACACATAAACCCCAATCTGGTGATCTTCCATTTAAAAACAAAAAACTGAAAGGGATAACATTCCCGTAGACAGAATGGTGTGCAATATGGGGTCCTTGTGGACTCATGGATGTGGCTTAAGCAGAAGGTGGCACTACAGCCAGGAGACTTAATTCACAAATTTGACGAATGTATCTTTTATGTACACTGAGACCGTATGCACCAAAACAAATTCCTTATGTGTCCAATCACACTTGGCCAATAAAGAATTCTATTCTATTCTAAACCCATTTGATATGTCAATTATATTCCTATATCAGGAGGCACTACTTACAAGTCACACATGCTTAAATCACTACCCAGGTGCAATATGAACTGGAGTATTTCAACATGCTCTACGTCGCCCTTGAAAAACATTTGGGTGCTTCAACTGTTCCTGAATGTAGCACACTGTAGAATTTTGGGCACAGCACATGATGCCCGTGTAATCACAGGCATCTGGTAGCACAGCAGACTAAAGCAATGTTATTAACATCGGCGGCCTGCAATTACTGCAAGTTCAAATATCACCAGGCTCAAGGTTGACTCAGCCTTCCATCCTTTCTAAGGTAGGTGAAATGAGGACCCAGATTGTGGGGGCAATAAGCTGACTTTGTATAAATATACAAAAGTATGAAGGCTATTGCTTAACGCATTGTAAGCCACCCTGAGTCTTCGGAGAAGGGCGGCATATAAATCAAATAAAAAAAAAAAAACTGCTACATGAGCTACACTGGTTTCCAGGTGCAATTCAAGATGTCAGTTGTCATCTTTATAGCCCCATAGTCCAGGCCCAAGTTACAGTAGTGGCCAAAATTGTGGAAACCTTTTGGGAAAAGTATATTTTCTAAATCTAGCTAATAACACCACTTTTTGTTTTGGAGTATTACCATAAAATTATATATCAATGGAAAGATAATTTAATCAAGAATGTAATGCAATAACTTTTATGAAGAATTTGTTATTAGAATAGCAGCTGCAGTATAAAGAAGAAAAGTGAAACACGTAGAAAAAAATGATATATACAAAAATTATCACCATGTCAGTTAATAGTTGGGTAATCTTTAGTATGAATTACAGCCTTACAACGTCTTCTCATGGAGTGAACCAAGTCTTTTAGTTCTGCAGCTGTTACAATGTGAAACTAAGATTGAATGATTGCTTCTATTAACTGGCTTTTATTGCTGGGTCACTTCTGACTAACAAGTTTCTTTAGTCGGCTTCATAGATTTTCAATTGGGTTAAGGTCTGGGCTATTCCCAGGCCATTCCAGCAGTGGAATATAATTACCTTGAAACTCAAAAAAAGTGGTGTTATTAACCATCAAACCTCAAAAATATACTTTTCCCAAAAGGTTTCCACAATTTTGGCCACTACTGTAATTGTAGGAATGTTTGCCTATAGAGACTTTTGCCTATCCCACCAGATTTCACAGCTGAGGCATACTTCAGGTCCCTTCTGGGAAGGAACGTAATTTGATGAGAGGCAAGGGGCATGCTTTTCTGCCTGTCTTCTTCCTGGACTTTCACAATACCCTAAAGACTTAGATCTTCCTTCAAACTCTGGGATCTGGTATGTGCAGTTTGCTTTTATGCTGGTACAGATAAGGATACCTCAACTACGTATAGATTGTTTCTGCTATTTTGCACTGTATGTATTAATTTTTTAGATGTTAAGAGGGATTGCTATATGAATTTATT
Source organism: Arizona elegans (assembly GCA_022577455.1). Taxonomy (NCBI): domain Eukaryota; kingdom Metazoa; phylum Chordata; class Lepidosauria; order Squamata; family Colubridae; genus Arizona; species Arizona elegans. Next base: position 95,131,962 of record JAKOOJ010000006.1, on the reverse strand, counting down.
TGCTTGCTTGCATGCATGCATGATGCGGGACGTGGTGGCTCAGTGGCTAAGACGCTGAGCTTGTTGATCGAAAGCTCGGCAGTTCGGCGGTTTGAATCCCTAGTGCCGCATAACGGGGTGAGCTTCCGTTACTTGTCCCAGCTTCTGCCAACCTAGCAGTTCGAAAGCATGTGAAAAATGCAAGTAGAAAAATAGGGACCATCTTTGGTGGGAAGGTAACAGCGTTCTGTGTGCCTTTGCCATTTAGTCATACCGGCCACATGACCATGGAGACGTCTTTGGATAGCAATGGCTCTTCAGCTTTGAAACAGAGATGAGCACCACACCCTAGAGTCAGGAACGACTAGCACATATGTGCCAGGGGAGCCTTTACCTTTATGCATGCATGAAAGAAAAAATAAATAGAAAACAATTTTTTTTCTTTACGAAAGTATGGGAATTGAGATACTAAATAAAGGGCAAATCTTAGATATGTCCTCTTTTCTCAAAAGCAAGAGATAAGGTCATTTTTCCTTCAGCAAATCAACTAAATGGCCTTGTAGTTCTAATACAGAAGTTTCAACTCTGCAAAAGCCGTAAACAGGGATAGATATTTTTTTGGTTTGCTATCCTAACTCACCCACTTTTAATTTTTAGAAGCTCAAATTGAACCCCCCTCCCTATTTCAAACCCATGAATTACAATCTGGTGCTCATTCAGGAGGTCCCTTCCAGTAAACTGAAAACTGAGGCACCATTTGGAAATTGCAATTTTCTTCTCACAAAAGCAAAACAACAAAATAATTAAAAGTGTTGAGGTAAGGGGTGGGCAGGTGTGTTCTCTCCTGAGCACTACTGGTAAAACAAATGTTTTAAAAACCAATACACGCAGCCTAAAGAGTTTTTTGAGTTTTATTATTAAATTTTATGTTATGGCACTTAGCAGCGGAAATAATCACATGGCTTTGCAATCAAAGCCTTAAAGATTTCAAAGCCTAGAATTTGCTGAGCTATTTTTCCAAACACCTTTTTACATTTGTTTCAAGAGCTACCATTTTTTTCCTGTATTGCAATTGTTTTTATTTTATTTTCTCTATAATCTTTTTTTTTTTTTTTTGCAAATTACATTTTTAAGTGAAATGATCCTTTCAGTGTACTAATCAATGAAATTTACAACCATTATATAATGGAATACAATACTAACTACAACAGGTTTATTGGTACAAGTTTGTTGTACAAATATTTAATAATTTACATGGCATTATCAAAAGTATAACAATTTATAAAAGAAACTGTAGGAACTAAAAAACTCAAATTTCTTTATGTGCCACTCTGTGAGACAAAATAAAAAAGCATAATATCGCAGCACCATTTAAAATGTATTTTTAAAAAATACCCCACTGAATACCAAAATACATTAATTTTTATATTATTTCTAATGGTGACTTGTTGAAAAAAATAAAATAAAACACAAAGCTAAATCAAGGCAAGGTCTGAAAGATGGTTTAGTGTGCAGTTTCAGAAATTCCTACAGAAAGTGATATGTAATATACATGTAATTCTCATCCAACCCAAGACGTGAACATATCCAAAGCACCTAAAGTAAATTATACAGACAATATATTGTGTTGAAAAGTCATTAAACAAGTAGGATTAAAATGATGTGCAGTCCACAACAATCTTCATGTGAGAATGCAGCAGAGGTATAACCATATTCCATTTGGAATAAAATGAATGTCCATAACAAACAAATGTATACAGACTGTTCCAGCAGAAATGTTCTCCATAGATTTTTGAATTTCTTAAAAAAGAATAATATACTCAAGTCTTCCATTAGTACACTGAAAATGACACCTCTTGGGAAAAAGTTGGATGAATACATACAAGCAAATTTTACTAACCATAGTCCAAAGCAGTGTTTCTCAGCCTTGATTACTTTCAGAAGTGTGGACTTCAACTCCTAGAATTTTCCAGGCAGCAAGGGGAATTCTGGGAATTGAAGTCCACACATCTGAAAATGGCGAAGATTTAAAAACACTGGTCCAACACTTTGGTTATATAAAGTGCACTTTATCCCTGTTAATTGTACCACTTTATTGTGTACATATTTTACAGCCCAGTCTCCGACAAATCTTTAAATACATATTCCACTATATGCTAATAGGCTCAGATTTTTACAAAGTCTTTATATTCTTAACTCCGCATGCCTGAGGACAGAACATGGCATTCAGTGAAAGAGATAAAAGTTCTCATAGAAATGTTGCAAAGTAGCAGAGGATGGCACAACTTTTGGCAGGTAATCATAATAAGCTACAGATTCATGACTGTTCACCCTGCCCAACACTTCTCGGCTATAAAGATATCCTCTGCCACTTTCTAGAAATGGACAGATTCACTTACCTAAGGTCTGCAGGACTACTTATTTTTGCCCTAATCAACACAGAATATATTTATTACATTTACAATCTGCTAAAGCCTGTGTATCCTCTGAAGTACAGTAACTACACAACTAAATCACATTTTATTCAATCATATTTAGTTAACTACTTCTTGCTAACAAAAGTGAACTCAAATGTACTCTTATCATAGCTACAGCAATTACCTTCTCTGAGGATAAACAAATGACTTCCATTCCTGTTAAACAAAGGCATCGGACTGAATACATGACATACCTACAAGAACATGCCACCAAAAAGTAGCTTTAAACAAAAATGGTGAAAAATGTGGCATGAATCCACCATACCTTTAACATCTCTCATATCTTCTGTTGTATAAAGTTTTCAAGTTTTATGATAATACATGCTGTGCACTCCATCACTCTCATGGCAACTTCAGAAGTGAACCTGTCATTTGGAACCTGTGGGAAAGGGAGGAGGTCCGGATAGCGAGTTTTTAAACTATCCACTCCATAGGCTTCCAGTGTGTGGACGTCATTTGTAAGACCTTCAAGCTGTTGGCTATATTCTTCAATTTTTTGCGCTAACGCAGTCGGTTTCACATCTTTATCTGACTTCCCCCTTACTGCATAATCAGCAGCGATCAGAGCTAATTTAGTGGATAAGTAACATTTAAAGCAGACCCATTCATTGGCATTTTTATGAAGATCATTTCTGGCAGCTGAAAAATTTGCTCTAGCTTGCCTCAACCATCTACGTGCTTCAACGGGATTTCCAACAGACTTGAACGTAGGTGGCACAAAAAATCGCTGTGAGTATGAAGGGCCAGTAGAGGAATGACTTTTTTCTCTAGAGTGTTGTCTTTCAGACTTATGGCTTGTGGCTTCTTGATTCCACGAAGTATAAAACCTCTGAAATGAAAATTTGTCTGACTGAAATCGAGAAGCCGAGGATGAAAATGTCCGCCTGGATGCCCTGTCTGCATTTTGATCGATAAATGCCTGCTTTTCTAGTCGGTTAATCTCATTTTGTAAATGCTTGAAAACCTCATTGGCTAGATCAAGATTTTCTGCATTTTTGTCTGGATGCCATTTAAGATAAAGCCTTCTTATAATCTTTTTCCTTTCGGATTCTGGAAGCTTCCAGGCTTGTTCTATCACTGAGGTAACTTCCCTTAAAATTTCTGGTAGAGAATTTGCCTTACCTTTTTTGGGGGAATGATGTTTAGAAGATGATGACGATTTATGACTCTCCCTGCCAGGAAAAAGAGGAGGAATTGTCCTTGGTCCATGTGCTGGAAACTCTGTAGGACTTGTTGGAGTAGATGGGGCACTGTCCTTGCTCTGAGAACTCTCATCGGGTCTTGAAAATTTGTATAAATCAAGGGAGCTTACAATTTTGTATTCGCTATATCCAATGTCAATTTGATAAATCTTCCCCAAAAAACTGGAGTTTTCAGCATCTTCTCTTACTACCTCTTGCACTATTATGGCATATGTATATGTTGGATGGTAAGATCCATAGATATCACCCCCTTCTGCATCAACAAGATACCCAACATATTCACCTGGATAAAAAACATTCATTGGATCCATGAGAAGAGTATAATGGATTTCAGAAGGAATAGGAGTACCAGGCATTGGTAGTTCAAGTTTGGATGGTTCTGAAGAGTCATACTTGACCCCTAAACTGTCAAGCTTTTCGCTAATTCTGTAAATATCATTGCAGCCCAGCATTGCAATTAAATAGGAAGTATCAGAAATCAGATTATCAGTTGCAGATTTCAGAGTCATTGCTAAAGCTAAAAGGAAATTTATGTCTTTGCTATCAGAATGCTGTATGTAGAGTAATATCACTGCATTTCCATATCGCTTTAAAAAGGCGAATGTTTCACTTTTACTGTGAGGAATGGGAGCAAAACCTTTAACTCTCAAGGTTGTTTGCAACTTCTCAAAACAAGAAACTTTCAAGCCTTCTCTTAAGGTCTTGCAAAGTTTTATGGCTTTTTCTTCATTGGCTAAAAACGTGTTGTCATTTTCATGTTTCATAATTCTAATAAGTCCTGTAATGAACTGTTCAGAAGAGAGCAGTAACTGAAGCCTGCCCTGAAGTGAACACAGTGCTCCAAATTGACATGTTTTAGGTGAATCTTCATCCAACTGCTCTTCAAGTATACTACTGAGAAGGCGAGGCCTCAACTTCTGAGGAAACAGCATTATCAGCTTAGTGTGAAAACCATGGTCTTTCCCTAAGTAACATTGACTAAGATCAACCAGCATTTGGACACCAATGTTTCCTTGTATTCTACTTTTATAATGTGGCGCATCATCAAAAACTAAGATGCTTGATTTTACCAATCTACCATCCTGGCTTGGAAGATAAAGAGCCAGTTCTCGCACATTCTCAAGGTCATTTCTAACTTTAACAGAATCATTCTGAAGGCTTTTAAAAAGGCCAGAGACGACCCGTTTAACGGTACGCATTTCATTCGGGTCAAGCTGTTTCCCCTCAGAGTTCTTGAATATGCGACTCAAAACCTCCACATACTGCTTTGTTGAAATGACATCTTCAGTGCCTAGGAGTTTAAATAGTTGGTGGAATGTGCCAAGTTCTAAAGGAAGTTTGTATAGGTAAGGTTTGAAGTCAGATTCATATTCCAGATTTATTACTACTTCCTCAGGTTTCAACAACTTCCAGCCTTCTTCAACCATTACAAAAGCAACTCCTCGAAGCTGAAACCGGAATTCCTTTTTCTCTGTACTAAGAAATTCATAGATGCTCCTTAGAACCTTAGCCCTCGTTTTTATCATATCTTCATCCAAAGTTGTTATATTGCATATATTTCTACAGTTATTTATAACTTTGTCTAAAGGAGGGTCTAAGTTAACATTAAGCATTGTTAAAACCTGCTCAAGTTGTTCTTGTGGACCAAGACTGCTTCCTTCTTGTTCTCTGATACTTAAAGGTGTGGCTTTTTCTGGAAGTATAGGACATGAAGTCCAAAGAAGTTGCAAAACATCTGTTTGTTTGAATTTAGGGTTTACTTGGGCTCCACTAAATTTTATAAGAGGAAGCGTGCCATTAACTTCTTGATATTGTGGATGAAATCTAACAATTTCAGCAGGTGCACGTTCTGGACACAAAAACGCAATTAAAGACAATTCTTTAAGGAAGTTTCCAGATAATAAATCAGTTCTTTCTTGAAATATATGGTGGAGGAGGACATCCACTGTATTCTGCAGAGTATCCTTGGTCCAATTTTCAGTGTTGGCTCTCATGCTGATCTCTTTAGCAAACTGCAATAACTGATGTTGGGAAATAACGTGCTTTAGTCCCATATTTCGAAGCAATGCCACCCATGATGTCAGAAAAGCAGCACGGTTTTTTGGTTTTGTAAGCTGTTCCAATTTTTTAAAGAAATCTTGAGGTATGAACAATTTTTCAGGAAGCATAACTTCAAAGACTTTTACAGTCCTATCATAAAAATATTTTGCAGGTTTTAGTCTATTACATGCATCATGAATGATCAAAAAGCTCTCTAACTTCTCAAACAGCTGCTCCTTTATTTCCGATGATTCTTCAATGCTAGAAAGCCTATTTTTCAAATGAATCAGATGTTCTAGTTTTGCATCGTAGGAAAGACTTTCAATCTTTGGTAAAAGGTGCTTTAAATAAACTTCAAGATCATCTACTGGAACACAGTTTAGCACAGTGTACAAATCTTTTAAGTGGATTTTTTCTTCAAGGAAAGCAACTGAAGTTGTCTGTGTCCATTTATCCACTTCAATGGAGGGAATGCTTCTTGTAAGTACATAGCATGACCCACATTTTGATAAGCTAATGTATCGTCCACTGATAGATTTGTAGCATGGAAGGGACTTCAAAACTTTTATGTCATCTTCAGAGGTCAGGTGATTTAGGTTGCAACTGAAATACATCAAGAGGGCCTCAAAGTCATTTTCAGCTAACTTTTCTGTCTTAAACGTTGAAGTTTGAATCATATAATGTATAGCTCTTAAAATGCTTGAGGGGTTATCTATATTTGCTGTATGTCCTGACAGCAGGGGAACTAGAGGATTGTCTTTGGAGCAAATTTTGTTCAATGCAAGTTGAATACAACCAGTTTTCATTAAAGCATGGAAAACTTTATCAGTTTGGGAATTTGGGAAGAGAGCTATGTGCATAAGACTGAGTGGAAGCAGCACATCGCAATCTGGTACAACAAGCTGATTAGAGGAGACAGTAAATTTTGTGCCTGGAAGCAATGTCCAATCCTTCAGGATCTCAATAACATTTTCAAATGTTGGTTTTGCTTCTTCCTGGTCATCTTTGTCATTTACAGATTCACCAATAAAATGCCACGAATTCTTAAGCCAGGATTCAGTTGCAAAGCTCTCTTTCCATCTCATACAGCCTCTTGCTTTGTATTCTCTTGGCAACACAGATGACAATAAATCAGCAAAACTGGAGATATCAAATATTTTTGCCACATTGCAATTCAGTAAGATATTGCTGTACCGCAAGTAAAGGGTGTTCATAAACAAATCTTTACGAGATGGAATTAATTCATGGTAAGTTGTTAAGAACTTTGGGCGTTTTGAATCAAATACTTGCAACACGCTATCAAGCGTAATGAGCAGAGGCAACCCTTCAATCTGGATCTCATTTTCTTCTGTGTCTTTAAAACAGTAATCAACAAGAAGCTTTAGACTGTGGAAAAGTTTTAAATTCGTCTGTTGGAGACGACAGGGCAACTTTCCAATGTGGCAATTAGAATCCGGAGAGGAAAATGTCATCAAGAATGATCGGACATCAGCAGGAGTTACGTAGCTCACAGGAATGTCAGCATCCACAAGACAGTGATAAAGATTTGCAGTTTCCTCACAGCTGTAAATCAAGTTAAAGCCAATTTCTAAGAGTAGATGTTTGAGTCTATACACATTCTCTGCTACAGTCTTTCGAGTCGTGATGTTGTACTCAACATTTTTGAGGTGCTGCAGCTCGTCTTGTAGCAAATTGTCAAAGAATGGCTTAGCTTTATTTGAGGTAGACATATTAACCCAAGTGATGATAATTGCCGAATGCAAATCAGAACCATCAACATTTGGAGTTCGCACAACAGGTAGCAGGCGTTTGGATTCCTCGTGGATACAGCTATATACGGCTTTCACTAAGCAATACCAATCTGGTTGCAAGTCAAGTCTATTAACTGGGAAAAATGATAGAAATTTTTTCAAAGTGTCTTTCATAGTGTGCACAGACGTGTTTTGTAAAACTGACATGGTTGGATCAGTTCCCTGGAAGTAACGCTTTTTCAGCTGAATTAGAAGTTCAACGTAGGCTGGTGCTATCAGTGCTGTCATTAAACTATTATTCCAGTCACTTCGGACACCAACACCATTGTCATCACGCCACAGGTTTCGCCTGGCAGAATCCAGAGCGAAGTGTCCATTCACATGAAAAGGAAGCCCCGTTTCTAAAGACAAAGGTAAGAAACAAAATGCCCGATGCGGTTTTTTATAGTTGTGAGTAATACATGCTGCAACTCCCCCTCGAGGGAAAAGCGTAATATCCTCGTTCTTATGTGCTGATACCACACTCTTTGAAACTTTGTCGATGGCTGAGAAACCTGACCTATTGCAGATCAACCAAGTTGTAAGGTTGCCTTCGGAGTCTTCCGTAACCATAGTGTATGTGATCTGCTGCACAGGTATCTCACTCAGCTGTTTCTTCTTTGTTACACTGTCAATTACAGAAGCATGGAACTGCTTTCGTTTCAATCTATCCCCATCGGTTACTTTGCCAGTGACAGAATATAACACATTAAGGGCTCCCGTTGTTTTCTCTATTTCACAAATAGAAATTTTCTCCATGTGATTCAAAAACATCAGAAGTTCTGCACCATCCGTACGCAGCTTGTCCAGAAGATTCTGTACCATCCTGTCAGAGCACGGCACAGAAGAAATTTCAGAAACTTTTGCCATGTCTCCATTTCTAAGTGGAAATCTAAACATTGTGCAGTTGTCTAGTTTAAAGTGGCCTCCTAAATAAAGATCCAACACATCAGAGAACTGGGTCCTGAAATCTGCATCCAAGTCCCGAAACATGCGTCCAGGACTAATGGATGTTGCCCCTGGAGCATATCTCGCGTGAGGGTCAAAGATACAAAGAATATCGTTTCCAGAAATGAAAGAAGGACAATCAGTTATATGATACACAGAATTGAACCCTATTCCATATTGACCAGTTTTACATGGATTGCCTTCTTTAGTGCCTTTACCAAGATTCTGAATCCCTCTAACGTCATCTTCAGTAAATGGCTGGTTGTTGAAGACACACAAAGCTGGGCCCTGAAGAGGGGACCATTTTTCATCAAATATTCTATCAACTGGGTGCTGCCGAGGATCAAACACAAAGCAGACTTCTGTAGCTTTTGCATCATCGGCATTCTGAAGGAGCTCTTTCAGCATTTCTTTTTCGGATGGATATGCGTTAAGAATACTTTTAATTCTGCTGGTCAATTTTTCTTTCTGTCCAAACTCAGTTCCAGGAGCAGTGAAGCAGATATTTGATGCGTACCGTTCTAAGGCTTTGTGTCGTTTGGGTATTGTCCCAAGCTTTACTGCTACTTCTCTAGGAATGTCCGCATGGCAATATTTTACTGTCGTATCTTTCACTTTTATCCAAGGACAGTCATTGTAGCACAAAGAATTGGCTGGTAGAAGGGCAAGGCGAGTATCCGGTAACAAAATTTCTCCATACTTTTTTTCACAGAATTCCTGCTTCTTTTCTCTAATAAGACTCCATATTCCTTCACTGATGATTCTCCTACAAAGTTGAAAATTTGCTTCTGTGAGTGGATTACCTCCTCTTTCCTGATCAATCGCTTCAAGAACTAGAGCAAAGTCTTCCACCATAAAAGCGTGACGTACTCCTACACTTTCAAAGAGTTCACGAAAATTATTTCTGTATTTATTAGACAGCTGATGAAGATGTGGTGATGCCTCAAAATTAAGATGAAAAGCTACCTTTGTGGAGTCAACATAACCATTCTCAACTAGAATGAAACTGTAATTTTTCAATTCCTCAACAATGGTTGTTTTTGTGGTTCCATTCTGTAGTAGTGCTTCATGGAGATATTTATAGCAAGCATTGGTGATATTTTCCTGATACAAAGTAATTCCATCGAAGCATTTTGCAACTTCTTTTAATTGCTTTATAACCATAGACACAGTTGGTTTCTTAAGTAATCCTAAAAATTCTTTGACAGCCAAGGGAATAGTCCCACATCCTTTGAAGGAATGAGAATTTTCATTTAGTATGGGTTTTAGAAGACAAAGTATATCTTGGTAATCAACTGTGTAAAGGTCCACTGCAGAAAACATAGTTTCAGGTTCAAACTCAGAGCCCTTCCATTGTAAGGAGAAGCCTACGGGTTTTGTGAGAAATGGGAGAAATGGTATCGTTTGAAATTTTTCAGCAAAATCTTTAGTTCTTGGATCTTTGTTTTTAAGTTTTTCATCTATGAGATTTAATAGTATACTGCTTCTGAGGCAAGCTCCCGCATGATCAGTCCTGTTGATTTCTGCTACAGAATTTGCACGTTCTAACAAGTCTTCCCATAAAATATCATCTTTAGCCATGCCTAATTGAATTAATTTGACCAGAATTACTGGATTAAGATAATCTAGGCTAGTTCCATGAGGAAACCTTCCATCTTTTTTGACATAAAGCTTTGCAACTCGACCTTCAGGGTGGATCAGTCTGGAAGGTACCACCAGAGGATGTTCAGCCAGAGAACACGGAATGCATGGAGTAATGCAAAGTATTTCTGAAAATTCAGTAATTTTCTCATTCAGTACATAGTGCATTAAAGGATCACGAAGTTCTGCCTCAATTTCTTGAATATTGGGAAAAAATACCTCAGAAAAAAATTGTTTCTCTGAAAAAGTATTCTCTAGTAACACTTGCTTACACCCTGCTTCTTCAAAACCTGTTTTGACCCAAGAAGGAAGATCCACAGCACAAAGATTCTTTGAACCTGTTTTTTTAAGGTATTTAAGAAAAATCTTGAAAGCTGCAGTTCCTATGTCAGGACGTTTCAACAAGGAATCATCCAAGAACCTGACATTCTTCACTGACACCCAAGATGAACCATCAGAGAACACTCTGATTCCTTCTTTGCCTTTTGGGTGGGCTATTTCTTCATAAAATCCCTGACATATAACTGAAAAATCATCATGCACTGAATCAGGATCAGGCCACACCGCAAAGCAATTGTAATCTTCTAGCTCACCAGATATAGCCATGTTGCGTAAAACTACCACAGCTTCCAAATAGGCCTTTACTATAACGTGTCGCATAAATACAGTGTTCCATCTTCCTTTTGTGTCAGTTTTCCAGATTTCTTTTCGATTTGATGTAATGGCAAAGGAACCATTGATATGAACAGGTAGACCTGTTTTAATTCTAAGTGGTAAATAGCAAAATACTTCTCCCAAGTTGCAGAAATTGGATTTCACTGTCCATTTTTGATCCTGTCTTTCGCACAGCATAACTCCTACTGCGCCACACGGGACAAGTCCTAATCTTCGTCCACTTTCATGTAATGAGAATTTTAAGGCTTCTCCAGTATCCATGCAAGCACACAGAAGCCATGTGGTAGAATCTACTGTTTTCTGTGGCAGTTCATCCGTGGGCCTTTTGGTTTGTCCAGTTTTAGCCATTTCAAAGAACGAAACAGTGTCGTCTTCCGGCCCTCTAAAAACTGGGGAGTGCAAATCGGCAATACGTCTAAAGATATGGTGAAATTCTTCTACAGTTATTTGTAATATGCATGAAGACTTTGGTGATTCAGTGGGAAGTTTTTTTGTGCTGCTACTGCAGGTTTTCATGAGTTTAGCAGCTTCCTTTAGAACGCTTGTAAAGGGGGTAGTAATTGCTTTGGATGGACATAGGTTTTTTTTAATAGTCACAGTGTCTTGGGCCACCTCAGGATTGGCTTCTTCAGCTTTCAAATATTTCAAGACCATTGAGTTTACACACTGAGTAAAGATGATCAGCCTATGCCCACAAATGCTAAACTCGTCCACAAGAGAATAAATATCTGCAGTGTTGTAACAGGTAGCGCTGACTTCACTTACTTTAGCTTCCTGCTGAGTTCTAAAGGAGAGTCTGAAAAGGGTTCCTTTATAACTGTAAGGTGCCTCCACAGTCAAAGGTAGCTGACAATCAAATACACCTATGAATGGCTTAAACTGATTAGGAAACTTTCGAAGTCTCTTCTGCTGTTTTTTCCAATTTATCTTGATCCCAGGATTAGATTTATCTCGTATATGTTTACTGAGATGGTTGATGTTTGGATCAAACATGATCATAAATTCTCTGCTCATAATGATGGGAATGTCAGTGATATGATAAACGGAATTAAATCCTAAACCAAACTTTCCAACTTTGTCAATCTCTGCTCTTTTTAGGGACTCACCTAACCGTGTTATATTTAGAAAGTCTGAGTCTGAAAATTCAGAATTGTTGAAAGACCACAAAGCTGGTCCATGACAAGCCGCCATTCCTGGATCCAAAAGATTTTCTCTTATGTCATTATTTCTTCTCATGTCAATCAAAAAATTGCACTGGGTTGCATCGGCATCATCGGCATTCTGAAGCAGCTCTTTGAAGATATCAGACACAGAAGGGTATTCCTCCAAAATGTTTTTAATTCTCACTGTGAGGGGTTCTCGTTGACCTGATTGTTCAAACCCCATATTTTCTGGATTGATCAACCTAGTACTGAGACATGGCACATTTAACCATTCTGCAGTTTTCATGGGAATATCTTCATGAACTAAAATTATTGGCTCCATAGCATCGTCAAGCAAATCATTTAAGTCATCCACTTTGATATCACAGTAGCAGCATTCATGGATTGGCTTCATTGTAAGTTTAAAAGGTTTTTTGCTACAATATAGTGGAACAGGTGTATTTAAACTGGCAGGAATCTGGCTACTGTACAACCATCTTATAATATTCAACATAATGTGAAGATTTTGCTTACTCTTTTCTTCAGTAAGAGACTGTTCGCTTTTAAGATATATTTTTTGAATTACCATGGAGACATGATCTGGGGTCAGTTCTTCAATTGACCCACAACTGATGAACAACTGATGGAACTTCGCCATGGTTTTTGGCACGCTATGAAGATATGGTTGGAGATCAAGATCGGGTGGTGATTTTATTACTGCCTGAGATAGTGAGCAAAACGTTTTACCAGTCCAGACCCAGGGAAATTTCAAGGCCTTAAAAGCTTCTTTTCCCTCACTTAAATGATCGTGCATAAAACCATAAATCTCAAGTAAGATTTGCTGAAACTGATAGTAATCTTCGTCACTAAATTTCTTGGAACTGTGCCAGTCCACTACCACTTTAAAGTGTTTTAACACTGACTTGATATTAGGTTTGATGGTGATCCCTAATGCCTTTTCAATACTCGGCTGGACACTTTCTACAAGGGGAACAGAAGAGCCTATTAAAGTTGCTTGGGATATATCACACATTTCTGGTGGTGAACACAAATAGCAATGATCACCTTTCCAAATTAATGAACTTGGGTAATTTGGAGGCCTTTGTTTGCAAGCTGGAATCCATTTAATTTTTTTCAGTGTGGCTTTTGTTTCAAGTGAATGCAGTAGTGAACGTCTGTTCAAAATCATTAACAAAGTCCTGGCTTTTTGTGTCAGTGAATCCTGACTTGTACTAGCACAGTCCTTCAACTTCTCAATTTTATGGGCTACGCATAAAATATCTTTCTCTTCTAAACTGTTCTCAGATTTTAGGCCTATTAATCTCAGAGCATGTAGAATATCTGGAGAAGTTTTAAAAACTGTGGGGGGGAAACGGAGCTCTTCTTCCCCATAAAACAGGTCTTGTAATACTTCCACCTCGGGATCAAAAAGTTCACTGGCAGACACCATTTTTTCCTCTAAAATTTTAATAAATTTTAACGGTTTCAACCAATCCAGCACCTCTGCATTTTCATTTTTGAGGAAAGTCAAATTTTCTAGAATCCATAGCATAATTCTTATTGCTTCATCGGTAGAATAGAAATCATTCTGTACATCTTTTAAAATAAATTTTATGCAGTCAGTGGTTCTCAACAATTCCGCTTTCAGTATGTTTACTAAACGAATGGTGGCTTCATCACTGCTGTCAACCAGTGAAACAGAGAATTTTACATCTGGTGGAAGTTTGGCATTGTGATGCAGTACCTTACAAACTTTCAGAGCAGTAAAAGCACTGCCTTCATCAAGTGGTTGCTCAATTTTCCTAAATATTATTAGCTCATTAATGACTCTCTTCTCTTTTTCAGTAACATCAGTCAAACTAGCAAGGAAGCTTCTGAGTGCATTTTTGTGTGACGTGGGCAATGAGATAATCTGATTTACGGATTTCTGTAAGGGAAGTTTTTCTGCTATCTGTAAAACTATATGTGGAGACGGGGGATGTATATATTTCTTTAAAAGTGGATGTTGAATAGAGGGGTCAAGTTTCTTAAGAATTATCCCACCAAGTTGCTCAATTATCTCAGGTAAAAATTCCGGAAGCTGTGTTTCAGATCCATCATCTAGAATAATTGGTGATGGAGCCCTTAATCTTATAAGATCTACTGCATCTTCTTCATCATCCAGTAATGTCTTCGGAATAAGTGGTAGGTCATCAAATAGAGACAAGTCTTCAGAGAAATGTATATACAAATTCTTCCATACCATTTTGAGCCATGAAATAGGCGGGTGATTCTTATCAGAAGTAGGAAACCATTGCACTGTAATCTCTGAACTGGGCCATAAAGTATTCATAACCTCTTTGATGAGCCGTGCAAATCGTTCGGGATTTAGAAGTTGCAACTGAGTGCACTGTCTTCCTGAAATGAAACAAACAAACAAAAAAAGCTAGTAACACTGAAAAGTAATTTGGAAATCTTTTAGAAAAATAAATCAAAACAAAAGCAAAGAACGTCTTTCTTTATTGTGTTTTTTCTGTCACAAAAAAAGCAAACAAATGACAAAAACAGCACTCAAGCAGCCTTCTAATTCTATACTAGGCAGAAGTATACTATCTGATTATTTTTTGCATACTAGAAACCCAAGAGAGATCGGTAGTTATTGTAACCCACAAAATGGCATGTAATAATGTGCTTGGCTCTAACAAAATATTCATGCTTCTTTTTCATCAAATAGATCACTCACTCTTCAGTCATGTATCTGTTCATAGCATGAAAAATGGCAACAGCTGGTATATACAGACTCTTGATGCCATCACAATTCATTGTATTTTGTTCAAGTTAATAGATAACAGAGTGTGTTAAGATACCTTTTCTGCCACTGCACTTTCCAAGTTTTTACTGTTTTTCTTTGATCTGCCTATTTTGTTCTTACATTAATCTGGAAAGTTTAACAGCGTGCAAATTTTAAATAATGGAATTCTATCAATGTTGACTTAGATATGCATCTCAACAATATATCCTAATTAGGTTTCATGTCTTGAGGGACGATTTCCATTCACAGCAGAACTAAGGTCCAGGAAAGAATGGAGTCTCTCTTCTAAAGCAATTCTCAAATGTCTATGTGATATTGTGATTATTTAGATATACTCGTACAACTATTAAATCCAAGCAAGCAAATTAACATATATGCACAACTCTACCATGATTTTCAATGTAATGCTTAAAAATCCGATTAATGCTATAAAACGGTGATTCATACTGTTGTAAACTATTAATTTTCATTATTACCAAAACTACAAAAAACTTTGCAGGTTTTTTCCTGCAGAGTTTTTTGTAGTTTTGGTAATAATGAAATCTAACTTTCAAAATGAAAGAATTGTAACAGCAATATCAAACCTATTTATGACTAATTTTTAAGTGCCATATTTAAATCATTTATAATAAGGGCTGTCATGAATAAAATCATGTTACTTTCTATACTGCTGACCTCTGAATATCAAGATACTATATATTTCCTACAGAACTTGAAATATATATGACAAATACACTCATACATTCACACACACACATATCACTTTTTACCATGTCTCCCCTGAAAATGCGCAGCCAGTCCCTGCCATTTCCTCTGGTTAGGGTTAGGGAGACAGAGCTGGAAATCAGGTAAGATGGCAAGAGGATCCCTGTCTTGCGCCATGAGCCCCAAAATAATAAGACCTCCCTGAAAATAAGGCCAAGCGCCTATTTCGGGGTTCAAAAAAATATAAGACAGAGTCTTATTTTTGGGGAAACATGGTATTTAGTTTCATCTGCATCTCTTCTAAAAATTAAGATGAAATCCTCAATTTTATTAGCTCAATTTCTACCCATCTATCTTATAAAGTTCAAGAAATACACTCAAAAACTAATTATTAGTCCAATTTTGCTCATTATGAATGTATATAAAACATGGATCATATATTTAATAATGCAATTCTAAACACTATTATAAGCATGACAAGTTAATGGTATCAATTATTTTTCAAATATGCTTTAAGTAGTGTTAGTCAATTAAATTTGAAAAGCACAAGTTAACCAGCATGGAAACTAATATGAATCTGACATTCAATACGAGCAGAATATTCAGTAAACCAATACACACAAATGTTAGATTTCAATTCAGCAATCATTCAGACAACCATCCTACCTTTAACTCCCCAGAGAAGCTGTTGGGCTAAAATACAATAAAATGCATTTTCAGGAAAGAAAAAGTTTCATTTTGCCTTCCTTTTTTTTTTTTTTTAATTTATATGCCGCCCTTCTCCGGAGACTCAGGGTGGCTTACAATGTGTTAAGCAATAGCCTTCATACTTTTGTATATTTATACAAAGTCAGCTTATTGCCCCCACAATCTGGGTCCTCATTTCACCTACCTTTGAAAGGATGGAAGGCTGAGTCAACCTTGAGCCTGGTGGGATTTAAACTTGCAGTAATTGCAAGCAGATGTTAATAACAGTGCTTTAGTCCACTGTACTACAGGCTCTTCTATTTGCTATTTGGAGTTATAATAATGTTATACTGACTGTGGGGATCTAATGGTTCTGAAGTACCAAACAAATCCAAGTGATATTCAATCCGTATACTGTTTTGGCATTATGGAAATATAATTTATTTGGGGATTCTTTGTTCCTGCAATATATGAATTTGTATGAACCAGAATAAAGAGAAATGCTTCCCAGGTGAATGTCCAAACAATGCTAATTATCAGAATCTTTCAACTTCTGTATCAAAAAAACAGCACTTTTATTAAGGCACCATCGAAACTATACATTTGAATTGGTAATTTAAATAGATTATATAACCAGACTTTTGGTGGTTCAATTGCACTTTATATTGTTTTGCCTTTAATCAAAACATATCAATTCATGTTGTGGTTTCTGTCACCCTCTCTCACTAGTTGGTTTCATTTTTACAGACAGAGCAGGTTTTTCATTTCATATAAACCAATTAGATTGCTATTGTGAACGAAAATAGTTGACAATCAAGTGATATGGATACATCAAGTGATTTCCTTTTACTTACATTCCTTTTGGAGTTCTATCTTTTATATAACATTCTTTGTAACCTAATCACTTGATACTACTTGTGCTTCAGTTCGCTGCATTTTAAAAAAATTTTTTACAAGATATACATATATTACCTCTACTTTTTGAAGCTTCTTTTAAAGCAGATAAAACTTGAGGTTTCAGGTTATCAGCAAGTAATCTTCCTTCAAGACCTGGGAAGAGGGACCTAGTAAGTCATTAAAAATAGAGTATTGATCATCTTGACAATTTATATTAGTCATGTAATAATATAGGGATTCTTCATAGAATCTGAGTGAATAAAAAGGTTTGCTCCTTTTCACAAAACCTGCCAATTAATTCTCTCAATGAACCAGGTAATTTTTTTCAGCCTCCATAAACTACTTCCTCTAGTTAACTCCATTTCTGAGTATGTTTTTACAGAAAATATGGAAATCATTTACCGCTATTTTCTTCTTTATTTATTTTTCAATTTCCCAATATCACCTACAGATTTGGGAAGGGCCTGACGGGCTCCCATAAAAATACCAACTAGCCCTTCCCCTACATACCTTTTTCAGGATCAGCTAAAGATAGTTATAACTGCACTAATATATTGGTAAATCACAACCTTGCCTATAGTTCAAAGATAACAGGGTTACATTCCATCCAATAGCTTCAATACCCAGTGACAGTTCTAGCTTGTGATTCTTGCTATAGAATTTTCATCATTTGTCAAATGATGAAACACTTAGAAGATAAATACTATGAAAAATAAATTTGTTTTTATTATGTAAAAAAAAATATTTCAGGACCTACAGTAGTGGCCAAAATTGTGGAAACCTTTTGGGAAAAGTGTTTGATGGCTAATAACACTTTTTTTTTTTTTTTTTTGGAGTTTCAAGATAATTATATTCCACTTCTGGAATGTCCTGGGAATAACCCAGACCTTAACCTAATTGAAAATCTATGGAGCTGACTAAAGAAGTGACCCAGCAATAAAACCCAGTTAATAGAAGCAATTCTTCAATCTTGGTTTCACATTATAACAGCTGCAGAACTAAAAGATTTGGTTCACTCCATGGGAAGACGTTGTATGGCCATAATTCATGCTAAACGTTACCCAACTAAGTATTAACTGACGTGATGATTTTTGTATATCTCATTTTTTCTACGTGTTTCACTTTTCTTCTTCATACTGTAACTGCTATTCTAATAGTAAATCCTTCATAAAAGTTATTGCATTACATTCTTGATTAAATTATCTTTCCGTTTATATATGATGTTATGGTACTACTCCAAAACAAAAAGTGGTGTTATTAGCTAGTTTTAGAAAATACACTTTTCCAAAAAGGTTTCCACAATTTTGGCCACTACTGCAGTTAAGATAATAGCCTGTGTGCAGTGAGACGGGGCTTAATCCTCCCATCTAAACCGAAGGTCTTATAAAAACCAATCTCCTCTCTATTGCAGGTACAAGTAACACATGGGGCTAGTGGGCCACTTGAAGGCACAGAGCAGGCTTTCTCCTCAGTCTGCACAAGCAAATGATGCTGGTAAAAGCAGACCGAACTATTAAACATTATAATTAAATACAGGTAGTCCTCGACTTACAACAGTTCGTTTAGTGACCATTCTAAGTTACAACGGCACTGAAAAAAGTGACTTATGACTGTTTTTCACACAACTGCTTCAGCATCCCCGTGGTCATGTGACCAAATTCAGACGCTTGGCAACCGACTCATATTTATAATGGGTGCAGTGCCTCAGGGTTCACTAACCACATTTTGCAACCTTCTGATAAGCAAGGTCAATGGGGAAGCAAGATTCACTTAACAACTGGGAGCAATAAGCTGACTTTGTATAAATATACAAAAGTATGAAGGCTATTGCTTAACGCATTGTAAGCCGCCCTGAGTCTCCGGAGAAGGGCGGCAATCAATCAAAATTAAAAAAAAAACTGTTGTCACTAACTTGACAACTGCAGTGATTCAACTTAACAACTGCGGCAAGAACGGACGTAAAACGGGGCAAAATTCACTTAACGAGTGTCTGACTTAAGCAACAGAAATTTTGGGCTCAATTGTGGTCGTAAGCTGATGATTGCCTGTAGCACTATCAGTATTTCAATGAAACTATTATTAACAGAGTTTATAAAACAGGTTGTACCTTGGATAAGTTTCTGAAGTGATATAGACTGCATCCTGAGCTGATGCCGATGAAGAGAATGCAATAAAATTCCCATTTTGTAATGGCAGAAGCTCCAATCCAATAAGTTCACTATAATTTCCATCGCCAAGCACAAACTCTAGGATACAAAGTTTTTCATCGGCAGATCCCTTATGCTCAGATTTCCTTAACACGTGACGTACTGTTCCCGGAGTCACTTTCTTGACAGCTTTTATACCCAAAATCACAAGACTGATTGCATTAGCAATATTATCTGGCACTTTGGCAACCTCTTTTCCTGATTCCTGAAGGTACTTTAACACAGCTTGGGTAGATTCCAAACTCTCATCCATTTCTGAAAAATATACCTCCTCTACCTTCACCCAGTTGCCACTGATGGAATAAATAACTTTGTCCTGGAATAACTTTTTCAGAAGAGGTTCTATAATTGGCTGCCAATGAACTTTTGTTGTATTTTTTTGGGGCCACAATCTGTAAATTAGCTCAGCTGACAAAGGAAAATCTGAATTTGTTTCCGTTTCCATTTGCTTAATAGCTTCCAGTATCAAAGTTGCATAGGCCTCAGGGACCACGTTGGCTACAAGAAGTTCATTCCACAAGGCTGCTGGATCTCGCCACTGATCAAGTTCTCGCCATTTTATACTTCTTCTGTTGTCTGTTAGACCAAAAAACCCACTAACATGAACCGGCAAGCCAGTCTTACTTTCCTCACCAGGAGGTAATGGAAGGAAACAAAATGCTCTTCCTGATAATTGGGCCTCGGCTCCTTTTTCTTCTCCGCTGCTTGATAAAGACATGGCTATGCCAATAGTTGGGATATATTTCAAGTCATCCGCCAAGCAGTCCAATTCATTACATATCCCTCGTCCGCCAACACTGTTACATACCAACCAAGATGTCTTTTGTGCATCTTTAATGCTCTCATCTTCTAAAACTATGTTTATATGGTACGTCACGCATGTTATACTATTACTTGGAATGCCTTTACAATACTGGTTTATTGCACTTCCCAAAATTTTGATAGAGTTGGGTCTTTCATGCTTCAAAGCCTTGTTTTCACTGGCTGTAACTCTAAAAATAAGCCGCTCGGCTCCATCAGCCTCTCTAACGTGTAAGGAGACATCTTGCACGCTTTTAAGGAATAGAAGAACTGTATCGGCATCCGCTCTGAATGAATCAAACAATTCTAGAATTTTATCCTTATTGTATAGATTGCTACTCAGTTGGGAAGGCTGCTGGCGAAGAGGAAAACGAAAGAAGGTGCCAGGGAAATGCCCGTTTTTGAAGGTTTCCTTTGTGCTTCCAAACACACCAACAAATGGTGTAAATTGGTCTGTTAGTTCGTTGATTTCTTTGATGTCATCTTTCAAGTTCCAACACTGGCCTGACTCAGAAGGTCCAAAAAGTTTTTGATGAGGATCCAACACTCCAATTTGGTCACCACTGAATATACTAGGAACATCTACAAGATAAAAGCAGATATATGTACTTAGATGTCTGCATTAAGTACAAATATAAACACTTTGAAGCTTTAGGGCCCCCCCTCCTCCTCTTTCTTTTCTTATCCAACACACCTTCCTCCTTCTATTTTTCCCAAACTAACCATCCTGTGAGATGAGATAAACTGAGAAAGTGACTAGCCCAAGGTCACCCAGCTGGCTTTCTTTCATAGCTAAGGCAGGACTTGAATTCATAACCTCTTGCTTTCTAGCCTGGTACCTTAACCATTAGACCATACTAGTTCTAACACCATTAAGAATGACAAAACAATTCAAAAGCCATATCTCCCTATCCCTTTTTTTTAAACTATGTGCCACAACTAGCAACCTACAGATAGCTTTTCTTCATGAAGATCTATTCCTAATCTGGTCTCTCAGTTCTTCGAATGGTCTAGACATCTTCTAATTTCACTCTGATTTTAAAGAGATCTTCTGATGGGCTACGACTTCAGTAACAGAGTGGTCAATGCCTGGAATGCACTACCTGACTCTGTGGTTTCTTCCCCAAATCCCCAAAACTTTAATCTTAGACTGTCTTTGTCAACCTCACCCCATTCCTAAGAGGTCTTTAAGGGGCATGCATAAATGCATCAGTGTGCCTACCATTCCTGTCCTAATGTTCCCTTTTATTCATATCCATTTCATGTATTCATAACCATGTTTATACTTGTATCTGTTATCAAATACATGCTTGACGAAATAAATAAATAAATAAATAAATGTTTTTCTTATTAAATTCATGTTAAAACAAACTTTAAAAAAAGAAAACCAGAGCATACTTCCTTTGGGATCGTCCGCTTCCATTGCCTGTCAGAGCCGCCTTCACAGCGGAATGGCGGCTCGAAAAAACTCCGTTTCCAAGAGGAAACGGAGATAGAGCCGGCAGGGGTGGGTAGAACTCTCTGCAGAGTCCCAAAAGTTTTTTTTTTACTTTTGGGACGGAGCAGATGAGAAGCCCCATATCCCCTGCCGCTGCTCCGGGCTTTGGGAGACCTCTGCTTATGCAGAGCCAGGCGTCAAGAGCAAGCCTGCAAATTTAACAGAATAATCAAAGAAAAGGCGAGCTGGACCCTTAATACTGAATCGCAAGTATTTTACCCTTTAAAAAACTATTTAAGAGAAAAGATGAGAGGAAAGGGGGAAAAAGAGTCTTTTAAAATGGCGTCTGCCGTGGCTGGAGAAGGGCTGAAAGTTGCGGCTTGAAGAGAGGCTGAAAGGGAAAGTCCTTCCGTTTTCTATTACAAAGTAGCGGAATGAATACTTTTGGCCGTAATTGAGGCAAAACCTCACTCCCACTCTTGCTTTTTTTTTCTTTTTTTTTTTTCTTGGGGATCTGATATTGATCTTGGTTGGAAACAAGCTTTTTTTTTCTCTCTTTTCCACTAAATCTTGTCTGTGTGGGAAATGGCACCGGGACTCACACAGCTAGACAAACGGGGGGGGGGGGGGGGATCTCCCCCATTAATAAATTACACCAACAAGTTTTAACTCTCCAGTGTCAGAAACCTGATTTTAATATAATAGAATTTCTTCTTGAAGAGATTGTAAGAAGGGATGAGATTGTGAACCAGCAACTCGAAAAATTTAAGCAGGAAATTAAAGAAATTGGTGAACTGGTGAAATCAAAGTTTGACTTTTTGAATCGAAAGATTTTAAAAACAGCTAATGGTTTATCAGACTTTCTGATTCGGGTGGATGCAAAGACTAAATTATTAGAGTCTAAAATGAAGGAAACTGAGGAGAATTTGGATGACATGATTCAAAAAATTAAAAAGGATTTGGTAAACATTCAGGATAATAGCTCAGAAGACAAACCTAAAATGGAGGTTGACCAAAAGACTGGTAATGAAGAAAATGTGCAACAGAGGATTGAAAGAGAAGTTTTAATGATTCAATATAATTTTACAGAATATGCAATTAGACTGAGAGGTTTGCAGGAAAATAATAGAGATGACTTAAGGAAAATATCTTCTGAAATTCTGGCTGGGATTTTAAAGGTTCAACCTGATGAAGTGTATTGCAGGATTGATAGAATTTACAGAATAAACTCCTGGTTGGCAAAGCAAAGGCAATTGTCTAGAGATGTGGTGATCTATTTTACAGATAAAGAAATTAGGAATAATATTGTGCAGAACTCTTTTAATTCTACTTTGCAATTTCATGGAAGAAAGATTTGGATTTTTAAGGAGCTCCCGACTAAGATGTTAATGGAGAGGAAGAAATTTGGCTTTCTAGTGACTGAGTTAAAAAAAAGAAATATCCTATTTAGGTGGAATGCCCCAGTTGGTTTAATATTGAGACACCAAGGAGTAAGATATCAATTGAACACAGTTGAAAAAGCGGAAGAATTTTATCAAAAAATTTTAAAAATGAATTTAACATCTTTAGGCATAATACAGGATAAGCAAAAGGAGTTGGAAACAAAAAGAAAATACCAAATTACAGAGGCTGTGGTGGATAAGTTGTCTTTGGACTCTCTGGATACCCCAGCTGGACTGTCTATAAATAAGAGAGCAGTGTCATCCGACTCCAATGTGATGAACCATCAAGTCACAGACAAGTGCGCAAATCAACCAGTTGATATACAAGTGATGGAGAAGAAAGATGAGATGATAAAACTAACCCAACAAGATCAATTCACAAAGCAGAATGAAAATCGATCAGCTGATATACAAGTGGTAGGCACGAAACGAGGATGGAAATTCAACCCGCAAAAGAAAAAGAAAAGAAATAGATCTTATAGAAACAGCAATTTCTAAACCAAGCAACAGTGAAGCCAGGGACTTTAAAAAATGAATGAACATCTGAAAAGATAGTGGAGGCGAACAATTGTTTAATACTATCCTGAGGATTGTGGCAGGTCTCTGTAATGCCGTGATTTTGGGATGTGAAAAGAGCCTTACCTTGTTGGATTTGAATTATCTACTCTGGATTTCTTTTACTGGTGAATATATTATGATTATTTTGAGTTACAAGGCAAGAGAGTCACGCTGGGGCATGCAGAAGATCTGGTTGTTACCCATTAGGATGATGGGAATCAACAATCCTGATGAATACCACAACTATAACTATATGGATATAATTATAATGTCACTCGGGTGGTTGTTTTTACTTTTATATATACACGAGGATATCTACTACTGATGGGGGCAGAAGATGATTGAAGATTTTGAACAAACTGTTGCACCAGCATGTTATTTTACCCTATTATGGGTGATGGATTTAACGATCCAGTGGAAAGACATCAAAGAAGATATTATATGGATTATAAATTTAAAGTTATTGTCTTTTTTTTTTTTTAAATGGAATGCATATATAGATATGTGTATATTTTAGTAAAGTGGGCAGTGGGTTATATTTAGAATTGTATTGTATGATTTTGTAGGAATTGAAGGGTTGAAATAGGTTAGTTTACTGATTGATTAGTCTAAGAAAAAGGATCCTTAAGTCATATATTTAGGGGAGTGGAGGAATTGGATAGAACTGAATAAACGTTAAATTTGGATGTAGGGAGAAGGCTGCTTTAAAATGTTATATTAATATATATAAAAGATTAAATGTTAAATTGTAATAATACACTATAAATTTAGGGGAGGAGAAAAAGGGCAGATTATCGTAAAAATGGGAGTTATAAGAATAATATGCTAAGGGTCAGTATTCTGAGGAGGGAGTAAGGGAAAGGAAAGATATTATGTATGTAATTAGTTATGAAATAGCCTATTGTTGTGAAGAAGTCATGGGGGGGATGGGTGGTGGTGGGGGTTAGGGAAGAGGGGGGGGGAAAGGGGGAAAAACTTGTATTTGAAAACTTTTTCAATAAAAAAAAAAAAAAGAAAACCAGAGCAAATCCCAGTGCATACAGAAATAATGTGTCTTAATGTTAATTCTAAAGCATTCAAAAATATATTTGCAAATACCAGTAATGTGGTAAACTGAATTAAAACCAATTCCAAATCTCCCCACTTTGAGTGGATCATCTTTTTTCCTGCTCCTTGCTATCTCTTGAATGCCATGCCAGTCCTCAGGAGTGAAAACAGCATTGTTGTACACATAAAGTGCAGGACCTAGAGAGGGGAAAAAGCAACATTCACTCAACAATGTTATGTTACCAATGCAGCATAAGATATTTCAACAATGTGCAAATTTTACAAGCTGTGAAAAATAAATTTTGCAATGGCAAGAGTTACTTTGGGCTTCTTGCCTTCTAGTAAAAACCCAATGTAAGATTCTTCCGTCAGACCAAAAATGGAGTTAGAAGAAGTATAACTAACTTGTTACATATATCTCAAAGGGAATTATAATACAATTGCCTATGAGCTTCTGTTTCAATATTACTGTCTTTCACGAATGAAGGCGAATATGTGTCCCAGAATAATGTTGCAGGATCCAATCTGGGTTGGTCACTGGAACCACAAGTTTTGTCTTCTGAGCTTTTGGACTTGTGCTGGAACCCATCCCCAAGGAACTTCTCTTGCTATCTTTACGAGCAGAGCCCTCCCACATAAGGAATTTTACAATTTGCTATGATGATGCAAGAACACAGATAATTCAGACATGAAATTAAGAGTTGAAAAAGAGATCTTACCCTGATACTGAGCCATGTCTTTAGACCAGAGGCTCTCTGTTCCATATTGAGTTTCATCATAGAGAAACCTAACTTCTGTAGCCCCAGCATCCTCTGCATTCTGAATTAATTCCTGGAAACAGAATGGAACAAATATTACGTTAAAATATTCTAATTCATATTAATCGAAAGCTCAGTTGATTAGAGTACTACAGTTGTGACGCAGGGACAAAGATGAAGAAGCAAGGTTGCAAAACACACTTACGCTAAAATTGTATTCAAATTACAAATAGGCACTTCTTTTGTCAAAGGCAATGATGACACATTTGGAAAAGTATTTTACCTCAGATTAATGACTGAGTGATTAAATGATTGGTTTGGAGCTGGAATTGCAAGACAGTTTGTAACTTTAAAAAAAGGTAGCCCTTGATCTCAATCTTGTAATCTAAAAATTATAAAAGGAAAAGGAATGCACAGGAAAAAAGAAAGCAAGAATATTCAGGTACTTAATCATGCATCACAGAAGAATAATAGATTTGAAAGGTCAGTTAGATTGCTGAATCAAACTCCATGCTCCACAATTTGTATTAAAATATCCACAACACATTTATCCACTAAGGCTAACTAAAGTGTTTAGAGGGATGATTTTAAAAGCAACCACTGAACACCCTTCCTCCAAAAGAAAAAAACACAAACACCCCTCCCCCCTATCTTCTTGAATACTTACTGTAGATCAGTGTTTTTCAAACTAGGCAACAAACCACCTGGCTAGGGAATTCTGAGAGTCCACACATCTTAAAGTTGCCAAGTTAAAAATACACTGGTGTACATACCGTGAGGTCTTCCCTTCATCATCTGAAGATACACATACATGAACCCAAAACCTTTTCAACCAAGACTGCTGCCAAAGCAAAATAGGTTTGGACAGATATTTTGATCACACTTGGATAACTGGTTTCACTGATAAACTGATCTTTCTGCTATAAAATATTCTACAACTTCCAGCTGGAATTTGCTTTACTATAATTTAAACTGTGCTATACCCTGTCCTTTAGGATGACAAATAATATTTTTTGGCTATCTGGTAAGAATCAGTTTAAGGATATTAATCTGGAACTGCATCTACATAGAGGGAAATAGGCTCTGTTTTAGGCCCAGTACTCTTCAACATCTTCACCAAGACTTGGACAAGGATATAGATGGGGAATTCATCAAATTTGCAGATTACACCAAGCTGGCAGGAGTAGCCAACACTCTAGAAGATAGGCTTAAGATACAGAAGGATCTTGACAGAGTCGAACATTTATTTATTTATTTTTATTTATTATCAAATTTATATACCGCCCTTCTCCCGAAGGACCCAGGACGGTATACAGCCAAAGTAAAAAACATAGATACAAACATTAAAATACAGTTAAAAAGATATATATACGCTTGGCCCCATAATTAAAAGAACAATAACAAACCTATTAAAAACATTTTAAAAAGTGTTAAGCTAGCCCAATTTGCTGAAAAAGAAAGGTCTTCAGGGCACGGCGGAAGGCACCGAGGTCATGAATTCTTCGTATAGCTGGGGGCAGTTGATTCCAGAGGGCAGATGCCCCCACAGAGAAGGCCCTCCCCCTGGGGGCCACCAGTCTACATTGCTTGGCCGATGGCACCCTGAGGAGGCCCTCTCTGTGGGAGTGCACAGGTCGGTGGGAGGCCATTGGTAGCAGCAGGCGGTCTCAAAGATATCCAGGTCCTATGCCATGGAGCGCTTTAAAGGTGATAACCAACACCTTGAAGCGCACCCGGAAGACCACTGGGAGCCAGTGCAGCTCACGGAGAGGTGTTATGTGGGAGCACCATGCAGCTCCCGTAACTACACGCGCGGCCGCATTCTGGACCAGAACATTGGGCGCTATCTAACAAAATGAAATTCAATGGTGAAAAAAGTAAGGTTCTGCATTTTTGCAAGAAAAACAAAATGCACAGGTACAATATATGTGGTACCTTGCTCAATAGTAGTAACTGTGAGAGGGATCTTGGAGTCCTAGTGCACAACCATTTAAATATGAACCAGCAGTGTGCAGCAGCTGCCAAAAAAGCCAACACAGTCCTGGGCTGCATAAACAGAGGGATAGAGTCAAGATCACATGAAGTGTTAATACCACTTTATAATGCCTTGGTAAGGCCATACTGCATTCAGTTTTGGTCGCCACGATATAAAAAAGATGTGGAGACTCTAGAAAGAGTGCAGAGAAGAGCAACAAAGATGATTAGGGGCCTGGAGGCTAAAACAAGGGAAGAACGGTTGCAGGAACTGGGTATGTCTAGTTTAATGAAAAAAATAACTAGGGGAGACATAATAGCAATGTTCTAATATCTGAGGGGATGCCACAAAGAAGAGAGAGTCAAGCTAGGGTAAGACAAGAAGCAATGAGTGGAAACAAATCAAGGAGAGAAGCAACTTAGAACTAAGGAGAAATTTCCTGATAGTTAGAACAATTAATCAGTGGAACAACTTGCCTCCAGAAGTTGTGAATGCTCCAACACTGGAAGTTTTTAAGAAGATGTTGCATAACCATTTGTCTGAAGTGGTGTAGGGTTTCTTGCCTAAGCAGGGGGTTGGACTAGAAGACCTCCAAGGTCCCTTCCAACTCTGTTATTCTATTCTATTCTAACTAATCACAACTTTAGGCAAAACCCTACGGAAGGTCAGTGTTGGCACTACCTTTATCTTCTCTCTTTGCCACAACCTGGATCAAATACTTTTGATTAGCATTTCAAATTCTTTTGCTTCTTATCAAAACATTTAGGTGTGGAAAAAGGTTGTTTATACCTTCCCTTTATAATTCAGCTTCTATATTTAAAGTAAACGTTCATATGAAACAATATTCTTTATTGACAAATCAGTAAGTTATGATTCTCAAAATTATGTTATGAAATTTTAGTACCAAATTTTAGGTATGCAAATAATAGCTAGTTCTATGGGGAAAATGTATTTATAAATCTATCTGGGATACACAGTTCCATTCAGGTTCTGCCTCTGCACAGCTAGTGAATTTGCTGTGGTATCACAACATGCCATGATTTATCAAGATGGAAAAGACAGGAGTAAGTCTCAGCTCCCTGTTCCTTTTAGCATTATTGCTATTTTTTTAAATTTAACAATCATCTAGAATTCTAAAACTAATATCCTTTAGTCTATGCCCATTTCACTACAATTTTTGGGAAATAGTAGAAACACTGGACTGACAAACAATATTACATAACTAACAAAACAACAACAATATTAGATGATAGGTACAATACTTTTAATTACCTTAAGAATTTGCCCTCCTTCTGGGTATCTTCTTAAAATATCTTTAAGGAAATCAACAAGTGGAGGAGTGGTTTGCCCAAAGCGACCTAAATAAAATAAAATAAAACTGGTACTCCTGCAGTTGAAATACTGGAAAATATACTTTTCATTACAGAATTGGTTTCAGATGTTTAAAGGAAGAATCTCAGTAACAGCTTACTCTCACTTACTGGTAGCTGTTCTGTGAAAAGGCAGGTTAAAAATCAAGTAAATAGTAATAACAATCAGAGAATTAAAATTAAATGTATAAACAAAAGTGAAAAGGGGCATATCCCTTTAAATCCCAAATCTAGTTCCATATTATGAGGACATGAGAGTTCTTGTAGCTCTCATAAGCACTTATGAATCAAAGCCAAGTAAATGGAAGGCCTCGTCTTAATTTTTCATATTGCTTCAGAGGCACTACTGTATGAAATGTATTTATTTGTGGGGATTAAAAATAGAAGGACCAAACCCAGATACATTTTATAAAGGATAGCCAGTGCAAACATCTCCCCAGAGAAATCCAATTTTGAAACCTGCACAGAAATAGGACACAGTAACATCTGCACTCCTTACAAAAAGCTACGGCCTGTAAAGCCATAGTTTCTTAAAAACGCCAGAAAGAGCAAATATTAAAGATGAATAAAGTATCTGTAGCTTATTTTGTCAAGTCCAGATTTATATTCTTTTTTTAAAAATGGAAATTGCATTTATACTTCTTAGGGTTGATTGGCGTAGCACAAGAGCAAAGTAGAAATAAGATGGAAAATCACAAATCTAAGTGCCCATATTTGTATAAATTGCTTTGCTATAGGAGCAGTACATAAGCCAAGATAACTATGGCCTCAAACTAGTTTACTATCCTAAAATGAACCATGTACATTATGGGTTTATGTGATGTACAAATCCAATCTCATAAGCACATATAGGACAAGTACTTTTGTATGGGCACCTGAAAATTTTATATTGGTTGTGACAAAGATTTTTTTTTGTAAGATGTTACATATGAATAGCAATATCAAACTAAATACATGCTCCTGAAACAGAATAAAGGTATTGCTAGAATTTGAGATATTTATTTCTATCTCAAATTACTAACAAATCAATTTCATTTACAATACACAATGTCTACTGTATTTTTTCATTAGAATATTTCAATTTTTAAAAATACAAATACTAGAAAAACATGAATAAGGAAAAATGAACAGGTAAAGAAATGAATAGTTAGCATATTATAATTTACTATACCTCCTCCTTTTAAGCCCTTGGACAAAAGATTTAGAAATACATGATTCTGAGAAGACTGAAGGTTCCCAACTGTGACCCAATCAAACAACTACAAGAAAAAGAATATTATTTAACGTTCTATGTTCCTAAATAAGCATCAACAATTAATTACTTTATATGATACCAATCAAGAAATGGCTACAGTTACCAAATGCCACCTCAAAAAAATCATTGAGATGTAGAATATTATATGCTGATAAAAAAAAGACAATCACAACTTTTATTGCCTATGTTGTGAAGCAACAAGCCCATTAATAAGATAGAAATGTTCAATATGGGGGGGGGGTCTTCAACATAATCATAATTAAGCCAAACGTTCTGTTGTGAAGCAAGAAGTTGTTAAATGAATTTTGCCTCACTTTACGATCTTTCTTGACACAGTTAAGTGAATCACTGCAGTTGCTAAGTTAGTAACACGGTTGTTAAATGAATCTGGCTTCCCCATTAACTTTGTCAGAAAGTCCCAAAAGGTGATCACATGACCACAGGACACTGCAATCATCATAAATACATGCCAGTTGCCAAGCATCCGAATTTTTGTCATGTGACCATGAGGATGCTGTAATGGTCATATCTTTAAAAAACAGTCATAAGTTACGTTTTCGAGTGCCGTTGTAACTTTGAACAGTCACTAAGTAGTGGGTTACCAGAAATTATTACTGTTAGTTTCACTAAACAAATGGTTGCAAGTTAAGGATTACTTGTATTCAGTTTCACATTCAGTTATGACCCTAATGCAGCATCCACATTACAGTCATAAATTGTAATGATCATAAAGTGATTGACCTCATTTTACGTTTTTTTAAGGTGGTTGTTAAGCAAAAAGCTGCGGCTGCAAGTGGAAACACTACAGTTGTTAAGCAAACCCTTTGTTCACTATGTTGTGCTTTTGCCAAAAACTGGAAATGCTGGTTTTTCAGCAAAACTATCATAAAACAAGGTGAAGGATGTTGCAAACAGCCATAAATGCGACCATGGTGCCAAGGGCAGACATGTGACTGCAGGTAGCATTGGAACTTCTTCCTTACCTCTCTTCCCTGGTAGAACAGAGACTGCTCAGCGACTGGAAAACCCGTCTCAAGATAAATTAATTCTTTTATGGCTCCCAGATGTGTTGAATAAGGTACCTCAAAGGTTCTGCAACCCACATAATCATGAAGAACAATCACTGTGATTGACCTTAATAAACAAGAAAGAAATAGATAGTATCAGATTAAAGGCTCATTGAATACAGCACTGTGAACAAATCAAATTTATAAGCTTCCCAAAGTCTTTGCAAAGTTAGTAAATTGGGTTTTTGCTATTTAACCCTCAATGCATAATTCTTTTATATTAATATCCATGGAAACCCATATGATATTAATTTCTGGTTGCTATAAATTTTAGGTATGAACTATGTTTTTAAAAAACATATTTTTTTCATCAGTTCCGAAGTCAATTACATTCAATCATACATTTTAATTTTATGAGATAATTAAGTTAATTATAACTTAATTAAAACTTTACGTTTATGAGATAATACAAATTTATCATGTGTGCTTTCATAGAATTGAGGAGAGCAGAGCAACTGACAAAATGTTAAATGAGACCATGTTCCTTTTATTATGTCATTTTATGCAATGGCTATCTCTTGTTCTAGATACTTTTGTTTCTGTAATCTTTCTCAGAACTTATCAATAATTGTAAGATTTATCTACTTAACCCAAACAAAATATTTTTCTATTTCTACTTTTGTAATAGATAATTTGATATTTTATTGAGACATCTATATTTGCATTGGTTTACTAAGCGATTTTAATTTTCTTTGAAAGAACTGTATTCCAAATCTACTGTAACCATATTTTTCCATTTCATATATCCTTCAGCTTAATCCTTTCTAAACTTGGGATTTAATGGTATGTCAATATATAACAGCGATTAGACAACCCATACTCCATTGGGTCTTTTCAGAGGTATTTCCTCACCTAAATAGAGAAACAGAATGACCATGGTAGGTAAAAAAACAGTGGGAATTTCCTTGTGGGAAATTAGTAAGGAGTATTGGAAATCCATCCTTCCTTCCTTCCTTCTTCTCTCCCTCCCTTTCTTCCCACTTCCTATTAGGCAGCGAAGTGGCTGCTGCTGAGTGGGGGAATGAGCAAGGAATTGAGAGAGTGGCTGGGAAACTGTCACAGAATGTTGAAAATGATTGTGTCATTCCAGCAGCAGCCAGTAGCACTAAAGCAGTCACAACTTTCCTTAATTTCATTCCCTTGAGAGTCATGAGTGCCAGATTTTGGGTGCATTCTGTAGATTAACCCATTTGAGGTACCTTTCTTAAAGAAATTGTTGCCCTATGATGCACCATTTCACCCAGGTAAAAACTATGAGAACAGTTTTAGTAGTGTGTGTGTGTGTGTACGTATGTATGTGCGTATGATATTGATACACACACACATACATATATATATAGATATATACACTCAGCCATATCCCATAATTTTAAATATAGCACACCAAGGATATATTCTAAATAATCATGGTGTTTGCTGCTTTAAAATTCAAAAATTCCCTATCTCCTATTCATTCATTCATGCATACATGCATTCAATTTATTGACTGCTTATCTTACCACAATAACTCAGGAAAGTTCACAATATTAAAAAGCAGTGAGCAGGGGGTTGGACTAGAAGATCTCCAAGGTCACTTCCCTTCTATTCTGCAAAATCTATACACAATACTCTATTTATTATATTTCTTTCCCCTCAATTTTCTATAAACTGAACTACAGCTAAAAGATCTTTTTCCTAACTCTTTACAAAAGTCTGAACAATATGGGGTAGTAAGGAAATATTGAACTTAATAAATTGCCTGCAATTATAGATAACAAGGCATTATGTGCAGATAACTGAGTAGACTAACAAAAACAAACAAACAGAATGCTTGTGTTCTCCACCTAACACAGAAATGTCTTAAGTGGCCTGGGGAAGGAAAACATTAATTTCCCTGCCCAACAATGTAAGAAATGAAGCAAACAATTGCAGGAGATAAGAACCAAGTGTTTTTCTTAAAACACCTCAGCAAGCTACTAAAAATTGGCAACCTGTTGAAATTACAGCATTTAAAAGTATGCAATGTAACCATAAATCTTCAGCCAGTCAAAATAATAATAAAGAAAAGCCCAATGTTTACTGTATTATGATGAGAAGGAAGCAAAATCAAAGGTGAAAAATAAACCACTGCAATACCAGTGAAAGAATACCAATCAATAATGATTAGATTACTAAGAAAATATTTTGAGGAGCCTTATTATATTTGAGTGGAACACATTTCACATTTAGGTCACAACCACAGAAAATAGGAGTCAAGACAGCCCGTTATATTATATTATATTATATTATATTATATTATATTATATTATATTATATTATATTATATTATATTATATTATTATATTATATATTATATTATATTATATTATATTATATTATATTATATTATATTATATTATATTATATTATATTATATTATATTATATATATATAATATGTGTATAGTTAATATTTCAGGTTTCTTCCCGTGTAATTGTGGATATATCCCTAAAAGGGTAGAAGCGACGTTTCGACAGAATCTCATCTGCCATCATCAGGCTTAATCATCATCATCATAAGCCTGATGATGGCAGATGAGATTCTGTCGAAACGTCGCTTCTACCCTTTTAGGGATATATCCACAATTACACGGGAAGAAACCCGAAATATTAACTATACACACATATATACCCGTGAAAACTTACATAAACATATATATCATATATATATATATATATATATATATACATTTTATTTATTTATTTATTTATTTATTTATGCAATTTCTGCAATTTATATGCCCCCCTATCTCCGAGGACTCAGGGCGGCTCACAACAGTAAAAATGCATAATTCCTCATTAAAAGCAATATAAAATTAAAATTCCAATTTAAAACAATTTAAAATTCATTTAAAAACTCCCCCTCAGTCCAGGCTGCGGAACAACCAGGTCTTCAAATCGCGGCGGAACGAGCAAAGGTCAGGGGCCATCCGGAGCTCCAAAGGAAGTTGATTCCAGAGGGTGGGTGTGACCACAGAGAAAGCTCTCTCCCTGGGGGTCGCCAGCCGACACTGTCTGGCTGACGGCACCCTGAGGAGGCCCTGTCTGTGGGAACCCACCGGGCGATTGGGGTTTGTCGCTGGCTGCAGAGGATCTGACAAATATCCCGGGCCTAGGCCATGAAGGGCTTTGTAGGTGATAACCAGCACCTTGAACCTCACCCGAAGGGCAACCGGTAATCAATGCAAGTTGCGCAGGAGGGGTGTAACATGGGAGTGTCGGGACGCTCCCATCATAACTCATGTGGCTGCATTCTGTACCAGCTGAAGCCTTTGAGTGGTTTTCAAGGGCAGCCCTAGGTAGAGAGCATTGCAGTAGTCAAGACAGGAGGTGACCAGCGCATGAGTAACGGTGCGTAGGGCATCTTGGTCCAAGTGTGTGTGTGTGTGTGTGTGTGTGTGTGTGTGTGTGTGTATATATATATATATATATATATATATATATATATATATATATATATACATACACAGTATATATACTATATTTTTGTTTGTTTCATAGATTATCAACACATTTGCCTCAATTTTACATTGTTTCCAAAACTTGTAACATCAAGGCATACATGAAATTAATGATAAATACATACATGTGTATGGGAAATATGTACTGAAAACACCGGGGGGGGGGGGGGAATTGTATAGGTAGGTCTTGACTCAGGACCACAATTGGGATCAGAATTTCCATTGCTAAGCAAGGTGGCTGTTAAGTAACTCATACTTGATTTGATGATCTTTTGTGCCACAGTTGTTAAGCGAATCACTGCAGCTGTTAAGTGAGTATTGCAGTTGTTAAGCAAATCCAGTTTCTCCCATTGACTTTGCTTGTCAAAAGCCAGCTGGGAAGGTGGCAAATGGCAACCACAAGACCCACATGGGATGCTACAACTGTTGTAAACACAGTGGTGGGTTGCCAAGCGCCTGAATTTTGATCATGTGACTGTGGAGACGCTGTAACAGTTCTCACACTGTGTGAGAACTTTTTTCAGTGTTGTTGTAGATTTGAACAGTTAGTAAACTAATAGTTGTTAAATGAAGGGCTACTGTAATATATTTACATGGGAAATTCAACAGCAAGCTATCAGTGTGGCACAGCGAACCAAGTACAAGTTTACCCTCAGCCTTTGAAGCCTATACTTTGAGCCAGATTCATTTTTCTGCTTAACATATTTCCTAGCAAGATGGTACAAATGTGTTCAGATTCTGTTCCATGAAGATGCTTTAGAGCCCACAGGGCTTAGACATAGTACCTGTCTGAAACCATTTAATGCAACCATATCTTTTCCCAGGACAATTTGGCAGGTACCAAACTGACACAACTGCTTTACAGAGTTGCATTTGCACTTCTGCACTGCACAGATCTATTTTCAGAGATTTTTGAGTGGGGGGAGGGGAAGTTACCTATTGCCTTAAGCAATAGGAAAAATGGGGTATAAATGCATCAAATAGGTCCTGTTGTATGGCTGCGTATGATTAACTGTCAGCTGACACAGTACATTTTTTCCGGTCTTTCAAGCAATTCTCATTCAATCCAAGTTTCTTTGCCATTACAAACACAAGAGGAATTTCTCTCAAACCTCTTGAGCACGCTTTCTGCTTTTCTGAGGATCACCGCTTGTCTCCTATTCTCCAGGAGTTTGCATTTATTCTTTACTCCAATCTGCAGAAGCATCATTAGGAGGGGAGTGGTAGAGTGCCAGGAGTGGCACTATCAGCTGAGTAACAATGAAGAGGTGGGTGTGGGCCTTTCACACCAGAATGTAAAATGTGATATGAGATAGATAGGTAGATAGATAGAAAGATAGATAGATAGACAGACAGACAGACAGACACACAAATATATATATACATACCCTGTTTCCCCCAAAATAAGACATCCCTTGATAATAAGCCCAATCGGGCTTTTGAGCGCATGGCAATAAGGCCAAGCGCTTATTTCAGAGTTCAAAAAAATATAAGACAGGGTCTTATTTTCAGGGAAACATGATATATACACATACATAAATTCACACACATATATATATACATATATTTATATATACATATACATACACACACCCATATATATACACATATACAGATATACATACATACACCCACACCCACATATATTCCTTTAATCCTACTGTACTAAGCATTCGTTGTAAAGATTCCGGGGAAACAAAACACAGAGTTATGAGGAGACCTTCTGGGCCACCCTAAAATCCAGTATATTTATATCAGGATATGTTTTGAGGCTTGAATCTACACCTTAAAATGGAAACGCTCAATGCAGATACGCACATATATCCCACCCTCTAAAGTGCTTCTTCCAGACAAATTCCCGGACAGCATTAGGACAGTTTAATTCCAAAAGAAGCCGAAAAGCACAAGATTAGCAACGGTTACAATAGCAAGCTGGGCAATAAAACTCCACTGTCACCCTTGTGTGTCACGTCGCCAACCAGAGGCGGCGCCCCGGTTTGGGGAACCTGCCGCAGGAAAACTGAGAAAACCCGGGGCTACGAAGCAAGCTATGGTTTATTTCCCACCCAGGACATCATCCTCCCGAGGAAACGCGGCTCCCATTGTAGCCGGGTAACGGCCATTCCCAAATTGCAGCAGCAGCAGCAGCAGCAGCAGCCACTCCCCGCCCCATTCAGCCGAGAGCCGCAGCGCCATC
The DNA here is from genome assembly GCA_022577455.1 of Arizona elegans. NCBI lineage: Eukaryota > Metazoa > Chordata > Lepidosauria > Squamata > Colubridae > Arizona > Arizona elegans. The sequence continues at coordinate 95,095,395 of JAKOOJ010000006.1, read as the reverse complement.
CTCGCGGGCGAGAGACGAGCTCCAGCCAAGGGGCGCCTGGAACGCGCCGGGGTCTCCAGCGGCTCTCCAAAACGGGACCCCAAGTGCGCGCCCACCCAGCTTCACTCACATGCCCTTCCAAGCTTCCTCGCCGGCCTCCTTGGCGGGCCGAGCCTCCTTTCTGTGACGGGGCAGGGCTGTTGAAAGTCACCGCGGCGCCCGCCTGCCTATCCGGAGGCAGGCTAAAAATCCGCTAGCCGCAGCATCGAGACAGGCCTCGCGCTTTCCTCCAGCCAGCGCCGCACCGCGCCACCGGTTCCGCACATGGGGAAAAGGAGAGACCGCCCTAAGAGGACGGACGGAGGGAGGCCGATGGCGGAGGGAGGGAGGGAGCAGAGTCTCTGCGGAAGGTGGGGGGAGAGCCGAAGGAGGGAGGGCCTGAGCACTAAAGGGTCAAACGGAGGGTGGCCCGGGAGAAGGAAAGGAGGAGCAGATGGCGTTGCCTTCGGCCTGCGACAGCTGCAGGGTTTGTAGCACTCAGCTCGCTGGGTGTGAAACGTGGAGGAATCCTGACCCCGATGTATCACGCTTCACACACACACACACACACACACAGAGAGAGAGAGAGAGAGAGAGAGAGAGAGAGGAGGGAGGAAGGAAGGAAGGAAGGACGGACAAACACACCTCCATACGTTTTGCCAGTTACTCATTTTCCCTCCACCACTGTGTGACTCCTGACCAGAGAGGGTACATACACAAATGCCCTAATCTTGTAAGGCCGTTGTTTTCTAAATAACAAAAGTGCATTTATTGAGTTTCTTGCTGAGCCAGATAGACAAAAAGAAGACCCCATCTCCACACCGCATTGTATTCATTCAGCTTGCAGAAAATGCAGAGAACTGTCTGTTAATAGGCATTGGGAAAGCTAAATTCTTCTGAAAGCTAAACTTACTTTATTTCCCAGTACAAAAGAGGGCTCTTTCTTGACTAGCGTGGGGTGAATCAACGTCTACAGGTTTAAAACCACTTTTTTATTTTTGCTTTTAGAATCTGCCAAGTATAATGTCACTTGGGGGAGTACTTATTTGCAGAACCATATCAATTAAAATGCAGCATAGCATGCAAAAATCAGTTGCTGTAAGTCTACACAGAAGTGTTGCTATTTTCAGTAAGCTTTCCCTTGCTATGTGCTTTTAAAAGAGCAGCTTTGAATTTATATTCTGTTCTATCAGACCTGCAATGTACATATATAAGAAAACAAATACAAGAAATTCTGAAGCCTTAAGCCCACCTCTGAAAGCATATATCCCTTTGAACCTTATATTGGAGCTATACTTCCTTTCATATTTGGAGTGCCTAAAAAGCTAGGTCTTAGTGGGAAAGTTGTGATGAACTGCCTATTCCCTAACGTTTTGATTTCAACATATGACAACAAAAACTGAGTTTCTAGACCTTTCTCTACTTTCTTAACCATGACAACTTTAAGGTATATAGACCTCAACTCCCAGAATTCCCCAGCAACACTGCTCTACTGTATTGTTATTCCACTACAGTATTTTGAATCTTACAGAAAAATAAAATTAAGACAATTACTACTCGTAGACTTAAAATGGAAGAATAAATAAAAAGTCATGTCATTTTATAATTCATACAAGAATTAAGATTGCAAACAAACCAAATAGTTGATCAGCTACTGTACCTTAGTCATGTTACTCAATGAATGAATATTTGATTTTCTACTTTTAACATTATTTCTAAGCATGTATTGGACTTACTGACAATACATATTTCGTCAGTTATATCTAACTGACTTCATAATTTTAAATCTCGAATAGTACCTAGCATTTTCAAAAGAAAAATTGAAATATTTCTTAGGTAAAGATTTCTTAGAACTCATTTATATACTATAATAAAAAGCTGTGTCTTTTATTTGTAATCTGGAATAATAGAACGTAAAGAATGTTAAATTATCAATAGAAGCAGAGGTGAAAGTGGTATTTAAGTAATTGAATCCACTCAATATGAAAGTATCAAAAGTCTGTAATATGTTTAACATTTGTTTCTAAATCAATTAAAAAATTATAAAATATTATTTGGCATTATTTTTGCAAAAACAATTAGCTAGAGACTAACTTTTTTTTAATTAAGAAAGGTTTGTATTGTCACACTTCAAATTTCTTTCAATAAAATAGTTTCCTCACAGTTGACATAGTGACCTTTCTTAATACAAATATACGTAAGGGAATTTAAGGAAATGGAATTGTATTTTCTAAGGTGGATTTTTTTTTCAAATCAGAAACATTGTAAACTGCAGTGAGATTTATTATGAGAACAAGTCACCATGCATTTCCTGCTTCCCTTGAATAAATGAAGTTTTAGAGCTTCTGCTTTATGAAAAGATTATTACCTAATCTTCCGTTCCTAACCACTCTCTCTCAATGGTAAGGAAATGAAGTAGGCCTAGGCTGCATTGCTTATGCTTTGTTTTCTATTTAGGCAAGGAAATACTAAGTGTTTGGTAGCTCTAGCAAGCTGTTCAGAGTAACTTCTCCAATCAGGAATGAATGAGCCACTTCTCTTTTAGCTCAGCTACTGTCTTCAGTGGGCTACACTGAAAATGTCACAATTTCCTATGCAAAATTTCTATGGTAAATACCTGTATCTGTTCTTCCCCATCTATTTCCCACTCTGACCTGAGATATAAATTATGAATGAGCTGTTTTGCAAGAAAGAAGGATATTTATGATACCTGGTTCCAACATCTGTTTTTACTTTTCATTGGCAGTTTGGAGATAACAGCACCAATAATTTGTAGATAGTGCCTGAGCTTCCTTAGAATAAAATCTGCATCCAGCCATCATCAATCTTGATAGAACGTGGTATGGCAACTGTTCACTAAACCTAGAAATCATTAAACAAATAGATCCACGCACTGTGTAAAACCCTGGTTTGTGGAATAAATCACAGTTTGCAGGGTTTACTAACCCCCTAGCCAATAAAGCATGCTTTTGAAACCACAAGAGATTTGAATCGCATTCCCAGCCAAAACCATACACACTGCATTAGGGCTTAGTTAATGCCGAAGCTCAATTCATGTTTAAAGTAATGCTTAATGCATTGATCAAAGGTAACTGTCTGGATTCTTAAATTTAAGAAGTGTTTGTAAAGAGTGCTAAAACATGAATTGCTCTACTTATTCTTCTCTCGGGGACAAGATACTTACAAGTAGTTGTACATATACAAATCCCAGATAACTATCATTACCAGGGGCAACAATTATGAAAGAATGCTGTTTAAAATTAAATTTCAGATGCAAACCAGTATTGAGCTGATTGATTGATTGACTGATTGATTGACTGATTGATTAAATGAAATGCAGGGTATATACCCATTTGAGATTGTTCCTCAAGCCCAGCCTTGTTATTATGTTTTGACATTTTAGCAGTAAGAAACTACTATTATACAATGATAGTTTGGCTGTTTCTTTATCTGCATCTATATGTAAATAGGTTTACTATCTGAGTCATCTACTTTGAGTGATTGTCTGGAAAGCAAACCAATAGCTCATCCTTTTGGAGCTCCTGTTTTATTTAATAGTTGCATAGCAGCATTTTGACAGGTGAAAATTGTGGAATAAAAGTATATGCCAAAATTCCATCATCAGGACAGCTAGCGAAGTGCAGGAGTTTAATGCTAAAATATTAGCCATTCCCAGTGCTGCTACAAGGATAACAGGATGGGATCAATTGTTTATTTAGTTGGGGTGTTAAGAGTCTCCCTCAAGCTAATTATTGTGGTTTATAAACCATGGTTTAGTGCAATAGGTGCAGCCACAGCAAGCTTGAATGCTTACTCTAGAATTTAAAAAAAATAAAAATTAGTTTTTCTCTTTTCTAATCCTTCATGCCATTTTGATAGATTCCCTCTCCCCTCCAAAGCATAACATTTCACTCCCACATTCATCTGATGAGTTGCTCCTTTAAGACTGGTTTAAATTAGCGTGTATAGCCAGTATGGTGGAAAAAACGCTGTGTTGAATCACCATCTTGAAACCCTACCAAGAACTGCAGCCAAGTACGGTGTAATTTTGTGGGTTTTAGCATAAAACCAAAGGAACCAATGGCCTTTTAAAAAGCATTTGCAATAACTTTGATTCTGAATGGCTGGGGCTGCTTGTTTGTTTAGGTTGTTTAATTGGAATCACCTCACAGAATAATCATCAGCAGGTGTTATTGGGCAAAACTATAAAGAATCAGATTAGGAAGAGCAGGATAAGATCTGCATAAACCTGAACAAATAATTGGGGCTTACTTATGCAGGCAACTCTACTGCAGCAAAGGACCTACAGCTGCAACAGTTAAGATTCTGCAGTGTTGGCAAGAAAATGCCAATGACTCAGCAACCACATTTGAATGTGAAATAATGCAATGCTATTATGGAACTTTTCATCCTATAGTGAATAATGTCCGTCTTTTAGTTGTTTATATATAATCCAAGTTTTTATGCCTCCTTAATGGATTTTTAATGCCACTGTTTTAAATATTTCATGCCTGTAGAAATGGAGAGTTCTGATGATGATTTAAGTTGCTATTTAAATCCAGAGTATCTATATGTTATTCAATATACTATCATAGATTGAAATAGCTATACGCAGCTTTCGGGTCTAAGAAAACTGTTTTGCTGAATACTGTCAGCTGGAGAACAACAAATAGGTTATTATCTTCAGGACTCTTTATGGAGTCACAGAACGATTTGGTTAGCCTCTGTACATGTGCTAGATTAAATACAAATAAGCCAAGATTCACATTTTATCAGTAATTTTTAATATTCTGGATATATAAACATCACTTAGAAACTTTCAAATTGTGACCTTTATTAAATTATATCTTTTATTTTATGTACATGAGAGCATATGCACCAAGACAAATTCCTTGTGTGTCCAATCATACTTGGCCAATAAAAATTCTGTTCTATTCTATTTTGCCAAAACAAACTTGTCTGCCACTCCAACATGGAAGGTTAACAAAATAATAGAATTGAAAGGGACCTTGGAAGTCTTCTAATCCCATACTCAAGCAGGAGACCCTGTACCATTCCATATAAGTGGCTACCCAGTCTCTTCTTAAAATCCTCCAGTGTTGGAGCACCCAGAACTTCTGAAGGCAAGTCATTCCACTGGTTAATTGTTCTCACTGTTAGGAAATTTCTCCTTAGTTCTAGGTTGCTTTTCTCTTTGATTAGTGTTTATCCATCGTTTCTTGTTCTGCCTTCTGATGCTTTGGAAAACAGGTTGACCCCAGTGGTGGGTTCCAACCGGCGTTACTACCGGTTCTCTTCATGCATGCGCTTTGCGCACAATCGAGTAGTTATGCAATTCACAATAATAAACAAGAGGAGAGGAAAAGCATTGGAAAATATGGAGACGGTGCTCAGGTTATGGATTGAATCAGTGGTGTGTGCCACTTAGCCTAATGCTGATCAAGAAAAAGGCTAAGAGCTAGTTCCATGACTTGCACCAGAAGACTGGTAAGGTACTGCTAAAAACACATTTGTTGCAAGCCATGGGGTGATTCCTGCATTTTAAGGCTCATACAAATCTGCATATCATGGAAATGAGTGGTAAGGCAGCAAATGCAGAAATGGATGTAGCCAGTGAGTTCCTGGAACCTTCAAGTAAATCATTGCAGAAGATGATTATATGCTCCACAAATATTCAGATGAAACAGGACTTTATTGGAATAACATGATAGACAACCTATATCAACTTGGGGGAGAAGATAATGCCAGGTTTTAAAGCAGCAAAGAATAGACTAATTGTGCTGTTAAGTGGCAATGCTTCTGATGACCTGAACAGCTACTAAAACAGCTGCTGTCTACGACTCCAAGAACCTGTGAGCTCTCAAGAACTTCTCAAAGACCTCACTTCCTGTTATGTGGAAGCCTAACAAGAAAGCTTGGGTCACCCTTCTCATCTCTGAAGACTAGTTCTTCCACCATCTTATCCTGGAATTGAAGAGCTGCTGCCACCACAAAAATTGAACTTCGAGGTTCTTCTTGTTTGAGATAATATTCTGGGCCATCCTTTTTCCTTGGACAATTTCCATCCAATTGTGAAGATTGTGTATCTGCCTCTGAATACTGCAGAGAATGATAGCAACCTTTTAAAAATATTCAGAAAAATGAAAATAAATGGATAGAGTCCAGTTTGTTGAACTTTGAAAGAATGAGGTAAGCTAGGTTTTGTACCTAATGCTACAATTATGTCTGAGATCAGAGAGATTATACAATGAGGTATTCATGTTGAGTCAATCTGTGCAACATATACATATTAGCAGACCACTGAGAATATAGAAGTTGTTCATTGCTGATTTAGTAATATAAAATACGGGATGGAAATTTAATTTCTTTGTAAAGAACTCTCTAAAGCTCAAGGAAGAGAGGAAGAATCTGGTATCCATCCATTCTAGTATTACCATGAGTAAGCAAATTTTATTGTTCTGACACATGCCTGATGCTAGCTTGTCTTTGTACTGACAGAATCAGTTTGCTTTCAGGCAAAGGCAGATTTTCCTCATTGCTTGCTTCCTGTGTTTGTCTAACTTGATGCCCTCCAGATGTGTTGGATCATCTCCTAGAATTTTTATTTTATTTTTATTTTATTAGTCATATTTCTATGCCACCCACTCTCCGAGGACTCTGGGCGGCTTACACCAAAGACAGTATCCTAAATAGCATATTGCCCCCAACAATCTGGGTCCTCATTTTACCCACCTTGGAAGAATGGAAGGCTGAGTCAACCTTGAGCCGGTGAGATTTGATCCGCTGATCTGCTGAACTAGCAGTCAGCTGAAGTAGCTGCAGTACTGCACCCTAACCACTGCGCCACCTCAGCTCTTCTTACTTGTGTAAGCATATCACCTTTGCTTTCTAGGAGATGAAGCAAAACCTTTCTGGACGGTCCAGGTTATGTGTATACTCTGTATACTAGAGATAGATGGCTTCCTTTTGGTGGTTGCAATTAATGTTTTGGGGGAGTTTAAGGACAGCAATGGACAAAGTAATGACGGAGCTGCATCCTGCACAAGGGCTGGGCTTAAAAACCACCAGTGTTCAGCCTACCTCAAGCTCAGAATAATTTTTACTATTTTCCGAATCTCAAAATGGCAGGAAACCAAAACCAATGGTTCAAGTAGAATGCTGGCATCTGCTAAAAGGGAAGCGGAGATTATGGGCTGCAGAGGTGGTCTCCCATGTTGAAAACTTAAAATGTCCACAATTAACCTGCATGCAAGACAGTGATGGAATTCAATTTTTTTTACTACTGGGCGTGGCTTGGTGCGCGTGGCAGGGGAAGGATACTGCAAAATCTCCCTTCCCTTCCCACTCCTGGGGAAAGGATATTGCAAAATCTCCATTCCCACCCCAGTCCAGGGAAAGGATACTGCAAAATCCCCATTCCCTCCCCACTCCTGGGGGGAAGGATATTGCAAAATCTCCATTCTCACCCCACTCTGGGGCTAGCCAAAGGTGGTATTTGCCGGTTCTCTGAAGTACTCAAAATCTTCGCTACCGGTTCTCCAGAACCTGCCAGAACCTGCTGAATTTCACCCCTGATGCAAGACCTGAAACCTGTACAAATGTATTATACTTCTTGAGTTTCTCTTGAACAGCTTTCGAAATCAAATCCTGGTTCCCCTGTTAAAAGAAGGGCATAAATGACAACTGATGCACAGTTGAAACATGTTGCTGGTCATGCTGGAGGTTTTTAAAGTGTACTCAAATTAAAAACTAATAGTCACTATTTATTCCTCATAAAAATGTTGCTTCTGGTCTAAATATTCCACTCCTTGATATCATACAGAAGCTTTATATTGTTAGTTGTGTATGATGAGTAGAAAGTATTGCCAGGAATAATACATATGCATTACTTCGGTGATAGCATGTCTCAAATGTAGGGAGAAGAAAATAGAAAGGATGTGGGGGAGGAGAAAGCAAAATTGCACTGAAGTCATGCCAGCACCAATATATACTTCTATATATAGGTCATGATATTACATGCACAGATATACAAAATAAATGGTCCTTGCATCACACTGTGTAATATGTCACTTTGTCATCTTGATGAAAGTGCTCCATTCTGTGGGTACTCCTGAGTGCAGAGGAAAAATAGTGGAGGTGTTTGCAAGCATCCCAGAAGAATGGTTTGGTTGATAAGTATGCCTTATAAAATGCTGGACTAAGATTCATTTTGGACCAATTCAGCAAAACTGTTTTCGCACGCTGTGTTCATTAGAAGTATGGGATAATTTCTTTGTTTAGGCTTCACTTCCAGTAGATAGTCTTAATGTACATTAATTCATGGTTTTGTCCATTTAACTAAAGGTTTGTAAATTGAGGTTTTATTGCAAATAATCTATGTTAATTATATAAATATGGAAGTGATATAAATTGTTATAAATGATAAATTCTAATCTGACATCTTACTGTTAGTGTTGTGTTAAATCAACTGTTGATGCTGTGTTAAATCAAGTTTTTATTGAATATTATGGATAATTCAAAGATAAAAGGTTAAATCCTACTTTGGTTCATGTATTGTAAATTATTACATAGTTTGATTTTGACTCGGTGTGCTGTATAAAACCAGCCATGATGAGTTGTAAGACATTATGTTTTGACTAATCCAAAAATTGATGAAATATTTATCCCCATAATAGGATAAATACAATTTTATCACCATAAATTTCTAGTTGTTAAAATGGAGAATGAGACTCCATTGCTTGTACCTGTATAGAAAAGAACAGTGACCATAAGAATGGAGGAATGTTCATTGATAGCCTTGTTTTCTACTCCTTTTGATCCTACATAATTACCTTGCCCAATTTCTATTTTAAGCTGTTCAATTCTCTGCTGTATGGAAAATTTGTGATTATATTAGTTATGTTTTAAGGATATGCAGCCATGAGGAATGATATTTTGATCAGAATAGCATGCTGGAAGAAGCTTACCAATTTCCAAACCAAAATTTCTTCAGGCTTCTCTTTGTTGCATTGGGGCAAAAAAAGACTACTGCACTATTCTGGTCAACTGGCCATCCTCCACTACAATCATGGCTTATCTGAATAATATGTATGCTCAATTCTTGGAAAGAACAAAAATGTTAATAAATGCACATTTTGGAGGTTCACTATGAATCCAGGTATTCATTAGTTAGCATAATATGAGTTAGTATAATAAGGACCCTTGGTTTTATCATTTAATTCTTTTGGACAAAACTATCCCCTCAAATGATACATCGGTTTTTAATTGAATCTTTGGACATAACCAGGGGTGAAATCCAGCAGGTTCTGACAGGTTCTGGAGAACCGGTAGTGGAAATTTTGAGCAGTTCAAAGAACCAGTAGTGGAAATTTTGAATAGTTTGGAGAACCGGAAATACCACCTCTGGCTGGCCCCAGAGTGGGGAGGGAATGGAGATTTTGCAGTATCCTTCCCCTGTCTCGCCCACCAAGCCATGCCCACCACACCATGTCCACCAAGCCACGCCCACAGAACCGGTAGTAAAAAAAATTGGATTTCACCACTGGGCATAACTAATGATAAGCAGTTGGACTTATCCAAAAATAGGTTGTTTCTCTTTAACTTATGCACACAAAACCCCAATGTATAAGTTTATACATATAAATATACTGTGATCTGAAATACAAATATTTGCTTGGGAATGGAATTATTTACATTTATTATATGAAAATGAAAAGCACCATTTTATCAACATAGGGTCCAAGTAGAAGCCATAGTGACAAACTGACATAAATTATATACTGTATGTAAAATGCCTATATATTGTTTCACAATGATACCTTAATGTATATGATATCATTTGCTCTCCTTCCAGTTGCACATGACTTTCAAAAGGTTTATAAATGACTTTAGGTGAAGAAGAATCCATGATACATCATCTCTTCAACATGGAGAGGCCTAAAATGATTGACATATTTATAATATATTACATCTTCTTTTTAACAGACTAGCTGGGAACAATGGTGTCTTATATATCTATTAAATATGAAATTTGTCATTACAGCTATTTGTATCAGTTGAATAATAACGCCGATGAAGCAGTTTATGCCCATTCACACCAATAATGGCATAACAATGCAAATGATACAAATCACTGCAGAAATTTGGTCCACTGAATGTAGTGTGTTATCAATCCTACTAAATCGTGTATAATAAAACATTTATGCAACAGAAATTAAATGTGCTAGAGAAAAAAGATCTTTGTTATGGAATCAAGATAACTGCATGAATTTAATAAAAAATCAAATCAGGTTTGACTATTGGCGATTATATAGACACCTTTTTGGCCTATTTTTAGTAATAATACATAGTTTTTAAAAGACCTTTCTTGTTCAACCACCCAGGGTCACTTAGGTAAAATGGGCAGGTAGAAATATGAATGAATGAATCAATCAATCAATGAAATGCTTTACTACATATTATTTCAGGAGAGAATAACTGTCAGGTATAAATGCCCTACCCGTGCCAGGGACCAGCTATAGCTCAGCAGTGCAAGGGTTAACCCAGACACCCACCTGGCCAGCTCCTCCCATAGGCCCCTCCTTACCTGAATCCCCGCCCACAGGTACAAAAGGTGGGCACACGCCTCCTTGTTGCTCAGATCCTAATGTAACCAAGTGATGATATGATGAACCTGCAAATAAAAGGAGAGATATTTTACTTGATGACTCAAGTCTCTTTATTGGGCCTGATCCACCAATCCTTGTAACAAAATGGTAGCAGAGGATGGTTGGTAAGGCCCAGAGATCCCAAGCCACAAGACAAGGACCCGTACCTACCTGCAGAATGGCGACACCCCCGAAGCAACGGGAAAGCAACCCATCAGACTCGCCAGGGAAGGCAGGAACCTCAACCACCCCCAAAGCCACCGCGACGGAAGAAAGGGGGGAGATCGAGAAAGGGAAAAGGGCCCACCACCACCAAGAAGAAGAGAAGCTACGACTCGACGTCCTGCAGCTGTTGAAAGAGCGAGCCGGCGACAAGAACCTCCTTGCCGACCTGCGGAGCTTCATAATCGACCGCGAGGTGGCAAGGAGCGAAGAAGGCTCGGACTCCGAACTCGAGGAGCTGGACTCGGTGAGTGGATCGCCCAAAAGGGCACTCCCAACGGCCACCGAGCCCCAAAGCCCCGCTCTAAATTTGAAACGGTGGCCATCTTTGTCCACGTGGTCGGACAAGATGGCCGACCCCCAACCAATCAACAAACAGAATTCAAAATGGCCGGCGCGCGAAAAATGCCGGACCATGAACCATGATGAAAGTGACCGGGGAGAGGGGACCGAATCCGACTCCGACCCCTGGTACACCCCCAGCGAGCGGCAAGTGGATAGGGCCATGAAGACCCTTGCCGCCGCCTTCAGCCCAGGCCTCAAAATCACTAAAGAGAAGCCGGAGAGGCCAAAACAAAAGGGAAGACGAGGAGAGGGGCAACGAAGCACCCACCCGAGAGCCACCGACGCCCGTGACAGCTCGCCAACCCACCTTCGCACCCCAGGAACACCGCGCCTCCGATCGCCCAGGCCGCACACCCCGGACCGCATGGATTGGGGCAGCTACTTACAGCCATCGCCGGAGCCCCAGCGCCACCAGGATCTTCATTCCGGAGAAGCAGCTGCTGGACGACGCCTTCCGGAGCACACCTCGACCCCCAAGGCCGAAGCCGAGGCCTACCCGACCGACAGAGGCCTCTACAGCGGAGCTGCGATGAACAGGTCCTTCCACAGCGACGGCGGAGCTGAAATGGACTTCGCGCATGCGCTCTTCCGCCTAGAGGAAGAAAAAAGAAAAAAATTACAAAGCGGGACTTTTAAACTACCGGCAAGCGTTCCCATGCCTTACTGCTGCTATAGGCACATAAGGAACCATGGACAGCAGCCAGCAGTAAGTAATTTTACTAATAGTGCTGGGAACTTACCTGTTGACTTTCCCAAGTTGAGAATGGATGGGGGCAATATCCTAGAGTGGTCACAGCAACTCCAAGTGGTGTTCCTAAAAGAGAATATGTCTCACTTTATTAATGATCCCCCAGGGAGACCATGGTCTTTAGAGCTGGATTGCATGCACCATAGGGCATTCTATCTTTTAATTGCAAGCATATCACCCACTATTTACCACTGTATTGGACATAACCTCACAGTATCAGAAATTATAGGAAAAATGTTTGGGTTATTTTACAGTGAGAGTGTGTCCACCACCACCCAAATTTCCAAAGACTTCTTTTCTGCCAGACTTAAGCCAGGAACACCCATGAGTGAGCACCTAGTGTCCTTAAGCGGTACCAGGGCAGAGCTACACCTCAGGGGAGAAGTTATTTCCGACCAGATTATGAAGAGCGTAATAATTAACTCTTTAGATCACTCATGGAATAACTTCTTGACACACTTAGACACCGTTAGTCTAGGAATGCTATCCGTGGAGAAGCTATCCAATAAGCTGATCGCGGAAGATAATCTGAGAAGGAGCCGCCCCGGCCCTCCCAGAGAACATAAGAGTGAGAAGAGAGTAGTCTTCCAAGAGAAACAACACAACATGCCAGAATGTTATATCTGCGGGTCAAGGGGACACATCAAAAGGGACTGCCCCAAGAACTATAGGGAGAGAGGCAGACCAGAGCACAGGCACAGACAAACGGAAAGACACACATCTGAAGAAAGGTATAGGCGCAGGGACTCACCCAATCCCAGGGACAGGAGGGGGAACAGAGACAGCTCGCGCGACAGCAGGACAGGGTCATTATACGGGATAGGCGAGCGCACACACATCACATACCAAGACAAAGACACCAGCTCATGGCTCATGGACTCGGGAGCCTCCAATCACACCACCTACAATCAGAAGCTACTCTCATCATTCAAGAGGGAGGACTTTTCAATCAAAGTCGCAGACCAAAATCAGGTTAGGGTGACAGGCAAAGGGACAGTTACATTGCCAGGCTTGGGGAAAATAGAGGGGGTACTGCTAGTCCCGGGGATACCCCACAACATTCTAGCTGCAGTAAAGCTTAGCAAGGAATCAGGGGCTGAGGTGACCTTTACAAATGGTTATGTCAAAGTTAGCAAGGATGGGGAAGATATAGGGAGAGTAACCGTCAACCAAGGGTTACCTTACATAACTTTCCATGAGAATGACGCCCACAGCGTGTGCACCAGTTCAGAGAACACAGAGGGCACCGATCAGGGCAGGACTGAGGGAGAACAGGTAGATGGGAGAGAGGTAGATAGCGATGGCGACACGACACAAGAAACACGACACAACAGACACACCCAAAAGGGGCCCTCAATAGGCAAACCCATGCATGACGACTGTGCTCATCTGCTACACCGGAAGCTAGGGCACGCCAGCTTCCCCGTGGTCCAGAAAATGGCCAGTTGTACCGAGGGTATCAAAATAAAGAACTGTGAAAACTACCTCGAGTGCTCGGTGTGCAAATGTTCTAAATTAAAGGTAAAACCCAGGCCCAAGAAGTCGTTACGCGCCGCCAAACAAATATTCAACCTAGTTCACATGGACCTGGTAGGGCCCCTAAGGCCATCCATAAATTACAAGAAAAGATACTTTCTCACCATAGTAGATGACTTTAGTCGATACGGCTTCGTCTATACTTTAAGGAAAAAGGATGAGGCCTTCCAGAAATTCAAAGAGTTTTACAAAAGAGTAGAAACCCAAAACAACACACAGATCAAGCAAATCATGACTGACAGAGGATCTGAGTTTCTATCTAAGGACTTCTCCCATTGGCTCAGGTCCAAAGGCGTGATTCACTTTACGTCGTCCCCATTTTCCGCCTTTCAGAACGGGGTCGTAGAACGACGCAACTCCACACTCAAGACGATGGTCAGGTGCGCCTTAGAGGACGCGGGCATTGGCCAGCACTTCTGGTCTGAAGCCCTGGTCTATTCCAACTACACTCTCAACAGAACATGGTCCAGTGTGATAGACAAAACACCATATGAGCTCATGTACAACAAAAAGCCACAGATAGCACACTTACATGTATTCGGCGTGACTGCTGATGTCCACATACCCAAACAGTTACGCAAAAAAGGGGACAAGGTATCCAGAAGACTGAGGTTTATGGGATATGAGCCAGGAACCAAGGGCTTCAGGTTTGTGGATAGCAATAATAGATTTGTGGTGTCTAGGACAGTGGCTTTCCATGAGCAAGCCAACTGGTCCAGAATACACTTAAACGAGGTACCCACCAAGTGAGAAGATAGTCCAGTTGAGCAAGCTCAAGACAAAAGCGAGACAGTGGATAGATGGGAAGGGGGTAGGCCCAGGCCCAACCTCCAAGGCATCAAGGTTGAGGGATGGAAGGAGAATCACCCCAAGATAAGTGTAGAGTCACTGACCCAAAGAGAGGCCAGACATCTGCATGACACTGAGCAGACAGTAGACAGACCGGTCAGGTCTACCAGAAACCAATTGCCAAGAAGACTAAATGATTACGTGATGCACGTGCACACGAATCATGTCACACCCAACTCCTACGAAGAGGTATTGAGACTACCCCAGGAAGAGAGGGCAAAGTGGGAGTTAGCCATGGCCAAAGAGCTGGACAGCCTGAGGAAGCTAGAGGTCTACACCCCAACCAAAGTCCCAGAGGGCAAGAACACAATAGGCACCCGATGGATCTTCAAGATCAAAAACTTAGTGGGTGGGCAAAGCCTATACAAAGCAAGATTAGTTGCCCAGGGGTTTGCTCAAAGGTTCCCGGAGGACTACACTGACACCTATTCGCCCATCGTAAGGACAGAGAGCGTAAAAAGCGCCTTGGTCATCGCATCTCTGCTAGGACTGGAGGTGCACCAGTTTGATGTGCAGACCGCCTACTTGCACGCCAATCTAGATAAAGAGATATACATCAGAGCGCCTCACAGCAAAGAAACCAACAAGGGGGACACCTGGTTACTCCACAAGAGCCTATACGGACTGAAGCAATCAGGCAAACGCTGGTACGAATGCCTGGTAGAGGCACTGAAGTCTATGGGGTTCACGGCGACCATAGCTGACAACTGCTTCTTCACCAGGAAGGAGGGGGACTCGCCAGAATACATCCTGGTTTATGTGGATGACATACTATATATCAGCAAGCACGAAGGGAACCGCAACACCTTCGCCAGCAGACTGAGCGAGCATTTCACCCTAAAATACCTTGGAAAGATAAACCGGTACCTGGGGGTGCAAGTCAACCAAACACCAAAAGGTTTCCAGCTGTCACAGAAAGAGAAAATAGAAGAGTTACTCCATAAGTGCAACATGGCAGACGCCAAGGGGTGTGATTCACCCATGCAGACGGACTTCCTGAGAAACATGCATGATGAATCACCCGGATTTGAAGACAACACACTGTACAGGTCAGTCATAGGCTCTCTCCTGTATATCGCTAACTGGACAAGACCAGACATTGCTCTATCAGTTAATTTATTGTCCAGACACGTGAGCAAACCCACTACATACCACTGGGACGCAGTGAAAAGGGTGCTAAGATACCTGAAACAAAGTGCCAATGCATGCCTAACCCTAGAGCCTGAAAAATCCAACGAACCCATCCTCTCCTGCTACGCCGATGCTGACTGGGCCGGAGACACCAAAGGCCGGAAGAGCACGTCTGGGTACATATTCTACTTAAATAACAGTCCGGTGCATTGGTATACAGGCAAGCAAATCTTGGTGGCAACCTCGACCACTGAAGCTGAATACATATGCCTCTCCAAAGCCGCCAACAACCTCATCTGGTTCGATGACCTACTGGCCAGTGTGTGGAAAGAACCAGCTTACCCAATAAATATTTACGAGGATAACAAGGCCGCTATAGAAATATCCATGTCCGACGCTGTAGGGCAAAGATCAAGGCACATAGATATAAAGTACAAGCACGTGAGACAGCTCTCCAGAATCGGTTTCATAAAGGCCATACACTGCGATACAGAAGAACAGACCGCAGACATACTCACAAAACCTCTGCAGGGCAAACAACACTCACACTTAGTTTCCAAGCTCAACATTCGCCACAGGGTACCAACCAGTCAGTCAGGCCTACAGACACAGGTCAGGCATTTAGAGGGGGATTTGTCAGGTATAAATGCCCTACCCGTGCCAGGGACCAGCTATAGCTCAGCAGTGCAAGGGTTAACCCAGACACCCACCTGGCCAGCTCCTCCCATAGGCCCCTCCTTACCTGAATCCCTGCCCACAGGTACAAAAGGTGGGCACACGCCTCCTTGTTGCTCAGATCCTAATGTAACCAAGTGATGATATGATGAACCTGCAAATAAAAGGAGAGATATTTTACTTGATGACTCAAGTCTCTTTATTGGGCCTGATCCACCAATCCTTGTAACAATAACAGGAATACATAACACAAAGCTTCTTCAAACAATACAAGAAGCATGGCTTGATTTTATAGAGAAATCAGTTGAATTGAATTTGAAAAGAAGGAAGTAACATTAGATTATTTTTATAAATTCAGATATACTCTGATATTCAATAGTGGCTAGATAATTTACCTGACATCCTGGTTTTTGTTTTGTTTTTTCTTTCAGCAGGCATGGTTCTTCACTAGCAATATGTAGCAGACATAAATGCAGCAATTTTAAAAATAACTTTAATGGTTATATATCAGTCTATCATCTCAAAATATAGCACTTAAAAACAACTTATTTCTAAAACTGAATGATTTTTCACTGCTGTTTTTTCTCTTGCTTCTTCCAAATCATTCTCTTCAGAGGGTTAGATTCAGTTTCAGTCCCCAGAGAAGGAGACGGTAATGGGGAAATATATGGCTTTGTATTGCAGCTTGAAAGAAAAATCATACCGTGTTCTCTTTTATTTAGGTTAATGTGTCCCTTGCTTGAGAATAAATTGAAATATAGATGTTATTGTTCTCCTGCCTCCTGAGAGCCTAAAGATGAAGGCAGAGGCTGACTCCATTCTGTTTTCTTCTCTCAGCCTGATAATAAGCTTGATATCATAGCTTGCTCCTAAAGGATAAAAAAAGAAAATGAGTAAGGCAGAAGTTGAAGCAAAGGCACTGAAGGTTTGGGAAAGTCATTGCCTCTGAAAACATAAGTGGCTATCATGAGTCATATTTCTAATTATAAGTTCCTTTGCACATTGTTTTCTTACCAATTTCAACCCATGGACAATGTAAGCTACATTTACTCTCTTCTTTCAATGAAACTGCAGGGCAATTGGGTTCTTCTTAAACATATCTGTATTAGTTTAAGGGTAGTTTTCATTGTCTAAAATAGGGGTGTCAAACTCAAGGCCCAGGGGCCAGATTCAGCTTAGATCTGACCCACGGGGCCGCCCTAGAAACAGCAAAGGACCAACCCACTGTACCTTTGCCAGTGAAAATGGAGCTCATGGGGGTCTCCTGAGCTCCATTTTCACTGGTAGAGGGTTGCAGGAGGCCATCCCAGCCAAAAACGGCGCTCGGAAGCCCATTTTCGCTGGCACAGCGCTTGGGTCACAGGCACACACACACTGATATGACTGATGTCATGCTGGTCATGCCCACCCTGGTCACGCCCTCCCCCCCCCCCGGCCCCTTTAAGGTCAAACACAAGCCTGATGTGGCCCTCAATGAAATTGAGTTTGACACTCCGGTATAAAATGATGGTCTATTAGTTCAGGATAGAAACCCATTCAGATGTTTTGGGCAAACTAAGAGTCCTAATTGAAATGGCCGGTGGCAAGGAATTGGAAAAGCTAAAGTCCAAATACTAGATTCTTATAATGTTTTGCTCTCTGGGTGAATTATGAGAGTATAGCAGCATTCCTTTGTATGAATGAATATTTTTACTTATAGGAAAGAAAATGGGTTGCAAACTACTAGACTGATATAATCAAGTGACTTTTATGTTACCTATTGATTATTTTCATTCTTTTTAAAATTCATTTCATTCAGGTAATCATATAAAGAGCCGAGGTAGCGCAGTGGTTAGAATGCAGTACTGCAGTACTGCAGGCTACTCCTGCTGAATGCCGGCTGCCTGCAATTTGGCAGTTCAAATCTCACCAGACTCAAGGTTGACTCAGCCTTCCATCCTTCCGAGGTTGGTAAAATGAGGACCCAGATTGTTGGGGGCAATATGCTGACTCTGTAAACTGCTTAGAGAGAGTGTAAAGCACTGTGAAGCAGTATATAAGTGCTATTGCTATATAGGACATGCATTCTGCGGGAATCAAAGTTGTTGCAAAAAACAACAACAAACCCATAGGCAGCTTCTGTGAATCCCAAAAGTACATATAATTTTGATCATATAATTGATATAATTAAATCATTAAGAATAGTCAAAAGTTCATGATTGCCAAATCTTATGCATTTTTACTTTCTTACGTGAATTCTTGCAAAATGTCAGCCCTACAAAATAAACCAAATCTGGAAATCAACTACATAGGAAGACTAAAGTTTATTGAGTGAGGCCATAGCAGCAGGATAATGCAAGTCTGGTTGCACTTTTCTTGCCCTCCATCTTATACAGATCATATAAAATCATGGGTGCAGGGGTTGAGATTACCAAAATCTTGTGTGATTTGAAAAATATTTCAAAAACGTTAAATCAGATTAAAAAATAGAAAAGTAAGCATATAAACGGTTATATATACTCCAGATTTCTGAACAGCCCTGAAAGTAATACTCCTGGAAGGAATAACAGCTGTTAAAAGCAATCTGAATTCTTCAGTTCATCATAACT
This sequence comes from Arizona elegans, assembly GCA_022577455.1. Classification (NCBI taxonomy): domain Eukaryota; kingdom Metazoa; phylum Chordata; class Lepidosauria; order Squamata; family Colubridae; genus Arizona; species Arizona elegans. The sequence goes on along the minus strand of JAKOOJ010000006.1, from coordinate 95,076,637 downwards.
AGGAAGAAAATAGCAGTCTGTCAATCTTGCTAAATCAATTGCTCTACAACCCTAAAAGGACAAAATGTCCATTTTTCTTCATTTTCAGAACAGACATTTAGAATTCAAAAGAATTAAGTGTCTACAAAAAATCAATGAGTTTTCCAGAACAAAACCAATATGTGAAATAGCTATTGTCCAATGAGGCTAATAGCCTTGGATCACATCATATGACTCGAGTTTTCAACAGAAAAAAATAGAATGTGATAAAGCCACGGATGAATCTGAGCTAGATTTAAGATGTGATAACTATTGTTGACTTTTTCTCATGAAACTGTACTCATAGTTTGCTTCATAAAAAAAACTGGAGGTTGATCCATTTAAAAAGGAGTAGCAGAAGAAGCATGCAAAGTGTAACTTAAATTGCTGCTTGATCCAGTTTGGAACCAACATTCCAACTAGAAGACTATTTAGGAATTTAGATTTCATCTGAAAGTTTATATATTTAATTTTCCATTTTTCCTTAACAGGTTTAAAAGTTAGTAATTTAATTGTATAACAAAAAAATCATATTCTTCAGTTTAATCTATCTCATGTTTATGAGAAGGGCAGAAGTTTCTAAAAAGTGTGGAAATATTGTTTAAAATGCTACTTTTAAAAGACAGTGTATCAAATTGATTCCTCTGTCAACTTTTTCACAGGTATTTTCCTCTGTCCAGACGAATCAATAAGTATAAGTCCTGTGTGAGTGACCTATTAAGTTCCTGAAAACAGTTTATTGCATTGGTATGCACAATTATCCTAATATGGTTTGTTCACTTGCAAGATCATTTTTTTTTTCATCTTTAAAAATAATGGTCTTGGCAATTATGCTAATAATTTCTTCGTTTACTGAAATTAGTTGTGTCAAAACCCCTGGGTCAGCCCCAAAAAATGTCAGGCTCAGAGAGTTGCCAACATCAATGAATATCCTATTCATTTGCCAGTTGGTGAATTTCTTCTCTATCTCTCTTTCTCATAATGACCTGGCCATCAGCCTGAAGCCAAATGTTTAATTCTTCCCAATCCCCCCTTTTTTTAATTGTATGCATCAAAAGGAACTGGCCATTAATGAATATACAAAACATGAGACATTATAAGAAAATAAAAGATGTATTTCTCTACAGGAACTTGTAAGAGAAAAAAAAATCAAAGCTAGGAAGAAAAGAAGATAAGGGTAAATTCTCTATCCTTCATGTTTCAGTTTGTTTTAAAGCCTTTAACAGACTTATATACACAGGATGATTTCCTGCAGCTGATGCTGAGTAATCTTCATAATTATATTGGATAGCTAAGTTTGGTACTTTTCAGATTGTACTACATAGACATCTATATACCACATGAGATTATTTGTCCAAATACGATCTACTGGAGAGTGCTTTTTTTTTTAAAAAAAACTTAGGCAGAAGTCTTTCCCATCACCTTGAGACCTAAACGCATTGCATGAAGAATAGATGCTCTTGTTGCTGGAAGCATGGTCCAGTTCCTTCATCTATGTAACCCAGGAGCATGGTAGCTTGCGTGGTTAAGATGTTGGGTAGGAAGTTATCAAGCCCACATTTGAGACCCAACTGCTGCCATGGGGCAGGGTGAGTTCCCATCCTTTGTTCCAGCTCCTGCTCGGGAGATGAAAGGAACCCCAACTAAGCATCCCCAAGCATTGGTGATGTTACCAGCTAATCCTTCCAACCTGGAAATGCCTTGGTGCTTCTAACATGAGTGCGATGCAAGCTGTGTAGCCCGTTAGTTTGCATAATGGCTTCTCTCCTACTGAAGAGAAAGGGGGGAGGTTCCCTTTCAGATCTGTTATAGAAGGCATAGAATTTGAGCTTGTCTACTGCACATTAGTTATAGTGAATTTCATCTTGGAGTGCTTTGTTTGAGTACTACAGGGAGAAGTTCCAGGGGGGAAAGGTGGATCAGGTATATTTTATAGTACCTGATCCAGAAGTAGATTGTTTGGAGCATGGATGTCAACCTTGAGAGCGTCACATGACGAATCGTGGCAAATTATGATGTTTTTTGCCTTTGCGGAGCTGGGGTGGGCGTGGCCTGCCCGTGATACATCCGGCCCATGGGCCGCCAGTTTGACAGGCCTGGTTTGGAGGGACAGAAGGCTTCACTTCACTTCAATTTGAGCTAAATTCCCTTCCTCCTCCACCTTGATTATGTTAAGCTTACAAATATATCATTACGCAGTTGTATTGCTCTCTGATTTTACATCATTATGATGGGAAACCATAGAAACAAGTGTATTCGGCTCCTTAGAACATACAGTCACTGGTTTTATTTGTGCAGTAGGAAAAATTGACAGTGGTGTTCTGTTCAGTTTTATACATTTATTTCAGAAGGCAGTGCGGCAATGGCCATAGACCTTTCTGATCCTGAAAGATGAACTCTATATAAGGTCTAATGTAGAAAGCTAGGATTGATTAATTACGTGCCATCAAGTCATTACTGACTTTTAGCAACCACACAGATTTTCTCCATGACCTAAAAAGATAAAAGAGGAACAATGCAGGCAGGAAAAGAACTGCTCTTTTTTTTTTTAACCAGACTACAAAAGAATCTAGACAAATAATTGAAGCGATGCAAAGAATTTACAAATATTGCTAGCTTTTTTCCCCCCTTCAGCAAAGTTTAGTAGAATCTGCATTAATACCCTGTTATGAAATTGGCAAGATTTAATTTGCATGTCTCTCTAGCTCTATTAACTCCGTCAAACAAAATAAATGGACACCAACTTGAATTCTTCACTAGCCACATTCTTCTTGGCCCACTTTGCTCCATATAGATTTTAATTTCCCCCTTCCCTGTGAGGGATTGCTTTTCAGAAGGTTTTAAGATGCAGAAGCTGAATTGCTTAAATATTCATGCACAATAGGCAGCAGATATGCATTTTTTCATGGGGCCCAGGAGATTCCCAGCTGTACATTATTTGCTGATATAAGTGGCATGCAAGAAACATGACCACGGAGCGGGTGTATTTAGCTGAGTAGTGCTTTCTGTTTGAGGTATCAATTCCACGTGCTATCTGAAACCTCTGCAATGCTGAAAATGTATCTGTAGGACAACTGAAGAGGGAAGATTAGGGTCATGATTTTCCTGCATACCTCAGAAGCATTTTGGAAAAAAAAACAAAAAAAAAACTGCCGGCCTCAGAAATAACATTTCGTCTCCTTTCAAGCATCAACCCAAAAATGGCAACCTGAGTAACAGATGTTATTAATGACAGCAGCTGAGTCCTTGCTATGTCTTAAAAAATTTTTAAACTCTGACTGCAATAAGGCCTCACTTTGAGTTTTGTATTTGCAATATATTTTTAGCTTTGGGTAATTTGTGTTTGAGCCTTTTTAAGATCTGAGAGTTTTGGCAGCAGGAGGTTCATTTGACTCTAACTGTCTTCATGTTGCCATCTAATTTTTTTCCCCAGTTTTCTTTTGTCCCTTGAAGTGAGTAGAACTATAATTGGAAAGGTGAAGGGAAAACTGAGATAATTATTTCTGTTATATTTATGTGATCAGTGTTAATACCTTAAATGAAAAATACTGATCTATTTGATTATTTCATGTATTAAATTGTAATTTGGATGGTTTCCCCTTCCATATGCATTTTGCTCCCTGTTTAAAAACATACTATTACATAAAAAAAGAGACAGGTTCCTGTTCAGAGATTTATCTTCTATTTAATCACTATTCAGTCCAAAGGAAATAATTTATATATATAAATATTTAATCTAGAACTAGTTACTGTTTCTGAAATTTAATGTACTAATATTATGTTTGCATTATAATACTTCCTTTTAATTTTATTTTTAATCACCCAAAAGCTTTATGCTTAAAGGTTACTGAATATTGCATTCAAAGACCACTAAATTTATTTGAATGTGGAATCATTCCAACTCTGAACCTTCTAGAAAAGTAAGGTCTATTTTGCAAATTCAAAATTAACCACAGTAGTGCTTATAATGTACAAAAAAGAATTGTTCAAATTCCCAACACATAGTCATCCTAATGGTTTCCATCCTTTATAATAATGAAGTTAAGCTGTGCAATAACTTTTGATTAAATTTAGAATCCTTCTCCCTTCCAAAATATTCTGTTATATTACAGATTTTTTTTCATAGAAAGTGTTAGTGAAACCATTTGCTTTGGACTGAATCTAGTTTAATATTTATATAGGATATATACTGAAAAAACCTATAATGTAAACAAATATTTACTGTAGCTATCCAATCTTCAGAACACTTTACTACATACCATACTTAAACTGCTCAAATAACTTCTCCAACAGTTTATGCACAATTACAATCTATTTGCAATTAGGAATTCCTAAATTTGATATGAATACATATTATCTTTCAGGTATAGATGTGTATATAACACTTGCAAATTGCATTCAAACAGTGGATACATCAAAAACAAGTGATAATTTTGCATAATGATTTCATTAGAACTGGTGCTTTGCTTAACACACAAAAGCTATACATTTATAGAAATAAAAAATACTAAGCTTTGCTTGCATAATTAATGGACGTTCATACTGTATATACCAATGCAGTATACATACATTTATGGACTCTTTCAATACTAGTTGCACTTTATGCTATCATTTTAAAGGTTACTTTGTATAAACACTAGTTCACCAAACATAGGTTATTACAGTCAAACTAAGAAATAAATCTGGGACATCCACATTAGGCCTTTAGATTATATGCTAAATAAATTCATTGTCTGGTCTAAGTATGCAAACTTTGTTGCTACATATTTTAAAATTTGAAAACAAGTCATTAGTGCTCTCATAAAATAGTTCTCAAGCGATATAGCTTCCTTGTTATAATTATTTTTTAATGTAATAATTAAGACATACAGTTAATCCAGGAAACCTGGCACACAGTGAGGTATGCAAGGGCATGGAAGAGATGCCAGCATCAGCTAAACTCATTAAACTGTTGAGCGTTTGATGTGTTAGGTCTACAAATATAGTGGTATGTAAGAATGACCTTGGGAGACAGGAGGAAGAGCCATAGATTAAGTAACTGTCATGCAAAAGATATCTCAGCTCACAGAAGCAAAACCAGCACAGGAAGCATTTTAAGAGGGACCCTCCCTTCTTTTCTGGAAAGAGTAAAGAAGAGGAGAAATGCTTTCAGATTTGCAAGATTCTGTTACTGTAATTTTGCAAATAAAAAAATAATGTTAGTACTCATGGCTTGTGATTTCTTGCCTGGACCACTTGAAAGGGTTAACAAAGCTCCAAAAATTCATGTCAGCACATGGGGCAAGTTCATAAACCCCTAGAACCGTGATGGCGAACCTATAGCACGCGTACCACAGTTGGCACGCAGAGCCCTCTCTGCAGGCACGACAGCCATCAGCCCAGCCCAGCCCAGTTCCACTACACATGCACGTGCACCTCCCGCTGGCCAACTGATCTTTGGGTCTCTGCCGTGCATGCACAGAGAGTAGGGCAAATGCGGGGGCCCCTCACATTGCATTTTGGGGATTTGCGCATGTGTGCACACCCCCGTGCTCCATTTTGGGCCTCGAAGGCCTCCTGCACTAACCTGGAAGCCAAAATGGGGCAGGGGAGCACCAGGCGAGGCCACCCCATGTCCTGTTTGGGGGCTGGAAAGCCTGCACCAACCTGGAAGCCAAAATATGGTGCAGGGGCACCCCGTGAGGCCCCCGGTGCCCCATTTTGGGCCTGGAAGCCAAAATGGCTGCAGCAACCTGGAAGCCAAAACGGGGTGGGGGTGCCATGCAAGGTCCCCCATGCCCTGTTTTGGGCCTGAAAAGCCTCCTGCACCAACCTGAAAGCCAAAACGGAGCACAGGGGGCGCATGAAGCCTCCCCGCATCCCATTTTGGGCCTGGAAAGCCTCCTGCACCAACCTGGAAGCCAAAAATGGATGAGGGGGCAGGGACCATGTGCAGGGGATGCATGTGCATGTGGGAGGGCACATGCATGGATGTTGCTTACATTGCATTTTGGGGGTTCCGGCATGCATGCATATTCACGCACGCGCACACATGCTTTGGGCACTTGGCACCAAAAAATTTAACCATCACTGACCTAGAATAAATTAGGCTCTAGGTTTATACCAATTGATTAGAACTACTGGCTAACTGTCCCAGCCAGTGAAAAGCCCAAGCCGAACCCTGCTTCGGCAAATAGGCCGCACCGAAGCGTGAGGGATGGAGGGGCCATGGCCCATTGGCCAGGGTAAATGAACGGACCGTGTCAGCCGAGGAGGCTAGCGGTGAATGCCCCGAGGTGGAACATTGGCGGAGAACCAGACGCAGCCAAGGGTAGGAGCCAAAAAGTCCCATTCCGCAGCCCACAGGCCATGTGATCTGTCTCTGTCTACACACACACACAAACACAGCCAGCCGAGGGTTAAGAAAGTACTTGGCACGCACAAAGGTCGTTATCTCAAACTTGGCAACAATATAAGCACCGTCTGCCAAGAGTTTTACTGCAACAGATAACATAAAATTACATACGCATTGCAAATAGTCCAGCAAAACAATATCTGTTCGGCAGCTTCAGACGTTGTTCAAGTGACTAGCCAGAGTTAGTTTTTGTTCGTCACAGATTTTTACCAGCCACCACCCTCTCTTATATAGTCTCTGGGATGTGGTCCAGTGACTCAGCTATAATCCCTAGCATGCCTCCTTAACTGCTGCAACCGTTTATCATGCCTTCATTGGTGTGCATCCAGGAACGACGGCTCTCCTTCCTCGCCCTCATCAGAGACACCTGGCTCCTGGCCAATCTCCCCTTCCTCGGCCGGCACCTGAGGCAGTCCCAGAGGGGAGGGGCCTGGAGAGGGAGGCCTGGCTGACTCCTCTCCCTCATGTTCAGAGCCTTCTTCCTCCAATGAAATAGGTTCAGAGGGCGGGGCCACAACACCATGCCTGGTTTAATGAAGGGGAGGAAAGTCCCGATATGTCACATGATGCCGCCATGATGACACGAGTTTGACACCTCTGATCTAGAAAGCTAGTCTTTACCTATTATTGCTATTCTTTCTTTGATAAATTCTTATCATTTCATCTAAATTTAAGAGAAAATTCATAACAGAAAAAGCTCTTTTTTCATGGAAGAACTGAGCTCATTTAGTTTGGGATAATGTCAATTTTGACAGATAAAAACAAGAGTGCCAGCCACTCACAATAAGGATTGAATGTGTAGATCTGTTGTGCAGTTCAGTCTACAGTCACTACATATATGTATAATTGCATATGCAGACATAAATATATCACGAGATATGTAGTTCAAAGGGATAGGCAACATTAATTTTGCATGCGGAATTAATGCAGCAGAATTGAGGCGACTAGGCAAAAATTAAAATGAGGCACAAATGATGGCAGTTTTAAAAAGTCCTCTTTCTTCTAAGCTGCTTAATTAAAAGAGCCCCAGTTGCTTTTCCATAATTATAAAACTGATTATTAAAACAAGAATTCTACTTAGCAAGTGATAATTATTCTATGCTATTTGATAATGTTCACCATGGCCATTTTTCTTTTATAGAGTTCGTGGGTTTCATTTCTTTTTGATGTTTACTTTTTAAAAATTTATTAAAATTATAAGGTTCGGTCCAGTTTACTGGTTTTTATTGACCAAGGCTTAATGAAGAAGACTCACAAATTGCTTTTCTACAGGCTTATTGTCTTATTGCATTTCCAGATTCTTATGTTAACCTTTGCAATATCTCTTCTCCTTTTTTCCTTTGCTTTGTAATCACATCGTGAAACAGAAATCAATAAGAGGAAATTAACAATAAAGCCTTTCCCTACCGGCTTTACCCGCCGGAAATAAAAAAAAAAAATGAAACCAGATTAATAGGAAAGTTCTTCAGGATCAGCAGTTTATCATTAATCACTCATTGAAAATTAAAACAGGAATTTGTATAATACGTATAACCATTCCATAGAGGGCAGATGGAATGACCTTGAGAAAAAAAGGAAGAGCCATTCTCAAGGTCAGGTAAAAGAAACCTGGATCCAGAACAAGAATGCAGTATGAGTAAGCTAGTCCTTGCTTAATGACCAAAATTAGGATCAGCAACTTTGTCACAAAGACCATTCAGACTTGCAAGATTCTGTTACTGTTGGTTTATCATAAAAGCAGAACTGACCTACATAGCTTTGGTTTTTTTAATCTCATTTATCCTGAAGGTCTATCACATGTGCAGGAAAAAGCACAGTCAATCTAAACAGAAGGCGGCAGTACTTTCTCCTGCCTCCCCCTTTCCATCATCAAAGTCAAGGTCTGAAAATCCAAAGAAGACCATTAGAAACACATTAGCCTGCAGTCATTTGGCAAGAACATCTTAGAATTCTCTATTTCAAAAAATATGTTTAAAAATGGTAACATTAGATATAAAGCAGAAGAAAACAATGCATACCGAACATTCAGAAATTATTTACAACAACCTTACAATGCAACTATCCATGTTTTCCCCAAAATAAAACTGGATCTTATATTAATTTTTGCTCCAAAAGACACATTAGGGCTTATTTACTGGTTAGGTCTTATTTTCCAGGGAAATACAGTACCAAATGTATCCATCCGGCTGAAGATCTTAACTGGGGCTTATTTGGGGGGTAGGGTTTATATTACGAGCATCCTGAAAAAATCATGCTAGGGCTTATTTTCCAGTTGGATCTTATTTTAGAGGAAACACAGTATATCTATGTGATTGGAAAAATATTTGCATACACGGGTGTACATGTGTTAATTAAGCCTCCATTAATAACTGTGGATCTAAATGCATCCCAGATTATAAACTTACTCCAACAAAGCAGAGGACCTCTCTAGGCATCTGTGCTATGGCTGTAGCCCTACAGAAGAGAGAAAAACAAAACTCTGTTCCATCTCCCAACTGAGTACATTAGTCTAGATAACTAACATCCTCATTCTAATGATATCCAGAGTTTCCATATTATCATTTATTTTTCACTTAAGGAATTCTAATTTTAGCACTTCTTAATCCCAAACGGCAGAATAATCCTCATTTTTCCCTTTGAGCCAGGCATCAGCCTTATTAGAGCAGCAAAATTAAACTAGTGGGAAGAATCTAGAAGCAAGTCTCCAACAGAGAAGAGCAATTCAGAAACTAGGCCTGTATATATATCCTTTTGTTTCCCAGCAACTGAATAATTGATTTGTAAGACTGTGCATGGGTTTATTTATAGCAGCAGTCTACAAACACATTAACCTGAACTTCTAAGTGGGCCTGCCTTTAAAAAAATTCAGAATGTGACTTTTCAAACTCTAATTTGTTTCTTGTGCATGCACAAAGATTGTAATTTGTGCCTCTGAGCAGAGGTAAAAGGTAAAGGTTCCCCTCACACATTTGTTCTAGTCTTTCCTGACTCTATGGAGCAGTGCTCATCTCCGTTTCAAAGCCGAAGAGCCACTGCTGTCCAAAGACATCTCCGTGGTCATGTGGCCGGCATGACTAAATGCCAAAGGCGCACAGAACACTGTTAGCTTCCCACCAAAGGTGGACCCTATTTTTCTACTTGCATTTTTACGTGCTTTCAAACTGCTAGGTTGGCAGAAGCTGGGACAAGTAACGGGAGCTCACCCTGTTCCACGGCACTAGGGATTCGAACCGCTGAACTGCTGACTTTTCAATTGACAAGTTCAGCTTCTTAGCCACTGAGCCACCATGTCCCTTCTGAGGCAGAGACCAACCTCATAAAAATGGAAGACAGTTCTGATTGCATCCACTGGCAACAATCTAGAGGTATGGACATTGATATCTTCTGCATTCTCATAAAATGGAAATGCTCCTGACATTTTTTCTCACAGATGCTCTGTCTACTAACTGCATCATAGCTCTATTGGTAAGGGAGAAAATAATGTTCGTTTCTGCTCAGGCTTCTCAAGGGCAAATTACCATTAGCAATGGCAGCTATTTCTCACTGTCCCGTCTCCCAATTTATGTTTGCGGACAGTGGAATAGTGACAGAACTATTTTTGGCAGCTATCAGCTGCCACTTTTTCCCCCTGCTAGAATGTTTCCTAAATGATGTGGTGTCATAAGTACTGTCACAATGGTGATCATTGTGAAAAGGAACACCAGAACAGGAATTCCTCCAATGTAGGTTTTGAAATCTACATTGTTACATCTACTTTCTTTTGATTTTCAGAGATTTGTATGTGCAAACACTAGATTTATTCCTTCATAAACTTTTTTTTTCTGTTAAACTTTAATATTCAAAGGAAAACTACTATAGCAAACATAGTGAAAAGTACTGTGGCATTTTAAGATTAGTTTATTGTGCCTTTTGCAGCAATAAAACTCTTAGGACATGTTTTTGTTTCAAAAACACTTTTTTTTTTAATGATGGCAGAATACTTTAAATACTTCCCTATCAAAAGGTCTGGAAACGTGTTGATTACATTTCAGGTTATATGAGGCAATCCAAATTCCTCCCCTTTTTTTATATTTCCATTCCTAGAACTGAAGCGATTCTGAGAACAACTTACAATGAATTTAAAACAAAATGTTGTGTATTCAATTTTATCAATCTTCTAGATTTTCTCCAAAGATCTCAGGGCAATATATAGGATTTCTCTTAAAAAGTCAAATCTGTAAATGATTGAATACTCTTAACATATTTAAAAAGCCACCTTTTCCCACACCTAATTGCCTTTGCTGGTTTACAATTTTTTAAAAAATAATAGTTCAACATTTTTTAAAGCTTTTTTTTTTCCAAAGGAGAGTTGGTGCAATTCTTATGAACTTGATTATTGAGCTATAATATGAAAGATGCATAACTAAATGTGTGTGACTTAGTGCCTAATCTTTCAAAGTGTCATAGTTTCTCCAACAGTCTATACAGCTAGTTCTCGACTTACAACCATTCATTTAGCAACCCTTCAAAGTTACAGTGGCACTGAAAAAAAGTGACTTAAAACCAGGCCTTGTGCTTACAACTATTGCAGCATCTCCTCACATTCACATGATCAAAATTTGGGCTCTTGGCAACCAGCATGTATTTATGACCTGGGATCAGGGGACATGATGGCACAGAGGCTTCTGCTGAGTGGTGTGGATTATACAGATTATAGAGGTTAATAGAGTTGGAAGGGACCTTGTATGTCATCTAGTCCAACTCCCCACCCAATTCATTTAATAATTTTAAACTATTTTAACTGATGTTGTCTTGTGTTTTTAATAGGCTGTACATCACCCTGAGTCCTTCGGGAGAAGGGCGGTATAGAAATAAAATTATTCTATTCTATTCTTTTCCAAGCAGACCCTACACCATTTCTGACAGATGGCAGTCCAGTCTCTTCTGAAAGCTTCTGAAGGCAAGATGTTCCATTGGTTGATTGCTCTCACTGTCAGAAAATATCTCCTTATTTCCAGGCTGAATCTCTCCTTGTTCAGTTTCCATCCATTATTCCTTGTCTGGCCTTTCAGGTGCTTTGGAAAATAGCTTAACCCCCCTCCTCTCTGTGGCAGCCACTCAAATATTGGAAAACTGCTATCATGACTCCCCTGCTCCCTCTCTTCACTAGACTAGCCATGCCCATTTCCTGTAACCGTTCTTCATATGTTTTAGCCTCCAGTCCCCTAATTATCTTGGTTGCTCTCCTCTGCACTTTTTCTAGAATCTCAACATCTTTTTTATAGTGTGGTGACCAAAACTGGATGCAGGAGAAACACAATTTTGAATTAATCCTGGCTCTCCTGGAATAAAGTATCTGCACTGAAGTAAAGCCATTTTCTACCTTTCTGTTTTATACAATAGGGCAGCTAAGAACTCCTATTGCCTATCTTGGTGTCCTTTAAATGTGTTGGATTTCAACATCAATAGATCCCAGCTAGCAAAAGAGAGATGGATAAGAGTTACAGGTAGTTCTCACTTAATACTCACAACTGGGTCTTGTGATTTTACTGCCAATTTCTCCATTGGTTCTGCTTGTTGGAACCTGGGAAGCACAAAAATGATGATCACTCAGGACACTATGATGATCATAAACACCCACCGGTTGTGAAGCACTCAAATCTCAATCACATGAAGTTGGGATGTTTTGACTAAGTCATATGTGTGATGACTAGTCCTAAGGTTCCTTTTACAGCTTTGCCATAACTTTGAAAGGTCACTCAATAGCAATAACAATAGCACTTAGACTTATATACCGCTTCACAGTGCTTTCCAGACCTCTCTAAGTGGTTTACAGAGTCAGCATATTGCTCCCAACGATCTGGGTCTTCATTTTTTTAAAATTTATTTATATGCCGCCCTTCTCCGGAGACTCAGGGCGGCTTACAATACGTTAAGCAATAGCCTTCATACTTTTGTATATTTATACAAAGTCAGCTTATTGCCCTCACAATCCGGGTCCTCATTTTACCTACCTTAGAAAGGATGGAAGGCTGAGTCAACCTTGAGCCTGGTGAGATTTGAACTTGCAGTAATTGCAGGCAGCTGATGTTAATAACAGTGCTTTAGTCTGCTGTGCCACCAGGGCTCTTTTACCGACTTCAGAAGGATGGAAGGCTGAATCGATCTTGGGCCTGGTGAGATTCAAACTGCCCAATTGCAGGCAGCGGGTAGAAGTAGCCTGCAGTACTGCATTCTAACCACTGTGCCACCACGACTCTTAGGTGGTAGAGTAGTTGTTAAGCAAGGACTACCTATATAGGGATTTAAATCCAGCACATCTAGAGGGTACCAGCTTGAGGAAAACTGCTCTGTCTGACATGGCATTCTGTCTATTAGTCAAATTATAAAGTGATCCTGGAATAGCAAATTCAAATTAAGAATAACTTCCATTGGATACTGATGGAGTTTCTGCTACAAATAAGGGCTCCCAACCTTTGACAGCCAACAGGAATATCTGATGTTTGAAAAGCAATTTGTAGAGACTGCATGATTAAGAAAGTGCCTATTCTCTGAACAGCCACAAGATTAAAAATAAATAAATAAATAAAATAAACACCAATTTACTAGAAAACAAACCAATAGAAACCTTTATGCTATACTTTTTAGGTTGCAAGATATCTGTAACCAAACTTCAAGTTATATATTTCTCTTTTTCCTACTTCTAGAAACAAGTATGTATGAGAATTTTTGGAAATAAAGACGCACACCATCTTATTTTTTTAATTTAAAGTTAAAATAAGCAAAATGAGGCAAAAAGCCAGACAGGAACCAAAGAATATTGGTATCCAGAGACTTACAGTATGTTTGAAATCTTAGGGATGTGATTAAAAAAACCAAATGTTACAGAGGAAGTAAACATACTGCTTTTTATTTCACTGCTGATTATATGACTTTTTTAAAAATCAGACAATGATATACCCACTGCAAGAAATTTATCGGGGCTAAAAAGTCAACTATAGGATTCTAAAGAATTCATTACTGAGCAATTGTCTCTTAAGTCCCCTATAAACAAGAAAGTTTATCCTTTTTCCACCTGTTACTAAGAATTTCATATGCAGTTTCTAATACTCCTGACACACGGAAAGCATGATCCACCAACCAGCCACCCAAAGATATGGTATGAGGTTTCCATGCAAAGTTTATTATCCAAAATCCAACTGGTGGCTTTTATAATACTTTAACTCATTTTTTAAAAAAAATCAAAGAGCCCTGGTCACATCAGTAATACTTCACATCTGCTATTAAAGAGTTAAGAGAAACTTGCCAAGAAAATATCTAGAGCATGAGAAAAAAATGGGCAAAGCAGAGGAAGAGTCATTCATTCTTACAATTGATCAGATGAAGAATGTTTTTATTCTCCTGCTAGGTAGGTGTCCATCATTTCAAACAAAGACAAGGATCATGAAATCAATGTTTTCAAGGGTTTCAAAGGTGTCTCCTTTGTTTCCATCGAAATCTCTCTAGAAATTATATTAGGATCTCAAATTCAGGTTGAGTTCTATATCTCAGCATAAGCCCTCTGTAAATCTCCAGAAAGAAGAGCATTTTCCTCAACGCTGGGTAAAAGAAAGACAGAAGCAAATCAACCAAGCTTGCATTTCATTGCGCTACCCCTGAAATAGTTAGAATAGAATCTTAGCATATGTCAATAAATAAAATAAAAGTTAAACCCTTCCTAGCTTTACAGGCAAAATCTGAAAAGCAACTGCTACTTACAATAAAAGTTATATCTGCATCGGGCATCCTATAAAATTTCCTTCAGACAACCAACGACAAAGCTTGAGCAGTTTTCAATCATGCTGATACTTACATCAGTAGAAAAAGAGTAACAGAACATCAAGAGTTAGATATAACTCTTTCACTTTAAATGACATCCACATACTAGCCAGAATGATACCCAGTTCTTCCTTTAGAGGTGTGAACTCAACTATATCAACTCCTTCAGAGGAGCACACGCCTTTCTGTATATAAAATTAGCTCTTCTGGTGGAAGGCTGCATGATCTTTTCTGCAGCCTTAGCAAAACCAAGCACATCTAATGCAGTAAAAGACTCTAGCGCCCTCTCTCTTTTCTTCTCTCCTTTTACTTTAAAGGGCTACGTATCATTAATTTCAGGCATCAATGGGAATACCTGTTACTTCAATATTTTGAAGACCCAGAGCATTCTTCTATTCCACCTACCCAGAAACAGCTCAATACAGTTTGCTTCTGAGTAAATATGTTTCAGCTTGTACTGAATATCTACCTTCTAAGACATATGAGCCAGAGTAAATTCACTGGATATAGACATATATAATAGCTTCCATGCGGCGATGTGTAGCATTAATATGGGCTTCAGAAAAAAGTATTTCAGAATAGGATTTTAAGATACATCCGTGAAGTTCCCAAATATTGTTTGATTTGAAGGACACTTTCTCCAAACAGAGAAGTATTAGCATAAAGCAGGGGAAGGAAAATCTCCAATCTATAGAAAGTTATAATCTTGTCAAAAATAAGATTAAAACATGAAACTCTCATTCTTACTTTATTCATTGGATAGATCAAGGAATTTCTATCAAATATTCTGATACTTCAGTTGATACAATTATAACTTTCTTCTATTTTCAGCTATATCATTAAATCAAGATTCTGAAGATTAACCAAATCATTAAAAAATTACTAGTACTTGTCATAGTGGAATCAGAGGTGAAATCCAACAGGTTCTGACCGATTCTGGAGAACCGGTAGCAGAAATTTTGAGCAGTTCGGAGAACTGGTAGCGGAAATTTTGAGTAGTTTGGAGAACCGGCAAATACCACCTCTGGGTGGCCTCAGAGTGGGGTGGGAATGAAGATTTTGCAATATTCTTCCCCCAGGAGTGGGGAGGGAATGGGGATTTTTCAGTATCCTTCCCCTGGAGTGGGGTGGGAATGGAGATTTTGCAGTATCCTTCCCCTGCCACACCCACCAAGCCACGCTCACAGAACCGGTAGGTAAAAAAATTGGATTTCACTACTGGGTGGAGTCCAAGGGTATATTTAAACCCTAATACATTCTCAGTTTTTAAAGAGTCAAAATATTTCCTATTTTGGCAAATTAGGACTCTCAGTCCATGTATACACAGCAATAAAAGAGCTAAAATGTCCTTAGAATATTCTGATTAGAAAGGTTGTTACTTTTATGACTTCTAATCCCATTGTTATAACAATAGAAAAGCATCTCAGAATTATTTTGACTTTGATCCCTTTAAAACTAAATACATTCTGAAAGCAGAAAAGGAATGAAATTTCACAAATATTTGCAACCTAATGAAAGCACTGATATTTTTCTTATTCATTCTTTTACCGTACAGCAACATCTCTACCATTCTTATTAAATATTGCATCTTCAAATACAGCTATCTAGATTTTATCCAGCAGGGGCCCTTATAAGACTATTGAAAGATTAGCTGTTTCTTAGATTTCTTAAAATTTTACTTTAGTAACAGGATACCAAGATGAATATGCAAAACAATGAACATGATAATCAGTATTTTTTTAATGAAGACATTGTTCTACAAAGAAAAGATTTTGATCAATGTTATCTCTACCTGGAAATCACTTTCAGACTTTTTGCAAGAAACTGGGAGAAATGAAATTTTGATTCTGGGTTTTGATGATTAGAATTATTTGGGCTTATAGAAATAATGCAGACTACTATTAATTTTTGAGTAAGAGTTGGATATATTTTTTTAATTTATATTTGTACCAAAGAAAGTTGGAAGTCTTTCTTTTCTTTTTCTTTTTGCATTTTATCTTGCTTTATTTGACTTTTGCCTTCTTTTCAATGTTTTTCTTTTTGCCTTTTTACTTTTTTTGAAAATCAATGCACATTTAAAAAAACTAAAGCTATTGTACTACAGTGAATGCAACTGAATGATTTAGCATTCCATTTTTCTTTTCACACTGTCTCAGCAATATTCAAAGGAACAGATACCCACAATTACATTTTCCATTTTAAATTGTGTTTAGCATTTATTTTAGTCATTGCATATAAAATGATACATCTCTTTTCTGTGGAAAGGTTGCCAGTGTTTAGACTTTATTAAACATCTGACTTCTCCCCAAATGTCTTTCAGGAAGAATGCTACTTAATTCCCTCCCATTAAAAACATGTGGTGTCTACACATGTCAATGTGTGTGAAAGGCAGAAAGGAGGAGATACTGTCTTAAAATTTTGAACTACCTAATCTGTGCCCAGCAAAGTTGTTTTATTTTTGGATGGCAACATTTTGTCATGGAAGATAAATACTAACTCTCTAATATATTGCATTACTTTAGTCTACCATAGATCTAATTATGTTCTGTGAAAATTCAGTGCTTACACTCACAATGCCCCATCTGAAATAAATTGAACTGATTTGTATTAGTTTTTTAAAGAGCCTGGAGCACCCATCATGGACTCTATCCCTGAATCCCTGAACCCAACCTCCAAATCCTCCAGCTTCATCTTCCCTTAGGCACCTCTTCATTACTCTTTTCCTGGCTCCCTGTTTCTTTCTCTTCACTGGTTTGTCTTTCTACACTTTTTGCCTTCTCTTCTGTTATCCAGCCATCACATTCCTTCCGCACCCTCTCTTCTCTGTTGTCCACTCCCTGCTCTCCTACCAGTCTAACTATTGGAAATCCCAGTCTCCCAGCTTTGGCCTCAGCCTTCTGCATCCTGGGATCTGGCTCTTTTCCTCCTTTCCAGGCCAGGTTCCAGCCTTCCTCCATCTGTTGTGGTTGCTATTATTAATAGTTTCAAGAAAAACACAGCCAGAAATATAAAAGTTTGTGTAAGACCATAAATTTGACAGTTACGTTATATAAAAGTGTAGATGTGTATGTAGGGGCATCACAGGGGTAAAAAATGTCAAGATGGAGCCCATGACTTGGGACCAAAGTCCCCTCCCCCTACTTTGGGGCTTTGGTCATACAGTTGTAGCTGCCACCTTGACTTCAGAACCTCTCTAGGATTCCTGCATGTGTTTCTACAAGTGTGCTGGACTTTGACTGGGGAAACCCAAGTCTTTATTTGGCCATAGAGCTCATCAGGTGATTGATGCAACCTCCCTGTTTCCCTCCTTCCCAATGGGATGCTACTGTGGAGATAAAATGAAGGAATATCCCATGGAATATCCACATGTAAAAAGACATGTACATGTATGCATCCAAACTAGATTGTGTTCTTTCTCTGTGACATATCCATATAATATCCATGTATATGGATATTAGCAGGAAGTTACCACCCACCCCTCTCCCAGAAGAATGAAATATTCTAGGAAATATTAAAAAGGCCTGGATGAAAAAGGGAGAAACTTGCTTCTGGAAAGCAGCCCCCACCTTTATTAATAGCCCCAGAAAGGCTGGGCCAGCTTATCTACAACACAAAAGACCTTCATCTCTAGGGTGATAGGATTAGCCCTCACTCAAGAGCCAAACCAGGACGAAGCCATTAAGCCATAATAGGAATTGCCCAAAGCCCCTTGTTTACCATCATCCAGCAAGATTCAACCAAGCCTGGGACACAAGACAACCTACAAAGTTACCCCTGCATGGCCCCATGGGAGTCTGACAACCAGTCAGAATACATTTCTTTCATAGGAACAGGAAGTTCAAATTCAAAGCCCAAGAGAGGGTATAAATCTCTCTCTCTCCCTCATCCATGTGCTCACTTTGCCCAGGACCCCAAACCATGTGGTCCTGTCCACCATTAAACCATCTTTCCAAAATAGCTTCCATGTTTCCAGTGTTTTTCTCCCCACTTGGAACTGAATCCAGATGGACATTTCTTCCGACATATGCTTGCTTGTTTGTTTGTTTGCTTTTTGTTTGTTTGTTTATTTATTTATTTATTTATTTGCATGTTTATATAGTGTATATTGGAGGTGGTGACTCTTTGACAGCTGTATGCAATGAAATTTTGTTTTAATGTATGCCGATTATGTGCATTTAAAGTGACAATAAAGTTATTCTAAGTCTAATGAGAGAAACACAAAAATAAGCAACAAATAGAATTCTTGTGGTGCATTATATGAGGCCCAGTAAGTAAATTAACCAACCTTATAAACCAAATCTCCTGACATCAATTATAAATGCTCATTTATTTCTTTATTCAAAGGTGTAATAGCCAACCAACTCCAAAGTTGTCCAGTTCAATTTCATTCAACTGGTTCAAGGTGGTGGTGATTACCTATAAAGCCCTACATGGCTTAGGCCCGAGGTATTTGGCAGATCACCTGTGGCCAGCAACAACTCCCCATTGCCCCGTGCGCTCACATAGAGAGGGCCTACTTGGGGTCCTGTCGGCCAAACAATGTCGGCTGAAAGCCCCTAGGGAGCGAGCCTTCTCTGTGGGTGCACCTACCCTCTGGAATCAGCTCCCCTTGGAGCTCCGGGTAGTCCCCGACCTTTGCTCCTTCTGCCGTGACTGTAAAACATGGCTGTTTCGCCAAGCTGGCCTGGACTGAATGGGGTTTTAATGGGAATTTTAGTTTTTATTGTTGAATTTTAATTGGACTTGTTGTTTATTGCTGTGAGCCGCCCTGAGTCCTTGTGGAGAAAGGGCGGCATATAAGTCCGAAAATAAATAAATAAATAAATAAATAAATAAATAAATAAATAAATAAATAAATAAATAAATAAATGAGTTAAAAGTTTAAGGCAGGAGAGCACAAAATTAGGCTCTGAAAGTTTTTGGTGCCGCTCTCAATGTCCTACAAAATGCGCCACACATTTGCTATTTGTTATGTTATGGCAGAGAGAAAGTGCCATGTTTGTGGGGAATAATTATATTAACTGTATTCCAGTTTCATTAGATCAAAGGCAGATTTTTTTCTCCCTAGCCTCACTTCTTTTGGACTATAGCCCTAGCATGCTATTCAAACGCCCAAAGGCAGTTGCCCTGGAAAAAAAAAAGTGCATCTCTAATTTAAATAACTGCTGCTGCTATGAGAGAGATTAAGTCTTCTTGCTGGGCTTCTTAAAGGCAGGAATTATCAAGTGAAACTGCTGAATGGGCAACTTCCCTTCAGATATCAAGACAAAACAGTCTTTATTGTGGCACAGAACTACTTATGCAAATGTAGGAGCACTGCAGGACTTCCAGAAAAATAAAATAATAGCTTTCTGGCTACTGATTAGAAGAGCAAAACAAAATGTTACCCTCTCATTAGAAATGAGAAAAGAAATGTACATTTTTTTTAAAACCAAGGACCAAAACTGAAACAAAGCTTGTAAATTGCAGAATTCTGGCTATTGCTATAAAACTTTTCCTTGTTGAACAGGAAAGGGTATCTCAGGAAGAGATCATAAAGTCCGGAATGAAGAACACAAGATGTTATTTCAGCTATAAATGTGTGTTTGTTTTTTGTTGGTTTTTATGCTGTTGATAAAAGCTTGACCGGTTGCTGCAACTCTGATGGATTATTTTGAAGAATAGAGATATCTAAGCATTACTTTGTTACACTTCAACCAGCTATTTGCAGTTCATGAAGCACATTTAAGAAAGGAAGGAAAAGAAAGAGTATTTTTTTAAAGAACTGGAAATAAAAATATTGTTACTTGCAAGCTGGAAAAAGGCTACAATAATATTTTTCTTTTGGAAAAACAAAGAGAAAAATTAATTGGACAACTGAATGGAGCCAAGTATCTTGGCAACAAAATTAACAGCTTCAGTGACAAAAACAAATAAGGGA
The DNA here is from genome assembly GCA_022577455.1 of Arizona elegans. NCBI lineage: Eukaryota > Metazoa > Chordata > Lepidosauria > Squamata > Colubridae > Arizona > Arizona elegans. Next base: position 95,056,508 of record JAKOOJ010000006.1, on the reverse strand, counting down.
AGGAAGTTAAGCACTCATGAAACAAAGTAAGAATGAACGATGTCTTGGATTAATTGAAGAGCTAATATGTAGGTTTGATAAATATCCAGATTGGAGTAGTGGGCCTAGTGATGGATGGGTCTTGGTACACCCGTGTAAAACTTCTCCCGTTACCTAGTCACTTTCAGATGCCGTTTTTTTTTTTCTTTAATTTATATGCCGCCCTTCTCCAGAGACTCAGGGCGGCTTACAATGCGTTAAGCAATAGCCTTCATACTTTTGTATATTTATACAAAGTCATCTTATTGCCCCCACAATCTGGGTCCTCATTTCACCTACCTTTGAAAGGATGGAAGGCTGAGTCAACCTTGAGCCTGGTGAAATTTGAACTTGCAGTAATTGCAAGCAGCAGATGTTAATAACAGTGCTTTAGTCCACTGTACTGCAGGCTCTGTACTATAGTTGTCCTCTATAGGGCCAGAATATTTGCAGAATCATCATTCTCCAATTGTTTCTGCTTCCCATAAATTCCAACCAGATTTGCATACTTTGGGTCCGTCTATTAAGCAGTTTCACTTTAAGGAACACAGAAAGTGTGCCTTTTCTGTTATGGTATCTTCCCTTTGTAACAATATTCCCCCTTCCTCCACAATCTGGAGAACCCCAATTTGTCTGTCCTTCAAGAAAACCTTGAAGACCTGGATTGTTCTCTAGCTTCTTTGCTAGATCATGGTAGGTATTTGCTATGGAAGTTCTATTTATCGGGTGCTAATCAGTGGTGGGTTTCAAAAAATTTTACTACCGGTTCTGTAGGTGTGGCTTGGTGGGCATGACAGAGGAAGGATACTGTAAAATCTCCATTCCCTCCCCAATCCAGGGGAAGGTTACTGCAAAATCCCCATTTCATCCCGATCAGCTGGGACTTGGGAGTCAGAGAATAGATGGGGGTGGGGCCAGTCAGAATTTTTTCTACCGATTCTCCAAACTACTCAAAATTTCCGCTACCGGTTCTCCAGAACTCGTCAGAACCTGCTGAAACCTACCTCTGGTGCTAATGATTAAATTTTTTTATCCCCCGGTATGACTGTTATTTATTTATGGATTTAATGTCTTAACATATTCTTCTTTTGCTTTTTAATCTCAGTAAGCTGCTTATAACAGCCCTAGAAATTATAAATAAATTGTTGCACAAGTCCATTTTTTATTTTTATAATGGGGTACAAAATTTGGGGGCTTCAAACAGCCCTCCAAAACCTTAGATTCCTCACTAAAATGCTATGAAACTATAACTTTTAATGTGACAGAAGGAGAGAAATGTTAAATATACAGGGACTATTTATTTAACTGTATTCAATTAAATATTATTCAATTCATTTCCTGTCCAGACCCTGCTGATTAGTTAGCATGAGGCCTCTGACGTATCACTGAATGAGTTTTTGGGGGGCAAAACATTTAGATACCCCTTCTCTAGAACAAAGGAATGGCTGATGGATCAAGACCAATAAGGACTGGAACAGAACATTATAATTCTTATTCCCAGCTTCTTTGTTTATTAAAATGCATATTACTGCATGTTATTGTTAATGCAGATTATTCCATTCACAGCAGATTTAAGATTTCTTTGTTATCAGTGAAAAATCTGTGAAGTTGTCCATCTTTTTAACCATTATCTGAGCAATTTAGGGATCTCCAAGGTCAAATTAGAGCTGCAAAGGAGAAAAGTAATCCTTCATCCTATACTACTCCTTGTTCCATGGGGAAAATATGTCGCATGATCACGCCATATGATCATTCATCTTGAATTACACTGCCAAGTGTGCCCTTTATATCAGCATTTCTTCTCTGGAAAAAATAGAATGGACAGTTCTCTGTAAGATGGGTTCCACATTACACTTGAGTTGAGATCTCTTACCCTGTTGCATACCAAAAGTAATAGAATGATGGTTGCATGCATATAACCTGTTATACTATCCCTTTTGATGACAAGCAATCTTGCACAAGAAACAACAGTGAATAGAAGAAATTAAAAATAGAAGATAAAATAAAAGGAAGGGAATTCTAACAAGGAAATCTAATTCACACTAACTCTCCATCCCTATCTTCTGCTCCATCCATACAATGTTTCTCAATGCTTTTCAACCTTAGCAACTTTCAGATGTGTGGCCTTTAACTTCCAGAATTTCAATCAGAATAGAGCTGGAAGGGACCTTGGAGGTCTTCTAGTCCAATCCCCTGCCCAAGCAAGAGACCCCATCCTATTTCAGATAAGTGGCTGTCCAGTCTCTTCTTAAAAACCTCCAGTGAGGAAGCACCCACAACTTCTGAAGGCAACTTCTGTTCCACTGGTTAATTGTTCTCTATTAATTTGCCAGCCAGCATGCCTTTTGTCCTTTAACTCTCACCTCTAGTTTCAGAGAATTTAATCTATAGCAGGGGTGTCAAATTCGTGTTGTTACGGCGGTGGCATGTAATGTATTAGGACTTTTTCCCCCTTCGCTAAATCGTGACACATCTGGCCTGCGGACCACGAGTTTGACACCCGTGACCTACAGTATGCTATCTAGCCCTGATTGTCTTCATTTCCCCTTCCTTTGAACCTATTTACCTCTTGTTCATTCTCTTTGTGTGGCCAATTCACCTCAGGGTATTCTTTTGTAGTAGTCAGTCAGTTTTTGTGTTTGGTTCACAATCATTTTTATTCTATCTCCTCTTGTTTAATCATATACATTTGCCACTGATTCAAGTTTTGGCATGCCGAACTCCCAGTTCAAAATCACAAATTAAGCAAAAGCACACTCTTATAGACAGCCAACTGTGGTACTTTTCATGAACTATTGCATTCCTTTCTCACAACATATTACAATTTTGGTGTAGCATTTGCACATCCTAAAAATTCCTCTGCCCATTTTTCTATTTCTAGTAAGTAGTCTACCAAGGTATAAAATAAACAGACATATTTGCTCTCACGTTTTGCCATGTCTGTATATCTGGTAATTGTTGATTTCCTCTGTCAAACATGGTTAGCTTGGTCTTTGATGTATTATTTTCTCATGCAGGATCTTTATTGCATTGTATCATGGACAGCCAGTTTGGTCTAGTGGTTAAGGCATCAGACTAGAAAGCAAGAGATCATGAGTTCAACTCCTATCTTAGCCATGAAAGCCAGCTGGGTGGATCAGTCACTCTCAGCCCAGCTCAATGTTCATCATCACAATGTTGCTATGGTGGGAAAAATAGGAGGAGGAAAATGTGCGGATATGCTTGCCGCCTTGAGTTATTAGAATTAAATAGAATAACAGAGTTGAAAGGGATCTTGGAGGTCTTCTAGTCCAAACCCCTGCTTAGGCAGGAAACTCTACACCACTTCAGACAAATGATTGTCCAATCTCTTCTTTAAAACTTCCAGTGCTGGAGCATTTACAACATCTGGAGGCAAGTTGTTCCACTGATTAACTGTTGTTAATCAGTTTATGAATTAACAACAGTTAATTCATAAACTGATTATGAATCAGTTTATGTCATGAAATTTCTCCTTAGTTTTAGGCTGTTTCTCTCCTTGACTAGTTTCTATCCATTACTTCTTGTCCTGCCCTCAGGTGCTTTGGAGAATAGCTTGACTCCCTCTTCTTTGTGGCAGCCTCTGAGATATTGGAACACTGCTATTATGTTACTTCTTTTCATCAAGCTAGACATACCCAGTTCCAGCAACCATTCTTTATATGTTTTAGCCTCCAGTCTCCTAATCATTTTTGTAAAAATAATAAAGTAACAAATAAATAATATTTATAAAAATAATAAAGGGGGGGATTAAACAAATAAATATCAACATAATATTCGCTGTGAAACATCCAGGCTCTCAGGCAACATTGTCAATAGCATTGTAGCATTGTTTATATACAAAAGTACATACACATTCATATCCTCAGCTGACACTTTCTAACATCACAAGCAATTCTTGTACACTTTTCCATAGGTACATTAAGCAACCAAGGGGACTTCATTTACCCTTCTCTTACTCTATTGTAAATCCACTGAAGTAAATTCACTGAAGTTATAAATAATGATAATACACTCCTTAGTCTACAACATTAGCAAACCATTCCATTTATTTTCAGACATGCTTTAATTCCATCCCTCATGAGTGTTTATAATCAGCAATGTTTATTTATTTATTTATTAGTTCAATTTATATACCGCCCTCCTCCAAAGACTCAGGGTGGCTTACAATACACTTATAGTAATAGCCTTCCTTCTTTTGTACATACCTGCTTATTAGGGCTTTTGGCCCCTCCATAAGCGGTGTTTCTACAAAGTCAGCTTATTGCCCCCACAATCCGGGTCCTCAATTTACCTACCTCGGAAGGATGGAAGGCTGAGTCAACCTTGAGCCTGGTGAGATTTGAACTCACACTAATTGCCGGCAGCTGGCAGCTAAGTGCTACATAACAGCACTTAGTCCGCTGCACCACCAAGGCTCTTGTATATTCCATGCCAAAGTCACATAATTCAGTCTTCAGTCTTCTGTTCATAATTCAGTCTTCATATATCTCACTGACCTGGTGAAAGCAAAAATATCTTATATGTGCATTCTTTGCCGAGCATGAAGTCATTCTATTTTACTTAATTTTGCTTACTGTCTTTTCTCCAATTAGCAGAGATGAAGACAGGGGTGAGAGCCCTGTCTTTTTTTCTGTCTTTTTTCTGGCAAAAGCCAGATTAACTCAAGGGTAACAATGATCTTAACCAAGGGATGAATTGTTTGTGTGGAGAAGGTTTTTGAAATTAGCCCAAATTAGCCCAAATTAGGCAACAGATTGTCTACTCCTGATATTTGACATTCTTGCGGCACTAAATAATGGCACTCAGTATTTCTCTAGTAATGTTTCTACTTGCGTACTTACCAGCTGATATGTTTTATTGTTATTAATTGTTATTAATTTTTAATCTATTTACCTGTAAGAAACACCTTTATTGCCTTACTTGGAACTCCATTTCTTTTAACAGATTCTGTCAGCATGCACTATCGTGACTCACTATTATTATCCTATTGTAAGAGACCAGCCCTTAGAACACCCAGTGTTTTTGACCTCATTCATAAACCTCTTAATGAGTTTTAACATGCATACAAATGTGTTAAAAAGATCTGCCTTACAGCTCTAGGGAAGGACTAAATGCCCATTCTCTCAACAATCCTTTTCAGGCCAACACTTCTCATAGAAAATCATTTGGCTTAACTGTGGTGCCATCTAAACAGATGCACAGAAACACGTTAGAATTTTTACGTTTGTCTGAATGTTTCTTGAAGTTCTCTCCACCAATGTAAAATGAGAAATTAGAAAAGATTCCTTTAGCTGTTCTGCAAAGTAACTATTGCATTCACATTATGATTACACACATAAAGTTAATGCACAATGCAGTTTGTTTCTGGGTTATAATGATGCAAAAACACACCCATCATTTCTTAGTAAAAGTGTCAGTAACTTTTTCAAGTGGCTGACGTTATTTTGCAATCTTGAGAAATAACCTAGTGCCACAAAATAAACTACTTTTTAATGTCCCCAATTTCACAAGCTCCTACTTGATCTCATAAAAGGAATGATGAAATCTTGAGCTGATGTCAGTTTTTCCCTCAAAATCTTGCTGAATCGTTTCTGAAAAACGCCACAACCATCAAATTTAGTGTTCTCACGGGATCTACCCTATTTTTATAATAAATATTATAACCCAATAAATGTTATTATTTTTAATATTTCTACTAGCATGCTTCTAACAAGCTGTTCTAATCATAACTAGCTTTGCTCTGACAAAGTGCTTTATGCCACAGGGTCTCCTCATCAAGGTGAGACACAACACAGTTTTCCGCAACAAGCCTCTTGGCCTCATCTTAGAAGTTCCTTCAATGATTCCAACTGTTGGAAGAAGCTTCTGTTCATATAGAAGTCTCTTTAATACTTTTGGATCTGCCAAAAGAGCCTCAGGACAGCAATGAAATGAAGCTGCTTCAAAGGGTGCTCCACACAAACCTTCACTGAAGCAATACACTCCTTTGAAGCTTTGCACAAATACATATAAAGTATTTTAAGTAAGTGTAGCTGGCCAGGTAATTGACCAAAAGTATTAAGAAAACACACAACAGCAGTAGAACATGTGGGGATTCCTGCTCAGTAGCTGCTGACTAAAGGTAGAATTATTAATGACTTTCTTTCATGAATATATAATTCAAGGCCATGTTTTGAAATGTTCAGGTACATAGTTATAATTACTGCATTGTACAATGTGTTTGATCTTCCTATATCACTTTGAAGTAATAGCTTTTGGCAGCTTGGTTAAAGCCATTTTCTAAATTAATTTGGATTATTTCTTTTCTGGGACAGTTCTTGAAATCTCTGTAAGCAAAGAGAGAGATCCAAAACTACTTCCAACAGATCATCCTTCCTATTTCCCAGGTTATCGGATTCCATAACTGAAAGAAAGCAGGGTGTGCTGGTTAAATTTTCAGGACACTACAAGGAGAAGCACATTTACTTCTGTAAAATGACATCTGCTTAAAATTTGCCCTTTCCGGCCAACAGATGAGATGTCTCAGCCAATCAGTGTTCAACATCTGCCTAGCAACTCCCTCAGTTTCACACCAAACAAAAACCCTACAACAAAAGCAAAAACATTGCTAGTGTTGTGTCTATACAGCACCATAACGGTAGCATACTTCTTAACATGACATCTTTGATCCCTTGTATTCATTCTTGCAAGCCAACTGCCAGTCTGGGGGACCAGAAACTGAAAAGAAGGCCAAGCTCCCATGGAAGGAGGGGGAGGATTTGCCGTACTTCTGATTTCTTGCAGTTAGAAATTTCCCATTTGCCCCAAACTTTGCAATTGAGGGAAAAGGAAGCCAAGATCTCTAGTTGCCAACTGATGGTACCAACTAATCCATGGGGCACAATCCATTTGGTATCTAATAAAAAAGGCAAAGGAGTCCCTGAAGATTTTATCTCATTGCTGATTGTAGAGCGTACAGACTGTAGGGGTGTCAAACTCAAGGCCTGGGGGCCAGATCCAGCTTGTGGGGTGCTTAGATCTGGCCCATGGGGCTGCCCTGGAAATAGCAAAGGACCAGTCCACAGTGCTTCTGCCAGCAAAAACAGAGCTTGTGAGGGCCATGCATGCCTCCCCCCATGCTCCATTTTTGCTGGCAGCGGGTTGCAGGAGGCCATCGCAACTGAAAATGGAGCTCAGGAGCCCGTTTTCACTGGCAGAGTACTTGGGCCACCACAGGTGCCCCCCAACACAAGTGATGTCATACTGGCCACACCCATTCCATCCCCCCAAGATAAAACATAACACTGATGCGCCCTCAATGAAATCGAGTTTGACACCCCTGCTATAGAGGATGGTGCTCATCTCCATTTTAAGGCCCTTGAGCCAGTGCTGTCCACCCTAAAATTTGGTCTAGAAGTGAATTGCTTGCAGGATTGTTTAATTCAATTTTTCAACCTAGCATAGTTATATTGGGATGACCCTCAGAATTCCCTGGCAACATATCTTACTGCCAGTCAGAGGTTCTGGAAGTCCAACGCATCTGGAAAATACCCAATTAGAAAAGGCTACATTATCTAATAATGAAAAATACTGTAAAGCAAACAGGGATTATTTACAAAAACTAGTTTGGCTCTGTTAATGGAGCAACTGCATTCAATCTATTAAAAGAGGGCAGTACAGGAGGAATCCAGATGATATAGCTGAAAAACCACATTCATAGAATCTGAAGCAAGAAATGATTAACTTGTCATGTAGTGATGTGGAAAGTGTTCCAGTAAAAATGTGGTTTTAAGTGGGAAACTGGAAATGGGAAAAAAACCCAACCAATATCATATGAACTGCTCTTTGACACTACAAATTGAGTCATGATGGGCTCATGGGACTTTTTTCATTTTTTTAATCCATGTAAAATTGAAATGGGTGGCAACACATTTTAAATTCTTTTGGCTTTTATGCCAGGATGACTAAGAAGAGGCAAATCTTGTAGTGAAAGTTCTTTGACTTTGTCTTAAGGTTGTTCCAGGTGAACAAACATTTCCCCTCCCAACTTCTTGGATCCAGATACAAATTCACCAAGATTGATTAATGCTGTTCTGTTTTCAATTCTACTCAAACATTAGAATGGCAGGAGTGTGAGCATATTTATATGACTTTCAAAGAATAACCATCAAATCAGGAGATGGGACATGGAATGAACCAAGAATGCCCTTCAAAGAGAGAACAAATTGTCCTTCAATCTAAAGGTAGCAAGAATCATTGCGTATGGAGTAATATACTCTGGGTTGGAATGGTATTTCCTCATCCATGGATTTACAATGCCACTGGCACAAAATCTGTGTCAAAATTGTTAGCAGTTTTAATTGCAACAACTGTATATCTCATTAGTAGTGAGGTATATCTTTGTTTGAAAGATCTTCTAGAAGATGTTAAAGTCTCCCAGTTGTATTACAAGTGCAGCTGCCAGGAATCCCATCTCAATCCCATTCCAGGAATCCCAAACACAACTAACAATCCGATTTCATCTTAAAAATCTAATACATTTTATGTATTATATCCATTGGTACCAGAATTCTTTAAATAGCATAAATTGTTCTTAGTTTTGGAGAAAAAAAATATTATAATTTAGCCTCTATTTACCACAAAACTACATATTAATTAGGATTCAGTGTATATCATATCAAAAGAGTCAAACTGTAGATATTTCTCAAGCCATACCATATGTGCATCAATTTTGAGGGAGATGGGCAGTTCAACAATGTGAAAAAATAAATAGATGAATACATTTTCATTTTTTCTTTTCAAATCCCACCCTTATAAAATAATCTTTTCATTCTTGTGAGATCGATGCCACCCCCCTTTTTTTTTGCTTGACAGTATATTCACTTGCAAGATGGCTTGTGGTATCTAAATGAAAGACAAAAATAATATAATTATAACACATCCTTTTAATAATGGGTTGAAAGAAGCATAATTAATGTTTTCATATTGTGTATAGGTTTCAGTGGCATCTACAGATGCCTTTTCAAAGTGTGGACTTACCTACTCTTAAGGAATCTTAATCTTAAAAAAATATCTATATAAAAAAAGAACTGACACCAGGCATTGATTAGACATGATACTATACCAAAAGAGATCAAATTGTTCTGGGCAAAAGAACAATTAGTTCTTAATGGTCTGGTGATGACTCTCAGTCACTTTTAGCAGAGCCTGACTTTAAACACATGTGGCTTTGACATTTGTAATAAAATATATATAGGTTTCACACCAACTAAAGATATATTTATTGAGTAATCATATATATTTCAATCAATCATAAAAATAATATATGTTGAAATTCCAATAAATCAAACCAACAATATAATTTGATATATAAATGTAAAATTCAAAACCTAACAGGGAACAAAACTGCATAATCCAAAAGTATAGATGTTAGATACTTACAATAGGAAAAATGGGTCCAAAAACCATAAAAATGCTTCAAAAATCTAGGTAAAGGTAAAGGTTCCTCTCACACATATGTGCTAGTAGTTCCCGACTTTAGGGGGCGGTGCTCATCTCCACAGAACGCACAGAATGCACGCTGTTACTTTCCCACCAAAGGTGGTCCCTATTTTTCTACTTGCATTTTTTACGTGCTTTTGAACTGCTAGGTTGGCAGAAGCTGGGACAAGTAACAGGAGCTCACCCCGTTACGCAGCACTAGGGATTCGAACCACTGAACTGCTGACCTTTTGATCAACAGGTTCAGCGTCTTAGCCACTAAGCCACCTCGTCACTAAATCTAAATCTAGATTTAAAACTAAATCTAGGAGAAAAACTTTAACCTGCTGTCCGAAAAATAGCCTGGCAAATTCCCCATAGAACAGCATTTCCACACCAATGAGGGGTACTTCTAAGAAAGCTTTTCCTCTTATTGGTCTTGTGGGGAACGGGGACTTTTATGGATTTTTTAAAGATGTGGGCATATGTAGCTAGGATAAGATCCTCCAGCAAATATTGAGGCCCCGAGCCATGAAAAGCTTTGAATATTATATCCTCCAGCAAATATTGAGGCCCAGAGCCATGAAAAGCTTTGAATATTATATCCTGTACTTTCAGTTGGGACTTGAAAGAAATCAATACCACATAACATGATATTGTTAAAATAGCTAATCACAGGTAAAACTCTTGCAGCTGTATTTTGTAAAATCTAAAAGGTATTTCAAAGCATACCCACCCACAGAGCACTATCATAATCCAAACAGGTTACTTCTAAGGAACTTCACAGCAAAAAGAAAAAAAGAAAAAATTAAAAAAAACCTAATTCGAAGCAAAGATGAAACAAAATTATAAACTCTTTCAATAACTTGCTGAAAGTTTATTGAATGAAGAGTTCATTGGTCTCATTAAGGAATGGAGTTACACATTTTATTTATTTATTTGTTTTATTTATTTGTTTTAATTTCTATACCGCCCTTCTCCAATATAGGACTCAGGGCGGTGCACAGCCAAAGTAAAATCCAGACATAGAAAGATTAAAAAACTGATTAAAATAATTAAATAATTTGGCCATAATTAAAAACAGTTCCAATTTAAAATAGTTTAAAAGTTTGACTCAAGCCAGCCCAGCTAGTTGGAATAAATGGGTTTTCAGGGCCCGATGAAAAATCCGGAGGTCTGTTATTGTACGTAACTCTGGGGGGAGGTTGTTCCAAAGGGTGGGCGCCACCACAGAGAAGGCTCTCCCCCTGGGGGTCGCCAGCCGACATTGTCTGGCGGACGGCACCCTGAGGAGGCCCACTCTGTGCGAGCGTACTGGCCGGTGGGAGGCTATTGGTGGCAGAAGGCGGTCTCGTAGATACCCCGGCCCTAAGCCATTCTAGGTTCAAATTTCATGTTGATGGTACTGTACAACATGAAAATCTTTAATTTCCAGATCACCTTGGTATAAAAGAGGTGTAGTATAATAGTTCATATTTATTTTAAATTAAATAAAACAAATAAACTACCTTTCAAATTTAGCAACATACCCAGCAAATTTCTTAGCCAATTAATCAAGAAAAGTTACATAATTTTTATTAGCCAGGTTGCAGTAAGAATATGGTACTTAAGAAATGTATATAATGAAAGAAGAGTTATGTTAAGAGTAAGTGGACAAGGAGAGTTATGTTAAGAGTAAGTAGATGAGGAAGGTACAGTATAGGGACAGAATACAAAAGTGAATGACCGGTGTGAAAGATTATGAGTATGAAGTAGGAGCTACTTGCAGAACAAATAGGAAATACTGCATGGTTGAGTCAAAGAAGAGAAAAGAGAAAGTAGTAGTTGAATGGAGCTAAGATCCTCAAAAAGAAAATGGTGAGAAATGTAAAGAACAAAATACACTATTTAAAATGATGTACGGATATGGTGAAAACAACGATAATTTGCAAAAATATAAAGATAAGCAGCAGTATACTGAATAATATTGGAGTAAATCAGTCTTAGTCTTTTTTTTTTTTTTGAACAAAGAATTTTTATTGTTTCTTTAAAAAAAATCAAACAAATCAAGCAAATCAATTAGACATTTGTGCAACCCCCCCCGTCCCTCCCCCCTCCCCCAACTTCCCAGAAGAAAAACAGGGTATAGATTTTACCAAGCATACGCTAAAATATGCTAAATTAATGCAAGACATTAAAACTCCCTAGACCCCTTAACTCCCCTTCTACAGATTATTCATCAACCTCCCTTTAAACACAAAATAACATTTTTTTTAAAAAAAACCAATAACAAACACTAGTAGATAATACATACTTAATCATTTGGCTATTCCTCCTGCTTTTGTTCTCAATATTCAAATATTTTTAACAATAAATCTTAATTAATCATTAATTAAACTCTCAATTCATTTAGTTAATCATTGTAGTTAATCATTAATACATCAATAATTAGGCCAGAAAAAATTAATCTTCCCTTCTTCCTTTCTTTCTGTATTTTTTCCAATCTTTCTTCCTCCCTCCTTCTTTTATTTTGAGGAGGTTTTGAATTTTAACTGGGGGTTGATGTATCTTTAAGACTTGTCCTTTTCTCAAAACCATTTCCTCTGGTTTAGAGCCCCCATCTTGACTCTTCTTGCTTGTATAGACAGTCAGTTCATAGAACAAAGAATTAACTCGATCAGTTTGCAAAGAAAAATCCAGTTGCTGCATTTCAATTAATTGTGTGAAAGCCTCTGCCAAATCCTCCGAGACCTCGTAGAGCTGATCAGTTTCTTCTTCTTTCTGCTCCAAATTATATTTTTGAAAAGTTCTGCCAGTTAATTCCAAAAGGGCAGGAAGAAGATTTGAAGATTCTTGAGGGTCAGCCAGTTCCAGCTTCTCTGTCTTAATCAAAATGTCTCCTACATAGTCATTATGCTTTCCTTCAAAAACATCCTCAGTTGCTTTTTTATCCTCCACCAGTTCTGTAAGTTTTTGTTCCACGATTGCTGTAAACTTATTAATAATTTCAATTTGATTATTCATGGCTTCCTTTATAAATTCTGCAAAGTCTCTGAAAAAAGCCTCCTGGCTCTGTGTTTCAGTTCTCTGTGTCATTTCTAACGCCATTACAGAGCCTCTATTTTCAGAAACTCCTTCCTTGGAAGCCATATTATTTTAAAAGAAATTTTCTTTTCACAGCCATAAAGTCTCTCAAACAACTTTCTCAAATTTATTTGTAATTTATCAAGCAAGATAGTCTTTTCTAGACCCAGATCTCAAATCCAGCAGTTTAAATCCAGTCTCTGAGCAAAAGTCTATTAACAAGCACTTTCATTTCCTACTTTCACTTTCATACCCACAAAGCCGCCATTTCCAGCTACAGCTCGGCAAAATCAAATAGAAACAATGTATCCCAGGAGTTAAGCATATACTTGCAAAAGCTTGTTCTCCTGCTTCCGTTCTGTCTGCTTTTTGAACTCAGTTGATCTTCTTCTTGACAGCAGAGCTGGTCGCCCGCGTCTGGCTCGGTTTAAATGGAGTCGCCACGGATCCGGAGCTTCAGTGGGCTGAACGGGGAGCTCTCACCCTCCAAGCCCCTGGAATTGCTCCAGGGGCTCCCAGGGAGCTCTACCCTCGCCCACCAGCTCTCCTCTCCTTCTTCTCCTGAAGGAGAGGTTTTTAAGCTGTCTGACAGCTGATTAGCACTGTCAGAACGGCTCGAATGGAATCGCGGGGCTGGCGATCCAAGAAGACTGTCCGCGACACCAGGCGGTGCCAACCCTATCAGTCTTAGTCTTAGATATTCTTCCCTGTTTTTAATCTCACACCTTCAATTTATTTGGTCTATTATTTTGTTTCTGTATTCTGCATACAGGGAATAGTGTGATAAGGCTATGTGTATATGTGTATATAAAGGGATGCGGTAGCTCAGTGGCCAAGATGCTGAGCTTGTCGATCAAAAGTTCGGCAGTTCAACGGTTCAAATTTCTAGTGCTGCATAACGGGGTGAACTCCCGTTACTTGTCCCAGCTTCTGCCAACCTAGCAGTTCGAAAGCACGTAAAAAATGCAAGTAGAAAAATAGGGACCACCTTTGGTGGAAAGGCGTTCCATCCACCTTTGGTGTTTAGTCATGCCGGCCACATGACCACAAAGACATCTTCGGACAGCGCTGGTTCTTTGGCTTTGAAACGGAGATGAGCACCACCCCCTAGAGTTGGAAATGACTAGCACATATGGGCAAGGGGAACCTTTACCTTTATATGTGCATACACAAAGCAGACAAGCTTGCTTTACCAGTTGAGAAACATTTCCCTATTTAAAACAGATTCTTAATCATGAAAGGTGACCAGCCAAAGTGGTATTTGCAATCACATGATAAGAACAGATCAGGTTAATTAGATTTAGGAAAACTGTTTTATTTATACGCCAACAGGAGGTTTCTTCTCAATTTTCATGGAGCCTTGCCTTTTAATAAAAGCTCTATACGGGGCAAACTCTGAGAATTTATCTCTGATTATTAGAAGTTGACGATGTTCAAGAAATTAAATCGATCAGCTAAAACGGAAGCTTGCAGGATTAGCCCCAGAGTTGGGTTGCCTTTCCCCCATTGCACTGCCAATTAGTCAGACTCCAAACATGATTGCCCTAGACTAATTCTATACCTTTAGCAGATGTTTGGGATGCAAAAATGAGCAGTTTTTCATAGTCCCAGAGCTAAATCAGATCAAAGTTTTGCAAACAGGACAATTAACTTAGGGGTTAGCACTTCTATGTTATTTCTCTTTTTTCAAAAGGCCAAAAATCCTGCTCAACAAAATACTAGTTGCTTATCTTTGGAGGTTGCATAAGAAGGGGAAAACCTGTCTTTATCAACAAGTACTCTTACACTGCATTCAAACCTACAATTACATTTTAAAATATAGAGCACTGAAAAAGGGGAAAACGTTTATTTTTAGCTTTCCAACATTTCCAACAGTTCTGAAGTAGCACCCAGTCTTCGATAATTCCTATATTCGATAGAAATGTATTAGGAGCTGCCTCGCATTCATCATAGGGGAAAGCACTTGAGGGAATTGCCACTGTGAAGAAAGGCAAATATAACTTGAGCCTCTAGAGCAGGGCTGTCAAACTCCCGGCCCACAGACCAGATGCGTCACACGCTGGCCACGCCCATGCCCAGTTTAGCGAAGGGGAAAAAAGTCCCGATACGTCACGTGATGCTGCCGTGACGACATGAGTTTGACAGCCATGCTCTAGAGCAAGGGTGTCAAACTGGTAGCGTGAGGGCCAGATGCATCACACACAGGGCACTCCCATGCCAGCTCCGCGAATGGGAAGAAGGTCACGAAACGCCACACGATGGCAACATGACAGGGCGAGTTTGACACCCGTGCTCTAGAGTAGAAGACTGGAGATTTCAAGTTCTCTCAGAAATCCTCATTCTTACATTTAGCATTTGCCTTCACTTTTAACATAATGCCAATTGACATTATCTTCAAGAGGACATTTTACCTGGAATCTTTAATTCGTGAGAGAAGTAGTAATCTTATCCTGAGCTTGTTGTTGTTGTTGTTAGTCACGAAGTCGTGTCCGACCCATCGCGATCCCATGGACAATGTTCCTCCAGGCCTTCCTGTCTTCTACCATCCCCTGGAGTCCATTTAAGCTCCCACCAACTGCTTCAGTGACTCCATCCAGCCACCTCATTCTCTGTCATCCCCTTCTTTTTTTACCATCAATCGTTCCCAGCATTAGGCGCTTCTCCAGTGAGTCCTTCCTTCTCATTAGGTAGTACTAGCCCTCTGTTCTTCCCCAGTAGCATCTTGGACATCTTTCGACCTGAGGGGTCATCTTCCAGCGTCATATCTACCATGTGGTAAATAAAAGGTCAAAATGCAAGAGATGAATTAATTTCTATAATGCACCAAAGGTGCTTTTTCAAAAGGCAACTGAAGTTTGTTTTTCCTTGAAGACGTTCACTTCCCATTCAAAAAGCTTTTACAGTTCTGAAAAACTGAAAAAGATTCTTGGATGAGAAGTAAATAGTCTTCAAGGAAAATCCCATTTCTCTAATAGGGAAGGCAATCTGACAGATACCCTTTTAAAAAAGCACCTTTGGGACAACCATGACCTGGATGACTGAGAATCTCCATAAATTTCTGTAATGCTTTTTCCTGAAGAGGTATGTGTCTAAAGCAGGGGTGTCAAACTCAAGGCCCGGGGGCCAGATGTGACCCATGGGGTGTTTAGTTCTGGCTCGCTGGGATGCCCTGGAAACAGCAAAGGACCAGCCAGTGGTGCCTCTGCCAGCAAAAATGGAGCTCGGTAGGGCCACATGCAGCCTTCCTGAGCTCCATTTTCACTGATAGAGGGCTGCAGAAGGCCATCACGGCTGAAAACGGAGCTCAGGAGCCTGTTTTCACTGGCAGAGCACTCGAGCCACCATAGGCGCCCCTGACATGAGTGACGTCAAGCTGGCCATGCCCACCCTAGCCACACCCACCTACCCTACCTCACCACGAGGTCAAACACAACCCTGATGCAGCCCTCAATGAAATTGAGTTTGACACCCCTGGTCTAAAGGAATCAGTTCTTCCTTGGGAGAGAAATTAATCTCACAATCAATAAATAAAATTAACATTTATTCTTAGAAAGTGAATAAAATATAACCCACACAGCCCTTTCAACTTTAAACATTAAAATGCATATATTTAACATAGGAAAATAAGAATTATAAAACTGCCTAGAGTACAGGAAAGCAGCAGCTTGGTTAAAAAAAATAAAAAGTAGAAAATATTACTATCTGGATAGACAAAAGGTTGGTCCTCATCTTCTAAGAATTGCTATGGAGCTCTGAAAAGATAATGAGAAAAATGCTAAGAAAGTATTACAAATTATTATTACAAATAAGATTCTAAATAAAAACAAAGTCTTCATTATTTTGTCTTCATTCAAGCCTGTATTATGATTCCAGACTATATAAAACCCAATTTTCTAGCTTATCTATCATGATAGAGAAAAGTAGACATAGCATTATAAACAATAAATAGAAACCCTAACGCCAAATTTCTTTTTTCTTTTTCTACAGACATGGAATCCTCTACACACAAAAAATCGTCTACTTCCTTCTTCCAAAACTTCCTTTTTTCTTGGGTTCAAAATTTTAAAAAGAGTCTGTGGGACTTGATAAAATCCACTCCTTCCAGCCTGGATAGAGAAACTTCTGCCTATGATTAGAATGATCAAAGTTGGGGGAGGGGTCTTTTTTGCAACAGAGGGAGTGGTTTGGGGTAATCTGCAGGACCAAATGCTAAACTTACTCTTGAGTGATGTGGATTGCATGCCTGAGTTACACTCATAACAATAGCAGTCCTGCCAGTCACAGTGCACGAAATGCTACTTCCTCTGATGATCATAGCAATCAGTGGTGAAATCCTCCAGGGTCTGCTACTGATTCGCTGTGTGTGCATGCCCGGTGCAGGCCAAATGGGAGCTGCCCGGACACACATGTACATGCACGCGCATCGCAGACGCTACTGCACAACATGGAAAAAGGAGGCTTAAGAAGGTAAGTAGAACAGCGAGGGGGTGTGTGAGCTGCGAGCTGTGCCGTGTGATTTAGATTCTCTAGAAAGCAGGATTTCCTGCTTTCTAGCGAATCTAAATCGTGTGGCACAGCTGTTTGTTGGAAATACCGGTTCGAATGAACCGGTAGTATTTTTTTATTACTGGTTCACCTGAACCAGTAGCTTTTATTACTACTGGTTCGCCCGAACCAGTGTGAACCGGTAGCATTTCGCCCCTGATAGCAATCATCCATTTCTAGAACAGGGAAGGCAATCTGATAGATATCCTTGGTCCTTAGGGTCTTCTACCTCAAACATGGCTTAAAAGCTATGATTCGGCTACTAGACTAAGGATGGCACACACTGTAAAACATGGTACAATAAGCCAAATATAGGGTTACCGATACAGGAACAACAGTAAGGCTACTTTATATAAACAGTATTCTATATTATACTACACTGTTTCTGTTATTTTCATTTTTCTAAAACTCAACCCTCCTCCTATTTTGCTTGGTCTTTTCTGCAGTTTTTATCTAGCCTTACAAATATCCTTTTGGTGTGATAACCACAGGTCTACACAATATATCCCTAACAGACTTTTCATTATTAAAGTAAAATTTAGAGTTTTTAAAATAACTCTGTAATTTTGTACAGGATATTATAATTACTATACAAAGATTACAATTTCCTAAATCCTAGGATCAGGAGGAGTGGCAGAGCCTGAGGGGTGGAGTCAAAGGAGAAATCAGCTTAGCGTTTCTATATAGCCACAACTCCCTCTTGAATTCCATTACCTAATTCCAAGATGGGACTAACTGTAGACTAGATTCTTGTGCATAGGCAGGATTAATAATAAATCCATTTAATTGGAACTCCATGTGTGGTCTTGAACTTTGAAGCCTGACATAGTTATGACTTTAGGCCAGAAAGATACATTTAAAGATATATATATAAACAAAGGTATACTAATGAAACGTATGCACCAGTGGTGGGTTGCCCCCGGTTCGGACTGGTTCTATAGAACCAGAAGCAAAACCAGAGGGAGGCTCCGCCCACCGACCCTGACATCATCAGAACGCTCCTGCGCATGCGCAGAAGCTTCTGCGCATGTGCAGAAGAGCTCACGCATGAATGAAGCTAGGACGCATTCACAGCCCTGTTGTGAACCGGTAGTAAAGGTAAGTAGAATCCACTCCTAGTATGCACTTGTGAAAGCTGATTCTATAAGCATTCCACCAGCGATAAAGATGACTACCAATGAACCCTTGACCAGGAAGTAGTATCAGCAGCTAATATTTTCTTTTGGGAAGTTTAAATGCTTTAAACAGCTAGTTAAAACATTTTCGGCTTCAGTTTCAGGAGAAATTCTGCTGACTGACCCCCAGCCATTACATCTTAAGTATCTTTCCACAGATTATCAAAGCATAGCAATATTAATTTTAATTACAAGTCATTATTTTTAAAAAAGGGAAGCGAACAACATGTATATTTTAATGGTATAATTCCACAGAAGAGTGATTTTTAACTATATATGGAAGATCTGACATCTGCTAAGCAGATTGCAAATGATAAAATCTGATGCTATCAGAGAAATTAAGATGAAGTCAAGAGAACAACTAACTGCAGGATATAATTTTCAATGGTTTTCATATGCTCAGTTAAAAGAAAGGTTTGATATGGATAAAAAGATAATTGGAAGTGAAAAACATAAAATGGGATGTTATGAGCTATATACAAGCAATGCACATGAAATGTATATTTCATTAAGATTTGAAATAGAGGAAGAATGGATTAAAAATTGCATGACAAAATGGGTTATTCGTTTTGGAAAAATTACATGGGTAACTGGTCTTAAATAAACAGTGTCATGGTATAAGAGAAAACTTCTATAAAATGATATTGTTATATGATACCAGAGAAATTATCAAAAATCTGCAAAGGTATTCGTTGGAAACCTGAAAATCATGAGGGAATCTTTTATTATTCATGATGGATTTGTGGAAGAGCTAAGAAGCTTTCAATGCAAATTCATACAGGTAAAGGAATTTAAATATTATGAAAATGTTTGAGATTTTTATTAACATCTCTAGCTAATTAGAAAAGACTCAAGACACATTGTCTTTGTTTATGGTAATTGTAGCAATATTATTGTATACTCAGAAATGGAAAAACAATGAAATTCCTACAGTAGAGGAATGGATTTTGAAAATGTCAGAATTTGCTGAGATGACCTGTTTGGTCAGAGAGAAAAAAAACTTTTTTAAAAGGGTGTGATTGCCATATTCTTATATGGATTTTTTGCTGAAAGGAAAAAAAAGCTATATGATGATTTATGGATTTGAGGACTAAAACAGATATAAATTAATTGAAGGACTGTAGGGATTTGCATTTGAGGATAAATTATAAAATTGTAATTATCTGTTGAAGAGGAGGCTGGAAGTCAAAAACTCTTTAAAATATCATGGGTTACAGCAAATCTCCTTCCCATGCTGAAGGAAATCAACAACTGGCAGATGACCTGAATGTGTTTTACTGTAGGTTTGAGGGAAAACTACTGCTACCTATCTCCACAATCCCTGTCTCAGACATACCAACAACAACCAAGCCTCCTACAACTGACCCCATCCCATTGGGCCCACCACCTCTGGTGATTACAGAAAATGAGATGCAAGGTCTATTTCACAGACAAAAGCCAGGAAAAGCACCGGGCCCAGACAAGATAACTCCTTCTTGCTTAAAAGCCTCTTCCATGCCATCTTCACCCACATCTTTAATAAATCACTAGAGATGTGCTGTTCCTTCTTGCTTCAAATGCTCTACTATTATCCCGGTGCTGAAGAAACCCTCCATCAAGGAACTGAATGACTTCAGACCGGTTGCTCTAACATCTGTAGTTATGAAAACCTTTGAAAGGCTAGTGCTGGCCCACCTGAAAACCATCACAGACCCCTTGCAATTTGCCTACTGAGCAAATAGATCGACAGATGATGCTGTTAATATGACTCTGCACTACATCCTACAACATCTTGAATCTCCAAAGACCTATGCAAGAGACCTTTGTATAGACTTCAACTCAGCATTCAATACCATCATTCCAGATATTCTTCTAAATAAACTAAATCAGCTAGCTGTACCTGAACACACTTGTAAATGGATCATAAGCTTCCTAACAGACAGGAAGCAACAGGTGAAGCTAGGCAAAATTTTGATTTTTGATTTTATTGAACTTCTATACCGCCCTTCTCCCAAAATCATATCAGATACCTGTACAATTAGCACAGGAGCCCCCCATGGCTGTGTGTTCTCTCCACTTCTCTCTATACACCAACTTCTGAGATTGCATCTCAAAAGTTCCTTCTGTTAAAGTACTGAAGTTTGCAGATGATACAACAGTGATTGGTCTCAATCAAGACAATGACGAATCTGCATACAGACAGGAGGTTGAACAACTAGCCTTGTGATGCAACCGGAACAATCTTGAACTAAACACACTCAAAACCATAGAAACGGTGGTAGATTTTAGGAGAAACCCTCCTATACTACCACCTCTTACAATACTAGACAACACAGTATCAAAGTAGAGACCTTCAAGTTTCTCAAGACTTAAAATGGACACCTAACATCAAAAACGTCATCAAAAAAGCACAACAAAGAATGTTCTTTCTTTGAGCGCCAACTCAGAAACCTCAAACTGCCCAAAGAGCTGCTGATCCAGTTCTACAGAGGAATAATTGAGCCTGTCATCTGCACCTCTATAACTGTCTGGTTTGGCTCTGCAACCAAACAAGACAGACACAGACTTCAATGGATAATTAGAACTGCAGAAAAAACAATTGCTACCAACCTGCCTTCCACTGAGGACCTGTATACTGCAGAGTCAAAAAGAGGGCTGAGAAAATATCTACAGACCCCTCACACCCTGGACATAAATTGTTTCAACTTCTACCTCAAAATGATGCTATAGGGCACTGCACATCAGAACAACTAGACACAAGGACAGTTTTTCTCCGATTGCCATCACTGCTAAACAACTAATTCCCACAACACTGTCAAACTATTTACTAAGACTGTATTGCTATTCTTCTTCTCATCCTTCCTATTACCTATCTCCTCCCACTGACTATATGACTATAACCATGTTGCTTGTATTTTTATGATTTATATTGTTCTGTTTGTTTCCTAGTATGATTTGATTGCTTATTATGACTATCACTAAGTGTTGTATCTTATGATTCTTGATGAAGAAGTATTGTATATATGAAGTATTTTTTTTCCTTTTTTTCCTTTTATGTACACTGAGAGCATATGCACCAAAGACAAATTCCTTGTGTGTCCAATCACACTTGGCCAATAAAGAATTCTATTCTATTCTATTCTATTCCATTCCATTCCATTCCATTCCATTACATTACATTACATTACATTACATTACATTACATTACATTACATTCCATTACATTTCATAACTTTAGTTTTTTCTTTCTTCTTGCCTTTTTCTTTCTTTTCTTTCTTTTTCTTTGTATTTTATTCATTGTGTAAAATTCTCAATAAATATGATTTAAAAAAAAACAAACTCTAATGCTACCAATAGAAGACCCAACCTGCTTTCTTTGAAAGAAAAAAATTAGGTTGGGTACATACATGTTAAGTCTTAACATGATTGCTTTGGCTTTGGCCTAATATGGTAGTAAGAGTTCAGAAAAGTATGGTTAATTAAATAAACTATGCTGAGTATATGTGAATTAGGCCATTATTTTCTTTCTTGTGGAGATTGTTCCGTTAACTTGTTGTGTGGTCCTCTGTTAATGTTTCAGTTGTGCAGGAATCTTTCATGCCACCACTATTTTTTTTTAATGTAAATTGTGTAATTTCTTTACCACTGCGTTAGCATAAATATGCCATTTTATCAAATAGTCATCCATCCTTTTTTAACGGATAGATTTACCTGAAGGCACACTTTGCTTCATGACTGTTCAACATTTTTTCTGCCACAAGCCACATTTGACCTTTTGGATGAGGTCAATTTGGTGCCAAAATAAAAATAAAATAAAATTAAGAGGGTTAATATGATTATCCCTATTTATTTAGTATATTCATATAACCAGCCATGTCATAAATTCACGACTCCGGATGGCATACAAACCAGTGGTGGAATTCAACCGGTGTAACAACCGGTTCATTGAGCGCGTGCTTCGCTCCACACTTGCGCAGTGCATTTGAAAAGAGCTCTAAAACTTACCTTCTACTGCAGCCCCAGTGAGTAAAACAGCTAAGGTGTGGCAATCTGCTCTGCCGCGCTTATCAGCTTGGCTTCAAACAAAGGAAATACATGTCGGTATAGCCCAGTGGCAGGCAGGCCCAACTGATCATCAAACTGAACCAGTTCTCTCTCAGCTGATCATCGGAACTACCGGTTCGTGCAAACCGGCTGAATCCCACCCCTGATACAAACACAGAAACATTTAAACCTATGTAGCAATCTAAAAAATATCAAACATAATAAAATAAAAAATGTAGAGCTCAAGATTGCAGGAGAACAAGAGTCACTTGATCTCATATAACAACCTTGCAGCTTGATGAGAAGAAGACCATGCTTTAGGCACCTTCTGAAAAGCTAACAAAGATGGGGCTGATCTTACCTCAAGGGAGCCACAGCATTTTTTAACATTTTAAAAATATTTGTAATACTTTCCTTTTTCTTGCATATGAAAAATTTAGCTATAAAAAGACAGACATAGGAATGATATTTGTTCTTTTCAAGCTTTCATGTTGTTACCCATTTTATTTTATTGTTGTTTTCTGTTCTTTCAAATTTTATAATTGAATAAAAGGGAGAAAAAACCTATTGTATGGCAAATACCAGCATTGTCTTGTGAAAGATGGACCATAAAGAACTTTGTGTCATTATAAAAAAAATTGAACAAAGGCATTTTTTAAAAATGCCTTTTAAAAAAGTAAATCATTTCCAAAAACAAAATCCTATCCTAATCTTTTTTAGATATATTAATACTCTTGATTTAACTCCAATAGCCTGGGGAAAATGTTTCATAGAGTCAATCAAATTTCTCAGAAAGAATGTTACCTTATTAAAGTTTTGCATGCTGGTACAGAGTCTTTTGAAACAGATTCTTTTTTTAATTCTACAAAATTATTAAATTAGGGAGACCTTCACATTTATAAAACAGCTTACTTGAAAAGTCCTTGGGAACCTGTGCACTTCTGCCATTCTTGCATTCTCTGGATGCATTAAGAGTGTTCTATAATATATAAAGGGATGCGGTGGCTCAGTGGCTAAGATGCTGAGCTTGTCGATCGAAAGGTCTGCAGTTCAGCAGTTTGAGTCCCTAGTGCCATGTAACAGGGTGAGCTCCCGTTACTTGTCCCAGCTTCTGCCAATTTAGCAGTTCGAAAGCATGTAAAAAATGCAAGTAGAAAAATAGGGAACACCTTTGGTGGGAAGGTAACAGCGTTCCGTGTGCCATTGGTGTTTAGTCATGACCACGGCCACATGACCATGGAGACGTCTTCAGACAGCGCTGGCTCTTCGGCTTTAAAACGGAGATGAGCACCGCCCCTTAGAGTAGGGAACGACTAGCATTTATGTGGGAGGGGAACCTTTACCTTTTACCTTATAATATATAATATCCTCCTCCCCAGTACATCCTGCCAAAGGTGGGGAGATGAATTCAAAACTCAAAAGATACAGTGCCTCTGGCAGCCAAAACCGAGTGCGGGGGGGCCCCCATTTTGGCCAACAGGGTGCTGCAGGAGGCATCTGTCCCATCTCCCCTCCCCCCCCCCCACTGACCAGCAGAGGCAAACTACAATGCTGATCCAGCCCTCGAAGAAATCCAGTTTGACATCCCTGCTCTAATGCTTTGACCCTGCATCCCATTTAATAGGAAAAGTTATTTTAAAAAAACATCATTATTAGTATGCGTGAAAATGTTACTGTAGAAATGGTTGCATTTATATTAGAAAGATGGTTTAAGCCCGTGATGGCAAACCTATAGCACACGTGCCACAGGTGGCACAAGTAACCATATCGGTAGGCACGCGAGCTCAGCTTATTTTTGGGCCTTCTGGGCCCACCAGAAGTAGGGAAACAGGCTGTTTTCTGCCTCCAGAGGACCTTGGGGGTGGGGGGGTAGGGAAGGCCCATTTTTCTCTCTCCCCAGCCTCCAGAGTCTTTCTAGGAGTGGGACCAGAAGTTGGCAAACGGGCCATTTTTGGCTTCCGGAGGGCCTCCAGGGGGGTGGGGAAGGCCGTTTTCACCCTCCCCAGACTCCTTGAAAGGCTCTGGAGGCTGGGGACAGCAAAAAATGGTCCTACTGTGCCATCAGGTGCCAGGAACGGGGGGAGCAGGGGGGATGCGCGCGCATGCCTGGAGGCAGGACACATAGAATTATGGGTGTAGGTGCGCGCACGACCCCCCCCCCCGCTCCTGGCACGCGATGGCAAAAAGGTTAGCCATCACTGGTTTAAGCCTTAATAACCTTAATTAAAGGCTATCATGTCTGGATTCATTGATATTTAATGCAACACACAAACAAAGGAAGAAATATTCAGGAACCATCAATGACTTATATATCAACATGTAAGAGACATACTATAGAACACAAAAATTTCCTCCATAAAGAAGAAAATTGTCAAAGAAAGCAAGAGATGGTTAAGGGAAAAGAGGCAGGGAAAATAACTGTGCTTTGATGGAAGTAAAAAATTACTTCAGAAATGAGTGATGGCAGGGAGCTTTCAAAATTAGAAATAAAAACAACTGAATAATTGGGGATGAAACTAAAGTGAAGGAATGAGGAGAAGGTTTATTTTATAAAATTCTAACTGATGTCTATTAGAAAAAAAAATGACAATGAAAAAAATTGTAGGTAATGTAGTGCAGCTTTATGCCAGGCACAAGTATTGCAGACGGTATATTTGCTGTTGGGCAAATTACTGACAAATATGTGAATATATA
This sequence comes from Arizona elegans, assembly GCA_022577455.1. Lineage (NCBI taxonomy): Eukaryota > Metazoa > Chordata > Lepidosauria > Squamata > Colubridae > Arizona > Arizona elegans. The sequence goes on along the minus strand of JAKOOJ010000006.1, from coordinate 95,031,510 downwards.
TTATAATCCTTAATTTCAACTTTCATTAAGTCTTATTTAGGTCACGCCCATCAAGCCATGCCATGCCCACCAAGCCACATCCACAGAACCGGTAGTAAAAAAATTTGAATCCTACCACTGAGCTCAGCCATATCTAAATGTTTCTTATTCTTGCACTAAGGCTACTAAGATAACTTCATGCATTTGGTTGTTTAATAAGATTATATACCATTAAAACAACACCCACCCCAACATTTTAACATATAAAAGGCAAAATTCAAATCTTATATTTTATTCTAGTTTAATCGACGGTTCCTGACTGTGGAGATCTGCTTGAAGATCTGGAGGCAGCATTCTTCAAAAAGTAGCTAGGAAGATGAAATGGAAGTTCTCCCTTACACGTCGCCTCTTCTAATTTATACATGCAGCTCTTGCTTAGAAATGGTTTTCTTCTTCCCAGCATTGCTTTTCAAAATCAAAAACTACTTTACAGCATAAAAATGAACTTGTTGCACAAAGCACAAATGCTGCACATAATGTATAATCTTAATATAAAATCTGAATGTTTTACATTTCTGCCCGGATCCAGCATATTTCCCACAGCAGCCAATCAGATGCCCTCAGAAAGCCCACAGACAGAATTTTAAATCTCATTGCTGTTCACTAGAAGCTGTTTATTAGTAGGGCTGTGCAAAACCACTTTGAGAAGTATCTCAACTTATTATCTGCGCATGGGCACGCACCCTCATAAAAACCTGTGAGACCATTTTTAGTACTGCAGCAACATATTGAGCACTGGCATCCAAATGGTATATTGCTCAATCCCAGTACTTAGGGCATACTGCTTCATAATCTAAAGATTATTATGAGTTTTAAGCTTCAGTGATATCTTCTCAAGGCATTAGACACTAACCACTTTCATATCTTGTGGCAGCAGATTCTGTTAATTAACATATCATGAGAAGTGCTTTATTTTTGTCTGTCAGCATCTGCTGTCTTATCAAGTGATCCTAATGAAATAGTAAAATGCTTTGTTTACACCAAAGGTACTCAATCTGCCACTCTCCAAACGTGCTGTAGATCTCATCCTTAGTCAGCATAGTCAGGGTTGAGAGGTTATAAGAGTAATGTAACAGGTCAAGAGCCAGTAATGGTCAAGGCACCAGACTAAAAATCAGGAGTCCGTAAGTTCTAGTCTTGCCTAAGGCACAAGGCAACTGGGTGACTTCAGGCCTCTCCTCTCAGCCCTAGAAAGAAGGCCATGGCAAATCGATTCCAAAATCTTGGCAAGAAAACTTCAGGGACTTCAGGGAGTTAAACCTGACTTGAAAGCACCAAAAATAAAAAGGACACTACTTTGTTACTTGTTTAGGATGTCCACAATGTGCTTCCATTTTCTTTCACTATAATGCATTTAATTAGACAAGATGATCAAAACAATACACACTGTTTCAAATACGATCTTATGTATCAGAGTTCATATTGTATCATATTATTTCCTAATCTGTTTCTAATGATAATCTATTTTACATATCGCATGTGGCCTTTTCTCTCTTTTCCTGTAGAATTTGCAGTGAGACTGAATCAGCATTCCCTAATCTAAATTATTTGATCCAAAATCTAAAATATTTGAAGGACTGCCTTCCCCAGTTGCATCTACCTAGCCCACCAGAGCAGAAAAGAAAGATAGGTTGCAAGTCCCATCTATTCAGAAAGTACATCGAATTGGACCAAAGAAAAGGCCTTTCCTGTGATGGCTTCCTCCCTTCGGAATACCAACCCCTAGGAAATAAGATTGGCTTCAACATTGAGATTTTTACAAAAGGCCCTAAAGACATGGCTCTTTCAGTGAGACAAGAAGTCCAGGTGAATATACCGGTAGAGACGATCAAGTGTCTGGTATGATTCTGTGGTTGCCACAACCAGGAGTGGGGGATTATGGATTCTTACATTGTGAAATTTTAATGTTGTAAGTTGCGCAAAGTCACCATGTGTGAGTTGAGTGGCCACAAAAATTTGTTTAACAAATAAATAAAAATAAATAAATCCAGCAGACAGACAGAATCATAAATAACGTTCAGCCTATAATTCAAAACTAGGGTGCCATCTTAAGAAGGATAGATCCTCACCCGGGGTGAAATCCAGCAGGTTCTGACAGGTTCTGGAGAACTGGTAGCGGAAATTTTGAGTAGTTCAGAGAACCAGCAAATACCATTTCTGGCTGGCCCCAGAGTGGGGTGGGAAGGGAGATTTTGCAGTATCCTTCCCCTGCCATGCCCAAGCCACACCCACCAAGCCATGCCTACAGAACCAGTAGTAAAAAAATTTGGATTGCACCACCGTCCTCCCCCTTCAATATACAAAGAGATTTGTGGTTCATGTGATTTCCTTCTCCAAGAAGGAAGAATGGACTTTTTTTAATTCTTGAGAAGGTGGGGCTTAGAATGGCTACAGACAAAGATATCACATGCTTCCTGTCCCTATGCTTATTACTCTATGGCCAAAATTAGTACTTTCATATCCAGATGCTGCCCCTTGTGCAAAGGCCATCCTTTGGGCATCACCAAAGGAAGAACCAAAGCAAACATTCCATTCGAAACCACACTTGGCTGAAGTGCACAGACAAACACGGCGGAACACTTCCCCAGCGCAATAAAGCTTGAAGGAGAGAAAATAAACTAGTAGCCAGATCAGGTTTCCTTGCCACAAATCAGCAAGAAGGGCACTCAGATCAAGGTACGCATAGAATTTGGTTGCAAGACTTATTCTGAACAAAATCCTCCAACCAAATTTAAAGAAGCATAACTATCTGAAGCTTATATAGATAGTTATAAAAGTCTACCGGAGTTAAGGGTGGGAATTTATATACGTTGTTTGTTTGTTGTTTTTTTAAAAAAATCTTTTGCTGGTTGCAGTAGTATTTTTTTGGCAGCTGTTGCAAATCTCTGACAAGTTTTTCCTTTTGGTCTGTGTGGGAAATTCGTATGGAAGTCACACACCATGCCAGCGAATGCCCTTACTTGAACGTGAACAGACAACTCCATCCTACAAGGGCATTTCAAGTGGACCAACCCTTCTGCAAATTCATATGAAAACTCCAAAACAGCAGAAAGTTCTTTCTTGCCCTGTTTACAACAGCTAACTCAATTAAAAACCACACCGACTCTTGCTGCAGTTCAGCTGTGTTTCCCCACAGGGCTGTATTATAGTTCTCTAACCAGTCCCACAGCATTGAATGATGTCATGGGATCAGTTCAGCAAGATGAAAGGCATTAAGCGGAACCCGCTGGCACTGGGGAAAACTTCCAACACACAATCCGTGAGGAGCACAGCTTGAGAACAAAAAAAAAAAAAAAAAAAAAAAAAAAAAGGAAAAGGAAAAGGAAGAAAAGAAAAGATCGGTTATAGACCCAGCTATTCAAATCCAAGAAAGACAGATTTTTTTCCCTTTCCAAGGAAAAAAGGAAGGCGGGTAAGTTGACCTACACCGATAAGTTTTTATTAAATGTATGTAAGAAAAAGAGGAAGCCGCAGTATTATTTGCTGCTAAAAAGAAAGCAATCTCTCTCTCTCTCTCTCTCTCTCTCTCTCTCTCTCTCTCTCTCTCTCTCTCTCTCTCTCCCTCCCTCCCTCCCTTCCCCCCTCCCCTCCCCCCCTCTCTCTCTTGTCTCCAAAGCTCAGCCTTTGATGTACAGCAACAGATCACTGATCAGATTACAGGCATTTGGTCTCACTGCTTGCCTGCCTTTGATGTGTGTGTTTAATTTTATTTTCCTGGATTTAAAGTTTGCCTGGGCTTGTACTGACATACGTTAAAAAAAAAAAAAGGAAAAAGATGAAGGTGTTTAATATAGAAGCTCTGGCAGAGTAAAGTTCAGTTGCAGGAAGCGTGGCTGTTGGATGGGCATCAGGATAATCAGGTACAGTACCGTATTATTATTATTCTTACGTTTAAAATTGGCCATCTATTGAATGCTATCTGGTTTGGGGTTTGTTTATTTTGCTAGTGATTTGAAAGGGAAATTTTAGGCTATTTAAATCTACCGCATTCCTAGGAAATATTCTGGGAACATTTTGGCTTATAGACTCTATGGGGGTAATATCAGAATAAAAAAGAATTGTTCTCAGAAAAGAATAATAAGTGCAGCATTTTTAGTACCCATTACAATCATCAGAAGTCTTTGTTTAAAATAATAATTAGAAACGTGTGGCTTTAAGAGTTGGTCGGATTTACTTAATAAGTACAAAAACTGCCCCCATTTAAATGCTACATTGTGCAACCTCTTCAAAATAAATGATATGTGTTGGATTTAAAGACTTGAGAATCATGGTCTGTAAGTTGCAACTACTAGTTACATACAAACTAGGAATCAGTTGAAATGTGTTTACAATTGAATTGCTTGCCTCGATGAAGGCAATGAACTAGCATGTAAACTACACCAGAAAATAGACTGCTCGTTACTCCATCACTGCAATGCTAAGTATGTATATCATGAAGTAAGTACTACTGGGTTTGATTCATTGATTCACTAGTTAATACGTTTAGGATAGTAACCTCTACCTCTGGCTCCTGTCCAAATATGTGTGTTCCTGAGTCAGAAATGCTAACGGACAGAATTGCCACTTGTATTTCGAGGTGTTGCAGATGCTAAACTCAAGGGATAAAAGCTTTCATACACGTGCAATCTGTGTGCATAATAGTATTCCTCTGAACACAAGACGCTACAAAAGTATCTAGGGTGAAGTGCATATACAGTAATGGTTGTTTTAATTAGTAAATATATTCATTCATTTTATGACCAGCACAATTCTGTGCACGTTTACTTCGTCCCACTGTATACTTTTCAAAAATTTACTAAATTGTGCAAAATGTAATATAGACTTTTTGTTCATTTCTTTAGACCTCTACATAAAAGATTCTTTAGACCTCTACATAAAAATAAACTGTCATTGTTTTAAAAAAGGAGATTAAAAAAACCCTTTTAAACAAATCCCAGTTTTTTTTAACAGTGTGGCCAAACACTGAAATTGTAATCTGTTAAAAACCAAGTCAAAACAAGAGTTGTTTAAGCAGCTAATACTCTGAACATGTTAACTGAGGATTAACTGCTCTTAACAGGTTTTACTGATGAACATCTGTTAAAAGGTTTCAGATTTTATGTTTCAAAATCCAGCCTCTCAATGTGAGATCATCATCATCAAATTTTGTGACACCTATAGCCATCAACTATGAGACCTCTGACTCACAGTAATAAGCAAATTCTCTGAAGAACATTTGTTGTTTTCTTAACAAGAAAATACAAAAACCAAAAGGCTTCTTACTGGTTCTTTGAGCACATGAAAACACTAGCAGATCAATAGTATAATAAATTCATCGGATATAGTAAATTATTTAACATTTAACATCATATTTGTGGGAAAGTTCCAAGATAAAATTAGTCATTAAAAATAAATATTTTTCTTTTTATTTAACACTTAAATCCATACCATATGCCTCACTCTTAAAACTCAAGCATATCTTTATGCTTGTAACCATATCCACCTCATCCTAGACAAATGATCAGCGCAAGGAGTGGCTCTAATTTATGTTCTCTTTCAACAAAATCTGGAGCCACTCTTATGCTGATAATTTAGAATCATTTAAAAAGTACAATCGGTTACATATGTTGTAATAGCTTCTTTGGTACGTTTAATCCCTCAGAGAAGAATTAAAATTCCACTAAAAACATATTCTTTTTAATTGCCATAATTTAAAGATATAGACATTGTGACTAATTGGATTTGCTCTGGATTATCAACTTTCATCTAACCTAGCTTTGCTGTACTAATTCAAGTTCAGTCCACTTATCTATTTATTAAATCAGCTTTTCCTGCTTTTGGCTACAATTAGCAATACAGTATATGTTTGCATTATGCTGATGTTTATTGATATGTTTTTTTGTCCTTTTAACATTAAAAATCAATCCAGATTGATGATTCTGAGATTTACAAAGTCAAAGCAAGAGCTGAGTATATCAGGAGAAACATAAAATTATGTGGAATGCAAAGGGAAAGGAGTGATTTTAAAATGTATATAATAAAATAAGAAGAGAAAGGGTCAAGGATGAATGGGTGAAGTATGAAAGTGGCTGAAATACAAAAGTTAGTAATCATGACAAAAGAAGTACATTGAAATTATTCGGTTTTATAAAGAGAATGAATGAGACATGAGTCAGAAAACAAATATATAAAGAAGAGAGAATGAACTGAAAAGAAGAGAAAGACCAGGAAAGTTATGAGTGGATGGAACCGAGAGGCAGGATAAAAGTGAATGCATCAATGGTGTTGTAGAGGTAAATAATCCGGTTATTGAATTTTTGCAAATCTATAGCATTTATAACTCCGTTAAGAGAGCTACACTTGCATCAATAACTGTAACTGCAATTACACAAACTCTTCAATAGATGTGGTATATCTGGGCTAACTAAATGTGCTGTATGTAAAAGTTTGCTTTTTCGGTGATTGAACAAAAAGAATCACTAGCCATATCAGTGGAGAAGGCTTCATTTTCTTATGAATTAAAAAAGCATTTCTGAGAATATTAGAAATCAGGCATGGACTTGCTATGCCTAAACTCAACTGTAATTAATATTCCATCCCAATTAATTCATACTTCAAAGAAACTACTATAAAGTAATGTAAATCGTTTGCCTTGGGCAAATAACAAAGAAAGCTACTATTAAGTCCAAGCATATACAGGCTATAGTTTAATCCTTTTATTATTTTCTTAATTCAATAATATTAGTTGTTCTCTAAATAAATATACTGTAATCAGAAGGTGGACTATGTTTGGGGAACCTCAAGTCATATCACAAAGCTAACTAAAACTATAGGCAAACAGCGAGGGACCGGCCTGCGGTGCCTCTGCCAGCAAAAATAGAGCTCCATTTTCGCTGGCAGAGAGTTGCAGGTGGCCGTCGCAGCTGGAAACGGAGCTTGGGAGCCCGTTTTCACTGGCAGAGCACTTGGCTTTCCACAGGCACCCTCAACAAGAATGACGTCAAGCTGGGCATGCCCACCCTGGCCACACACCCCAAGATCAAACACAACCCTGATGCGGCCCTCAATGAAATTGAGTTTGACACCCCTGCATTAAATGAATTATACATATTTTCTCCCATTGACCCATCACCAACCAAGTTTTCTGTTTTAGGATTATCTTATTTGTATTGCTAATATAAGAAATGTAACTTGTCAGTCACTTACAAGACAATCCTATACTGTACATATCTACTCAAAAGTAATTCTTACTGCATTCAAGGGCCCTTGAAGGTTGGTCTAGGATTACAGCCAATACTTTCTGTTAGTTATTACTATACATGAAAAGGTTATCTTTAATGCATGTTTCAACACAGCAAAATCTAATGGCCATAAAAATAATGGATTTGCAGCAGGCCCACCAAAAGTTGCCATTATCTCTTAAAATTACCCTATCATCATTAATCAAATAATACCTTTGTTGATTTGTCTAATGAATATTACTTCAAAGTCCCACAGTAACTTTTAACATGAAACAGCACAGTAACTTTCTGCTACTGGAAATACAGCACTGATAATTTAGTTCATTAGTCCATGCTTATTGTCTAATGATTTTAATAGTGTGCCAAAATGTTGCCTGCAACAAAATTCTTACATAAGGAAAGATAAAATCTTTGTTACTGTTCCTAAAACTGATATGGAAGCTTGGAAATTTTACAGGAAGAGATGTCAGGATTGCTCAAACTTGGCACGGAGGAATTGTGATATGCTTAAAATGGCTTAAAACAAAGCCTGTTTGTGGTGTAAATGATGCAGGTAGTCCTTGACTTACGACCACAATTGAGGTCAGAATTTATGTTTCTAAGTGAGAAATTTGTTAAGGGCGATTTGTTCCATTTTATGACTTTTCTTGCCACATTTGTTAAGTGAATCACTGCAGTTGTTAAACTGGTAACACAGTTGTTGAGTAAATCTGGGCCACCCTAGAAACAAATACAGCAATCTAATCCACCAGTCACAAACAGCCTTCCGAAAACAAACCGGAAGCCAATGAAATTAATGTTGTGACAAATCCATAGTGCCCAGTCTCAATGACATACCGGTATTTATTTCTGGCTTGTTTTATGGGATTGAAGATAATGCCAGTATCACTGTGAGCACTTTGAAAAGAAGACACAATATAGCATATAAATATTTCAGTAGAACAAAATGTGGAGACAGAATGGCAATAAGCAATAATACCTTTTTAGCTTTCCAGATGCCCATAAAGACCTGGCTGTTTTCCAGGCATTGGCCTATAGGTGGGTGTCAGCCTGCAAAGGTGGAACTGTTGAAAGTTCACAGCACCAAGATGGGAAATGTGATATTCTTTGACAGTGTGAAACTACAGGTAGTCCTCAATTTATGACCATAATTGAGCCCAAAATTTCTGTTGCTAAGTAAAACATTTGTTAAGTGAGTTTTGCCCCGTTTTACGACTTTTCTTGCCACAGTTGTTAAGCAAATCGTTGCAGTTGTTAAATTAGTAATGTTGTTAAGTGAATTTGACTTCCTCGTTGACTTTGCTTGTCAGAAGGTCACAATAGCTGATTGCATGACCCCCAGGACACTGCAACTGTCATAAATATGAACCAGTTGCCAAGCATCTAAATTCTGATCGCATTTTGATGCCGCAACAGTCGTAATAGAATAGAATAGATTTTTTTTTTAATTTGATTTATATGCCGCCTTTCTCCGGAGACTCAGGGTGCCTTACAATGCATTAAGCAATAGCCTTCATACTTTTGTATATTTATACAAAGTCAGCTTATTGCCCCCACAATCTGGGTCCTCATTTTTATTGGCCAAGTATGATTGGACACACAAGGAATTTGTCTTGCTGCATACGCTCTCAGTGTACATAAAAGAAAAGATATGTTCATCAAGAATCATAAGGTACAACACTTAATGATAGTCATATGGTACAAATAAGCAATCAGGAAACAATATCAATATAAATGGTAAGGATATAAGCAACAAAGTTACAGTCATACAGTCATAAGTGGAAGGAGATGGGTGGTGGGAACAATGAGAAGATTAATAGTGCAGACTTAGAAAATACTTTACAGTGTTGAGGGAATTTTTTGTAAGCATGGGAAATGGTCATAAGTCACTTTTTTCAGTGCCGTTTTAACTTTAAATGGTCACTAAATGAACTGTGGTAACTCGAGGACTATCTGTATACTTCATTTTCTGTTGCTACAATATTTATAAAGAATTATTTAAAAACTGCAACCTTCTGCCATTCAAAAAAGCACAATGCTTTAAAGATTTAAGGAGTCTTGAGTCATTTACAATTTAGCAATACTTGTGTTGAGCTGCTTTAGTCTTCTACTATATAAACATCCATTCACTCACTCCCTCAATCAGTAAATCATTCCAGCACAAAGCTTTCAGCAAGAGATGAATGGAAACATATTGTTCACAGTTAAGTAATCATCAATTTCTTTCTACAAAGAAACCATCCAATACAGTGGTGGGCTGCTGCCGGTTTGAACCGGTTTGAGCGAACTGGTAGTTCCGATGATCAGCTGGCTCCACCCACCTGCCCCCGCCCTATCCTATCCTATATTTCCTTCTTTCTGGCTCAGCTGATTCGCGTGGCACAGCTAATTTCCACGCCTCCACTGTTCTACTTACCGGGGCTGCCTTAGAAGGTAAGTAGCTGAGCTTCAAATTGCTGTATTTTGAATGCTGCACACAAGCGCATTAGGCATGTGTGCAAAGCACACTCTCATTGAACTGGTTGTTAAACCGGTTGCAGCCCACCATTGATCCAATATAATATATTTGGGAGAATACTAGTATATAAAGTGAATGTTGCTCTTGTACTATATAAGCATCTCTTGCTAATATCTGTGCAGATCTGCTCCAGTTATCAAGTTACGGTAGATATTTCTGCTATATCATAAGGGCCGCTTCAGTTAAGTTCTCAAATAGATAGATTTTACTTTTCAACAAGTGATTGAAATTAATGAATAAGTCGAAGGATAAAAGAGAATATATAAAAGTGGTCATTATATGGTATTCTTCCAAAATATAATGGGATATCATCAGTTATGTAATGCTAGTAAGTCTATTGTGCTATTAAGAACATCTGGTTTGATTGTCAGAAATCAAAAACCCTTGGTTTCTAAACTTCAGGATACCTATAAATGCTGCTACTCATGTCAAAAAAACATTGTGAGGACATTGGCTGTAAGTCACTTTTTTCAATGTGTTGTAACTTCAAATAGTCACTAAATGAATGGCTGTAAATCAAGAACTACCTGTAAAAGCAAATTCTTTAGCAGCTCTTATGGTGACTACCTTCTGTATATGTTGCATCATAGTAGTAACCCTTGAACAATTCTTGAAAAAGGGGATTATTCATTGGAAATAACTCAGTGTAATTAGGCTGTGTCATAGGCATTTCCTAAACTGATATACATCTTTGCTTAATGCTGTCTACAAAATTATAACTGATATCTAATGTCTTTTTATTTTTGAAGAACTGATGACCTCTTATTCTTGAGTAAAACCACTATTTTGTCCAAGATGCTCAGAACGAAACAGAAATAGTTAGAATTAAGGAGGAAAGTTACTCCAGGGTAATTGTTCAGTCCAAGTATTGTTTTCAGAATTGCACTGAGTTCAAAGTCTTTTTACATAAGTGTTTCCCCTTTCAAACTCAAGCATTCATGTCAGCAGCGTATTTTAGGAAGAAAAGGTATTTTTCATCTTTTCTATTACACAAGTAGGATATCCCAGTTCACATCTTTGATTGTCGTAAATCACAAGCTTTTTAAAAACATCACTAGAGGAAAATGTCACAGCAAAATCTGCCCATCTTGCTTGGGCTCAAAGACTAGGGATAGTCAGAAATGGTGAATACTTGGATGAGAAAACCTCCAGAAAATGCCAGAAGTATAGGTTTAACTGGGATAATTGAAAACATGCTACAACAATGTACCGCAATGCTAAATTGCTTTGATGTGTGCGAGAGAGAGGGGGGAGGGGGAGAGAGAGGGGGGGGAGGGAGAGAGAGAATAATGAGAATTATTAAAATAATAATATTAAAAGAGACCTTGCTCAAATTCTACAGAATACCACTGGGAGAATATCCGTATGTGAAATTATCAAGAGATTTTTTTTTAACGTCCAATAAACATGCTTAAAAAGAAAGCATTTAATCTGAAGAAAGTATCTGATGAATAAGTAGACTATAAATATTGAGGTGATGAAAGAAGAAACAGAACACAGCAACTTCTTCCTTCTGCTATGATTTGGGAATATCCTGGGCCTGGCCCTCAGTAACTTGTCCTCCCACAAACTCTGTTGATTGGGAAAGAAGTGTATTCAATGGAGGGATTGGCAGCAGCTACTAATGTCTCTTTTTTCCCCCTCCTTCTCAGAGTGGCATGGGAAAGTGTACATGGAGAGAAACAGGAAGCAACCCTCTAAGCCGATCTGCTGAGCAGTTCTCTTTGAACTGTGAAACAGAGAAGGTGGATCACCCAATAAGCAATCCAGTTGTACGCAATCCAGTTGTACACTTGCACTCTGCTGTGTAGCTGTGAAGATTCAACCTAGTGAATTACAGTCACCCTAGTATGCCACTCAGAGACAGAGCCCTGACAAAAGGTTTTGCCGATTGTTCTTTGCAGACAGCAACAGCAAGAATAGAGCAAATTCTTAGAAAGTGCATAATTACCAATAGGCAATATGATGGAGGGGACTAGATTCATTGGGGCCATAGCATTGCATCCTAGAAGGAAGAGCAGTGTTGAGCGATCACAAACGTCCCATTGTGATCAACCTAACCTGTAACTCAGGAGTAAAGATATTGTAATTTACTGCTGTAAATGCAAAGTGAGTATATATAGCACCCATAAAATTTAATTGACAAAGAAGATATTGCATAATCTCACGACCTTTTCTGTGCACTCAATCTTCATTTCACACTCCACATTTGAGGAGATAACTCCAAAATCTCTTCAACTTTGTCATAATTTTGAGATTTTAGCCATTTAAATTTGTTAATTTAATATCAGGCTTCTTATAATGTTGTCTCATCATTCTGCAGGGGCCTCACTGATAACACTAAGCATGATGGTCCCCAATAGCTTTCAGTTATGGATTATTCCAGTGGTGGAATTCAATTTTTTTTACTACCGGTTCTGTGGGCATGGCTTGGTGGGCGTGGTGTGGTGTGGCTTGGTGGGCATGGCAGGGGAAGGATACTGCAAAATCTCTATTCCCTCCCCACTCCTGGGGGAAGGATACTGCAAAATCCCCATTCCCTCCCTACTCTGGGGCCAGCCAGAGGTGGTATTTGCCAGGTCTCCGAACTACTCAAAATTTCCGTTACCGGTTCTCCAGAACCTGTCAGATCCTGCTGAATAGCACCCTGGATTACTCTAGCAGTCTGTAGAAAGGAAAAGTCTGGGAATGTTCATTCCTTTCCAGTACCACCGCTGAGCTACTGCTTTTCCCTGAAAACGGAAGTGATGATATTAAGCATGCCTTTAAAAAAAAAAAAAAGGCATGTTTAATGTTGCAATGATCAGCTCAGTTGTAACTTCATTGTCTCACCCTCAATTATTATTGCTTTTGCTGGAGGAAATTGTTTGTATGCGTAAGTAAATCACGAGGATGGTACAAATGTAATATATGTTAACAAAAAAAAAGTATTGGGGTTAAAAGGTGGTTATTGAGGACATGAGCCTAAGCTTTTTAATTTTTATGCTAGGTCCGAATCTTTAATTCTGCAAGCATAAGTTGTATTAAATGCACTTAAATTTGTTGACAATTCAAAAAATAATCCATAATTATAGAGTTGACCATTAACAAGAAAAAGAATTCTATGCCATTATATTTAAGGTGGGAAGAATGAAAAAGATAAGCATTTCATAGTCAGGAAAGATACTGGCTAGAAATGCAAAACCTGACCATGTAAATAAAATGAAGATCAAAAGCATGAAAACAAATGGGATAGTCAGTGATATCATTTAAAAGGGGGGTATTTGTTAGATTGAAAACAGATTATAAACAGGGAACTTCTGAAGGGACCAAGGAGCTAAATAAAAGTAACAGAATAGATTGGGAATAAAAATTAAAATAATAAACTTGATGCACAGGAAGAACAAATTAGTTGAGATCAGTATGGTGGGAAATTGGGAATTGAAAATGAAGATGAGATTCTAGCAGTTTAGCCCTTTGAAGAGCCAGTTTGATGTAGTGGTTAAACTGCTGGCTAAAAACCAACAGACTCTGAGTTCTAATCCTGCTTTAAGGCATGAAAGCCAGCTGGGTGACTTTGGGCCAGACAAGCTCTCTCAGCCCAACTCACTTCACATGGTTGTTATTGTGGGGAAAATGGGGGGGGGGGGAGGAGTATTACATATGTTTGCTGCCTTGAGTTATTTATAAAAATAATAAAAGCAGAATAAAAATCAAATAAATAAAATGGACTCAGCTGTAGTTCAGTTCATATATTTCAATAAAGTGAGACTTCAAATTCAGGTTGTCCTCAGCTTACGACCACAAATGAGCCCAACATTTCTGTTGCTAAGCAAGACATTTGTTAAGTGAGTTTTGTTTCATGTTACTAATTTTCTTGCTACGTTTGTTAAATGAATTACTGCAATCATTAAGTTAGTAACATAGATAAGTGAATCTAGCTTCCCTGTTGATTTTGCATAACAGAAGGTTGCAAATGTGATCACATGAACCCAAGACACTGCAACTATCATAAATATGAGCCAGTTGCCAAATATCTGAATTTTGATCATGTGACCATGGAGATGCTGCAATAAGTATGAAAAATGTTTGAAAGTCACTGTTGTATGAATGGTCACTAGATGAACTGTTGTAAGTCGAGGACTACCTGTAAGCATTTAACTTGAATTCAGTAGGACTGACTTTTAAGCAGCAGTAGCAGCTTTACTAAAAGTGCCATATAAATATAACAAATGTTTTACTATATTAAGCAACCTGAGAAGATTTCCTGCGCGCAATCATTTGTGCAGTAATATTAAAATGGCAGACTCAGATTATGTTGAGATAGTTTCTGTAGAATTTAGGTGGTATGTCTTGAATATTTTGCCTTCTTATAATTTTTTTCTACTGCCTGCGCTAAAGGGAGGGTATAAGGAATTCTTTGCTGGTTTGCATCTTATAGAAAAGCTAATTCATCAGAAATATTCAGCGAATCTTTTTAAATGTATTAATGCAATTAACACTAATGTTATGACTAAGTCTTTAATTACAGCAGATGCTACAAGAAATGTTCTTCAAAAGCACGGGCATGCTAATGTTTTCATTGTTACTATGTACATCTTCCTCTTACTCAGGAGTAGATCTGTCTTTCCCTGCATGCAGTCACTTGTACAAGAGGGAGGAAATGGTAGTTAGCTAAAACAACCTAGTACTGTATGCTTCAGCTGTGCATAACAAATTAAAAGCTATCTTCATGATGATAACTCTTAGAGTACTTTAGTGGCTGAGAAAGGCCAACATCAAAAGTCATGTTTTAATCCACCTATATCACACATCACTGATTGCCTTCTGGCTGATGACACCCTCCTTTATGGGAAGATAGGGCCTATTTGATTGGCTTGATGGAGTTAAGCTTGATTGAGGTGAATTGATTAATTGATAGAGCCTACTGGATTCCAGATGGAGCTTGGCCTTTTTTCCAAGGAACGTATGGGTGATTCAGGTGAAGCCTTGGTTGCCATATGGTTTACTGAGGAGCTCTGGGAAACAAAGCACCAGAAGAGACTACCTGTATTTCTCCACCATAATTGCATATGCTGACAGCTATCCAGAGTGTGTTGCATAGGGACAGATGCTCTGCAGGACTGCTGTGAAAAAATTCTGGCTGTTTATCAGATATAGTTGATCAGATATGTTCTGAGTTGGACTCTGATTGGACAGGTCTATCAAGGTATAGGCGCAATCTGATGGTGTGATCTGGGATGAATTCAAGTCACTGACTCTCATGGAAATAGCCAGATCTGGAAGAATTGATATGTTCTGGGCACCATCAATTAAAAGTGAAACACATCACCTCTGTAGTGGCCCATGGATTGACTTGCTCCCAAGATCTGTATGATTCTCACCCTGATGGTGCTTTTGAAAATCTTAAAGTACTGGCCATTTATCTAGGCTTTGGGGTTAGTATAGATGGGATTGTTTATAAAGTTTTGTGTTTGTTTTGCTGTTGGATTGCTATCTTGTGATTATTTTGTAATTGTTTCTGTGCTTATTTAGGTCAGTTTTCTGTATTTTGTTGATCGTTGTGAGCCACTGAGAGATGGTTGGAATTCAGTGGCATCCACATTGAATTCAATAATAAATAAAATCCACTTATGTTGATATTGGACATAGAAAAAAAAAGGATATTTCCAATGCAGAGAACAGGCCACCTTCCTAATCATCATCTGAATCAGACAACACAAATTCTTCATATAACACACTTATTTATTTTAAAGTGAACCATGACTTTTAGTCAATTATTCCAATTTGGGGAGTTTATCAACACATAACCCAATTTAATATTTTGTGGCCATTTTTTTCATGTGAATACACCTCAGTTAAAGAGCTAATAAGTCTTTCATCTTCTATAGCTCATGGGAATGCACAAGACTGCCAAGTGATGATCTCCAATCCTGTGTTATTTTCCATCGTTAGTCCAAACCAATTTCCATTTTCCAGAAGATCCGATTTAGGGCGTATGAAAAGTCTTCATCCAGCTGAATTTCTAGTGATCACAAGAATATGAACATGCAGGTTTTTTGGCAACAATGCCTGCCTTCCTCTTTTAACCTGGATATTCTAGTGGTCCCAGATCCCCGTTATTAACCAGGTCCAACTCTTAATTAGCCTTTTCCGTTCCAGCCAAGATCAGCTGGATATTGCCAATGTAAAAATGAGGCATTCCTCTCAAGGCGATTCATGGTCCCTTCCTACCCAAATGCTACTTTCTGTGCCTTAGATATAAAACAGAGGTCTTCAAACTTGGCAGCTTTAAGACTTGGGGACTTGGGAGGTTGAAGTCCACAAGTCTTAAAGCTGCCAGGTTTGAAGACCTCTGATATAAAAGAAGATAAAGGGGGGGGGGGGAGGGAAATCACCCCTATTTTTTTTTCCCGGCCGCTGCGCTCTCGCGTTTCTAACCGTCGCCTACTCCGGGACGGGTCACGTGGTTTAGCGACCCGCGATTGGTTTGAGCTTGCCAGCCCGGCTGGAAGGGAAAGCGGCGGGCAGTTGCCTAGGCAACGCAGAGAGCGCTGCAGGGCCGAGAAGGGGGCGGCGGGCGGCGGGTGGCGGGTGGGGGGGTAGGCCGGGGAGCGACTGGAGCCGCCGAAACGGCGTTGCTCTGTATGGGAGCCTTGCGTGGCGAAAGTGGCCGCCGTTGCCCCGCCAATCCCCGGGGGCGAGCTCCTCCGTGTCCTAAGCGCACCCGGGAACGACCCTGGACGGTGAGACTAAAGGGGAACTGATGAGCAGCATGTGGGGCGACCGGACGAGGAGGCAGCAGCTTGGGGAGAACGGAGAAGCTGATCTCAAGGGGGCTGAGGGGGAAAGCACGAGAGGCAGCGCGGGGAATTCTCCCTCTTTGAGCTGAGGGGACCCCGGGGAAAGGCAAGGAGGGGCGCTGTTGTAGGAAGAAACGGTGGCCGCCAGCCTTTCAAAGTGGGTAGTAAGAGGTACACCTGGGATTTAGGCAACAGGATATACACGGGTTGGGAAGCTGGAGTGGGCGAGGAGGGCTATTTCTGTTTTCGCTCCGGTCCTCCTTGCCAAGCAGCTTCCCAGAGACATCTGGCTGGCCCGCTCGCTTCTGTGGGAAGGGAGGCAGGATGGCCGAAAAGATGGGCCTTTTGATCTGATGGCGGCAGACGCCGGAGAGGGGCTCCCCTGGGGGGGGGGAGCCTCCTGCTTTCCCATGACCCTCCGCCAGAGGATCAGTGGGGATTGTCATCATTATCCCACCGACACCAGACTGACTCCCCTGCATTGGGTGGCATCCAAGTTTATTACAATAAGCAATAATTAAAAAAAAAACATATACAAACACACGTATGTTGTGTTTAGGAATAGAAAGAAATGGTGATACTCCACTGCATAGAAGGGCCACTTTCATATCATCATAGGAATCAGATTGTCCTCATAACACGCTTATCCATTATCCATCCAAATCCAGTTTTGGTGGATTATCCCAATTTTCTGGCTTTATTTAATACATAACCCAAATTAATTTTATGGGCCTGTTTTGTGGGATCTGTTTTTGTGATCTGTTATATGAACGCATCCCAGCTAAAAAAAAATAAAAGAGAGAGAGATGATAGTTTTCCATCTTCTATGACTCATAGGAATGCACAACAAGACTAACAACAAGATCTTCAGTCTTCAGTGATATTTTCTGTCATTTCTCTAAACCAATCTGACTTTAAAAAGATCCAATTTGGAGTTAAAGAAAACTCTTCTTGATATTTGCTACTTTTAACTGTGTTTGCTGCATTTAAAGGTTTGCTGAGTTAAACTGTGTATTCCTGTTTTGGGGGTTTTTTAGCTTTTAAGTTTTTGTACTTTCTGAGGGCATCTATTAAAGGAAAGAATGAAGTGTAGTAGAAAACTAAAATGCTGTTGCTCTTCCTTGGAATAATATTGCTATGCCCAAGGAGGTTTGTT
Organism: Arizona elegans; assembly: GCA_022577455.1. Lineage (NCBI taxonomy): Eukaryota > Metazoa > Chordata > Lepidosauria > Squamata > Colubridae > Arizona > Arizona elegans. The sequence continues at coordinate 95,013,795 of JAKOOJ010000006.1, read as the reverse complement.
GCCAAGAATATCTCTGACAGGACTGCAATGTAGACCACTTAAAGAGATTATTAATATTATTTATCATCTGCAAACTCTGGTCTGTAAATATGTGTAAACTCAGCAACTACACACAATATTGAGATCAACATGTGATGGTTGGGAACAAGTGGGTTTGCTTGCCAGAAATGCTGGCATTCAGTTGATAAAATTGGATTTTTTTGGTTTGGTTCAATAATGCTTTGCTGCTGCTTTGGTTAAATGCCTTTATTTGTATGATGAAACTGTTGGCAAACAAACATGATCTTTCAGCTACTTTTTCCTATCTCATATATTTAAGCCTTCATTGTATATATATTTCCTTATCCTATTCTTTGAATAAATACTCTAATTCAAATTTTTTGTAGTGTTGGAAGAAACAGTTTGATTCTGGTTATCTGGGAACTGTATGTTCCAAGTAGAATTTGTGAATTCAGATCAGGAAGAGCTGCTCCATATTCCTCCTCCTAGAGAAATGGAGTGAGGAACAAGTTCTTTTGTATGGTTGCCCCATCCCATAAATAGCTTGCCTCCTCAGTCTTAGCTTTTAGGAAGCAATGAAAATGACACCTTTTTTGCCATTTTTGGTGTTTAAAAGGGATTTTGACATGACTAAAACTTGTCATTCACACTATTCATTGCCCCTTCTTGTTCTTTATAGGTCATTTGGGGGGGGGATTATATTACTTGTAGGATGTGGAAGTTTACATCTATAGCTATTGTAGGATGTGGAAGTTTACATCTATAGCTACAGCTGGGTACTTACGAGATCGCCTTCTGCCACCGATAGCCTCCCACCGACCAATACGCTCCCACAGAGAGGGACTCCTCAGGGTGCCATCGGTCAAACAATGTCAACTGGCGACCCCCAGGGGGAGAGCCTTCTCTGTGGGGGCACCTGCTCTCTGGAATGAACTGCCCCCAGAGATACGGAGGATCCCTGACCTATGTAACTTTTGCCGTGCCCTCAAGACATTATTGTTTCAACAAGCTGGGCTGGCTTACATATGAATTTTAATGGTTTGTTTAGTTTTTAATAATTTTGGGGCCAAATTATTTAATATGTTTTTAAACTTTTTTAAATTTTAGGATATATGTGTTTTATTGTTGGCTGTGCACCGTTCTGAGTCCCTCGGGAGAAGGGCGGTATAAAAATTTAAATAAATAAATAAATCATTTTTTTTTTTTGTTGAATCTTTCCCCTATTTCCATCAAGTTATTAAATAATTAGAAGGAATAGCTGTTAGCAAGGCAGTCAGGGAAGGTCAAATATGAATAAAGATGTAACAGCAAAGTTCATTTTAGGCAGTCAGGATGAATGGAGCAAGGTATAGAATTTGACAAAGTGATTTATACTATCATTTATCCTATCTATTTATACTTATGCCATTTTTAAAGTAGGGATCATTTATTTTAGTTATTTTACTTTAGAAGGTTTACATATTAAAATTGATAGCAAAATATTTATTAATGTAATTTATAACAAAACCTATATCTTTTTAGTTATTTTCTTTTCCTAAATATCAATTGAAAGTTAGTTATTCCAAGGTTATATTTTATTTAGTTTGTATAATTTTACCACAAAAATGAAAAGTGAGTTTCCCACTTCATAAAGGCTATTTGGCAAAACAGGATGTGCTAAATTATTACATAAGAAAAACAGCATATTATATGCTATAACTTGTTAGATGCTATGTTATAGATTACTATAGTGATAATACATGTAGATTAACATTATATAATATTTAATAACTCTTCTCTTTATGTTACCTACTTTAAGCTTTCATTATTACCTACAGTATTTCTCTGTCCTATTTCTATTGAATGAATAGAATATATTGTACAGATATTCAGTTTAATGTAATTAATAAATTACAGTTTAAGTATTAGGAATTGGAGAGAATTTGCGAAGACATTTATTATTTACAATTTTTTTATTTGCCTAAACAATGCTTTTCAATTGAACCTTTTGAAATTAAGTATATTTTTCTTAAATAACATATTGTTGTATAAAAAGTCACAGACATTAATACATATAATGCAGAAATGATTTCTACAATTGTTAAAATATATATATATATATATATATATATATATATATATATATATATACATACATACATACATACATACATACATACATACATACATACATCACATTTGAAATACTTTTTTCTGTATGCACAGAAAAAGGGTTGAATGGCTTGGTTCCAGATGATAATGTATATACTATAAATACATTGTCTCTTAATACCAGCAGAAAATGAATTTGCCCAATAACCGCCTGTTAATTAACTTTGGTAATGTCTGTTTATAAGACAGAAATATTTGTACTGAACACAGAAGCAGGAAACACACTGTTGGCACAATTTTGTTTCTTTCAAGACTTGCTTACAGGCAAGTCAGTTATTTATATATTTCAAATCTTTACTTTTCACACAGAAAATTAGATTAAAAATTATAGTGTTATTTGTGCATGATCTGATTCAGAAATCAATAGCTTAATACATTGTTTCTACATTAGCTGAGCTATCTTTGGGGTATTTTTGTACAATGGAGAAAGTGTGTGAAATTTGACCTTTGAAAAAGTTCAACTCTATCTTCTGTGAAGTAGTTCAGAGAATTTGCAATTGTTGAAGGTCTACATATTCTTTGAAATATAACATCTAGATGTTCAGAGTAGTTCCAGCAGTTGTAAACTTTACCTTAGAGCCATTTGATGAATTGCAGTAGTCAGAAGGTTGAATAATTCTTCCTCTAAAAATGAGGTTGCTTACTTCTATCATAGCAGTTGAGAAGATGTATTGCACTAATACTAGAATCATCTCAAGTGAAATGTTTAATGTTAAAAACTAATGTGACATTTAAATTTGCTGAATTTCTCAAACAGGGTTTGGCAAATTAAGTAGGAAAATATTGCCTATATTATTGAATACAGTAGGAAAGTGCTTCAATACTTTCGTTAGGAATACAAATGAATCTATGAATCTGGATTCACATATCTCATTCTAAATAAAAATATGGTTGATTTGATTTTGGCTCAATATGATCCTGTATGAACTAAGCCATTATCGTTAGTAAACCATGATTAGTGTGATGTTAAGCCAGCTTTTTTTCCTATTGCTTATGTTTTGTTTCTCAAATGTATTTATTTTAATTTATTGCATTAATTTAAATGGCCACCCGTCTCATGAGCATTACTCTGGGCAGCTAAAAACATGTTAAAAGTAATTCAGGGTAAATATGTGTAATGGTCACTGAAGGAAAACCCAGACAAAACAATTGACAGAAAGTTGTCATATGATAGAGGCTGAGAGGAGAGGTCTAGGTAGCACTAGGTTAGATACATTTATTTATTTTTCTACCAATTTGAAAATCTATATTAGATAATATAGTTAGTGTTATCTATTCACTTTACCTGGTGAGTTCTTTAAAATATGGTTAGTCTATTTAACTATCTATTTACCTGAATTGATCATACAGGTCAGCTTTTTCTCATAGTCCAGATATGGTGGGTTACAATCTCCAAGAATTCTTACTGTAAATTTTGACTGCTATAGAAGGATAGATACTGTACTAGATTGGGGGAGTTGAGTTAAATAAATGAAATATATAGGCAGATTATTTTATGCCCATAGTATATTATACCCATGATAATATTTCTGCAGCATGTTTTGCTACCATGATGTTGACTGCTTTCCTTATTGAGATCTGTCAAAGCTATCTTTCTGGAAGTATTAGACAATTATAGCAAGTCATGCACTGACATGCGAAAGAAATCTCTATATTGTATATCTAAATTGATTTTTGTAGTTTATTAAATTGTATTTATCAAGCGGCGCAGTAGCCTAGAGGTGAAGACGCTTACCTCCCACTCGGAAGGCTGAGAGTTCAACCATAGGCAGCAGCAGATGTTTCTCTATCAGGATGCAAAGAGGAAATATTTGCTGTGAACTCCACATAGGCGTCAGGAAGGGTTTCTGGCCAGTAAACGCTCAGCAATTCAGGTCATGGGTTGACTCCACCCTGACTAAAGGGATTAAAAGGTCATAAAAGGGAAAAAAGGCATTTATATTTTCTTGTTGATAGCTTTTAATTTTTTCTTTAGAGTAATGAATGAAGGTTTGTTATAAAAAACAAAACAGTCAAAAACTGTTCATTCTGTTTTGAGGTTTAGAAAGTGTATTAAAAATAAACTGGAAAAAAGGAATAACTTAGTTATGATATACGTTACTTTGTGTTGCAGTATCCTAACTACCTCATGACCAGTGATATCAATAGGGTAATTAGTATTAACATACAGGTAGTCGCGCATGCTCACATTTGCAAACCGGTAGCAAAGGTAAGTGAATACCAAACAACCCTTTGGAGTGTAAATTAGAATTTGGGAGTTAAGCAAAACCCGTAGCCTAAATTTGTTTCCAGAAAAACAAATGCTGAAATCAGATATATTCAATTAAATGCCAGGAAACTCAGATACAGAGAAAGTTGAATTGAGTAACAAGGTAGTGAAAGTGCTGTTTAACAGCAAGAATGCTAACTAGAGTAGTTAGGAAATAACAAATATTGCTGGAAACTAATGTCTAGCTAGCTTTAGATAATGGCTAGAAAAATATAAGGGCTTCAGATATAGCCCCTTGTTTCAATTCTAAGATGGCGTCATATTTGCTCATTAGCTCATGTATCTAACCATATTATTACATACATATACTTAACTCAAATAATTAAAAACCTATTCATTGCATACATCTATAGAGGACTATAAATCTCCCTATTTAGACTTGTCTTTGCCTCCATATCTATTAGGATCTTAAATGAAGTATGCTGGTCTCTGATTTAAACAAATTCAAAAATTATCCTGCAGGAGTTTTATTAGAGAGAGAGGGTTTATCAATAAATTTACTTGAAACACCTTTAATTTTTGGAAATCTAATGTTTAATAAAAGTTCTTTGAATTAGGAAATCAAAATGTCTTTGTTTATATCTTCATAAATTAAATCATTCTTCCTCTAGTGGAAGTTAATCTAGTTTAATTGTAGTTGAAACTAAATTAGGAAATGCAATATGATGCTAGTTTGCAAAGTAGACAAGTTATTTTGTAAATGTTGTTATAGTTAATATATTTTAAACAATCACATTGACATTTTGGTCAATAATGTTTCTGTCCTCTTCATTTTTCTACTATTATTAAGAATTATGTGTTTGTCCCTTCTATTAGTAAATGCTTAGATAGCATTCTAATAGAGGCTATGAGAACTTTCTCACTGAAATTTCAACTCAGACATAAAATCCAGACATAACATTATTACTGCCTGTTATTTATTATATAGCATAGGCATAATGTGCACTTTACAATCTCACAAATTATTTTTTTTCTTGTTTACAGGTCTATTTCTTTCTTAAAGGAAAAATGCATACACAAAAGTTTGAGTGGCAATATTTCATCTTTAGATTGCTGATACTTTTGATATATGTTGTAAGTAAATAAACATTTTTCTTATTATGCATTGTATGTTGTACTAGTAAATGTTGCAATTAAAAAAAACTAATTGGATACTTGTTTTATAACCACAAACCAGCATGCAAAGCACTATAAAGTTTGTATTATTTGTTTGTATTGTTTGCTTACACTGCGGCAAGGGAATTACTCTTTTATAAATGTTGACTTACTGACCAGATGTCATTATTTATTATATCAGATTAATCTGATCAATATCAAGTTGATTAACACAAGTTGACATCAATCTTAGGATAGCTAAGTTAATATATATTTATTTTAGTGTAAAAACAACAAGAACAACTGTCTATTCCCAGGTCCGTGGGAAGAACTCAATAGGTTGAAAAAAATATCAGATCCAATCTAAACATCTGATGGACTGACAAATAGTAGTAATAATAGGGCATCTGGCTGACTGCAAAAAACCATAATAATATTGTACTAGAATATTCACAAAAAATACATTTTGCCTGCAAGCAAGTACTGGTGGGACCACAAAATGACAAAGTAATAGAAAACGAAGAAGCTGAAGTATTCTGGGATATCAAAATTTAAACAGACCTGCCACATAACACCCCAGACTTAACAACTGTTGATGAGAAAGACAAAAAACATGGTAATACTGGAAAAAGCAGAAGAGCAGAGAAAGAACTGAAGAAAATCACAAAATACAAAATCTGCAAATAAAGGTAGAATGATTATGGCAAAAGAAAGCAAAGATATACCAATAGTAATAGGTAACTTGGGTACAACTTCAATACCATTACGATAGGCAAAAATTACCATCAGTCAACTGCAAAAGGCAGTTTTCCTTGGAACAGCTTACATTCTGCAACAATAACTTTAATGTCATCAAACAACAACATCTGCCTATCCCCAGGTTTTTGGAAAGGACTCAATAGGTAGATAAAATTGCCAAATCCAGTCTAAACATTTGGCTGGCTGTGCGACCAACCATCATAATAATATAAGCATGGGTGATTTCCGAGTTGCCTAAAAATTGCAGATGCAAAGCAATCTGTACAAATCATTTGGAGGGGTGGTACACAAATGAACTTGCTGCTGCTGCAAGTTTTGAAGCCCGAATGTGGTTATTAAAATGGCAAAATTCCATCTCTGCAATATACATGTGAGATAGGTTGCCTTGAGATAACACAAGTAACCCCCACGTACTAAATCATCCTTGTGTGAGGATTTTAGCATGGGTCTCCCCTATTCAAGTTCAATACCTTAGCTACTATATGTCTGTGGAGATTCTTCCAGTTATATATGTTCCCGAATTTTGATTAGCAATTCCAAGTACATTTCTGTAGCTATGTATTTTCTTGGGAGGAAATTTTGAGTATATATAGGACTGTATTCTTGAAAGATTCATTTCTTTAACAATGTAATCTTAACTGCTTCCCTTTTGTTTGTAGTTAAATGTTATAATTTGTGAAACTGGAGAGTGTAGAGAACAGGAGTATAGAGATCATGATGGAAACTGTATATTGTGTGAACAATGTGGCCCTGGAATGGAATTATCTAAGGTATGTTCATATAAAATTCTGAAAATTATTCTCTTGATTTTTCAGGTATGATAATTACTAAATATATTTCTCCACTACATATAGCACTGAAAAAGCACTTGTAAATTAACTATTTTGGAAGTTGCAATATTATTTACTAGAGAAGTCTTTTCATAGTTTAAGGGTTAAACATTCATACATTATATTTGTATGGCCACCCATCTCATTTAAGGCAATGCAGGGCCACAGTGTAGGCTTATTGTGTTCATGTTGTCCCATAGAAATTATTGCATCGGTTGCCACATTTTCCAGCAATTAGGCAGCCTCATTTAGTGTACATTGTAATAGATGAGACATGATCATGCTCCTGCTTCATTTAAGGCTGAAGCTGGACCAGCAGGCCATGATTTCTACTTGCCCATTGAGTAGTACCTAGCAATCCAGGAGGATCCTCAAGTCATGGGTTCTCTCTTAGCATCACTTCCTGGAAAGACAACATGTGAGAATCTCAATGGACAAACAACAACTCTTATTTTGCTTGAGTTTAGTTTCACTTGATTTGTCTCATTCAGATTCTAATTATCTTCAAATATTGAATCAAAACATTGACCACACTGCCAGATTGGTTATGTACATTTGGATGTGATCAGCAATTTGCCGATATTGCACCCCATACTGATAGATGCTTCTCCCACTGGCTTCATATAGAAGTTAAAAAGAACTGAGGCCTGTAGCACTCCATAAGTAACAGAACCCTAGGTTGATGTTTCTTTCTCTGTAAAGAACTGGATCTGCCTATATGATAATTGTCTAACAATAGATTATTTTTATTTATTGTGCAAATTTATTTTCCCCTCTTGTAAACAGCCCCTATTAGGAAGCAGTTTTTAGAGGAACTGTAGGATTATCTTAGTATTTTTTTTAAATTTTCCCACATTTTTTTACTTGATAGAATTTTATGCTGCTATTATATTTTTTGATATTTTGTTTGGTTATATACAATTTCATGTATTTTATGTGAGCCCCTGTGTATTGCAGAATGTGATAGATAGATAGAGATAGAGATATATTTTGCTTTAGACTTAACATTATATTTAGTTGTATAGCTTTTTCTATTGTTTATATAAAATAATAATTGTAAGCATTTTTTTGATCATATACACTTTAAGCTTAGCTCAGCAAGTTTATATTAAAATTATTTTTCTGGTATTCATTTACTTGCTTGAAGGACTTCACAGGCTAGCTTCTAAATTTTGACATTGTTGGCATAGTTTCAAGATGGACATGACAGCAATTTCCATAAGTTTATAATAATGAAGCAGTGGGAATCCACTGAGTCCTTTTTCATTCAAATACTAGGGTTTCTGAGATAAAGTGGATAAATTAGTATTTCTTATAAAAGTAAAGGGGATTATTAGCAATGGACAGCACTTTAGGAACTGCTGAAAAGATTATTTTATCTCTAGAAAGTTTTTATTTTCAGAAATAATTACCCTGAGACCTCATTTCATCTTTGTTGCTTCCCATTATTCATGTCTCTTTAAGTGTCACAGTAGTGTTTGTTAATCCCCCAGGAATGCGGTTTTGGATATGGCGAGGATGCCCAGTGCATGACATGCAGGCCAAACCGATTCAAAGAGGACTGGGGCTTTCAAAAATGCAAACAATGTTTGGACTGTGCTTCAGTAAATCGATTTCAGAAAAGCAATTGTTCTGCCATTAGCAATGCTGTTTGTGGAGACTGCTTGCCTGGGTAAGTTATAGAAGGAATTATGAAGGACTGTAAATAATTTGTATTCTCAGTTTTGACTGGCTCTGCTACTTAAAGTTGTCAAATTGCTTCTGTACACTGCAGTGAAAACTTGCTTTCATGGTTTAAATTGAGAGGAGGGAATGTCTGTTGCTTCCAAATGTCCATTCAATATAAATATTTATAATATTAATAGTAAAGGCATTTATTTTTATTTAAGAAATGATGCAGTTTACATCATTACACAATTTTAATTATATAACTGATGTAAATTTATATGTAAAATTGTCCACTGGGTATTAAGTCTATTACATCAAAGTCAGTCTGCTAGGTTTTCCTTCTACTATGTCTTCCAGATGTGATAGGTGATTATATCCTGAAGCCTTGCTCTTAGGGTGTTCTAATGAAAAGTCATCTCACAATAGCAGAACTTCCTTTTCTTCAGAATTCCATAATGCATTGCATATTGTTCAGATATGTATAAAGGAGAGATAGAAATGCCATATTTTAGGTGGAAATGTGGAGATCTTAAAAACGGCCCAAGAAGAGTTGCTCACATAGCCCTCCCTCCCTCCTTGACCTCCCAGTGATGAGTTGGAAATCTGGAAAAAAGGATTAATTTATGCTGGTTTCAGTGTGACTATACCTCTCAATATGATCCAAGAGTCTAATAAATTAATTTTGCAGATCACATGAAAAATTGCACTGGCACGCAAGCAAATGCAAGTGCACTTCCCCATCAGATTTCCAATTGAACAGATGGAGGTAAAGGAGAGAAAGTAGCAGTGAGTAACAACAAGCTATAGTAAAACAAATGATGACAAACCAAAAGTTGCACCTAATTTACCTCAGGATTTTAGGCCAAAGGCTTGAACTTGTAGGATTTATGGGGGCAGCGAGCCTAGAAACCTGTTTTTTTGTTTTCCCCAGAATTCACTGGGTTGCAGTGATGGATTTCAATGTTATGATTGCCAAATTTCGGCATACTGTTTCCTGCCATTTTAGTTAGTTCTGTATAGTACTGTTCACCATTTTAAAAACAATTTTGATAAAACTTAAGAAAAAGGAAAATCTTGCCCATGCTTGTGCACTTGAGTTGACTCTACTCATTTTTCATCATTGCTGTGCTCACTGCTGCCCTCATTTTTCTGTTTAATAAAGCATTTGAGTGTCCTAGACCATCAGAAGAGTGTCACTACCTGAACCTCTTGCTTAATCTCCGTTTATACGATCCCATCTTATTTCAATATCATTTTATTGATGTTATTAGCATAATTCTATATTGAGTTTCTTTTTTCCAGATATGAGAAATGTGATATTTTTCTTGTGTCTTCCAGATTTTATAGAAAGACAAAGCTTGGTGGCTTTCAGGATATGGAATGTATTCCTTGTGGTGATCCACCTCCTCCTTATGAACCACATTGTAAGTACTTCTGATATTAAAATATTAGAACATTCATGATGTAAACTGCATTTTCCTGGTTACTACAACAACCTGGATGGCCTGGATTGCTATCACTAAGTAATGCGGTCATTAATTTCATACTTTACCACTGCATCACTTAGCAACATCAATCCCAGTCCCTAATTGGTGTTACAGCTCCAGGACTACCTGTATGTCCATAATTATTCCCTGGAGTACACAAAGAGTGTAATTCTGAAGAAGTTCCATATGTTTGTGGGCTTTGTGAAGCCCCCTTAAAAAACAAGGTTCCCTATATTCTCTTGAGAAGTACTACTTGCTAGGAGAAAAGCACAAGGCTGCCACAATGCCAGCAATTTCTGCAAGAGAGCTGAGCCTTGCATCATATCAGCCAGGCTCCTGTGCAACCCCACTCCCTAAAAGGTAAGGTAGGTATTGCTTGGCCCTGGGTGAGGAGCAGGTTGACTCCTGCAAGTCCTTTGGGTGGCCAGATGGCTGTAAATGTTCTCCATTTGCTGGTCCGTTTTGCTCTTTTGCCTGGCTGAATGGCCGGCTTGAGAGCAGGATGAGGCCTGGGGAACCCCAAGGGTCAGGGTGGGATAGGCCTTGGGAGGCCTGGGGCAGGCTGGTCTGGGCCTGCACTAGCCCTTTAATGGTCTGCCCCATCCCTGAGGCACCTGATGCTCCACTTAACGACCCGCACATTAATGTCAGGCTCCATTACAGGAAAAGTTGAAGATTATTGTAACAGCTGATAGGAATGGTGAGTTACATAGTAAAGCAAGAGCTGACAGGTACAAGTTATGCAGTGCAAGGTGAAAGTTCCCTCTTGCTGTTTCACATAATCTCTCTCATGAACTGTTCAGCTCTCACAGTCAACTGAGGTCATTGCTAATGCACTGTGCAATCCCCCATGCATGTGTTATTTGGAACAGCTGTCTTGCACATTGAGGGTTCTCCTGTGTGATGAGGCAGTTCTCTATTGCACCATGCATCACTCCCTGTGCTTTTGTCTGCTATAATTGGTGAGGTGGTTTGCATGGTATGGCAACTCTTTAAGTCATACTACTTTTAAGCATAATGTAGTTCTGTTACTATATCTGACATTAGTACCCTGAATAATAGATGATAGGTACAGGAAGTACATGCAAGAAGTTATTTTTATAGAAAATGAAGGCAGCAAAATTAATGGAATCTACCCGTGGCTTTATTTAAAACAGGGGTCCCCAACTCTCAAGGCGTGGTTCACTACTGGGCCACAGCACATTCAGAACCGGACAAGCGCAAGTGGTGGGCGAGCACACACATGTGAAGCTCCATTTGTGCTTTGGAACTGGGCTGCGCATGTGGCGGCCAAACACATGAAGCTCACACATGAAGCTCCATTTGTGCTTCGGAACGGAATCACACAAGGGGTTGCCGAGTGCACCTGTGTGTGCACAGCTCCATTTGCGCAAGCAATAGGCGCTCTTGCTCACACACAAAGCACCATTTGTGTGAGCAATGGGCATGCATGTACATCACCTGCACAAATGGAGCTGTATGTGCTTATGCATGCGCCTGCCACTCACACAGAAGCATTCCCTCTCCCCCAACCACCCACCCCCACCAAACTGGAAAGTTTGGGAACTGCTGATTTAAAACATTTTAATTATATAGTAAATAAGATCAACCAATTTGACAGCATTTGTGTATGATAGGTTAGGGACCGGCAACCAGGGTAATACATTTTCTGCCAGTATAGTTTTTTGCTCTACAAAATGTGAGGCAGAGGTATATTACTGTTAATGAAGTATATCATTAGGCTCACAAAATCTCAATTTTAGCAGAAATACAGATTTTTCATTGTTTAAAAAATTGAAAGAGACATTTTAACAACTCTGTGAAGACAAGAATATTATGGAGAATAACATTGCTAATTGGAAAAGTAAAAGAGTAGCTTTTCAAATTGAAGCATTTAATGAAAGATCCCTTATGGAGAACAACAGTCAGGATTTAGTAATATGAAACCTGTTGCTGTTCTCATCAAGTCGAAATATATTGTTTGAAGATTTCCCTACATCTGTAGGTAATTATGTGTATTGGTGAATACTGATATTAAGCTGTTTTATAATACTTTAATACTAGATAAATTGCTTCACAAATTAACTAATTTATTCCAGTTTTTTTGAAACTTTAGCATATTGTAAATAAAACTGGCACAATAATTATGTGGACAACATTCTAAATGTTTAGTAAACATGTTAAATTTCTTAGAACTTCCCCAAAGTGTATGGTGATACACTATATTACAGTGTGTTACTGTTTGCTCTTGAATGCTAAATTGGGTCCACTGACTTCCCAGGCTAAAAATCCTATGATCATATAACGTGATAACACCATTAATAATGATCAGAGAATGTTGATAGCAGTTGATTATTACCTAGCTAGCTATAAATTTCAGGGCTGCTTTCATCTACTCTCCATCAGTAGAACTTTTAAAACAAGAGTCATGGTTTAAATATTTACTCATGAAAAAGCTGGTTGTGGATTGTAAAAAGGCCATCAGAAAGTTAAAAGGACTTTCTAAAAGGAGAATAAAAGGCAAAAGAAGAGAAATCACTCTTGAGTAAACATTTATGATAAATACTGAATTCTGTAACATTCAGTAATAGCAAATAATGCTGTGGTATATGTTGAAATGGAATCAAGAACAAATAAATCTGCAGAAAATAAAGGAAGCACTTCTGAATACTGTATATTATATTCTGCTAGATATAATATACATATAATGTACTGGATTTTCAAAAATTTGAAGGCCTGTGAAAAAAGCACGTAAATATAATTTTAGTTATAAATTTAGAATAGAAAAGTAAAACATATGAATCATCACGAAGTTAAGGTAGTCCTCGACTTATTATCACAATTGGGATCGGCACTTCCATCACTAAGTTAGGTGGTTATTAAGTAAGTCACGTCCCATTTTAGAATCTTTTTTGTCACATTCATTAAGCAAATCACTGTGGCTGTTAAGTGAATCACATAATCATTAAACAAAACTGGCTTCCCCCATTGACTTTGCTTGTCAGAGGCCAACTGGGAAGATCACAAATGGCAATTATATGACACTGAAACCATTATAAATGCATGCTGTTTGCCAAGCAGCCAAATTTAGATTATGTGATCATGGGAAAGATGCATCAATCGTGAGGAGTAGTGGTAAGTCATTTTTTTCCAATGCTGTCATAACTTTAAATGATTGCTAAAAGAATGATTGTAAATTGAGGACTACCTGTATATTTACAATTACTATTTCAGGAGAATAACAAGTTCTTAGCTCATGTGAACATGCAATTTAGATCACTGCTAAGACTTTTTGTTTTTTAGTTTATCTGCCTCAACAAATTTGACAAAATACTACAAAAACAAAAAATACTTTAAATACTGAATCAGCTTTAAAAAAAAAGACCAAAACAACAAGAAAAGGGAAACTAAGTATAAATATCACATATTCATCAAATGTCAAACTAGTTTCTAATTCTACGTTTAAAAGAAACATGGTTCTTTAACATTATCAAATATCATAACATTTATGCCAAAGTAGAACATATTGAGTCATTTTTTTCATCATTAGATAAAGTAGCTAGATGAAATATGGAAAATGTATTTCTACATTTGGAAGATGCACACGCCTAAAAACAGCCTTTCAAGAATGGTGTTGTTGTTTTAAATCAGGAGGATTCATAATAAGATTTAATATTTAAAGTAACTTTCCATTTACATTTCATCTCAATAGTAATTTGTCGTCTTCATGTCCAGACAAACATGAGAAACTGGTAATGCCTAGAGCATAGCTAATGCTTTTGTCTGGTCAGAGCCAATAGGCAGAAAAACAGCTCAAGGGATATTTGAGAGGAAATATTGCACTTGAATAATAAATACAAATTTATTAAAAACATAACTATTTTGTTTCTGCTCTTTATAACAGAGAATCTAAAACTGTGATATTGAAGGCATTCTCATATTACTTTTAACCTAGCATATGGCTATAGAGGCAGATGCCAACTCAATATACATTAAGATACTGATTAAAGGAATTGAACTGCTTCCTTGCAGACCATAATTTGGCCCTTAAACATTTGTTTAATAAATTCTGTTCCAGGATCCTCTTATGTTCCCTCTATTACTGGTTTTATTTTTCAAGGAAATGGGAATCGTTATTTCATTTTTTTTACCACAAATACTGATTGCAATATATTATATGAAACAAAACAAGTTTCTAGACTTACTTAATGAACTGTGTCTCGGTATTGATTATACCAGCATTTCTTTAATGAAGTTCTGGTTCACTCCAGCCAGTTTTTTTAAAATATCAAAATTAGTTTATTCTGTATAAAAAATGATATTTGGGCATGTTCAGCAAGACTAACCTTTTAAAAGCTGCATTTTTTAATTTATTAACCCCAGTAGTCAAAAATACTTTTTAGTTACCTTATTGTTAACCAGGCTCATAAATTACCCTCCAATTGCTAGCTAATTTAAGGAATATTTTTAAATCAATGTCTTCTTATAATTTATTTTAAGATGCTTCTTGGTGTTTTTTTTCTCCTTTGACTGGGCTTCCTTTCTGAACAGACACCTAATGTGTAAACATCACAGTTTATTATTCCATTACACAAATAAAATACTTTGCATTTTTAGCATTTGTTTATTAACTATAGAAAAGTTGGTGCAGAGAAAAAATAATGATCTTTTTAATCAAATCATAGGCTAGACCATTTTTATTATTATTTACATTTTGAGTTTGCATTTACTTTTTGTAAATTGTCTTGGAAATCACCAATCTCTGATCAGCTGTTCTGCAACTAGCAGCATGGAAGTGGCAATGGAATTGGCAAAGCTGGTTCTTAAATATTTACCCACACAACACTAGATAGTGCTTATATGAATGTACATTTGGGATACAGATTATTTTCCATATGGAGTGCTATGGCTCAGCAGTTAAAGATGCTGAGCTTGTCAGCTGGAGAGCTGTCAGAGGGGTTCGAGACCGGAGCTCTGCGCAATGGGGTGAGGTCCCGTTACTTGCCGCAGCTCCTGCCCACCTAGCAGTTCAAAAGCATGCAAATGTGAGTAGATTAATAGGTACCATTTCCATGCTCCTTTAGTATATAGGTAACATGCAGGCCATGTGATCACAGAAATTATCTTCAAACAATGCTGGCTCCCTCGTCCAAGAAACAGAGATGAGCACTGCATCCTAGAGTCGGATACAACTGGACAGAAAAGCCTTTACCTTTAAGTTCCATGGGAATACCCACCTGTTCTTTTTTCCTTTCTTCCTGCCTGGTTATGCCAAATGGTTATAGAGGAAGTATGTTTTGTGTAGGCCTCTTGAAAGATAATGGAACTGCACTTCCTTGTTAAAGAGAAAGGACAAGTTAAATGGGGATATGACATACTGTGAGATTTCTTATTCCTTTTGTGCACACACTGGAACATCTGCTTTATTCTCTTGAAAGAGGAAAGAAAGTGTTAATTTCAGCCATGAGATTTGATAAAAGTCAGTATTTCTCTTAACCAGTTTTTACACAAGTTAACACTAGAACCAGTCTTTCATCTTTTGAGTCAATCCCATAATTAGGATCCTTCTTTGCCAGGGGCTGAATGAGTGTTTATTTTACATATAGGATGTCTGCAAGATATTTAACTTAATCATTATTTTTTATTAAAGAAATAGCTGCTTAGTTATCAGATTTAAGTGAACTTGAAATTCCTGAGAGGGATAGAGTATGGGTAATGATTAACCTATACTGAATGGATTCTCTTATGTATTTATTAAAACAGCTGACCCTTAAGGACAGTGAAAGTATTTACACCTGATATTAATTACTAACTAAACATTTGCCTACAGCTCATTAAACTACAAGATTACAAGAATGTGATCTGTACATAGTTTGGTGGCCTTATTTTGCTCAGAATTTATTGACACACAAAATTTGTTGACAGACAATTGAAAATATACTTCAGTAATTCATTTTTGTTCCATTTGAGAAAATAGCATACCTTTTAAAAAACCATTCTATTCAAGATGTAAACAGTCAAGTAATTTAGATTATAACCAGATTAATTTATAAGAGATAACAAACATTGATTATGTTCCTTATGTCCTCAGCTTCCAGAAAACTAGATAAAGAATGAAATATTGTTTATCATATTTGCATTTAAGTCTACCCTTCCTTGGTATGATGTCTGCTGTGTTGGCCATTGATGTGCTATTTAATATGCCACTGTGTTGATTGTGCACACAGTTAAGGTGAAATTTCCAACCCATTTCTTGAAATATAGAGCGTGATGTTCTTTCCCCATTTATTAGGGAAAAGGGTTTGTTCTAGCTCTCCTAGAAACAGAAAAAAATGTGGAAACATTTCTTTTTATTATCTAATTACTATAATTACAACAGAAAACAAACAATTTGTTGATAAATTCAATATGCACACATGAACCAAGATTCGCAATTAAAACTAGCAGATAATTCAGATAATATGTTTGAAGCCAATAGCATAATAGTACATTATTTTAAGATTTAATGCTGCATGAGTTATCCAGTTGTTATATAGTTAAGATTCAAAAAAATAATAAATTTTATTTTTTAATTAAAATTATTTAGCAGATCATCAGTCTATCCCAGTGGTTCCCAATGTGGGCCCCACGCCCCACAGGGGAGCAGTTTGATTTTTGATTTTCAGCTGCTATAATGCAATTGGAGTCCAACATATCTGAGTTCCAGATTAAAGAAATGTTGAAGTGAATGGAGATACTTTGTCAGTGTTTGGTCTTTTAACTGGCCATTATGTCTTCGCATATAATTTTTCAGCAAATTATACCTATTTAGTTTTGTCTAGACCAACTTGTGGTAATAGATTTAACATTTTTCAAAAGCTAATAAGTTGGAACAGTTTCTTTTAATCTTTTATTACATTAAATGTTTGTGGATGTTTGCACGTGAAGCCAGTGCTTTTTTTGAGATTCCATAAATATGGCAATTTATAGTTGTTGAATAGTCAATTGTAGTTGTTATAAGCATTAAATGTTTTACATCATATCTTTTGTTGCATTAGATATACTGTACATACTTGGTTTTTATCTACTGACAGATTATACTTTTTTTCTCTGATAAACAGGTTTTATAGATTTCTGTAACTTAAAAACCATATATGAATACAGATAATTATAGCTTTCTGCAGATGTTAATAATTCACAAGGAATGCATATAGTGATCGTGGCAGGCTCTGCCTTTGGGTTTTGTTTACTATAAGTTGTAGAGAGCCACTGTATGCAGGTAATATATAGAAATCATATATTTATTGTATAAACCCATTTTGAGATAGTTCCCATATTGCCTGGCCCATACAAACATTTAATGTATCCCCATTAATGATGAACAAGACTAATCAAACAAAAAAATAAGGTTCCCAAAACGTTTTTAAAAGTCTTTGATGTATTATTAAACTTTCCTAACTATTATTGTATTTGATATATTGAAAGTAGTAATTTCTTTATTTTCAACATCAATTTCCTAATTCATTAGCATTCAGAATAGACAAAAGATAAATGGATGAATTTCTTTTGATTTTCCGATTGGGATTTTTTCAGTATTTTCATCATAGAAATTATGCTAGTGCTGTGTTCTAATTGGACTTGATCGGATTTGAAAGAATTTAGAACATGAAGGATTACAAATAGTCAGTTTCCAGGTTCCCATAGTGGCAGCAAAAGCTTCATGGCAGCTGCCATAGGATCTCCTATGATGCAGTTGCTTTCCTCAGTCACAGACAAATGATCATGCTGCTATATTTTCTGGTGCAGTCCTGCAAACCACATTGAAAAATTTATAAATTTCTAGTACAAATGGAAATACCTATTCAATTTGCTTGTTTCGGGGTAGAATATACTGAAAAAACAAATGTGCTACTTCTTTAATTCCATTTTTAGAAATCATTTTATTGACTTTCGGCCTTAGATCCAGATCCAGACTCAGAAGATTTTTATCAACTTCCTCTTCCCCTTATTTTGTTTCTGATAGTCTCCTAAATTTTTGTTTCAGATATGAAGGGGACAATATTTTGGGGAAATTGGTGAAGATTGCTTCTCTTCTTTTCATAAGACTAGTTAATTATTATAGTACCACTCCTTGAAAGTCTGGATTTTAGCCATTGTATTTAATATACCTTCAGATGATAATGGTTGACTCCAGTGGTGGGTTTCAAAAATTTTTACTACCGGTTCTGTGGGTGTGGCTTGGTGGGCGTGGCAGGGGAAGGATACTGTAAAATCTCCATTCCCATCCCACTCCAGAGGAAAGATACTGTAAAATCTCCATTCCGTCCCCAATCCAGGGGAATGTTACTGCAAAATCCCCATTTCCCCCTAATCAGCTGGGACTTGGGAGGCAGAGAATAGATAGGGTCAGGATTTTTACTACCGGTTCTCTGAACTACCCAAAATTTCTGCTACTGGTTCTCCAGAACTGGTCAGAACCTGCTGAAACCCACCTCTGGTTGACTCTGTTTTTAACAAATTTTGGACAGACAGATCAGTGAATAGATTCTGTTGATCTTGTTTAAATGGCCTCAGAGCATAGCATAAAATTAATGGAGGAGCCTGTTGGTGTCCCTTTGCTGATATTAGTAGATGTGGATTGCTGTTCTTTATCCACTTATGAAACAGTAATAGAAAACATCTTCATCTGACCTTCTGTATAAGAATTAGTTACACTGAACACATTTACAGTATATATCTTGCTGGCAAAGTTACAATTTCACCATATCAAGTAGAGTATTCAGTCCTGGGCACTATACTTAGGAAATATTTTAAAAAAGAGACAGAGAGCAAAGAATGACAGTGAGGAGGATCAAGGGACTGGAAATTAACTGATATGAGAAGAGATTGAAGGAACTGGGGTAGGATTTCCTTTGAGAAAAGATAACTGAGAGGAGATGAGATTCTTCAAATGTTTGAATGGATGCCACATAGAAGAAGGACAAGAGCTTTTCCTCTCAAAGTATATAGTGTACAGAATAACAGTCTTAAGTGACAAGACAACTTCATTTGAGTATTAGGGGAAAGTATTTTGCTGTTAAGAGTAGTTTGACAGCAGAATGAATTACTGAGAAAGATACGTTCCTTTTGCTAGATATATTAAAATAGAGATTGAGTAACAGTAGTATTCACTAAGGATATTTTTCTTTGGCTCCATGCACTTAGTGGGGTTTGATTTCATTGGCCATTTCCAATTCTATTAGTCTGTGCTGTGCAGTGTAAATTCTTAAAAGGATTTATCACACATGCCTAAAGAGCTTTGAATTATTGTTCTTCCCTGCCTATAATTTCATATCAATAAGAGGTATGCTTTTATTTATATATAGGCACCACAAAAGTGAATTTGGTGAAAATCCCATCAACTGTTTCCAGCCCACGAGACACTGCTCTCGCTGCTGTGATATGCAGTGCACTGGCAACTGTACTTTCAGCGCTCTTCATCCTGTGTGTTATCTATTGCAAGAGACAGTTCATGGAAAAGAAGCCAAACTGTAAGTTTCTCTCCCCCAACTCCCGCCACAACATTACATTTATTACTAATATTCTTAACCTTGTCATCTTTATGTTGAGTTTTACCATCTAATAAATGTCTGTGGAAAAAAAAAATAATTGAGCTTAACTAACTGTAACTTAAGTGTAACCTGGAGTTGATTCACAATTTCCCAAATGTAATTTTGATCAATTACATCAAAGAGGATAAATAATGTGAATATGTTGAATATATACTCCGTCTATACCTGTCTTGATTTTGCATGCCATTTTGTGAACCATTCAAAAGATCATACAAAAATACATTTAAAATTAATATCCCAAATTCATGTTGCAGTGTGAAAACTCTGAGAGTCAGAAGAAAGATTAGCAGTTAACTTTGGATACTTTTCGTGCTACTCAGTTGTATTTAGATTTTTTAAATTAGAAAATTATGCGAAAAAAGAGATATGTTATTCAGAATTACAGATTATTGTAAACCTTTAACAACAATTTAGGCTCTTGTTGGAACTTCAGATTTCTTCTGCCAAGTATTTCTAATTATTTTTCTTAATAATGAGGGTCCAGAATTAGAACATATTGAAATAGGCATAAAGCAACAAGATCCAAGAAAATGTTTTAATTCATATTATGTGAAAACTTTTATAATAGGTGCTCTAAGTTAAATGAAAGTGTAATGTTACTAGATATGATTATAAAATAATTTAAATGTAAATAAAATGGGTTAACACCCAATGTCAATATCTTCTCTGTTCTAAAGGGTCTGTACAATCACAGGATGTTCACTATGAAGGTTCAGAACTTGCATGTTTTGATAGATCACAACTTAATATATATGAACATAGAACATGTTGCCAGGGCCAGCAGGATTCATTACAGATGTGTGGTAAGTATGGTCTCAAATTACTTGCTGGGTTAGTCTAAGTAGAAGAAACAGTGAGGCTGAAATTTGAATGAAGCATAGAAAAGTAACTATGGATAAATTCCTATTTAGTATGCAAGATGTTACACTAGCAAAGATTCCAATAGGGATAAAGTAATAGAATTACTAGCATTTAATAATATAAAGCAAATCAAAATTACAAATGTAAAAATATATGTTTCTATGATTAAAACTTTAAATGAAGGCTAAATGCAACACCACCATCGCAAAGGCTAAATGTGTTATGAAGATTTTGTATAAGAGCAGATATGAGTCTGGTGTTGTGACATTCTCAAACATATGATTATCATCATCCATCTCTTGCCCCTTTCCCCAAAGTGGATGGAGGACGGATTGTTTGGCTAGGCATTAAATTCTAATGTGACCTAAACAACTCCTTTTGTTGTTGATATTTTCTTGCATAACAGAGAGGCGAGAGCCAGAGGCCAACAGCTGTTCTTCACTATGTGTCAACTATACACTATGGGAGATGTGTGAACCAGCTCATAGCTAGTCTCAACAAGTATAAATTATGTGCATTTCTAGAAAACTCTATGCACTTTGTTTCATATTTAAGGTTTTCTTTTTTCAAGGTCCAGTGCATCTGATTCCATCGCTGTGCTGTGACGAGTCCTGTAGCTTTGAACATAGTTGTCATAGCTGTCCTTTTCACTCTGAGACTACACTTCATGAAAGGTACTTCAGGTTTTTAACTTCTGCCTTTTGCTAACTCTTCTACTGAATATTTGTTTGTCCTTATTACATGATAGATTGGAGTATATGATATCCTGTAGAGTTTTCAGTCAATGGAACAGACATTTCTAACAGATTCAATCACTAATTTGAAAGGGAGAGGGGAATGTGCAATATGCAGGCAAAAGCCAGTTCAAGTAAATTAACTATATTCTAACTATATTCTACTCTGTACTGTTGTTTTTAAAGTGTTCAGTTCTGTTGCACTTTTGTTAGTACTGAAAAGCATAATTTTGTTGTGCCTATTTCCTGCATTTTGAACTTCTCTCCTTCCCTGTCACTTGCAATAACTATAACTGACAGTATGATGTAAAATTATATTATTAATTTTTTAATTATATCTTTATGCCATCTTTCTGCTCCCAATGCAGAAATTTGACACAAATCATACTTTGTATTTACTGATATGCAGTCAGCACATTAGGATCACAGGGTTTTTATATATATATATATTAATGAATCTTTGTTAAATGACTCTTGTTTCTCAACTTTTTACAGGAATTCAAATTCTGTTGGAGAAATGATTCCAGCATTTCTTGGTTCTCTTTCACATTCCATTTGTGGAGATCTTTCAGATGCTTGGCCTCTCATCCAAAAACCAGAATATTGTGATAGTATTTCTTTCTCTGAATCATACCCTGAACTAGTGGGAGAAGATGAAAATCTTTTCAGCTCCTTAGAGATAGAAAGAGACGTTATGGAATCAGAGAACAAACAGGATTTAAATGTAGTCACATCTACAAACCCTCATTTTGGAAACTTGACAGAATCACCTGAACTTTCCAGTATCACTGCCCCCTTAAATCAGGTTTTGGATGCGGAACCATTCTCAGCAATAGAGTATGACAGAACAAACTGATAAACAGGTAACTGCAGTTATCTAGATAGTTTAAATGAAACTGTTAAGCAGTATTGTCTGGAATAATTATTTGCTTGTTCAATTAAATGGACATCACAAAGATCCTGTCTTCTTCATTAATTAATGAAGGAAGAGAAAATTACAGAAAAAAGTTATTTTTAAAACTACTTTTCTCCTGCAAGCTCCCAGGAGTGGCCAAGAATGAGTTGAATCGTCTGTTTCCTGTTGAGACCGAGCTGTCTGTTTCTTTTAGCCATGCCTCCTTCCTCCACCTTCCTGCCCCAGTTTCGGCTCAGTCTTAACCTGAATGAGATGTTTCAAAGCATTCCTGGCCACTTCTGATCTGCAGGGCGAGCCGTCGAAGGTCCCGATTTTAATTGCAGCAGCACAATAAGACTCCCTGCCTTCCGTATTTGTATTTTGTATAATTTATTTATTACATGTATAACTACAAATGATTGTCAGCAATTAACTTGACATGGGAAAAGAAGTCTAAAGATCCATGGTAGAATAAAATCAAAGCAGTATAATAATAATAAATAAAAAGTCAAGAATAGAGCAAGCAAAAAAAATTATTAGAGAAGTCCTGATCTAATTACAATATTGTCTGGAACAGTTCTCTTTGAGAATCTTTTTCAATGCAAGTAGGGAAAAGACGACACTGATTTCCATGGGGTAGCAGCTCCTCCTGGTATGAGTTCCTCTACTTTCCCCAAGTGGGGCACTGCTGCAGCTTGGTCCTCCAAAACTGTTGAGTGGACATGCAGGAATGAGTTAGGATAGGAGAATAAACAGGGAAGAAGAGAAGGAGTCTAATTGTCAGTTGTTCATAATGTTTCTATTGGCTGCAGAAATGTTTGCGTCTGTGTGTTTAGAGTTGTTCCAAATTTGTCATTGGGTTTTGGATGTGTCAAATGGGGTTTAGGATTCTCCAGTTGCTCTTGTTGTAGTTTCCACTCTGGGGGTTTCTTCCAACTTTTGGAGGCTTGCAGAGAGGTGAAAAAAAAGATCCTGTGTTTGATTTAGCAGATCTTGTCATCTTTCAGTAACTAATGAGATCATCTGAAAATGAAACTGTAACTGTGTATGTGTACAATAGCAGTTGCAGATGTACTACAAGCTTTCTCTGAATAGGATTGAAAAGTCCTTGATCTGAAATATCAAGAAGGAAAAATATCAAGAGAAAAAGAAAGATGCTTTTTTTCTGTCACAATGAGAAGTTAAGTGGCATACAAAAGCCTTTAGGTTATTGCCAATAAAATGGAGGACAAAAATAAGAGAGACTTGCTGCATTCTGTCTTAACACCTTTCTTTTTCTTTTTCTTTTCTTTCTTTTAGGAATCCGCATGACCTTTCCTGGCAGCCCTTAAATTGAGTGCCTCTTCTCTAATGTTTGTGAATGGAATGCTGCCTGGGTCTCAGTGGTACTGTTTCAGAAACAGCTGAAATAAATTGGCAGCATTTGAAAGCTCTTTGGCAGTTGGATTTGCAACAAAGCAGCTGTATGAGAAGATTTCAAAGAGCAGTATGGTCAAAGAGCAGGGGCAACTGTGGGTTGTCCCTCATTCAGACATAGTTTGATGGATTGAACTCACAGCTAAGGAGATTATGTAAGGATAACAAGCGGTAGAATAGTCTTCTGAGTATATGTACTAACAGCAGATGTGTGACAGGAATTTATCCTTTATTATATTGACAAAAAGGAAGCATTTGATAGGATTTGTAACAAAGCTGTGTTGAATCCCTGTGAATGTGCCAAGAATCCTAGCACTGCAAAGAATCCTTTTTAAGAAAAATGAAATTTTCTGATTTGTCTATATTTATTTATTGTGAGCCTGGAAATATCTTCTGCTGTCACAGTTCAGTATTGCATAAGTAAGTGCTTATATAGAAAAAACACATTGTAGAAATTGAAAAGTGGTGCTCAAAAGCCTTTTGCATGGTTCCTTATAGGGCAGCTCTCTGATTTTTATCGTGAACTAAGTCCCGGTGGGTTGGTGCTGCCTACTCTGGAGGTAAAATAACTCCAATTTTCAATGAAATATTTCCCCTATAAATAACTGCTGTTACATGCTGGTGCTTGGCAGAATTTCATAATTCAAAAAAACACATTAGATATCATTTATTTCAGCAGGGATGTTTTGTTAGTTATACCGGGCATTTACTATATCAGTGAAATTTAATGTGCTTTTTTATACATTTTTTAAAAAAAAGTTTGAAATAAAACCTAAAATTATGAATGACTTTGGCCCCCTGGACAGTGTCTTAGGACCCTAGGATTCCTTACATTTCTTTTTTTTTCTTTTTAATAAAGAAATGAGCAGAGTTAGCGCAGAAAGCATTCAGGATCCGAAACTATTTCCAATCACTTTCCATGCCTTCAAACTAGAGGGCAAACTATTAAAAAAAAAGTCCCATTGCTTGAAAAAGTAGGTAGAGATGTATATATCAGTAATTATTTCTGCTCTTTAAAATAGTAGCAAAGAGAGCATTAGAATAGTTCTGCCACTCTTCAATACTATTCCCTCTTACTTGTGGATAAAAATTGAATTCAATGGGATCTATTTTCTCAGTAGATATGGATAAAATTGCAGTCTTAAAAGTTACATTTTTAAACCCACAAATACATAATTGAGGGAATGCAGTCTTATACATACGGTAGTTACTTGAAAGTTAAGGCTCACAAAAAAGTAGGATGTAAGGTCAGACATCCGAGGCAGATAGGTATGCAGGGTACTATGTTAACATTATTATTGCAAAATTCACATTTATATAATTTTTGCATGAGGAACCATATTTATGTAAACTTTGTAAATAATCTGACATGCATTTCAGTATTGTGTAAAACTTTTGATAAAATATGTATAGAAATTTCACTTATGAAAGCTTTTTCATAAATTAATTTTGTCATCCTTATCCATTATCTATGCTATCTATGGACAATGGTCATTTTTGTTTGTGTAATTTACACTTTTTATAATTAGATTACCCACCCACCCACATATTAAAAATGAAGAACTAAGAAGTATAAATTATGTATAATATACTGTTCATGAAATGTTTGATTCAACTAAATTCATATTGATTATGTTGCCTATGTCAAACAGTGATATATGCAAAAAGATTCTGTCCCTGCTATGTCCCTTCAAAACTTTCAGTGGTACAGCCATCACACTTGCTGATCATGCTTTTCTTCTCTTTTCTTCAGTCTTTCCCAACATTATGGACTTATCAGAGAAGCTAGGTCTTCGTATAATGTTTCCAAAATATGATAATTTGCCCATTTGTGCTTTAAACGAAACTTTTGGCTGACTCGTTCTGTGATCTGTTCGTTATTTTCTTGGCTACTAATGTTTCCTCGTGAGTCTTCTCCAACATTCAGAAACTTCAGTCTTCTTCCCTTTGTGCTTAATCAAAGCCCAACTTTTGCCTTCATGATGCTGATCTTTGTAGGTCACAGCATCTGTATATTTTTTCTCAGATTTTCATTGCTGCCTTTTCATGTGCTTGTCTGTGGCATATTGCTTTATAGCTGATAGGTGATAGGTGATCCTAAAATGCAAAAGCTATTCTCAGTATCTTCATTGTCAATTCTGAGGCTGATTGTTGTACCAGTTATTAGTTTGGTCTTTCTTATATTTAATCTTTGTCCATTTTTTCACTGTGCTCCTTGATTTTCATTACGAGGGCTTGCAGATTATTTTCAGCTATTAGAGTAGTGTGGAAAAGATTACTCATGTTTCTTCTTCCAAAGTTTGAAACCATGCTCATCTTGTTCCAATCTAGCCTCCTTTATTCTAGAGTTGCCTCTTAGCTAGATGGGCAGTATATGCGTTTAATAAATAAATGTAAGTCAAATAAATAAGGAGAAAATATACACTTTGTCTCAATCCTTTGCCAACCTGGAGCCAAGTCGGTTTTGCGATGTTCCTTGCAGACTTGGCTTCCTGTCCTAAGTATAGGTTTTGCATAAGGGCAATGAGTTGTTCTTGAATTTTCCCAAGGACATTGCACATCATGAGATGGTCAATGCAATTGAAAACCTTGGTGGTATCAGTGAAGCGCTTTGCTAACTTCTTTTTGTTATTCTTTGGCTTTATCAAATATCAATAATGTTTCTTGCTCCTCAGCCTTTTTTAAAACAGGCTTCATCATCTGGCCGCTTGCTTTTCTGTAGAATCTGTAGGATTCAAATTTGTGTTGATTCTGTTGTCAGAACTGTCTTAGTTTTATTCTTCCTGGATATGAATGCAACATTGTTCCTTCATTGTTTTTCATGTTCCAAGTGATAAACAGGATGATCTTTTGACTGAAAGTATCCAATTTCAGGCCATTTTAGTTCACTGATGCCTAAGATGCCAACGTATAGTTGATTAATTTCATCTTTCACTGTATTGAACTTTCCCACATTTATGCTTCTTACATTCCGCATGCCCATTGCAACTCTTGTCTTTGTGGCTTCGGTTTTTCTTTTCCTACGTTACTACTACATCTTGCATGTTTTAATCTAACCACACCATATACAGCATTAATACTCAAAAAAATATCTCTCAGTAGCTTTTTCAATGCATCTGATGTGAGAAGCCCATCATTCAGCATTATTTCCTCAATCACTTTATTGGTCTATCCATGTGATTTTCTTAGTGAAATACAGGAATAGCTTAACATTGCCTTCTCCCACTCAGTATAAAATTATACCATTAAATTTAATAAAATAAATAAATGAATCCTTGCCACCCAGTATAGGTGCCTTTTACTTTAGCTGGGCAACTAGGGTTACCTTCATGCCTTGGGTGATCCATTTGGTGCACACTCTCAGCCGTGTTCTCTGCCACCACAATAAGGAAGAATAGCAGGGCTGAGAAATGGGCGGGAAGTGGGGAGCAAAAATGTATACTGACATAGACTTCTCTCAAACACAATATTTTTTAAATATTTTATATGTAGAAATACAAGTGTGACTTGAAGCCTTGTGTACATGTTTATATATTTTTCTATTTGTTAATAAATAGTCATTCAAATAATATATGTATGTCTCAGAATATTCATCTTTTTGTACATGAATATGGGATGTGCCACTTTCTGCTGCGGCTTAGATTAATAATATTATGCTTAAAGATGAAACATGGATAAATGTCTGAGCAACTCCTGATTCTTAATTATGAGCCTTACATTTTTAATCAAGGCATACATTTGCGATCACGAACAATAGCATATTTTTTACACTTTAGCATGGAAGCTGCTTGTGAAGATAATTCTGACCTGAGTGCCTCAATGGTTTAGCAATTGAGTTGAATAGGATAGGAAATGGGTGGAATAACTAGAGAACAGTGTGCGCTCAGCCACATGGGGCTGAGAAAAGGACATTATCTAAATAGTTGCTGACTGTTAAAGGAATCCAGTAAGGAGGGAGAGATTGAAAGGGAGTCCCAAATATTTTTCTACTGTACTGGAGAGTGGCACTCAGCTAATTTGAGATACCGGGAAGAGAACAAGAAAAATTAAAGGCCTTTACATTGGTAATACCCTTAAGAAAAAAGGTGAAAATAAATGGTTAGAAGTCTGCACTTTTGCTACTGCCTGAAAATTATAGAGCATTATGTGTGCAACAAGTGCAAGTTCTACTAGGGTTTTAATAAAACAAGTTTTATTAAACCAAACAACAGGTATTGACTGGGATGGCCCCATCGATTGCTGGCTCAGAGGAAGAGGCATTGGTGTGGGTGGGTGTGATTGACTGGATGGACAGCCGTCTGCTGAAGAAGAGGAAGGAGAAGCATGGCTGCCGCTGGTTAACACTGGCAATCAGCAATAAGCTGCCTCCGATGGGGAACACCTGCCGCCCTCATCCGATCTGCCAACACAAAGAACAGAGAAAGAGGATGCTCAGAAGTGCTCTGTTTTGCATTGAAATCTCATCTTGTCAGTTGGGTTGTCTCCAACAGTTGATGCTGTAGATTTACCACTGATACTTAGGGTGGTGACTTATTCATTTCAGAGCCAGGTCAGCCCAGGGTGAAAAGAATTGTTGCATTGTGTGTTATTATCCTGTAAAGGAATGCAAATGAAGAAATCTTTGTAAGAAAATCAGGTATTGTGATGAGTTTTCCTTGAAGGAGTGTGTACCTGACTGCAAGGGAAGTTTATTTCCTAAAGAATGGAAGAATATATATATATATATTCTCCCTTTATTTCTTTATCAGCAAATATAAATTTGATACAAAATAGTTTGTTGTGAAAGTGACTGCCTGGGGGCTCCTGGATTGGAACTGAAAGGTGAAAGGGAAGCAGTATGCTCCCATATTGGGGCAGACCAGGTGCTTTGACAGAAAAAACAATATTATATATATATATATTATATATATATATATGATATTTTTGTAGTCAGGGTTTTTTCCTATGTAGATCAAGTTGTTAAATGGCCATAGTGGGATGATATCTCAAATCATCACTTTCAGGCTTGTCAGACATTTTGTGTTGTTTGTTCTGAGACTTATGGGAGACTGGGATAGCACTATTTCTGTCTTTTTGGACTTCATCGGCCAGCCACACCCATATTTTATGACTCCTCCCTGTAAAGGTCAAATATTTATTCTTTTTAATCCCACTATGGCCATTTAACAACTTGATCTACATAGGAAAAAACCCTGACTACAAAAATATCATACATTTGAACCTATGAATTAAAAAGAATATATATATATATATATATATATATATATATATATATATATATATATATATATATATATATATATATATATATATATATATATCTTTTTTCCTTTTTCGTAGGCTTTTATGTGCATATTCTTTCTATCCGGGTTTTACCTACGTAAGCTAAGATGTTCTTCAGATTTCACAGAACTAGGGCTGAAGAACATCTTAGCTTATGTAGGTAAAACCTGGCTAGAAAGAATATGCATATATATGTATATGTATATGTATATGTATATGTATATGTATATGTATATACAGTATACATCTCTTGAGATGATGATCTGCATTTCGCTTATTTCCCTCCAAAAGATGCTTGACTACAGATGGGAACATGAACATGGCAGGTGTCTGCAATTCCTTGAAGCAGCTGGGAATATTCATCAGCAACAGATGGCAGTCCTACAATTCTTAAAACAGATGCAGGTGCTTTAAGGGGTTGGGGGAAAATGTTCCTTTCTGCCGCTCATGTGCTTAAAGCACCATTTGGAGATTGAATCCAAAGTATTGCACAATCCTATAAAAAATAAATTTATCTTTAAGGAAAAAATCAAATTGTATTAAATTTTATCGATTGACTTGAATAGGAAAGCTATGCTGAAGTTGTCTACTAACCTTGTATTGCTTAAGCATACTTTTTTATCCTAAAAATGTGAAGTTGCTAAATTACCTAGAGCCAGTTTGGTGTAGTGGTTAAGGCTAAGGCTAAGGCTAAGAAACGAGGCTGTGAGTTCTAGTTCTGCCTTAGGCATGAAAGCCATCTGGATGGCTTTGAGCCAGTCACTCTCTCCCAGTGCAACTCATCTCACAGGGTGGTTGTTCTAGAGAAAATAGAAGGACAAGGGTATTAGGTATGTTTACTGCCATGACTTACTTATAAAGTAATGAGGGTAGGATATAAATAAAATAAAAATACTCATTATTTGTTTGTGAACATGCCATAATTACAATTTTTCCTACGTTGGAGGCATTAGATGGCAAGGTTAAAACCCTTAATTTCCCTTTAAGCACTCACTCCAGAAGATTAAATTACTTTCTCTTCCTCTTTTACTGAACTTCATTGTGGAGCGAGGATTGCATTACAACCTCAAGCACATTCCAATTCATTTTTTTAAAAAAGGCAAAAACAAAACCCTTATTGGCTTCAATGTGTGCTGTTGTTGAAAGAATGGGACTGATATACTCGCATAACAAAGAAGCACAATG
Organism: Arizona elegans; assembly: GCA_022577455.1. Taxonomy (NCBI): domain Eukaryota; kingdom Metazoa; phylum Chordata; class Lepidosauria; order Squamata; family Colubridae; genus Arizona; species Arizona elegans. The sequence goes on along the minus strand of JAKOOJ010000006.1, from coordinate 94,983,572 downwards.
CAGGCCTGTGTTAATAGGGTTCAAGTTAATCCTCCTTGGTTTTAGCAGGAGTGCTGGCAAAACTGTCCTTGGCTTTATAACACATGGGAGCTGTTTTGAGGCTGTTTTGCAAGATGAAAAGATTGTGAAAGGATTGCCAGTGGTCCTACTGGGTTTCACAGCAGGAGTAAAGAATGAGATTCAGGAATACGTTGAGCAATAGCTTGGAGAAGAAGCAAAGAGGCAACTGACAGGATAAATGGTAAAAGATTCTACTCTGGTTTTATTCTATCGGTTCTATCCTGTCAGAGGTTGTGAAGTAAAACTTTGGAACTTTTAGCCAAGAAATTACATTTGCAGCACGGCTGTTACTAAAAGGGCTGTCTTTCCTCTTTTGGTCTCCTGCTTATGCTAAACTCCCATTTCGTTGAGGGCCACATCAAGGTTGTGTTTGACCTTGGGCATCGGATGGACACGGCTAGGGTGGGCATGGCCAACTCAACGTCACTTGTGTTGTGGGTGCATGTGGTGGCCCAAAATGGAGCTTGGGGGCAGTGGTGAAATCCATTTTTTTAAACTACCGGTTCTGTGGGCGTGGTGTGGCTTGGTGGGCATGGCAGGGGAAGGATACTGCAAAACCTCCATTCCCACCCCACTCTGGGGCCAGTCAGAGGTGGTACTTGCCAGTTCTCTGAACTGCTCAAAATTTCCGCTACCGGTTCTTCAGAACCTGTCAGAACCTGCTGGATTTCACCCCTGCTTGGGAGGCTGTGATGGCCTCCTGCAACCATCTGCCAGCAAAATTCCTGTTTTCTGGAACAGCAAGCTCAATTTTTACATTGCTTCATTCAACATTTTACAATTATTTAATCAACCCAATGAAGTACATACAAAGTGCACATCGCAATAAATCTTTGTAATGAGGTGTAATACCAGGATAATATCTTTCTCAAAAAGCCTCAGGATGTGGCATTTGGCTTCTCAGGTGAGTAGATCAACACTTGGGTATCATATCAAAGTTAAGCACCCCTGATAATTCAAGAGGAAAGAGGGAATTAGGATCTTTCTTAAATTTATTGCAGTTGTAACCTGTTATTCTTGTTGGAGCAGCCTTCAACCATCAATCAGCAGGTGAGAGAAGAAGCTGTTACTTCAAAAGACCAGTTTATCAACAGCTCTTCTATTTTCAGAAAGAATCTTGGGCAACATGTTTTTTATTTAATCTCCCTTTATTTAATCAATAGAACTAGTTTGGCAATAGTTGTGCATAGACTTCATAGGTTTGTGATGCTCACAGTGCTGCTTCTCGCTTAGGATCTGGTTATAAAGCTGTTGCAGATATTAAGATTTCTACGCAATATTTGCTATCCAGTGCTTTTGGTGCTGACAAAAAATAATTGCAAACGAAGAGACAAAATAGAACAATACGCAGGAATTATAATTACAGAATACAGGAGCACAATGAAAAAAAATCTAGCAGCAACCCACTTAAATAATTAGATGTTATCATAAAATGACAGTAATAGAAACAGCGGTGTGATCTATGGTTCGGGAAATGAGAATGTTGTGCTAATCCAGCTCACTGTTAAAGGTATTTTGTGGAGAGCTAACCTGGCAAGTCCATGTGGAATGGAGGAGGATTTTTTTTAAAGAAAATATATTAAGTTAGTCAGGTAAATAGGTTAGATGGTATTTATCCATGTTTTTCAAACTTATAAGATGTGTGGACTTGAACTCCCAGAATTCTTCTTGGAAGTTCCCTGCCCAGCAGTTTAAAAATTATTCAATTAGTCAGTCTACATCAGGGCTGCCAAACTTCTGGCCCATGGTCCGGATGTGTCATGTGCTGGCCACGCCCACACCGGTTTAGCAAAGGGGGGGAAAGTCCCGATACGTCACATGATGCCACCATGATGACGTGAGTTTAACACCCCTGGTCTATATAGTAAAACTTTTGCTGTAAATGCATATTAGCTTCCTTTCCTCTTATATACCAAAATGTAGCCAGCCATCCTGAAATAGAACAAAGGGCCTAGCTAAAATGTCCATGAGGACTAAGTGCTGGCAAATCAAGGAGAGAAGGAACCTGGAATTTAGGAGAAACTTCCTAACAGTGAGGACAATTAACCAGTGGAACAGCTTGCCTTCAGAAATTGTGGGTGCTTCATCACTGGAGGTTTTTAAGAAGAGACTGGACTGTCACCTGTCTCAAATGGTATAGGGCAGTGATGGCTAAACTTTTTGCCGTTGTGTGCCAAAAGCGGGGATAGTGGGGGGGATTGTGTGTGCGTGTGCCCACATCCATAATTCAATGCGTCAAGTCCCCCCACGCATGAGCGTGTGACCCCTCTACTCCCCCCCCCCACTTTTGGCATGCGATGGAACAGTGGGCTGGTAGGCCCATTTTTTTGTCCTCCTCATGGTCCAGAGCCTTTCTAGGAGCCTGGGGAGGGCAAAAATAGCCTTCCCCACTCCCCCGGAGGCCCTCCGGAAGCCCAGAAACAACCCGTTTCCCGACTTCCGGTGGGCCAGGAAGGCCTGAAAATCAGCTGGCCAGTGTGCACATGCGTGCTGAATTGAGGTAGGGCAACGCTCGCGTGCCCACAGATATGGCTCTGTGTGCCACCTGTGGCACCCGTGCCATAGGTTCGCCATCACGGGTATAGGGTCTCTTGCTTGGGCAGAGGGTTGGACAAGAAAACCTCCAAGAGCCTTTCCCGCTCTATTCTGGTTGGTTGGTTGGTTGGTTGGTTGACTGTTGCATGTTAAAATTCAGCCTACTATTTGGATCCCTGATTTACAGGTCCTGATATCAGGCAACAACCATTAACAAACTGAAGGAATAGGGTTGCCAGGTCTGCTTCCAAAAAATAGCGGACAAGCGGGGGGGGGGGTTAAGTAGTAAAAAAAAAAAATACAATTAAATTATATATTTGCTTACAAACAATTTACAGTAGGCCGTCGTATTTGTTCTGTCGGTTTCATTGTTGGTAATCCATGCAAAAGTAGCTTCCCAGTCTTTGATGTATTTGCACACTCTGTTTAAAGAATTCGAAATCTCGTTGCTGTCACTCTCATCACTTGACGCCATTTTAGATCAGTCGACACAAGTTACAATACATTTTAAAAATGTGAACTGTACATAATTTTATAATATATTTTTATTTTAATCTCATCATTAATTTTTTCGGAGAATCGAGTTCAATGGATATTCGATCTTTGTCTCATTCTAACTTATGAAAAAAAAGACAAAACACGATTCTCCTATCCTTATTCTCTTAGACTGTACAGCTTTAGATTACGTACCATTTCATCATAAAGCTTTTGAATAAAAAAAATGTCCACTATTTTGTGAAAAAAAATAGTGAACATAGTGTGAAAAAGCAGACTGTCCGCTCAAATAGTGGACACCTGGCAACTCTAAGTCTTAGCAGCTGAGACTTTAGAGTAAGATTTTCCACAATGCACATATCCCAGTTGTTAATGTTCAGGACAATATACCATAGTTAAGAGCTGGTATAACAACACAAGTTTTAAGAGGACCATGTATGCTGTTTGAGTCCCTTTCATAAATGTTTAGATAATATTATTCACATTTTACATACTTCTATAAATTATATGTGTGTGAGAGAACAACACAGTGTGTTTTTAAACTCCTTCAGAAACGCAAGAATGGTGTAGAAGATGTTGAATGACAATTTCCCCCAGCACCTGCAATGGTAGGTAATGGTGGGAAGAGATGGGAACTGTTATTCTCAGTCTCTTTTTCTTCCTTCCTGTCTATTTCAAAACTTTAAACATTTGAAGCAAAATATGTTCAAATGACTCACATTATTATATTATATTATATTATATTATATTGTATTGTATTGTATTGTATTGTATTGTATTGTATTGTATTGTATTGTATTGTATTGTATTGTATTGTATTGTATTGTATTGTATTGTATTATATTATATTATATTATATTATATTATATTATATTATATTATATTATATTATATTATATTATTATACTATACTATACTATACTATACTATACTATACTATACTATACTATACTATACTATACTATATTAATATAGTATAGTATAGTATAGTATAGTATAGTATAGTATAGTATAGTATAGTATAGTATAGTATAATATTGTTTTGTATTGTATTGTATTGTATTGTATTGTATTGTATTGTATTGTATTGTGTTGTATATGTCAAATCTTAAATCCTTAGTCTTTGACATATCTTGATCTCTTTTTGATTCACAGGTAATAATGAAATGGAGTTCAGCTCATAAACTCTAATGAAATATTTCTAGATAGTGGTGATATGTAATTAATTCACTGACAAGGTCAAAGACCAGCTGCCTGCAATTACTGCAGGTTCGAATCTCGCCAGGCTCAAGGTTGACTCAGCCTTCTATCCTTTCTAAGGTAGGTAAATTGAGGACCCAGTTGTGGGGGCAATAAGCTGACTTTGTATAAATATACAAAAGGATGAAGGCTATTGCTTAGCGCATTGTAAGCCGCCCTGAGTCTCCGGAGAAGGGCGGCATATAAATCAATTTTTTTAAAAAAAAGAAAAGAAAATGACAGCATCTTGAGAAATACGATGGAAATGGGATTTTGAACAGTCAACTGTTAATTTGGAGCAAAACAGCACTGGACCTTTGACCATTCATGTTGTATCTCCTAGAGCTCCTTAAAGGGTCTGGCATCTTGGCTGAAGGCATCACTTTGAACTAAGGTATTGCTTAAGTTGAAAAGTTCCTCATTAAACAGGATTGGACATGCCCCTCCAGGGTAATGCCCCCTCTCCTTCACACTGAAAAGATATACTAGTGAAAATTATAGTATTTTGCAGGACAATAAATGTTACTCACTCATTGTGGGAAGCTAAAGATTCTTCATCTTAATTTAGAGGATATGAATAGCATCTTAACCAATAGTAAGGGTTATCCCTGGAAATTGTCATTCTTTTTCTCTGACATTCACCATTTTTTCAAAGTATTGGTATTTAGATTCTGCCTTCTGGATGCCTGTGATCTGTTTCTGTTTAAAATTGCTGGTTAGCAGCCCTACATGGCATTGGACCTGGTTACTTGAGGGAGTGCCTGTTTCTCATAGCCGATTTGATCTTGCAGGGTTGGCACACTCAGTCATCCATTGGGATCATGGAAGTGTCCCTTCTCTGTTACAGCAATTACCTTTTAGGTTCCCCAAGATCCAGATGGCCCGGCACTCTATTGTTGTGTAACTGCGAAGACCTGGCTCTTCACCCAGGCTCCTTTAGCAAGGAACACTGAGGTTCTTTGCTTTATCACACTTGCAATCTTTTATATTTAACTTTCAGGTTTATTTACCTTACAGAGGGTCTTCGACTTACAACGGTGTGTTTAGTACAGTTTGAAGTTACAGCAGCACTGAAAAAATGACTTATGACATTTTTCACACTTATGACCTTTGCAGCATCTCCATGATCAAAATTCCAATGCTTGGCAACCGACTCATATTGATGGCAGTTGCAGTGTCCCAGGATTACCTTTTGCAACCTTCTGATCAGCAAAGTCAATGGAGAAGCCAGATTCACTTAACAACCAGGTTACTGACTTAACAATTACAGTGTTTTACTTAACAACTGTGACAAGAAACATCTAAAATGGGACAAAACTCACTTAACAACTGCCTCTCTCTTAGCAACAGAAATTTTAGGCTCAATTGTGGTCATAAGTGGAGACCTACCTATATTATAACTTCTTTGATTGTTGTGAGATCAGAGGCATTGAGAATTGAAAGGCATACAAATTTAATAAATTGTTGTTAGCTGCCCAGAATCTGGCAGATTCTGAACTGACTGACTGAATTTTAATGTAACTACCATACTGTCTTGTGAAGACTATTTGGAATGATTCTGGAGAGAGAGAAGTTCCCTAAGGATGGGCTCCAACGTGAGTTTGAAAGCTTGGAAGACTAAACTTCTGGTCCCATTGACCGGCCCAGATTGAATCCTGCAACTATTTGGAATAGTACTGGCTGCCAAGTCTTTTAACAAGAAAAAGCAAGATAAAATATAAATTGTGTAGTATAATTCAGGTATAATGAAGGACCATACCTTCAGCTACTCTGTGTCTACAAACTAGATATCAAATGCTCTGCTTTTGGTGTACAGAAGGTAATCCTGCCTCTCCCCCATGAATTCATTCCCCATAATTCCTAGGGAAAAAGTCTCAATACAATAACATCAAATGGAATATAGGCCCTCATAAGAAAATCCCAGCTTAGAGGCACAACAATATGTATGTCTTGAGAAAGGCCTGATCCTAAAATCTGCATCCACCAGAAATCAAAAATAACTGATTCCAGCTAAGGGGGGGGGGGCAACTCATTCATCTCAGCCACCGACTGAGCCATATCAGAAGGCAAACTATAAAACATTAACTGTGCTTCTAGAGGATAAAAAGGTGTATTTGCAAAACACAGCTGTGTTTTATTTACCTAGTTCGGTGGCCCCCATTCTTCCTTTTACATTCAGTTTATTCAAAAGAATCCAGAAGACAGCCAGGCTAAAGGGGCAGGAGGTAAATGTATTCACAAATACCTTTGAAGCTTTCAGTTCTGCTTCCCACCTCACCCCTCTGGATTTATCAGTAAGCCATAATCATGAGCAGTTAAAACAGGAAAGGTATAATTATTGTTCTGTCTCTATAATCCATCTCTCTCAAGGTGCAATTGGTTTCTACTGTGTGGCATGTAAATTACTAGTTACAGAGGTTTAAAAAATGGTCACATCAAAGGCTTCTCCTTAAAGGGGTTCCTTCGAAAGTAGAAGAAGAATGACATTATTCTTATTTATTTATTTATTTAATGGCAGTATTAGATGTGATGGGCAGCTGTTCTGGTGGGTTGGAGGGGAGAAGGAAATTTAGAGCAGGAATGGGCAATTTTTTTGCACCCAAACTAAGTGAGGCTAGGGTTTTTTTTTTTCTTAAAAAATACCACCACCATAGTCTGATATAATCGGTTGTTATTGTGTCCCCAAAATCAGAGTGGATAAAGTTTTCTTCACAAGGAGATAGAGGTCAGAGGAGCTTCTTCAGCTTCAAAAATCAAGATCAAGTGAGGTACTAATACCACTCTATAAAGCCCTAGTACTGCATCCAGTTTTGGTCACCACACTATAAAAAAGATGTTGAGATGCTAGAAAAAGTGCAGAGGAGAGCAACCAGGATGATTAGGGGACTGGAGACTAAAACATATGAAGAACGGTTGCAGGAATTGGGCATGGCTAGTTTAGTGAAGAGAAGGACCAGGAGAGACATGATAGTCGTCTTCCAATACTTGAGGGGCTACCACAGAGAGGAGGGGGGTCAAGCTGTTTTCCAAAGCACCTGAAGGCCAGACAAGGAATAATGGATGGAAACTGAACAAGGAGAGATTCAACCTAGAACTTTCTGACAGTGAGAACAATCAATCAATGGAACAGCCTTTGGAAGTTGTGGGAGCTTCATCACTTGAGACTTTCAAGAAAAGATTGGACTGCCATTTGTCAGAAATGGTATAGGACCTCCTGCTTGAGTGGGGGGTTGGACTAGATGACCTATAAGGTCCCTTCCAACTCTGTTAATTTGTTAACTCTGAAGCTTCTTGGATGAGAAGTGAAACGTCTTTAAAGAAAAACAATGAAGTCCAGTGGCCTCTTGAAAAACCACCTTTGATACAACCATGACCTGGATGACTGAGAACCTCCATAAACATCTCCCCTAAGCAAATATATGGTAGAACTAGTTCTCAATTTAGGACCATTTGTTTAACAACTCTTCAACAGCACTGAAAAAGGTGACTTACAATTGGTCCTCATACTTACAATTTTTGCAGCATCTGCACAGTCACATGGTCAAAATTCAGGTGCTTGGCTGAATTTATTTATTTATGATTGTTACAGCATCCCAGGGGCATGTGGACATCATTTGCAATCTTTCTAGCCAACTTCTGACCAGCAAAGTCAGCGGGGGAAGCCAGATTTGCTTAACGTTCACAAGATTAATTTAACTGCAGCAATTTGCTTAACAGTGTCAAAAAAGGTTGTAAAACTAGGCACAATTCACTTAACAACTGCCTTGCTTAACAACATAAATATTGGTTTCTATTGTGGCCATAAATCAAGGACTAGCTCTAGTAATGTTCCAAAGGGCAGGATTTGCTTCGCAATTCAGTGCCACTCAAAAAGATATGGTTGATTTTCAAATGGGGCTGTATGGGTTCCAAAATTATTTTTCAAACTAGAAAATCAGCTCAGTGGAGATATTAAATGCAGAAGGCATTTATTGCAAGTACCAAAGCCAACTAATTTGGTCTCCTGTTGTTCCTTATTCTGCAAACACACAAACACATGCTTGATTTATGCTCTTTCTCACAGACTATTCATAAAGACATAAAGCTAAGCAGCTGTTTAAATTTTTGCTCCATCTTTGCCTTTTGTTCCAGTGTTTAACAATAACTACCACCATCAGTTGGGTAGCTTCAAAGCTTTAAGCAAGAAAGAGAGGAAAAGGGGAAAGAAAGAAAAAAAACCCTAAGCTTTTCTAAAACTAAAAAGAGCTGCAACTGTTTCGAATGATTCATGAATCATAATATCCATCCACATGTTTTTTACTTTTAGTACAGAGTGACCATATCAACCAATCTGGATCAACACACCAGCAAAGAAGTAATTCTTCACAGCCCAGATCTGGCTGCCTTATTTATTTATTACAAAACAGCTCTGAACTCTGTTGCTATCTGTCATGCTTCTATAAAGGTTTTCTATTATGAAATCCTGCTGCTAGGATGGAGGGCTTTGTTCATAAAATCAACAAAATAAGCATCAAGCTTTGATGTTATTTCTTCAATCACACTCTTTTTTCTCTATTGGTGTTTCCTCCAAGAAGCTCTGAGAACATTCAATTAAGCAAAGTTTCAAAGAGAGGCAATATGTTGTGATTGAATAGAATGTTCAGATTCTAATCAGAATGAAGAACAGTATAAAGATGTGTTAAATGCATAAATACAACCACAGAAAAGATAATCAAATCAGTCATAGTCTAATTCAGCCCAGTTCCCAGCTCTTCCAGGATCCAATTAGCATTGTATAATTGGCTCTGTTTATAGGCTGAAATTCATAAAAGAGAAGACTGCCTTCAATTCTTGAAAAGACCTTGGGAACTGGCAAGCCTATTGAACTTGTGGAGTATGCCCGTTAGTAACCTGGATAACAATGTCATTTATTTTTTATTTAACATATGAGCAAACCATCACTATGTCTTGTTCAGCAAAGCATATTTAATCAAATCCTGGTTTAGCATGTTGTGTAAACTTAACCAAAATAATGCTCAGTACAAAGCCTGGATAGAAACTTGCTGGGCCTCATAACCATCAGTCAGTTAGAAGTTAATTGTTGTTATAGTGCAGGGGTGTCAAACTTGCGGCCCGCGGGCTGGATGCATCACATGCTGGCCACGCCCACCCCTGGTTTAGCGAAGGGGAAAAAAGTCATGATACGTCACATGATGTGATGCTGTTGTGGCTCGCCAGCAGCCCACGGAGCTGGCAGCGGAGTCGGACAGTGATGAGGCTGAGGAAGAACATGGGCCAGTCCTGGAGGCTGGGGAAGGCCTGGATGAGGGCTCTGCATTGGAGGCAGAGATGGGGCCAGGGCCATCAGGGAGTGATGCACAGAGGCTGACAGTAGAGAGGCAGAGGAACAGGAGGAGCCTGTTCCTAGTGCACATATGAGAAGAGCTGCCAGAAGGCAAGAGCAGCTAAAGCAAAGAGGACGACTCGGGAGTAGGGCCAAGAGATGATTGGCCCCTCCCATAAGGCTTAAAAGACCAGCAATGGCTCTTGGGCTCTTTGTCGGAAAACAACATTGATAGACTTGTTCTTGTCTTGCTGCACTTATCTCTGGTCGGTGTCTTCTCCTTCTGAACTTTTGCCAAGAAAAGCTTTTGGCAGTTTGCCTAATTATACCAAGGTTGGTATAGAAGAATTTGTGTTATGAAGAGTTTGTTTTAATTTAGTTTGGACTATGCTGAGAATGAGTTAATTCTCAGCTGTGCTAATAAAATCTGTTTGTTTTGGAACTGTTTGCGTCAATTATTACCTACTTGGGCCTGGGTCACAACAGATGCTACAAGTTTGATGCCCCTGTTATAGAGCCTGACTTTGTACCATCAAGGCAGAGAAGAAGCAAGTGGCAGCACTTTTGGGGTCTACATAGTTATGCCCGCAAGTAGCGATAGCGTTTAGGCTTATATACCACCCCATAGCATTTTACAGCAGTTTCTGGACGGTTCACAATGTTGAAACATTATTTGCATATTGCTCCCAACAATCTCGGTCTTTATGTTACTGACCATCGGAAGGATAGAAGGCTGAGTCAACCTTGAGCCCCATCAGGATCAAACTCCAGACTGTGGGCAGAGTTTGCCAGCAAAACTGCGTTTTAACCATTGCACCACCAGGCCCTACTGTGCTATGCTGCACTGCCTCGTTGTGGCAGGTGTGTATTCCCTCTTGGGATGAGTGGAAAACATTAGGAGTCTAAGCTAAGAGTATAAGTGCCAGAGCTCACTGTAACAGCATTGCTAAAAAATCATTAAGAGTTGTTAACCTAATCTTGCGTAGCTTCTTCTCCGGTAATATTGAACTGCAAACTAGGGCATACAAAACTTTTGCCAGACCAATTCTTGAATACAGTTAATCTGTCTGGAACCTGCACTGCATATCAGACATTAATACAATTGAACAAATCCAGAGATATTTCACAAGAAGAGTCCTCCACTCCTTTGCTTGCAACAAAATACCTTATGCTACCAGACTCGAAATATTGGGCTTAGACAATTTAGAACTTCGCCCTCTTCGGTCTGACCTAAGCATGGTACATAAAATTATCTGCTATAATGTCCTACCAGCCAATGAATACTTCAGCTTCAACCAAAACAATACAAGAGCACACAATAGATATAAACTCATGGTAAACCGATCCAAACTAGACTGCAGAAAATACGGCTTTAGTAACAGAGTTGTCAATGCCTAGAATGCACTACCAGACTCTGTGGTTTCTTCCCCAAATCCCAAAAACTTTAACTTTACACTGTCTACTGTAGACCTCACCCCATTTCTAAGAGGTCTGTAAGGCCGTGCATAAGCGCACCAACGTGCCTACCATCCCTGTCCTAATGTTTTCTTTTATTTGTATCCTTTTCATGTATTTATAATTATGTTTACACTTGTATCTGTTATAAAATACATGCTTGATGAAAATAAATAAAATAAATAAATAAAAATAAATATATTCCCAGTAGGATCACTTAAGGCCATCCTAATACTTAGGAACAGTAATATAGGAAGATGCTGGAGATAGATGAACACTTTAGTGACAATGGCAAAGGCATCAATGAATATTGTTTGGAGGAGCCTGGATAGCTCTGCAGACTAAGCACTGTAATTTAACACCAGCTGTCTGCAATTAAAGTAAGTTCGAATCTTGCCAGGCTCAAGGTTGACTCAGCCTTCCATTCTTTCTAAGGTAGGTAAATTGAGGACCCAGTTTTTGGGGGCAATAAGCTGACTTTGTATAACATATACAAAAGTATGACGGCTATTGCTTAACGCACTGTAAGCCACCCTGAGTCTCCAGAGAAGGGCGGCATATAAATAATTTTTTTTTTTAAAAAAGGACAATAACAAAGCACTCTTGTATTTTTACAAGAAAACCACATAGCTAGAAAAATCTAAAATGATTGACAATATAATGGTCAGATGATGGGCCCTTCAGGTCAGATGGCACTCAACATAAACTCAATAGGAGCATGAATTCCATTGGTGTAGTGGTTAAGGTGCTGGTCTAGAAACCAGATGACTGTGAGTTTTAGCTCTATCTTAGGTATGAAAGCCAGCTTGGTGATCTTGGGCCAGTCACACTCTCTCAGCCCAATTCACTTCACAGGATTGTTGTGGGGAAAATAGGAGAAGAAAGGAGTATTAGGTATGTTTACCATCTGAGTTATTTATAAAACATAATAAATGTGGGATAAAAACTTAAATAAATAAATAAATAAATAAACACGCTATTGAGGATGAGCTGATGATCTTTTGGAGTACTAATGGTATTCATGAGGTGGCTAGATAAACGCCTTTGTTTTTGATGTTGCCATATGGGAAAAAATAGAACATAAGAAATATGCATTCAGTTTTGGTCACCACGATGTGAAAAAGATGTTGAGACGCTAGAAAGAGTGCAGAGAAGAGCAACAAAGATGATTAGGGGACTGGAGTCTAAAACATATAAAGAACGGTTGCTGGAATTGGGTATGTCTTGTTTAATGAAAAGAAGGATTAGGGTGACATGATAGCAGTGTTCCAATATCACAGGGGCTGCCACAATGAAGAGGGAGTCAAGCTCTTCTCCAAAGCACCTGAGGGTAGAACAAGAAGCAATGGGTGAAAACTAATCAAGGAGAGAAGCGATTTAGAACTAAGGAGAAATTTCCTGACGGTTAGAACACGGTTAGTTTTAATGCTCTGTTTGTTCTGTTTTAATCGTTGTGAGCCGCCCTGAGTCCTGTGGAGATAGGGCGGCATACAAGTCCCATTAAATTAAATAAATAAATAATCAGTGGAACAACTTGCCTCCAGAAGTTGTGAATGCTCCAACACTGGAAGTTTTTAAGATGTTGGATAACCATTTGTCTGAAGTGGTGTAGGGTTTCCTGCCTAAGCAGGGGGTTAGACTAGAAGACCTCCAAGGTCCCTTCCAACTCTGTTATTCTATGAACATGGAAAAGCTCAACACAGTGAAATGAACCAATTACAAACTGATGTCTTAGGCATCAGGGAACTGAGATGGAAGGGATCAGACACTGATCAGTCAGAATCAAGCAGTTCAAACAGGAAGTCAGAAACTGTTCATTACTTAGGACAGGAAAAAGAAAAAAGAAATGGTGGAAAAAGGCAATCCCTCAGGTAACCTGGTCCTTAAAGGTGACAACTACCACCTTGAATTGCTCCTGGAAACAATCCGGTAACAAATGCTTATGAAGTGAGATTATATGTGCCGTATATCTGGCACCATGTATTACCCACACAACCGTATTCTGCACCAGCTGAAGTTTCCAAATGCTCTTTAGAGGAAGCCCATGTAGTGTGTGTTGCAATAGTCTAAACAAGAGGAGATGTTTATCACTCATCTTTTCTGAGTGTAGAAAAAGAATGGCTAGTGTTGGTTCTGTCATTATTCTAACACAGGGATGTCCAAACTCAAGGCATGCAGGCCACATCCAGCCCATGGGGTGCTTAGATCTGGCCCATGGGGCTGACTGGGAAACAGCAAGGGACCGGCCCGCGTAGCTCTCCTGAGCTCGGTTTTCGCTGGCAGAGAGTTGCAGGAGGCTGTCGCAGCCGAAAATGGAGATCAGGAGCCTGTTTTCACTGATAGAGTGCTTGGGCCCCCACAGGTGTCGACATAAGTGACATTGAGCTAGACACGCCCACTCCAGCCACGCCCACCCCAGGCCCCAGAGGTCAAACACAATTTGATGCGGCCTTCAATGGAATCAAATTTGACACCCCTGTTCTAACACTATTTATTGCATCCTAAATCTAATCATTTAAAGTGAACTCTTCATAAAACCTTCTACTTAAAAGAAAATATGATTAGTTCTCCAGAGTTATAGTTAGAGCCAAACTGAGTGCACAGCATTAACATGCTGAATTAATTGCATGACTTCCTGCCATTGTGATGGAAGAACGTTAAGCACGCATGGACACTTCTATTTAAAAAATAACAACAGGATTAGAATGGCAAAGAAGAACTGCATCAATGTGCTTGAAAAAGGAGTGTTTGGTATATATTGTTGGAAATGGGAAGGAGCCCCTGAGTGACAAACTATAAAAACATACTTGTAAAGCTTAGAAAAGGCTTTAAGGAACAAAATTATGTGCCTTGGGCACTCACAAGAGCTTGCCACTGAAAAACTCGAGGAAAAAAAAAAAGACGGCTACTTCTTGCATAAAGTGATCCAGCCAGCACTGACCCTCTGGCTTGCAACTCACAAGGAAAACAAAATATTTAATATTGCTTTCTGCTCCCGGATACTTTAATAGTGCATTTGCCCTTCAGTGTTAATTTCCTCTTCGCTTTTCTCATTCCATCCCCTGACCTATATACTGTGGAGTAGAGTAAGTGAAATCAAATGCAAGACTTAAAGAGAACTTCAAATACACAAAATTGCTTTCTGAGCCCAGCAACCGGATTTAATCAATTTAGGTGTAATCATTTTGAATCTTGGGCATCTAACCCAATTGCAAAGAAAAATAGTATTAAGCATATTTAAATATATATGCAACTCTTTTATTTATGTACTCTGCAGCACGAGTTTCATTAGGAATACAGACACATAGAGACAAACACTTATTCCCTTGCATTCCTTGAATCTAATGCATTATTTTCCCTTATTTTCTAATTAGTAGTTGGACGGAGAATCAGGGAATTGAATTGGAAATCCCAAATTATCAACAATTAACACTTTATTCCCCAAATAGCAACAAGGAATTAAATCTACTATTTTCAAAAGAAATGTTAAGAAAATATAAGTCTTTCCTTCCTCTTGATGAAACTTCATGAAACTGCCAGATGAGATCCTGTGTTTTCATCGTATTGTATCTTTCTTGTTCAAGACATGGTCTTTTGGTGACCTGGGAATTATGAATGCTTTCATGTTAGTGCTTCAGACTTGTGATGAATGGCAAAGTAACTGAGGAAAAGTTAAGACATGCAAAGGTTCAGAGGAGTCAACGTTTGTGCAAAGCTGCATAAAGGAAATCAGTCACCCCCTTTGTTATGTGGCACTGAGTTGAGGAACATAACAGGAAGTTCAACGTAGCAGGAATGGGATACTTCAGAAAGAAATGTATGTGGTAAGAGAAGAATGAATGTTGATTGAACGTAAAAGGGGATGACCAGTATGAAAGAAGCACATTCAGATGATTTAATCATACAGAAGGGCTGAACAAGGATTGGACCCTAAAACAAATATATGAGAGAAGAGAGAACAGAGTGAGAGGAAGGGAGAAAAAAAAAGTCATGGTTGGACAGAGTTGATGGAATTCTTAAAAAGAAAATGACAAGAAATGTAAAGAACAAAAGGCCAATACAAAGTGGTATATGAACATGGTACAATCAAGAATGAAAAGCTAAGGTGAGATATGATAATGGTGTTTACATAAAACTAGATTAAGGTATATTTCTTTTCGTTTGCTTACTACCACTTAACCTTTGTACATGGCATGTTGGTGATGGGTATGTATGTAACCTGCTTGTTGTACTGAGGTCTCCTTTTTCTGAACTTATGTGGGAGAAGCAGTTATTTTAGTATACATTTATTCAAATAAAAATCACCCCAAATATGTGAATGCTGCACAAAACATGCTTAAGTTCTTATCTTTCTATAAAGAAAAAAAAACCATTTTACTTTTCAAGTAAAGCATTTATTTGATATACACATTTTTTTTTACAAATGCCATCTTCTATGTACACTGTCAATACATTCAAAAACTTTCAGAATATTCTTCTCTGTTATTCAGAATCCATAAAGAATGTTTCAAAGTCTTGATCTAAGTCTGATACAAGGGCTTCCACAAACTCTTCCACTGATGGTTGCTTCTGTAGCATACCTAGGAAATATCAAAGGGAGATAAACTCAGAATGAATCGAATGTTGATTCTAAACACTTGATAAAAATTAACCATAACTGAAAGTAGAATAAGTCCCACCACAGTGAATTGCCCTAACAAAGCTGCCCGGGTCTTCTGCCTTGAAACCTGGAATCAGGGAATTGAATTGGAAATACCAAATTATCAACAGTTAACACTTTATTCCCCAAATAGCAACAAAGAATTAAATCTATTATTTTCAAAAGAAATATTAAGAACATCTAAGTCTTTCCTTCCTCTTGAACTATTCATTCTTCCTCCAAATATTTATTTTGCAATTCAATTTTCTAGAAACATGCAGTATTCAGATCCAAATCTGGAAAGCGGGCTTTGGATTTGATGTCATTCCTCCATCCCTCTCTCCCGATTTCTATCACTGCTTATTCATGGTAGTAACTCTAGAGCAGGGGGTCTCCAACCTTGGCAACTTTAAGACTTGTGGACTTCAACTCCCAGAATTCCTCAGCCAGCAAAGCTGAGGGAGTTTAAGTCCACAAGCAAAGCTGGCTGAGGAATTCTGGGAGTTGAAGTCCATAAGTCTTAATGTTGCCAAGGTTGGAGACTTCTGCTCTAGACAGCATACGAAGTTTAAAACAACAATTTAAATAATCCAAATTGTAAATGACTGAAATCACAAGCAGCAATTCCAATTTATACTGAGGCAACATTAACCAGCAGAGCTCAAACGTCCAGAGGAAGAGATGGGTTTTTAACATCTTGTGTTGTGAAAAACTAAGAACGTTGGGGCCGTTCATTATTTCCAGAGACGTGCTTACAAGGCATGACTCCTCAATCCAACAAGATGATATTGTTTCATGGACAGGGCATGGAGCAGGCCTTACCTACTAAATCTGGTGGGCAGGTGGAAACCTGCCAATAGTTCTTTAAAAGAAGTTATGTCTTTTCTGGGCTTAAAAATATACATTAGATTGAAGATGCCAACAAAGAACACTTTTAGGAATATCATACAAATCTGCAATCCTCATTCATGTTCACTAGGTGAACAAGCCACCTCAACAGTTCTTTTGTGCTCATCAGTCACTTTTGCATTCAATCTACATTCCTTCAGCAACAATTCATTCTTAACCTTTCTGTTCTTGTTTTTCCATGCAAACTTCCTCCCACTGCATTCAACATTTATGTTCGTCTTGATATATTCCACTCTTCTATATGACTAAGTGGGCAGAAGTACATTCTTATACACGGCTATTTTCATTCCTTCTGGTAAACATTCTTTCTTTTCTACAGACTATATACCACCCACATCCTTGCTACAACATCTGCACATGACACAGTTTTTTCATCTCTTTCTCATCTTCCATAAACATTCCGCCAAAGTACACAGGTTCATCTACTCGCTCTAGTTTCCTGCCATTCATATATAATTTGCAATACGTTACCTCATTTTCCACTTCAAGCAAAGCTACTTTGCTCCTTGATACTTCGATGATCCAATATAGATACTCATCAACTGACGACCACAATTGAGCCCAAAATTTCCATGCTAAGCAAGGTGGTTAAGTGAGTTCTGCCTCCTTTTATGACTTTTTTTTTGCCACAGTTGTTAAGCAAATCACTGCAGTTGTTAAGTGAATCATGCGGTCATTAAGGCTTCCCGCGCTGACTTTGCTTGTCTGAAGCTGGCAGGGAAGGTTATCAAGAAAACTGCAGGGAATAGTCCAGGTGATTGCAAGGAGTCAAAACTGGTATGAAGACATGCCAGTCCCTACATCCCTCCTCATCTCAGAAAAAGTCAGACAGGAAATGGGCCTGCCACTCAGGGACATTTCTCTTCATTGGTTCCAGAACGTTTCATATGTTGGGAGGGCAAAGGCCGCATACAGAACAAATTACCTCATACATCAGGGGTGAAATCCAGCAGGTTCTAACAGGTTCTGGAGAACCAGTAGCAGAAATTTTGAGTAGTTTGGAGAACCGGAAAATACCACCTCTGGCTGGCCCCAGAGTGGGGTGGGAATGGAGCTTTTGCAATATCCTTCTCCTGCCACCCCCACCAAGCTACGCCCACAGAATCGGTAGGGAAAAAAATTGGATTTCACTCCTGTCATACATGATACAAAAACCCTCATGGCATGAGGTTTTGATACACAAAATAACTTAGAATTTCCAGGGCTGCCTTCTGTGGAGAAAAGAAAGCTTTCCCCTAAACAAAACAGGCTAGCAGGATCAGCAAAGCCACTTTCAGAACAGAACAGCCAACCTGAATGCTTGTAGCATCTCTTCTCTTTGCATTAATTGCTATCTGGCTTGGAAGCATTCTTAGTCATGCCAAATGTGTGGGCAGAGTTAATTTAAAACAGCCTTCACGCTAATGCTGTCGGTGTCTGTCCTAATCTCAGTGACTTCATGATGCAATCTCCATTCTTTTATATTTGTAAGATAAGAGGCATAATTTGCGTCGAGGCATGCATTTTGTCACTGCACCTATGACTAATACATATCACTTAACACTAAGAAAAAAGTCAAACAGCCTCCTTCAATAGTTTATAGAATATTCTCAAATTTTGTTGCATCCAGAGATGGTATTTTCCACTGCAACTTAAGTTAAACTGTCATTTAAATTGCTTCTCTGCTTTTTTTTTTTAGCTGAGAATGCTGGGAAACGATGCACTGGTCTTTGTAGTTTAAACAATCAATGGTGATTCAGAACATCTGCTCTTTTATATATAGAAGGAAAAGACACAGCTTAACACACACACACATGCCTTTCTCGTGTCATTAACATTTTTAAAAGTTACATTAGGAAAATTCTGATATTGTTTAACATTAGAGAAACGAACTTTACAAAAACACTGCTTCTCTCTGATGTGAATCATCCCTTTAGAACTGCCAACATAAATATAACTTTAGTACACAATTTAGAGTAGTAGTACCTAGTAAATCGCTCAACATGCCTCGGACATTTGGTTTTCTTTCTCCAATTCTTCTTCTCCTTCTAGTAATACTACGGAATGCTTTTAGCCAAACTGAAATCTTCCACTGAAGCCTTTAATATGTATCTACAAGAGTCAACTAGCTTGAATATGCATTTTTGTGTGTACAATAGTGGCTCCCAAAAAGAAACAAGAAACATTGAGAGAAGATCTCAATGGAACTTGGAAGTTTATAATAGAGGAGTTCTTGCTAAAGTTTTGGTGAAACACAAGTTTAATTAAGCAAAATACACATCTTGCTAATGGTAACAATAAAACCTATAACATCCTGAAGATGTTTTAAAGGATAAATAATGCAAGTTAAAAAACAAACCCACAAAATAAAATGTAGCCAGACATTTTAAATTTCATTTATTAATAAACTTCATTTATTAAACATTGCAGTAAAAGGTGGCTCTTATTATTTGGAAATTTTGTAATTATGCTGGTCCCACTATGATGACTAAGTTACTACTTACTGATGCTTAATTGCAAAGGTAAATATCCATTACATCTTCTCAATGACATATACCTTTTAATTAAACTGAACTAACCTGCACTTAGTAGGTAACATTCCAAGTATCAAAATATCTACCAGCAACTGAGTATAGGGTATAGAAGTAAAGAGCTATGCTCAACAAATAGCCATTTTTTAATTTTATTTCTGAATTTATATCCCTCTTCCTGGCTTCACTGGGGTAAAAGACATTAAGTCCCTGCTCTTGATAAGGAGAAGGGGGAAATAACCAACAACGGCACTAAATAGAGCCGTGGTGCTGCAGTACTGCAGGGCTAATTCACCACTCACTCCAGGAGTTCAATTCTTGAGTGGCTCAAGGTTGACTCAGTCTTCCACCCTTCCAAGGTCGGTAAAATGAGGACCCTGATTGTTGGGGGCAATATGCTGACTCTGTAAACTGCTTAGAGAGGGTTGTAAAGCACTGTGAAGCGGTGTATAAGTCTAAGTGCTATTACTATTGCTATGGCACTACAACATTGGAAAAAACGAGAAAAATGAGAATGATGCTGGAAGACTACCATATGCTATCCCTAAATAACGGTAACTGAAGCCATCTCATTCTGTGGTTTCTAAAAGGGATAGATTGTCCCTGGAGAATAAGAATTGATGGCTAGAACAGGTGCATTTTTAAAAAGCAAATTTTCATAAGGTCTTTTTTAAAAAAGTACAATTGTCAGGTTTCGATCTCAACTCAAATAAAATAAATTGCATTTCCAAACAGATAGTCTTTGAAGAAATCTTTCATTTTATTAAGCACGACAACCTGTCCCCAATCGTGGCGTAGCCAACTCTGACTTCCTGACCGCAAACCTTCCCTTTCCGTTCCCCAATTCTCTGAGTCTCATTGGCCTTCTTCCAAATCACTCTCCCCATATCTACTACTTAAGCTCCCAGGAATGTCTCCCCTCCCATCTCATCTCCTAGGGGATATTATCTTCAAGGAAAATAAGTAGGTGAAATGTCAAGCATCCTCTTGCCAGCTGCCCCCTCTTCTTCTTATGTCAGCACTAGAGTAAATGCAGGTTGAAATGCTGACAACAATTGAAATCATGCTGAATTACAAACCATGGTCATTCCTAAATATATATTGAGGAAAAGCAATAAAAGGGTAACAATATTTATATTACCTTGAACCATGAGCACCGGTTCTTTGCCACCACCATGTGCCAGCATTTCTTTCCGATAACGTTCACCCATTGCTCTGAAGGAAGAGAGAGCATTATGGTTCCAATTATCTGCAATCACAACCAGTTCAGCTTCCTGTCACACCTCTCTCCAAGTTCCTCACTAAACTAGCAAGAAACCAAGTATCTAATTATTTAGATTTTACATCTCGTATACTCCATTCCAGAAAAGCACTCAATAAATAAATTTATACTAGAGCACAGTAAGCAAATTACAACGAATTAGTGGTGCTCTGGAAAACATCTAGAAGAAATTAATGAAGACAAATGGCAGCTCCTGACCATTTGACATACTGATTGTAACTGATGGCAATTGTATTAAAGAACTGAAGCATCACAGATCGCCCACTCTGGGCCCATGGGGTTAAATGAGGAGTGGACAGCTCACACATGGAACTTGACATGGGAATTGTCTGTATGTGAATCAACATGTTATCTGGAAAGTGTATGTACTGTTAAGTGTATGTACTGTACTAAGGATAAAATGATATAGTCATATGGGAAAGGCCACTGAGTCCAGTCTCCTGCTCCATACAGGAATCCAGAGCAAAATATCTCAGGTGGCTGAGAAACCTCCATTAATTCTCTGGGAGTTTGTTTCCACTCTTGAACTACTCTTACTGCTCAGAAGTTTTTTCTAATCTGCTTTTCTGCAATTTAAATACATTATACTATTTCTCAGACTCTGGAAGTTGAAGAAGAGGTCCTGACCACCTTCTATATGACATCCTTCTCATTACTCAAGTCTAAATATATTCATATCCTTCAATCCTCCTTGGAAGCTTCACTTCCTAATTCTCTGATCATCCTTGTTGCTTCCTCTGAATATGGTTCCAGTTTGTTTGAACTCTTCTTAAAGTATATTACTCAGAACTGAACATCAGATTTAAGCTGCAGTCTGATCGTTAAAAGAATATAGTAGAACTATTACTTCTCATGCTTTTGGAAATTATACTTCTATTGATGCACCTTCAAATTATATTTGCTTTCATTAGCAGCTACAATATGCTGCTGATTTGTATTCAGTCTGCAGTCACTGAGCAGTCCAAGTTTTTTTCCCCCTCAGGGACTACTATCAAACCAGATATCTTTTCTTAGTAAGGGAACTGCTGATGGCTATCACAAATCCTTAATCTTTTAACTTTTAAAAGTAAAGGCAATGTCCCTACAATGTCCCCATTGTATGCTGCATAATTACAAAGTCTATTTCTATTTTCAGCAGGAAAAACAGAAGGAAAAGCAATGTTGGAAGATTATAAAATCCAATATGGCGGAAGCATCAGGTACCCACCTTGACAGAACTGACTAAGCTTGGGTGTCCCCTACTTTAAGGAGGCCAACTTGGGCACAGTGCAGTGACAGATCTTCTCAATGGTTGCCCCATTCTTCAGAACACATAATTTCACAAGATATGCTTGGACCCTTCCTTCCCTGCATTCCATAAAAAAACTAAAGAGTATTTTATTCCTTTGGTTCTGGGTTACCTGTATGGATATATGTATTTATTATTTTTTGTAAACTTTCCAGAATCTCCATGGACCGGATATTCAAAATAGCACGAATGAGACTCTCAGTTTAACTCATTTCTCAGCAGATCTGAGCAGCGGAAGAATCCTATCACACTCTATATGTCTGTATATACCAGCTGAGGTTCCAAAGTGTTTTTCTTCTTGAATTTCTGCCATATCCAGAGGTGTAGTGCATTTGTGCATCTATATAAACCAATGCCACAATAGGTCCCCATCTCAACTCAACTTGCACTAAATACTTTACTCCTGGGTTTGATAAAAATATTGTAACAAAAAAAAAAAAAAAAAAGAAGAAGAAGAAGAAGAAAAACGGTATAGATGAAACAGTTCAATGATACCTGAAGGTTAATCAACACTTCTTTTTTTTAAAAAAAGTGCAGTGGTCTGCATTTTACTTTATACCTGTTGAATGGATCCTGTGCAAAGCACTGCTTCCATACCATAGATGATACAGCCCTAGACATGAGATAGGAATAATATTTAGCACCATATCCCACAAGATGGCTGAATCGGAGTTGCCAGGCCTGTAACATGAAACAAAGTTAAAAAGGAAATTGTAATTCTCAATGCTTTTTGCTCTGAAACTAAAGTAACCATTTATAATTCACACACATGAACATACTGTATGTCAGTCATTCTTAAACTAATTATTTTTTTTTAAAAAAGTCACTTTGCAAGTTAGAGATCCCATTTTGTTTTATCTCGTATGAATGCTGCAAATACTGAAAACTTACAGTAGAGGTAGATCTTTGCTACCATTCAAAGAACATCTTCCCACTTATCCAAATACAAACATGGAAATAAATTATTGTCAGCCCTTCAAAGGAGGCCAGGTCAGGGAAGACACTTCACAAGGATTATGGAAATTCTACTTTATCATTGTAGGTTATAAAAACAGAATCTTGCCATAGTTTTCCTCTAATTCCTCTTCTACCAAACGAAATCATGCCTTTTTTCTTTCCCAGGACTGAATTAGTACTTTCTCTTACAAGTTCTAACAATTCTAATAATTCATATCTTCCTTTGTCAAGCGACGTCTACGCTGGCTGGGGCATGTCGTGAGAATGGCTGATGGTCGGATTCTGAAAGATCTCCTGTATGGAGCATTAGTGCAGGGAAAGCGCCTCAGAGGGAGACCACAGCTGCAATATAAAGATATCTGCAAGAGGGACCTAAAGGTCCTGGGAATGGACATTAACAACTGGGAAACCTTGACCTCTGATCGTTCAGCTTGGAGGCTAAAGATGCAGCACGGCCTTCTCCAATTTGAAGAGACACTTGTTCAGCAGGCTGAGGAAAAGAGGCAGTCCTGGAACCAGTGAAATCTGGGGGCTGGGCAGGGGACAGAATGTATCTGCCCTCAGTGTGGAAGGGATTGCCACTCTCGAATTGGCCTTTTTAGTCACACTAGGTGCTGTTTTAGGACCTCTTTCCAGAGCACAATACCATAGTCTCTTGAGAGTGAAGATGCCAATGTGTCCCTTTGTCAAGGAAATCTTTTCATTCCTGTACAAATGTGTATCTGTTAATTTTAATATTAATTGTCTGTAACGGATTCATTCTCCGTTTCTGTTTTAAATACTGCTAATATCATTTCTGAGCAGTGTTTAAAAAGCCAGTAAGGTATCTCTAGGGCAGTGAGGGCTAACCTTTTTGCCATCGCGTGCCAAAAGCGGGGGTTGCGGGGGGGGGGTCGCGGGTGCGTGTGCCCACATCCATAATTCAATGCGCCCCGCCCTCCCGTGCATGCGCACGTGACCTGCCCACACTTCCCCCTGCTTTTGGCACGCGATGGCATGGTGGGCCCGGTAGGCCCGTTTTTTCCCCGTCCCCAGGCTCCAGAGGCTTTCTAGGAGCCTGGGGAGGGCAAAAACAGCCTTCCCCATCCCCCCCAGAGGCCTTCCCGGAGGCCGGAAACAGCCAGTTTCCCAACTTCTGGTGGGACCGGAAGGCCTGAAAATCAGTTGTCTGGTGCGTACAGGAGCTAAACTAGGGCAACACTCGCGTGTCCACCAATATGGCTCCACGTGCCACCTGTGCCATAGGTTCGCCATCACGGCTCTAGGGCAATGTTTCTCAACACTGGTGACTTTAAAATGTGTATTCAATGGCTGGAGATTCTGGGAGTTGAAGTCCATACATCTTAATGTTCCCAAGATTGAAAAACACTGCTGTAGGGGAAAAAAGGGGAAAAAAGGTACATTAAAAGGTACACTTAATTGTTAAAAGTAGATTTAACCAAGGAAGAGGGGTGGCTAAGAAATATGATTTATATATATTATACAAATACATATATATGTTGAAATAATGAAATAATCCTAAAAATTCCAAAAATGTCCAAGTAGTTTTTTAATTGGCTAATGAAAACAGAAGTTAGTGATTACTAATGGATTTAATTTCTGTTAAACAGAATCTACTGGCTATTGACAGCATATTTCATGCCTGATAATTTATGATAAATTTAAATTGGCGTTAATAACAGAACTAAATTGTATGCATATTTGTGCATATACTGTACTGATAGTCCTTGACTTACAATAGTTCGATTAGTGACCGTTCAAAGTTTCAATGGCACTGAAAAAGTGACTTATAACTGTTTTTCACACTTATGACCAATGCACCATCCCCATGTCATGTGATCAAAATTCAGATGCTTGGCAATTGGTTCTTATTTATAACATGTCATGTGATCACCTTTGGCAACTTTCTGACAAGCAAAGTCAATAGAGAAGCCAAATTCACTTAACAACTGTGTAACTAACTTAACAACTGCAATGATTCACTTAACAACTGTGGCAAGAAAGGCCGTAAAATGGGGCAAACTCATTTAACAAATGTTTCACTTAGCAACATAAATTTTGGACTCAGTTGTCCAAAATCAGTTGTGGTTGTAAGTTAAGGACAACCTGTACACACCTATCGTATGCACTAATACTAGCTAATTAATCAGCTTTTCTTTTTGTAAAATAGAAAAATGGTTAACCAAAATCTTGTTACTTAGATGGAATGCTGCACCATCCTATTATTTGGAACTTACTCTCAATAGTTTCCAAATAAACTAGCACAACTCTACCCCGTGATAAAACTCTACCATTTTTCTCAAATAGTCATTGGTCTTGTTTTTATAAAATGCTTGCTCTTCTAAAATAAAGTATTCCTTATGTTCTACCAACAAACAACTATTCTTTCTATAATTGCTTGCAGGCTGCATGCAACATAAAAAGAAGACATTAAACAAAAAGCATATTTTAGCTTTCAAATTAAAATCAACATTTTTTTCCTCCTCAAGTAACTTTCCTGAACCAGTGTCTGATAATATTTTCAGCTTCAACTTAGATTATTCTACATCTAGAGCAAAAATATTTTGGCAGCAGCATGTATACCCCTACCCCCTTTACCTAGTCTCTTTTCCCATAATACAAAACACACAGCAGATTTAAAATTAAGCAACAGAGTACAGTATGTAAGGGGTTTTTTAAAGTTTTGATCTACAATAATCTTTTTCACCTGAGGGTTTAATGTTTCAATAGAGGAGAAGGTTTAATGTTTGCTGTATTGTTTGAACAGAACTGGGGTTCTGAATTATTTCTCAAATGGACTAACAAAATTGTGAAAGTATACTTTTTTTTACAACTTTGGAGCCTGATAATGAATTATTTTGATCTTCCAAACAAGTGGTTTTCAAATGTTCCTCTTTGAGGAAGACACTCTTGCTTGAGAACAACCATAGAGCAGTGAACCTCTGCTCAAATTGAGACTTGCCTTCATCCCAAGTAAACTGACTAGACAAAGCTCAACCTGACAGATTAATAAATTCCTTTTATTTTATCTTAATCGTCCAAGAATACAAGAGTAGACCATTCTCTTGTCAAGTGGGGCCGTGCATGTGCACAGATACGCACACACTGGCTGGCCACTCACACGACTTGGTGATTAGACCACGGCCTGATAGTGGGCTGTGGCCCACAGGTTGGGGCCCCCTGATCTAAAGTTATGAACAAGGACAATTTTAAAACAAAAACAATATACGAAAATAAAGCTAGATTAGGCTAAGAATTTCAGCATGCAATTTTTTTTTTCAGTGCTTTACATGTCTCTGAGATTACTTATGTCTAAGAATATTTACTCATGCAGTATGGCTCTATTACTTTTATCTTTCACATCTGTTCCTCTACCTTCCCTTATTGGCATTATTATTACTATGATTATTACTTTGATATTATTATTACTTTGTTGTTTTGCATGTGAGGGATTACACATCGAAAACAAATTCCTTGTGTGACTACCACACTTGGCCAATGAAGTATTCTATAGGAAAGTTACTATATGCCTCTGAGATACTGAGATGGAGAAGAGATCCTGCTTCTAACCCAGTAGAGTTAGCAAGACTAATTGCTCTTCCCCATCCTCCATAATTTTAGCCAATCCCCTTTTAAACCTATCCAAGTTAGTGATCATTACCATATATTGAGTTAATGAATTCCACAGGCTAATCCTGCACTGCATGAAGAAATAGTTTGTTTTGTCTGTTCTAACATCTTGAATATGTTAATGTTCAGTTCCTTTTTTCCAAACTAAAAAGTTCCAATCATTCTAGGTCCCATTCTTATAGGTAAGGTGTTACGGCCACTTGATTATTTGAACTACCTTCTTTCACACCTTTTCCAGCTCCAAAATAATATAAAGTGCTTCTACTTATGGCCCTCTAAAACATAATATGATTCTGTCTTAGAAAAGCTCTATAGAAGTTTTAGTTTGCCCAAAGTTTTTTTTAATGAAAGTGCATCTATAAAAATGTACGTCGATAAAATAATGTATTCCATTGAATTAATTTGTCAAAGATAACAAAAACCTGCTGATTTTGTTACCTACATAACTAGATTAGATTATTGGGGCTGAAATTTTACTTTTGAACTGCTCAAAAGTAGTTGTTAGGATTTAGACAGCATACAAATTAAAAAAATTAATTGAAATACTTTTAACTTCATGCAGATATTAAATGTGTCTCATCATTTAAAATAGCAAGAGAAGCATATATGGTTTAATGCTAAGAGAACAGTAAGACATTATTAATATTTTCACCAAGTTCCTATTTATAAAAGATGTCTGTAGCAACTAAAAAGAAAGAGAATCTTTTTAAATATAAAGATAAACAAATCTTCACACAAATATGAAGTTTTCTTTTGGATAAGGAACAGTATGATTGATTTGGTATTTTATTAGCCTAGTGCTAACTAGATCGATCTGGAGCTCTGTTATCGGTGCAGAGCCTAAAGGCCTTTCCTGAAGACTTCTCTAGGATTGATCCAGAGCTCTGTTATCGGCTGCAGACGCCTTTAGTAAAGCCTTGCTGACTGCAGAAGAAATGGGCCAAGGTGTGCAAGGTCTGGCTGCAACTATCCAAAGCCGAAGAAGTTCCTGAAGGCCTCTGACAGCTAAAAGGAAGCGGTGGGCAACGCTCACAAGTGAGGTGAGTCAGTGGACATCGCCCCTCCCCCCAAAAAAATAAGACCTGGTGCTTTTTTTTTTGATGGCAAAAAAAATAAGACAGGGTCTTATTTTCAGGGAAACATGGGTAGCATTTTTCAAACTCCAAGAAAGTCATATAAGCTATTTTGCGAAAAACTGGAACAAATGAGATGAATCACATTACAGATAAATGCTTTGGGGAAGTGAACCAAGGCATAGGATATAAAAGCAAGACAAATTACAAATAAAAAAAAAATAAAAAAAAAATTGTAGAAGGTTCAGGATTATTTCCAAAGAGAATTAAGACTTTGAAGATTAAAATGGGCTTTTAAATCACCCTGTTAATATGAAATTAACATCTGAGGCCCTAAATCTCAATTTTCTTTATGCTCAACAGATTCCAAACTACAATCACAGCTTCTAACTCCATCACTTTCGCTTGTATACATGATAAAGAAGGAAACACATTTTAACTACTGAATAAAACACTGGCATTTTGTGATCTAGAAAACAAAATGGCCTGTTGCAAGTCATTCTTCTAATTTTATGAAAGCCTTGTGAACCCTGGCATTAGAAATTATCTAAGTGTTCTTTCTGTGTAGTTACAAGTCTGACATAGGGGTTTTTTTTTGGACCTGATGTTAATAAGCAATTCTTTGTGATAACTGTGACTTTTGAAATCTAGTTTTTAAAATTAGATTATGCAGAGTAACAAAAAGAACATGTAATAACATGAGGATGAAAGAAATATTTATCTTCAGGACACATAATAGTGAGCAAAGTTCTATGGTCACATTGATTTATCGTGTATTTGTTGATTTGATTTAAAGTAATGTTATACTCAGTGCTCTTTAGACATACTTCTACTTTGCTCATTAACATTATTGCCTTTTAATAATGCAAAACTATGGTTACTCAAAAACAAATTTCACTGTAAGACTCAATCCCAGGTGTAGGGAATTATAACTTAAAATCATATATAAAAAATAATAGATGGAACTCAAAAATAGAACTCTAAAAGAAGACTTTAAAAGACCCATGACATTTTGAAAAGTGAGTCAAGAAAGAGATTAAAGGTTTCCATTTATAACGCTTCTCTGCTTTTATTAGCAACTCATAAATAAACCAAGTAGGACAAGAGACATAAATATTTTTGTAGTGGTTTATATTGGAGAAGAGGAAAGGAATTTCACATGCAGTTAAGCACTTAGGTGTTATTAGAAAGATACCATATGGGTCTTGAATACTGAAATATACCAGCTATTATGGAGCACAGGATTGACATAACAACAGTTGTTGGGATTTGAGACTCTTTACTGCTAGTGCGACTAGTTACCAGTATGTCCATTAGACCTCAATGAAACTTGAATTTTGTTAATTCAGTAGTCTACCCACTTGCCATGTGACTCTGGGCAGCTAACAAAAATCACCCATTTGGGACCCAGGAGCTGGGAGCTGGCCCATATACTATCTATGCTATGTGGTGGTGGCACAATGGTTAGAATGCAGTATTGCAGGCTAATTCTACCAACTGCCAGCAGTTTGATCCTGACCGGCTCAAGTTGATCCATCCTTCCATCCTTCTGAGGTCAGTAAAATGAGAACCCAGATTGTTGGGGGCAATATGTTGACTCTGTAAACTAATTAGAGAGGACTGTAAAGTACTATGAAGTGGTATATAGTTCTACTACTTTAGTTCTACTACTATTGCTATGCTAATTTAATGGCTGCTGTGTTGTTTTCTGCTTTCTATACTTTAATATTTTTAAGAATGTTAACCAGAGATATGCGTTTGAGATGGACAGTCATGTAACTTGAAATAATAAATACCAAGTTTTAAAAAGTTTAAACATTAATAACAATGAAAACATCTTGTGCTTGAAGCAGCTCATACATCCGTAACAAATCAAACCAAATAAATTAGGTTCCCATAACTTCCTGGCCCAATGCTGGGGGAAGATCCAGTTCTTCAATGCCTTACAAAAGGCAGGCAAAAGTAGAGACATCTGGATCTCTCTATACAAAAGCCAGATGTGTCTATTCAGGAGTAAGCTTTACTGAACTCAATGTGACTTACAGTGAAAATACAGGATTGCAGTATTAATATTCTCTATATGGTGGTGTTATCTATAATGTACCTGTTTGGATGCAGAAATGAAAAGCTCTTCTTTGAGAAGAAGCCATCAGGATTTTGAAATTAATGTTAAATGTATGAAATGACACCTATAAAGCAGCCACCACAAAGTTTTTACAGAACATTCCACAAAGAGGCTTATCCCATAGTCACTTCATTATTTTTCTTCCTACACTCAGCTTCTTCAAGCTAGTTTTACCCTGTATTTTAAGATGACCCTGTTTAAAGTGAATATGCTTAACCAAAGCAGTAAATTACAAGCATTCCAAAACTTAGTGTTATTTTCAAAACTGATTCAAAAAAATGCATTTTTTTTGGAATTTCTGTTCCTGTAAACTGAATTGGCAACAATGTGTATTTGATTCTAAAATACCCCACCTGCTTTCTATAAAACATTAACAACTCAACCCCCACCCCTCCTACAAGATTACATGTAACTTTCTAAAAGTTCTCTCATTGATGTATGTCAGAGTATATCCCTTTGGATATTCTATGAAGTGTACATTAAAATGCAGAAAATAATGACTGGAAAAAAGGAAATGAAAGAGAATAACATTCATCCTGTGTTCCCCCTCCTTGAAATGTCTGGAGCATCCCAAGTGGTTCCCATTAACTTTGATAGGAATTTATTTAATGGGAATGCACTAAAAGTAAAACCGCAGAATGGGAGAAGTCAGGCAATTCTTGAAATCCTAATTATGAGAATTTTAGGAAAACATACTCATTAAGAAATCATTACCAAATACTTACTTAAATAGCAGGGTGGATAAAAATCAATGAAAAAAAATCGGATTTTTTGATTTAAATTGGGTTTTTTTGATTTAAATCGGATTTTTTTTATTTAAATCAGATTTTTTTGATTTTTATTGAATTTATTTCAATAAAAAACTTTTGAGATAAAAATCTATCGTAAGATAGATTTCATTTTCTATTTAAGATACATAAATAATTTAATTTATTCAGCATGAAATGGAGCTTAGTTATGTAGCACAAGTCTGTATATTCTGCAACACTGGGACAATCGTTGAGTCAACAGCAGGTAAAAGGAGTAGCAGAGATGACAGTTGCTCTTTAAAAATTATGATTTAAATCGAGTTGATTTAAATCAAATCTTTTTACTAGTGATTTAAATCATGATTTAAATCTTGATTTAAATCGACTCGATTTAAATCAAATCCACCCTGCTTAATAGGATGTTGAATATGTCAGTAAAAGAAAATAACTTTATGCAGTTAACATGAAGATGATAATCGCTAACCTTTATTTTCTTAATTTTATGAGATATTGCTACTCACAGTGTCAGGAACATATGGCAATCCATAAAATTTCTCTTGTGTTTCCTTTAAAATCTCTGTGGTTGACTTTTTTAAAGGATGTTTCCCATGGTATATTTGATCCAAGACAGCATAAAAAACCTAGAGAAATATATTAATAGATGAAATATCTACACTCAAATACAGAGATCCAACAAACACCCACGCACACACACACACACACACAGACTTGGAGCAAATTTTTTTAAAATAAAGATAGTAGAATATACTTCTTGGTTCTTCTTCAGGAAAAATAATATTGAACAACTTACATTTACAATTATTTTGTTGAGGCATTCAAGTTTTCAAGATGAATCCCGTCTACCTCTATAGAACTGTACGTTTGATCTTTAAATACCATATCTTTGCATAAAGTATGTGTTTGAATGCCTGTATACTAGTATACTGTATACTAATCCTACCCTATTTGAAGTTTGGGTGATGAATAAAACTGCTGTTATTTTATATATCTGAAATAAATTATGGAATGATTTCTGAAATTAAGATTAAACTTCAGGTTACACACATTTAGCTTAACACTGATTTAACTGCACCCAGATATTTGAAATAAATCTAAATAACCAATTATTAGCTCCATGCTCTCTGAAAGTTGGCAGAACATTATAACATGCCTTTGCTGGGACAAGTCATTTTGCTGGACAGCTTTTTATTTTTTGCTCCTAATGTTTGGAAGGCTATTAAATGTATCTGAGAACTTTCTTGATTTTTTTTTTTTTTTTTTTTGTGGATGGGGAAACAAAACTTAATACATTCAAGTGATTCAAGTATGCTTTTAAAATATCCCCATATTAAAAACAAACAAAACAGCTAGAAATAGATATGAGTTTTAATATAAAAAATAAACAGCAGTCCTAATCTGCCTAATCCAGAAATTATTTCTCTGATGTTAAAAATAAAAACTAAGCACCTTTATCATGAATTTGGTATTCTACATTTCCTCAATCCAACTATGGATTTGGAAGAGAAATGAAGTGGAAATAGCGAAGAATTTAAAAGTATAATTATCTAAGACTTGATATCCTGCAGTGGCTTGGAAGGGACAAGCATGTAACCACAAATATGTTTCAGATTATCCTTGTTTTCTGCAGGATGAGGTGGATGACCTAGGCATAACTCTTAGTCATCCTGCAATTTCCAGTGAAAGCTTACGCTGAAAGAACTGTCTCTTTGCCAAAAGAAAGTTTTTATGACTGTGCCATTATGACTCTCGTCCTCAAGGAAGTAAGGGCCAATTCCTTTCAGAATGGATTATTTTAAAAACAGCATATCTAGATGGACGTGGTGGCTCAGTGGCTAAGACGCTGAGCTTGTCGACCGAAAGGTTGGCAGTTCAGCGGTTCGAATCCCTAGTGCTGCATAATGGGGTGAGCTACTTGTCCTAGCTTCTGCCAACCTGGCTGTTCGAAAGCACATAAAAATGCAAGTAGAAAAATAGGGACCACCTTTGGTGGGAAGGTAACAGCTTTCCGTGCACCTTTCGCATTTAGTCATGCTGGCCACATGACTACGGAGATGTCTTCGGACAGTGCTGGCTCTTCAGCTTTCAGCTTTGAAATGGAGATGAGCACCGCCCACTAGAGTCGGGAATGACTACCACAAATGTGCGAGGGGAACCTTTACCTTTACCTTTAATCTAGAAGAGCAAAAGTCAGCATCTTCATTGGGACTTTAGGACAATAGATGGGTTCCTTGACTGGTCAGATTCATGCTATGTGTTGTCGTCATCATTATCGCATTTTTCACGCCATCAGGGCGGGGTCCACTTTTCAGATCAACAAGCACCATCCCATGCATAGATGCTTGTTCCCACCCTTTAAACTCTGTCAGAGGTTTTCTAAAGGCAGAGCTTTGGGAACATTTGCAAATTTGAGCAAGAGCCCTTCCTCTCCTTTGAAGTTAATGCTTCTTTAAAGTTGCTCACAAAAATAAGAATCATTTCATGTTGTCATCAACCTAATTATCTGAAGCAAACTGAATAGTCACTGAAACATAATGGACCTCCAAAAAGATTACTTGAGTGAAGTTAAGCCAAACAACCACCACTAGTGTGTTAATGAGTTAGATGGGTTGGTTTTCAATCAATACTGGATGAAATGACTGAAATGTGGATTATGTGATAGCTAATAAATCATGCATTCTCCCCACTCTCAACAATGTGTATATATTTTTTTCACCAATTAGTATTACATTTAGTTATACTGAACAAGTGAAAAGGGGAGTTATTTTGAGATGATTTCCATCTCTACTGAACTTGTAATAATTTTTATTGCTTAATCTCCTCAAAAATTAACCTATTTTTTCATTATTTCAGAATACACAGTATTTTCATAAAACAATATTTGATGACACCTGTAATTTGTTATAAATGCACAAACAAATAAATAAAATGTAAACATTTCTAAAGGATTATATCAGTCCTGTTTAATTTTTAATTTTGTAAAACAACAAAGCTAGATTAACAAACCATCTAAATTCTCTCCTGCAATATAAACAATCCCTGTTTCCTCTCCTTTGCGGATTATGCGGATTATGTCTTATTACAAGAGCCTGTAGTACAGTGGACTAAAGCACTGTTATTAACATCTGCTGCTTGCAATTATTGCAAGTTCAAATCTCACCAGGCTCAAGGCTGACTCAGCCTTCCATCCTTTCAAAGGTAGGCAAAATGAGGACCCAGATTGTGGGGGGCAATAAGATGACTTTGTATAAATATACAAAAGTATGAAGGCTATTGCTTAACGCATTGTAAACTGCCCTGAGTCTCCAGAGAAGGGCGGCATATAAATTAAAGAAAAAAAATGTTGTAAACTGGTGGTTTTCAAGACATTTTACTTAAAGGGCAAACAAATGAAGCGTCAATGTGCTATATGCTTATTTATTTGTATCTTACCTTTATTACTTTTACAAATAACTCAAGGAACATAGCCAATATGCCTACCTCCTCCTATTTTCCCCACAACAACAACCCTGTGACGGGAATTGGGCAGAGAGAGACCAACTGGCCCAAATTCACCCAGCTGGCTTTCATTCCTAAAGTGGGACTTGAATTTCCAGCCTATTTTGAATTAAGGGAGATTTTTATATATATATACAAAGACACTTCAGTAAAGTGATATACTATTGGCCTTATTATTTGATCAAAGTGTCTGCTGCAATTTCTCATAAGCAACCAAACACTTTACTCTTTATTGAATATGTCATCTATTATGTGGTGATTTTTTTTTAATTTTTTTTTTTCTTTAATTTATATGCCGCCCTTCTCCGGAGACTCAGGGCGGTTTACAATGCGTTAAGCAATAGCCTTCATACTTTTGTATATTTATACAAAGTCAGCTTATTGCCCCCACAATCTGGGTCCTCATTTTACCTACCTTAGAAAGGATGGAAGGCAGAGTCAACCTTGAGCCTGGTGAGATTTGAACTTGCAGTAATTGCAAGCAGATGTTAGTAACAGTGCTTTAGTCCACTGTACTACAGGCTCTTAATTAAGAGAGATATAGAGAGACAGGCCTTCTCTTGCACCCAGTATGTCCTTAAGGGGGTGTAACAGATTAGTAGCTTTAAGCAAAGATGATAGATAGATAAATAGATAGATAGATAGATAGATAGATAGATAGATAGATACAGACAAACAGAAAGAAATAGATACATTAAAATCAGGCAATGTTAAAATAAGATGTTTCTTAATACTCCAGTGTTGTTAAGATGTTGCACAGACTCATCAGGGGTGTCAAACTCAAAGCCCACAAGTAGGATCCGGTCCGCAGGGTACTTAGATCTGGCCTGCTGGGCTGTCCTGGAAACAGCAAAGGACTGGCCTGCAGTGCCTCTGACAGCGAAAATGTGCAGCCACCCCGAGCTCCGTTTTCAGCTGCAACGGCCTCCTGCAACTTTCAGCCAGCAAAAACTGAGCTCAGGAGGGCCGCTCCGTTTTCACTGGCAAAGTGCTCAGGCCACCACGGGCACCCGACATGAGTGACGTCGAGCTGGCCATGCCCTCTTGGCCACACCTATCCCAGCCCCCCGAGGTCAAACACAACTTTGATGCAGCCCTCAATGAAATCGAGTTTGACATCCCTGCTCTACATTAATCAATTACATCTTACAATTTAAGACTAATGTACTAATCTAAGCTTTGTTACAACTTCAAAATATATTTAAATTCACTTTGAACCAATTAACATACCTGAAGTTGCATATCAGCAGCAGCACATACTTTTTTAGATTCACAGAGTCTTGACACCATGTTTTTAGGCAGTGGCTTTTAACAGAAAAAGAGAAGAAAAAGAGGACATGTTTCAAACAATTTTTATTTACAATTAACAAAACAAAACAAAAATGGTAATAAAGATAGGTTTGTACAATATCCTTAAACTAAGAAGGAACAACGTCTGGGTTTCTAACTGTCCTTTATGAAGAGATGCTTAGTTTAGCTTGACCTTGTTACATTCTTATTACTGAAAGAGAAGTATATTAGGACAAGTGGAAACACAGCCAAAAGCCCTGGAGAACAGAAAACCAAAAAAAGATCCAAAACAAATACATTCTAAAAGTTAGGGTTGCATTGCAACCTGAGATATTCTTATTAAAATTCACTAACTCGTATCTTTTCAAAATATATAAATTGGCATTGTGCATGTTAATGTCTGCAAAGATCCTGATGCCTTTTATTGAGGAAAAATGATGTCTTTGTTAGAAAAATGACTGGCTAAATTGTGGAGGCATGTTTCAATGTCCAGAATAAAATAGAATAATTTTGCATTTAAAAAGTAAGTTTGATACAGGTTTTAATTCAGTGGTAAAATCCAAATTTTTTAACTACCGGTTCTGTGGGCGTGGCTTGGTGGGCGTGGCAGGGGAAGGATATTGCAAAGTCTTCATTCCTACCCCACTCTAGTACCAGCCAGAAGTGGTATTTGCCGGTTCTCCGAACTGCTCAAAATTTCCGCTACTGGTTCTCCAGAATCTGTCAGAACTTGCTGGATTTCACCCCTGTTTTAATTGTAATTGGAAACCATTCTTGGATTACAATCTTATTCAGGGAATCATAACACATAAAATTGGGGTTTGGACTTTATATCTTAATTTAATGTAAAATTTAAAGTACTGATTTAATTTTTTGGCTATCTATAGGTTGTTTTTTTTAAAATGATTTGAACTGCCTTGCCAACAATTTTAAATTTAAAGCTCAACAGAGGGCTACATTTTCCAGGTGTAGCCTGCTACTTCTTAGCCCATATAATCCTGCCTAATAAACGGAAAGGTTTTCTTAGCTTCTAAAATGCCTTGGTAAATCTTCAGTCATACCACAAACTTTACATCTGAAATATACACAATACACTGCAGAGAGCAGATCTAGTGTAGTGGTTAAGGCATCAATCTAGAAATTGGTAGATGGTGAATTCTAGCCCCACCTTTGGCACAAAACCAGCTGGGCAACTCTTTCAGTCCTATGATAATGGCAAGCGACTTCCAAATACAATGCCAGAAAAACCAAGGGTCATCTGCAACACACAGTGGAGGACAGGACAGCTAGAAGACTAGCAGAGAAAACATGGCAAAAACTCCTTAATGTCATTACACGTGGACAGATTCAAAATCAGTTTCAACTGGGAAACTACTTGCGTCTTAGAGCAAGCCAAATAAAAAATATTAGTGAATTCCTGGAAACCTGGCATTCAGACATATCAGTCATTATTAGACACCTAGAGGTACTTACCTTTACATACCATTCAAAAGACAATAAAAAACCGGAAGGAAACAAAAAGACTAAAATATATCCCTTCCAGAATTCAGATAAGCAGGGATCCATACCAAACAAACTACTAGGCAGAAATCAAGGAACCATCAAGGAGGAAACTGTCAGGAAACTTGGCAAGCCACTTGTATGTAAACCCTACACGGGTTTACATACAAACCCATGGAGCAAGGAGCAAAACCCTACACTCATTTGCAATGATAACGCTACCTAATTGGGTAATGAAATGCCTGCAACAAACAACCAAATTCAGAGAGCATCAAGGACTCCACAGTTGCAAAAATAACTGCAGTGACTAGTCCAGGAAGTTGCCAGTGACTTAAAGGTGCATGCACATAAACACAAACACACACGCACACCAATATCGTGGAAGCGTCGTATCTGGATCAGTTCCAGTCAGGTTTCAGGCCTGGGTACAGCACGGAAACAGCATTGGTCGCGTTGGTTGATGATCTCTGGAGGGCTCAGGACAGGGGTTGCTCCTCTGTCCTGGTCCTGTTAGATCTCTCAGTGGCTTTTGATACCATCGACCATGGTATCATGCTGCACCGGTTGGAAGAGTTGGGGGTGGGAGGCACTGTACTAAGGTGGTTCTCCTCCTTTCTCTCTGACCGGTCACAGTCTGTGTTGACAGGGGGGCAGAGGTCGACCCCGAGGCCCTTTATATGTGGGGTGCCGCAGGGATCAGTCCTCTCGCCCCTTTTGTTCAACATTTATGTAAAGCCGCTGGGCAAGATCATCCGTGGTTTCGGGGT
The DNA here is from genome assembly GCA_022577455.1 of Arizona elegans. NCBI lineage: Eukaryota > Metazoa > Chordata > Lepidosauria > Squamata > Colubridae > Arizona > Arizona elegans. The sequence goes on along the minus strand of JAKOOJ010000006.1, from coordinate 94,946,230 downwards.
GAAGTACCATCAGTACGCTGACGACACCTAGCTGTACATCTCCACCCCGGACCACCCCAACGATGCCCTTGAAGTGATGTCCTAGTGCCTGGAGGCCGTACGGATCTGGATGGGGAGGAACAGGCTCAGGCTCAACCCATCCAAGACCGAGTGGCTGTGGTTTCCGATGTCCTGATATAGTCAGCTGGTGCCATCGCTGACTATTGGGGGCGAATCATTGGCCCCCACGGATAGGGCTCGCAACTTGGGCGTCCTCCTGGATTCACGGCTGTCTTTAGAAGAGCATTTGATGGTCGTGACCAGGAGGATTTTTCATCAGGTTCGCCTGATCCGCCAGTTGCGTCCCTTTCTAGATCGGGACTCCCTACGCACAGTCACTCATGCCCTCGTTACCTCTCAGCTGGACTATTGCAACGCTCTCTACATGGGGCTCCCCTTGAGGTGCACTCGGAGGCTCCAACTGGCGCAGAGTGTGGCCGCGCGGGTGGTTATGGGAGCGATGTGGAGTTCCCATGTAACACCTCTCCTGCGTGAGCTGCACTGGCTCCCGGTTCTGGTTATCACCTTTAAAGCGCTCCATGGCTTAGGACCTGGTTATTTACGGGACCGCCTGCTACTACCAATAGCCTCCCACCAGCCAGTACGCTCCCATAGAGAGGAGCTCCTCCAGATGCCGTCGGCCAAACAATGTCGGCTGTCAGCCCCTAGGGGGAGAGCCTTCTCTGTGGGGGCACCTACGATCTGGAACGAGCTCCCCCTGGAGATACGGAGGATCCCGGATCTGCACACCTTCTGCCGCGCGCTTAAAACGTTTTTATTTCATCAAGCCGGCCTGGCCTAAATCTTCCCCCTTTTAAATGTGGAAATTTTAAATTTGTTTTAATTATAGGGTTATGGGTAAGGCGTCTTAAATTGGGGAGCCATTTTGGATTTAATTTTCTTTTAATGTATTTTAATGTTTATATTATATGTTTTTTAATCTTGGCTGTTCACCACCCCGAGTCCTTTGGGAGAGGGGGAGGTATAAAAATTTAATAAATAAATAAATAAAAATAAAATAATATCAGTGATGGGTTTCAAATTTTTTTACTACCGGTTCTATGGGCGTGGCTTGGTGGGCATGGCGTGGCTTAGTGGGCATGGCAGGGGAAGGATACTGTAAAATCTCCATTCCCACCTCACTGCAGAGGAAGGATATTGTCAAATCTCCATTCCCACCCCAATCCAGGAGAAGGTTATTGCAAAATCCCCATTTCCTCCCAATCAGCTGAGACTTGGGAGGCAGAGAATTGATGGGGGTGGGGCCAGTCTGAATTTTTACTACCGGTTCTCCGAATTACTCAAAATTTCCGCTACCGGTTCTCCAGAACTGGTCAGAACTTGATGAAACCCACCTCTGCCCAATATACTAAAATCTATACCATTTATTATATCTGGAAAAACTAGTACTTACATCTATCTCTAGAGACCATACTGGTGAATAAAACAAATCAGCTGCATAAAAGCTATTCAACACACACACAAATAACTAATACTGGAGATCCTGGAAGTGAAAAATAGATAAGAAACATTCCTAAACTTAAAGGCTATTTCACATAGTAGTCATTCAGGCAAGATTATAATTTTCTCATCCAAAAACAGTCATATAATTATAAAAATTTAGGAGCATTAAATAAGCAACACTGTAATTTTCTATAGCACCATTTAACCAATACACATTTGTTCCATACAGTAGTAATGCAGCTATTCTGGGACTTATTCCCCAGATATGGATCCTTTGATTAGGGTCAGATTTTTTAACTAGAAAAATAACTCTCTTCTCCCCTCCAAACTGTAAAGAACATAAACATACTCAAAAAAACACACACACAGACTTCAATGTCAGACCACACACAGTCCTAATTAACACCATACAGATGAAAGCTAAACAAATGGACACAATATTTTCTTCCTAGCTCTTCTAATAAAAGAAAGTAGCTGATAATTACTACTTTACCACTTAATCTTTTACTCCTCTGGGCTCCAGAACTATAGCCCATAATGATGCAGTGGTATGCATTGATTAAACAAGCAGGATGTGGCAGTAGATCCAGGGAACAAACCTAAATTAAATACACATACAATACTGCATCATTGTGTTACAATCTACATCTTCACCCACACTGCAACGTGATAAGTATGGTCAATACAAGAAGGGCTATAAGAGGTTCTAAATATTTTTTGGTGTTTTTTTTAATGAGGTTCACTATGCATTTTTGGCCTACTTATAATTAAAAATGGATGGGCCATGCTATGCTAGGAAAAGTAGCAAGGCAGATTAAGCAAAGTGTAGTAAAAAACATAAAATATGATTATGAAACTATTCAGGAATATTCTGACCATATTATAAAAGTGGAAATCATGAATGCCAGAGTTCTGTGGCTCCTTGGACAGTGTTTAGATTTCCTTTTCTAAGACAGGAATCACAGATCTGAACTTAAGGAAAAATCTGTTCTACCCACAGTTCTCCTCACTATTTTCAAGTAATGCTCACTGCTAATAATAGTCTGTATGAAAGACATTATGTTAGGGTTGGGAAGGCCCTAACAGTTTCAACATCTGCTTTTTGCTATGTTCCCTAAAAGGGATAATGTTTAAAACACCTAGAACGCGGAGCCATATTGGTGGGCACGTGAGCGTTGCCCTAGCTCAGCTCTAGCACGCATGCGTGCGCTGGCCAGCTGATTTTCGGGCCTTCTGGGCCCACTGGAAGTCGGCAAACACGCTGTTTCTGACCTCTGGAGGGCCTCCAGGGGGGTAGGGAATGCTGTTTTCGCCCTCCCCAGGCTCCTAGAAAGCTTCAAGTCTGGTGAGGGCAAAAAACGGGCCTACCGGGTCCATCGTGCCAACACATGCCAAAAGTGGGGGGGCATGGGGGGCCGCGCACGCGCGCATGCACAGGGTGCAGAGCATATAGAATTATGGGTGTGGGCAGACACACATGCGACCACTCCGCACTCCCCCCGCTTTTGGCACATGATAGCAAAAAGGTTAGCCATCGCTGACCTAGAATGTCTACATATAAACAGAACATGCAAGCAAGATTCTGTACTTGTGAACTGGAGTCTGGAATGCTGAAGTTGGAAACATAAAAAATACACAGTCATGTGAAAAAGTAAGTACCCCCTATTTAAGTTCTATGGCTTTACATATCAAGACATAATAAAAATCATCTGGTCCTTAGCAGTTCTTAAAAGTACAACCACAGATGAACAACAATACATGGTGTATTACGCCATGTCATCACTTATTTTACAAAAAGAAAGCCAAAGTGGAGAAGCCACATGTAAAAACTAAGTACGCCTTATGATTCAATAGCTTGTAGAACCACCTTTAGCAGCAAAAACTTTAAGTAATCATTTTCTGTAGAACTATCAGTCTCTTCACATAGTTGTGGAGGAACTCTTCTTTTACAACATTGCTTCAGTTCATTGTGGAGTTGTTGGTGCTTTCTGAGCTTGGCTGTTTGCCTGAAAACATTTCATTATTCATCAGCAAGAATCTCAATCTTGCACTTATGTTACCTAGTTGGGTAAGAAAACATCTTCAAGCAAACAACCAAGCTCAGAGAGTACCAACAACTGCACACTCCAACTCGGAACTACATGTACTCTCTACTTTCATGATTCAATCTAAAAGGAGGTGAATGAGCTCAATTATAACATAAAAGATATATGTAAGTTCCATGTTAAATTAAAGAAGAAGAAGAATGCCAATCAGGTTCCATGATTTGATCGTGAACATATAGCAATAGCACTTAGACTTATATACCACTTCACAGTGCTTTGCAGCCCTCTCTAAGCATCTTACAGAATCAGCATATTGCCCCCAACAATCTGGGTCCTCAATTTACCGACCTCAGAAAATGGAAGGCTGAAACAACCTCGAGCAGGTGAGGATTGAACTCCTGGCAGTCAGCAGAATTAGCCTGCAATACTGCATTCCAACCACTGTGCCACCATGGCTCTTACCTACCACTTTCTTACCTACCACTTTCTAGAAGAACATCAGGAATTGCTTTGAAATTCTGAACCTCTAGTAGAAACAAAGTCCAGTTGCTGTTTGAAAAAGCACCTTTGGGACAACCATGATCTACAACAGGAGTCTCCAACTTTGGCAACTTTAAGACTTGTGGACTTCAACTCCCAGCTTTGCTGGCTGAGGAACTCTGGAAGTTGAAGTCCACAAGTCTTAAAAGTTGCTAAGGTTGGAGAATCCTGATCTACAAAGATCAGAATTATGCATGCCATCCCCTGCGACGTTCTACCGTGTTTCCCTGAAAATAAGACCCTTATATTTTTTTTGAACCCCAAAATAAGCGCTTGGCCTTATTTTCAGGGAGGTCTTATTATTTTGGGGTGCGTGGAGCAAGATGGGGCTCCTCTTGCCATCTTACCTGATTTCCAGCTCTGCGTTTAAATATTTTTGGGGAGGCTTATTTTAGTGCATTTGTTCAAAAGCCCAATAAGGCTTATTATCAGGGGATGTCTTATTTTCGGGGAAACAGAGTATAGAAGTGAAAGTTGGACTCTGAAGAAGCAGGATAGGAAAAAATTGATACTTTTTAACTTTACTGTTGAAAGAGACTCCTGGAGACTACTGAGGACAACCGAAAAAACAAATTGATCTTTTGAATCTATGACATAAACAATTGGCTAACTTCTTTTTAAAATATCCTTTTCAAAAAGCAAAACAAAAGAATTAAGTACATTTTAACTGCCAATTCCTTGAATGCAGTGGCTTTTGGGGTGGAATTTCATTAAACGTTTGCAATGTTTTACCAAGCACTTCAGTGTACATTGTTGTGAAGGAAATGTAGCTAAACTGAATGATGTGAAGAGAGAAACATGATTAGGAGCCACTAATTATCACCCAGTGAAAACATATTGGCAAGAAATTCAGAATAGAAAGCAATATTTCTTTACAAAATGCATAACTTATTATGGAATTCACCAGCTAAAATTATAATGTGGCAATTAGCATAGGATTATCTTTAAACAAGATTATAAAGTTTCATGAATATGACTTATAAATAACAAGCAGATTTTACAAGTAAGTGAAACTTTCATATTCAGAGACAGGAGATCTATGAGTCCTATGCAAGAAGACAAGCCACAGAAGATGCTTTTTATTTGCCGGTTTTGGAGGTGGAAAGAAAGAATGGATTTTTGGTCTAATCCAACAATATTGTCTTGCATTTTAAATGTTTTTTTTTTTTTTTGACTGCTTATGTCTTACTATGGTAGCCGAAACATTTAAAACAGATTTCGCATTTGCACATTTGACATCTCTCCACTGGGGGGAAAAAATATTATAACAAACTAAAAACACTGAGAAACTTTTCACAGCAGTAAACGGGGTTTATTTTATGGAGCTCTAATTCTTAGCAGAGCATCAGCCAAATTGGCTTTTCCAATGTAACTTGCATTTTTCACAGTTTTATAGTTTAGCTGTTTCAAATCACATCCAAAAAAAAAAAAAAAAGAGGGTTCTGAGTTGTCAAATGGCATCCTGTTTAAGACAGGACAAAATAGCAGAACCCTGCTAATTGATGTTTTGGTAAACCACAATCCCACAAAGACACTGAATGGAAACTCAGGTTTGCAGTTCCCTGGATCAAACGGAGGGAGTTCTTTGTAATCAGGGAATGGGTAACACAAGTAAATAATTTATCTCTGTGTCACGCAGTCCACAGGATATTTGCAAGGGAGAAATATTATCCTATCTTATTTGAAGCACTATATTACCCCTAGCATCAGAGCATCAGCATCTGAGCAAAAATGTATCACATATGAGATTTTCCTCCATACATATTTATAGCAAAATCACATTTATATCCATCCTGTTGTATGTGAAAATTATAGGAGAACAACTTATTTTGTAGTCATGCATATTTAAAAATTCTCAGCGGCAACTGTAAATATGGAATTGTTGCAAATTATATCTATGCACAAATTTGACTGACAGAAGGCCTTTGTACATTGGAAAAGTGTGTGTATGAGGCACCTCTAATTATAATTCATTTATTTCAACAAGCTTTGAGCCAAGATAGCTCAAATAGTCAAACAGACTAACTTACAAAATTTGGGATCCATTACTCCTATGGCATTGAAATTTGACAAGGCTGTGGTTGTTTCAGCCTTGCCATTTCAGTACCGCTGTGCTGTTGCTCACATAATCATCATTTCCAATCATCTGTAACAGCTTCCATCAAGTCAATAGGAAAACCAGCAGGAAGGTTAAATTTGATTATGATTGTTGATGTCCCCTACCATCTTCTCATAAGCAAAACAGTGGAGAAACTAGCAGGAAGTTGCAAAACCAAGGCTAAGATAAGTAAGTGGCTACTGCCTGGTGGGGCCCTCAGGGAGCAAGTGTGTGTGTGAAAGATGCAGCAAAGGTCAGGGAGGGTGCCCAGGAGTGCATGGTGTGGGCCAGGGAGGGTACCCCAAAAGTGCGGTAAGGGTCAGAGAGGTTGCGGAAGACTGCAGCTCACAAAAGTAGGGTCTGAGGAGGCTGTGGTGCAGCCTGTGGGTGTGCAAGGTGAAAAACTGGAGGACAACGCATGGGTGAGGTACAACTTACCCACACAACTTGCAACTTACACTGCCGGCTTCCCCATTGATGTTGTCCCTGAAAACCTCCCAAAAACAAAGTCAATGGGGGAGCCAGCAGCAAATCAGAAATGGCTTCTGCTCTCACTGCTTTTTTTTTTTGCCTGCCCATGGTCATTCTCTTGATTGATTTGGATAAGTAAACATCTCTGAAACAATGACCTAACCGAAACAATGACCCAATAAGTCAGGGGTTGTCCAGCTATAATTAAGGCAAGCATTTCTAAATACTTGCTGAAAAGGAAACGAAAATTCATTTCATAACATTCATTCAATGTTAATGATTTATGAGCCTTTAAAAATGTCAGTCTGCCTATCACAGAAACAATCCAGGAGATACTAAATGCTAATCATGAATTTAGATTACGAGAGGCAATGCGGCTTTTCTTTATAGAGCCAGTGACAAACCAGAGGAAAGTAAGCCTACATCTGGAGTGCTGTGTGCAATTTCAAGCACTACAATTCCAGAAGGATTTTAATAGGTTAGAATAGATTCAGAAGATGGTTATGAAAATGATACAGAACTTGAGGACATGAGCTATGGGGACAGGCTAATGGAACTTGGGATATCTAATCTGAAGAAAGAAGGATAAATAGAGATATAGTATCAGTGTTCAGCTAATAAATGGGTACTATTCGGAAGATGGTCGAGAGCTATTTCTCACTGTCACAAAAATTAGGACCAAATATAATGGGCATAAGTTGCAATTACCTACATTTCATTTATATGTAAAGAAAGAACTCCTAATGATAGAATCTGTGTAATAGGGGAACAGTCTATCTACAGATTATGGCTTCTCCGTCTCTGCACCTTTTTAAGGGCCTGCAGAGCCACCACTAAAGGATGATTTAACATGTATGCCTGTACATTGCAGGCGTTTTGTCTAGATGATCCTTACGGTCCTTTACCAAGTCCATAATTCTTTTATTCTATTTATCACATGGTCAATTTGAATGTACAGAACATGCTTTAAAAATGAAATATTTAGGAGCAGCCCTCCTTCAGAAGAGTCTATTTCAGTGGTGAAAACCTAATTTTTTTACTACCGGTTCTGTGGGCGTGGCTTGGTGGGCATGGCAGGGAAAGGATACTGCAAAATCTCCATTCCCACCCCACTCCAGGGGAAGGATACTGCAAAATCTCCATTCCCACCCCACTCCAGGGGAAGGTTACTGCAAAATCCCCATTCCCACTCTACTTCTGGGGGAAGGATATTGCAAAATCTCCATTCCCACCCCACTCTGGGGCCAACCAGAGTTGGTATTTGCCAGTTCTACGAACTACTCAAAATGTCCACTACCAGTTCTCCAGAACCTGTCAGAATCTGCTGGATTTCACCCCTGGTCTATTTATATTTAGGACATACAGAAATTTCAGGAGGAAAGGATAGAACAATGACTGATTGGAAATGGATGGAAAGAAAGAAATGGATGGAAAAAGTAAAAGTATCAAAATCCTGCCATTCACTGTTAGGTGATATAAGAGACTAGCTGAAACAAAAACCAGGGAAAGAGTAAAGAAGATAATGGAAATCAACAGTCACATAAACATATTGATGAACTCAGTGGGATGTAGTTAAGGATACTAAGTAGTGTATAGTTTATACCGTATAGTATATATACAGGCTATAAAATTATGAATAGCCCAAAGGTAGTAGAATACCTAATATATAATTATCAGTGAATTTACAAGATGTGTGGGTTGCATTGATAGCTATTGTCATAAATGACTAGATAATTTCAAACACATTACAGAAATTCATACTGTTTCTGAAAAGCTTTAGGGCAGAATAACTTGAAAGGTTCTCACCACATAGAACTTAGTGAGAAATACGACAAATCATTACTGAGAAAAGAAAGCTGCCCTTGGAATTTCCTCAGTTTGATCTAGCAAGGGCAAGTCTTATGTAGAAGAAGATACACAGACTAGACTTTTATTGAGAAGTAAAAGCTGTTTAAAAAGCACTATTTACTGGGAGTTTTCACATAATTCTTTTGTTTAAGGAAACTTCACTTCTTAGATCTTCTTTTTTTGTTCTGTAACCAAGAATCTTTGATGAAAAGCTTTTGCATAAATTTTTGTAAAACTGACATAATTAGGAGCACTAAATCAATGCAACACTTTTCAGTGAGCATAACTAATGAAGAAGAAAGCAAGCATGTTTTTGGCTCCACTTCTAAGAGGTTGAAAACAAGACTTTCCTAAAACAAGATAGATTGTAAGCAAGCCACATTATCATAACAAACAACAGGTTTACTCTCAGACTCTGATTACGCATAATTATACTTAAAACTGCAAAGGATAAACCTTTCAAACAATCGTTATTTTTAAAATAATTTCATTTTTTAAAAATATACACAAGAGGCACATATCTAAAATCATTACAACAAAAAAAGCAGTTTCAGGCATGAATCCTAATCCTGTCATCCTGTCTATTCATCAAGTCAAAATTAAAGTTGATTCAATTGCTTCCTGGTGCACAGCAAGTTTATGCCAATCAGTTTCCACCACAGATCAGATTTTGGAATATCTAAGAATTGAGTTCTAATATGCTTGGCTCCAAATTTGTGAATTAAAAAGAAACAAATTCTGTGAAGGCATTCAAAAAAATTAAAGAGATGGCCATGTAGTAAACAATAAGCCTGCAAACTGAATCTATAGACCCACTTCAAAGAAAGCATGTTTACCATTACTCTGTATAAATAATTCCTGGATGCATTTTTTTTCAATTTACCATTCAATTTTATAATTCCAGAAAGTGATTAAAAAGTTACAATTTCCTTTGTAACAGAAAATATCTATGTGAAGTTAATGTTAAATGCTTAGGTTTGGGAATATTTTTAAATGATAAGCACTATTGTATAAGCGGTGGCTTAGTGGCTAAGATGATGAGCTTGTCGATCTAAAGGTTAGCAGTTCAGCGATTCGAATCCCTAGTGCTGTGTAACAGGGTGAGCTCCCGTTGCTTGTCCCAGCTTCTGCCAACCTAGCAGTTCGAAAGTATATAAAAAAAAATGCAAGTAGAAAAATAGGGACTATCTTTGCTGGGAAGGTAACAGCGTCCTGGGTGCCTTTGGCGTTTAGTCATGCCGGCCACATGACCACAGAGACGTCTTTGGACAGCACTGGCTTCTCGGCTTTGAAATGGAGATGAGCACCGCCCCCTCATATATGTGGGAGTCGGGAACGACTAGCACATATATGAGAGGGGAATCTTTACCTTTATTGTATAAGCAAAACACTTCCAAAAACTGTTGGAAATAAAACTGCATGAACTCAAAGACTATGTGGATCATTTGTGCTCCAAGGTAGAAAAGGGTTTTTGAAGAGCATGGGCACTGATATTACACTTCGTCGTACCTCTTTAGAAAAGTTGTGTCTTTTTATGGATTTGCGTTGTAGCTCTGCAATCCTGGAAAATATGTATTGGGAGATATGGAGACACTGGCAGCCTGCCCATACTGACTCTGAAGCATCTTGACATATGCTGTCAGCACTTCCTTACTTCAAACACATTCTTGGGAAAATATGCAGCTTCTTTAAAATGATGCCAAAAGTTGTGGCATGCATGCCCCCACATCCCTTCTGGAACACCTTTTCTGCAATATATCCAAAGTGCAGCACATTCACGTACACAAGCAGATCTACTGAAACATCCTGAAGGACAGTCATTCCAATCTAATTTTTCAACTAAACTTTATAGAAATAGTCCCTGACCTACAATCTATTCAACGTTAAAACGACGCTGAATAAATATGATAATGAGCAGTGGGCACTTGGCAACTGATTTATATTTACATCCAGTTACAGCAATCTCACAATCACATGGTGGCCATTTGCAATCTTCCCTACTGACTTCTGTAGAAAGTCAATGGAGAAGCCAGCGGGGGAAGATCACAGGTTGCTGGGGTGTTTCCCCCCACCTCATGACCTACTTCAGTCCCTCTGTGCTGTTCCACACCAGCAACTCACATATCCCTTGCATCCTCATGCACCTTCTCTGACCAATACTGAGTATTTTGAAACAGCCTTTACCATCCCTAGCCTATATAATGCTTTGAAAAATCCTATAATACATAAAAAGGTAAGGTAGCATTGATTTGTAAGTCCGTTTTGGGAAGAGTGTTTAAAAGACAGACTCAACAACTACACTTCTGTTTGTATAATGGTTAATGGGAAAGAATAAAATATTTTTTCACTGAACATTATGTACTTGGACTAATTTAGGAAAAAAAATGTTCTCCTACCTGACCCGTTTTATAATGTCTTGCAAATTGGTTCACCACTCGGTAATCATTTGCAAAGTATTCCATTAAGATAGAAGGAACTTCAGCAAAGTCAGTAGAACACCTTGTACCTATAGAAGATGATATAAAAAAATTACAAAAATATATGTAATAAAAAATAATAATACACTGGACGCTAAAATATTTCTATTATTTTTTTCTGTCTCTCTAAAAACTTTTCTCAACTTTCCATTTTGCACTCCTGATAAAGCTGCAATAACTCATTGTCATGTAAATATTTCATTTTATAGTATCACTCTGTTCATTGGCAGGAAAGCTAAATTTATACAATACTCCTACATATTTTTAGCAAATCACAAAGTAAAACAAAATATTTGAACAACCGGGTGAGGCACCTTACAAAGCTGTGAATCACCCCCTTTTATAAACTTAAGCCAGGCTGCAGCAAATCTGATTTCACTTTAAACATCAAATGTCTAATTGCCTTAACTCTGTGCTTACTTAAAATATCAAACTATGCCTGAGAATTTAATCCTGTCTGCAAATATTATCATCCACATCTGTCTAATGAGATCACATATCTAACATTCATATTGTTTCCTTTATTGTTTAACATGTCAATCATTCAAAGAACAGGTTTTTCGGTTTGCTGCTTCTTTTCGACTATTTCAAGACATCTGATGATGAAATAATTTCTTTCTATCAAAAACATCATTCCTCAAATCAAGCTTTTCCTCTATTATAATTGCCTATGTACTTCAAGCCTTTCCAGAGTGCCACTTTCTGGAGCAACGAAAACAGTATCTGTTATTTTTCGAAAATTGTACCCAAAACATCCTCAGAAAAGGACACTTTTTGGAGAGGAAGACTTTCCAAAAGACACAGAATTACAACTTTGAGATGTTATTTCCATCATGGCTAAGAGAATCCTCTGTGGCTGGTGGTCTATATCAGGGGTCTCCAACCTTGTCAAACCTGTGGACTTCAACTCCCAGAATTCCTCAGCTTTGTTGGCTGAGGAATTCTGGGAGTTGAAGTCCACAAGTCTTAAAGTTGACAAGGTTGGAGACCCCTGGTCTACATGGAATATAGATTTGATTTTAAAAGTCCTGAGTGTGTGTCAATACACTGTGTGCTGTAATTCTTTGTTAGTGTGACACGGGATTTCTAAGGTAATCTTTAGGTTAAAGGTGCTGGCTTACAGTGGAAAGGGCGCCATATTGGCCAAAATGTGTCTGAAGTGTCCAGTACTGTTCTTATGTTATCAGAAATATGATTACAGCTGGTAATCCAGTTTAAACCTTATCCACCTTACGTGAAAGACTAATGGTAGGATGGCTGGCAAAGTTCAGTATCTATGACACCTTATGGAGAAAGCATATCATACGCAAGACTGAGATGCATGTGTAGGAAAGTAAAAGCTAAGACATGGATTAACAAAAGAAACAAAAATGCGCTCAGTATATGCCTGTGACCCTCTCCAACACTGGAAGTTTTAAAGAAGAGAGTGGGCAGCTATTTGTCTGCAATAATATAGGGTCTTCTGCTTGAGTAGGGGGTTGGACTAGAACAAGGATCCCTCAATCCACGGGCCATGGACCAGCAGCAGTCCGCAGCATGCCAGAAACCAGGATTTATGAACTTACCTGGATTTATTTAATAAGTAAGACTGTATGTTAATTGACCCGTGGTGGCACAGTGGTTAGAATGCAGTATTGCAAGCTAACTCTGCCCACTGCCAAGAGTTCGATCCTGACAGGCTCAAGGTTGACTCCATCCTTCCGAGGTCAGTAAAATGAGGACCCATATTGTTGGGGGTAATATGCTGACTCTGTAAACTGCTTAGAGAGTGCTGTAAAGCACTATGAAGTGGTATGTAAGTCTTAAGTGCTTTAGCTATTGCTATTAATTCATTTTGACACCTCTCTGCTACTAAACCTATTTTTAGAAGTTTTAAAAGTTTTCAGTGGATGCAGTTGTTTTGTTATGAAACACAGAGTGACTAAAAAAGGATTGTGCAGACCTAAATTGTGTCTTACTCAGACTAGAATATTTATATTGCTAGGCATCAGTTTGTTAACACGACAGAAGATCGTGATAAACATATTAGAAGCCAGCATTAAACAAGGAAGTTACCGTTTATATGCAACAAGAACCAATATGTAGTGTACACATCGTAAAATACTTGGATTTTAATATTGATTGCTTACCCGTGACGTGTTGATAACGTGTTCTTCCCAGCATAGAATGCATAGCATGTCCCATTTCATGGAAGAGATTCTCCATCATTCCAGGAGTGAGCAATGTTGGTGAACCATTACTGGACTGAGGTAAACTTAGCATAATGACAACGACAGGAAGTTGATATTCTCCATTTTCTTGCAGTCTGCCTCCACGGATTGTAAAATGACAATCCTATATTTTTTTAAAAAACACATACATACACACTCACATAACCATTCTCTATCAGAAATATTCAATATTTTGCCATGTTAATATCCTAGAGTAATAACAGCACAATTTGTAAGAGTCACGAACTGTTTATAATTATTAGCATTATCTTTTAAGTTTTGAAATATATCAAAACTGATGTTGAATTATGACTAAGCAAAACAAAGCCTTTTGCAGGACTTAAACTTCTACATATTTTATACATTTCTTTTCTAGCTTACTTTTAATTTCAACTGAACACCAAATCCCTGAATTAAATTTGAATGAAATTTAATGCACACCTGCCAACCGATATTTAGTAAGTGTGTTCTCTGGGCTTTGGGAGATCACACTTTTGTAGATGATGAGTTATTTTTGAAGGATTATAGAAATTCCTATCTCCACGAAGCATTTCATTCCAATAGTACTTGAGAATTTCCTAATTAAAGTGCCTTTTGGGAAGCTATGGGGACTTCCAGAACAAGGGAATGAGGAAAGCTCCTTCCATGAGCTTTCACTCAAGTCATAGATCCTAAAATGTAAGGCAGTATAATTTTATACTTTTAAACACATTCTCACCAAGAAAGCAATACTTTTGCATAGGACTCTACTATCAAATCTAAGAATGGGACCTGATATGTATATTGCTTAACATAATGTTCCAAAATGACCAAGACCAAGCAAGAAATATCTAAGATGATAGTGTTATTAAAACATGTAATTAATAGACAAAATTTTATATCTAATGCAGGAGTGAAATCCAGCAGTTCTGGAGAACCGGTAGCGGAAATTTTGAGTAGTTCGGAGAACCGGCAAATACCACCTCTGGCTGGTCCCCGAGTGGGGTGGGAATGGAGATTTTGCAATATCCTTCCCCCAGGAGTGGGGAGAAAATGGGGATTTTGCAGTATCTTTTCCCTGGAGTGAGGTGGAAATGGAGATTTTGCAGTATCCTTCCCTTGCCACGCCCACCAAGCCATGCCCACCAAGCCACACCACGTTCACCAAACCTCGCCCACAGAACCGGTAGTAAAAAAAATTGAATTTCACCACACTACTGATTTTGTAATCTAATTTAACCATCTCTGAAGGAAAAACAGTTTCCAAACATATTCATTCTGATTTGGAAAAAGTATAGTTTTTAATATTACCATTCATTTTAAAATTAAACCTTTCCTTGTGCAGCTGTGAGAACATCCTCCAGATATTACTGAACTACAGTTCTCATCAGCCCTAACCAACCATTGCATTTATAATAATGAAAAATTATAAAAGTTATAGTTCAGCTACATCTGAAGAGATATACCTAAATTCTGATATAATAGAATTCATTAGTAGAGTTATATCTACTTTTCTGTCCTTAAAAATATTCAACGTTGAATGAATATATAAAGAATAATTTATTTTAATTCCAATATGGTTTTTGTTTCAATCAAGGAATGTTGTCATTTACAAAAGGCTTACTGGATAGTGCTATTTGAAATAGGTTTTGGTTTCAAATGCCAGTATTTGTTTCTGATATAACAAGGAAAATAGGAACTCATGCTCCATTGATCTTTCAGAATATAGACTAGACTGGACTAGACTAGACTAGACTAGACTAAACTAAACTAGAATTCTTTATTGGCCAAGTGTGATTGGACACACAAGGAATTTGTCTTAGGTGTATATACTCTCTGTATACATAAGGAGAATAAAATACATTCATCAAGAATAAAAAGATACAACACCTAGTGATAGTCAAGGTTACTAATAAGCTATCAAATCATACTAGGAAACAAATAAAAACAATATAAATTGAAAGATACAAGCAACATGGTTATAATAATAAGTGGGAAGAGATAGATACTACTAGTAAGGAAGAGAAGAATAATAGTAATACAGTCTTAGTAAATTATTTGACAGTGTTGTGGGAATTAGTTGTTAAGCAGAGTGATGGCATTCAGGGAAAAACTGTCCTTGTGTCTAGTTGTTTTGGTGTGCAGTACCCTATAGCATCTTTTTGAGGGTAGAAGTTGAAACAATTTATGTCCAGGATATGAGGGGTCTGTAGATATGGAAAACTTAAGCTATCTTCTTGGATATGCCTTAAAACAGGGGTCGCCAACCCCTGGTCCATAGACTGCTACCGGTCCACATCATGCCAGAAACTGGGCCATGCAAACAAATGAAGGCCCATCTGCACCATGCAGGCAGCACACGAAACCACACTCTCTCCTGTCTGTGGAAAAATCTCTCTCCCTGGTTGGGGCCTGCTGTCTTAAGAGAACATAGCCAGTGGCCAAAATATTCTGTATGCACTAAAATGAAGAAAGGACTTTTAATTGTGTGACATTAAATCACATAAGAACTAAACATTAAAGCATTCTTTCTCCAAAAGCTCAAAGTAATGTTTTTTTTTCAATTCCCTCATTTAAGGTTATGTTAAATATTAAGTTGTTTCCAAAACAATGGTCACTGAAAGTCATCCTCTTTTCAGGCCGTAATTCAGGAGCTGGTCATCCTGGCAGTTCTGGATGTCTGAGATGGCACAGAAGGAATTTGAAAGTATTTACTTCTAACACAGGAGACATAAAAAAAGGTAGGTAGTGTATTCTGATTCTCAATCATCTGCACTATTTTGTATTCTTAAACATGTATTTTTGTATTCTTAAACATGTTATTATTGCAAAAATAATAAAAAAACCCTTGGATGTTATTTAACTCAGTTAGTTTATTTTAACCAAATGTATTTTAAATACATTTAAAATAAACCAAGTGGCATATCCTTTATTTATTTATTTATTAAATTTATATCCTGCCCTTCTCCCCGAAGGGACTCATATCCTTGATTTGCTCTGAATTATCAAATACATTTTATATTTTACCATGTATTAATTTTTGGAGGGTGGGGATGATAAAGTCAAAGTGATCGTTGATGTTAGAGAGTTACCTGATGAGGCTTGTCTGGCCTTTGAAAAAAGTCACAGTAAATATATCCCAATAATCCTTCTTGTTCATGGACAACTGCCTAAAAATAAAACGTGAAAGTTGAAAAATTTGCCATGTAGTAAGTGCTGATAATTTCATACCAAAAACTAAATATAAAAACTGCTTAACTGCATTCCACATTTGATTTTCATCTAATAATGGAGGCAGGTTGAAGACAGAATCAGCCTGAATTAGTTTTGTCACATGAACCCTTAGTGGAGTCCTAGCTGCTCACAGAAACTAACTCAGCAATTGCTAGAGCCTGAAGTCTACAAATGTGTATAAACCTAGTAAATCTGACCGGTGTTTTTTTCCTCAATCACAGATTTAACACTTCAATTTCAATAATTTCTCCAAGTTCTACTTAAATAAATTATGACTGATGAAACAGAATTTCAGCAAGACTAAAGCAGAACTAACTTAGCGTAGAGTCAACTCAAGTAGTGTAATCAAAGTTTTAAATAGATAGTGGAGAAAGATTATTGTTATTCCTACTTTCTAGATGTAGTATCTTTATTGCTTTTGTCTCTTAACTTTGAGACAATTAGAAATTAAATATCTTACCAGTTTACGAACATCCTCACACCACACTTCTCCCTTCTCAGGCTGTTCAGCATAAAGAGAGATTCCTAGAAGCTTATTGAACAAAATGTTCAGTCCATCCATACATGCCCCAAGAGAGAAAAAGGGACAATACAGACTTGGTTCAATATTATACCTAAAACATCCAAAAAGAACATGTATTACAAAAGAACACGAGGCAATCACTCTCAGTTCAACACACTTCACAAGGTTCTTGGGTAAAGTAGGAGGTGGAAGGTGTATTGGATATGTTCATTGTCAATAAAGGCAAGATACAAATAAATAAAATAAAATAAAAATAAAATAAACTGCTATCTCATATAGTACATGCATTTGCTAACGAGTCTGGAATTTTAGGGAAATTGCTAGGCTTCTTCCCCAAATTTAAATTATGTATGAAAAAGACATTTTAGATAGTTTTATTTCCACTGCTCTCTATGCTTATTTGACTCACATCCTTCTAAAGCAAGGAAAGTCAACAGCCTACTGACATCACACTGGACGTTACCAATGGATGTGAGAAGTGAGGAGAGAAAACAGCTGGATGATGGACTCACACAACATCTTGTATTAGGCATGATGTCAGATCAGAATAGTTACACAAAACCTAATAAGCACATTCCAAAATATTAGTAGTCTACAATATATTTGGTTGTCAATGTATTGATTATGCCATATGAAGTAAGACGACTTGATGGTAGAAAACTATCAGTGTTGAGAATATAGTAACAATATAAGGACATAGTAACATCTACAAAAGACAGCTAGAAGACTGGCAAAATGCATCTACAATGACCAACTGGCAGTCAGAAAGTATGATGAAAACTTTTTAATTTCACAAATTTTGGACAGATTCAACCACAGTTTCAATCGGCAATC
The DNA here is from genome assembly GCA_022577455.1 of Arizona elegans. Taxonomy (NCBI): domain Eukaryota; kingdom Metazoa; phylum Chordata; class Lepidosauria; order Squamata; family Colubridae; genus Arizona; species Arizona elegans. The sequence goes on along the minus strand of JAKOOJ010000006.1, from coordinate 94,928,468 downwards.
TGATAATATTTTAGATCAAGCCGAATCCAAAAATGCTATGGAATTCCTGGAAGCTTGGCATTCAGACATATATCATTTATCACTAGACATATAAAGGCCATTTAAAAGATATAATCAAAAGCCTTAAAACATTTTTTTTTTAAATGTATGTGGCAGGTTACTTGCATGAGTAATAGTGGCCAATAAACCAGTTCATAAGAAAAATGTATAATCCCTGTGATCAAAATAAAAGGCATAGTTAAATTAATCAAATACATATGGGTGGTTTTGCAAATGCTTCCTGGGAACCTTAAGTATTCCCAAAATACTGAACAGAGTATTCTTTTCCACCTTCTAATGTTCCTGCTTATCTTTGTCTTTCCTTCTGGACTTACAGGCCTTACAAAAGAACTATGGATTACAGCTATTCATTAAGCTTTGGAAATCCATCTGAAACCTGGAAGCATTTTGAGAATCAAAATGACATTCAAGTCTTTTTACAGCATGCAGGCTTCCTAATATAATGTAATGTAATTATTGTTGATCGTGTAAGTGTATTGCATTACATTGTAATGTATTGTATTGTAATAAATTGTTTTGCAATTTACATCAGAAGTAACATTGGACTAATATATCACCTAAACAACTGAATAGAAAAACTTTTTATTGTGTGATAACCCAACATACATAGCAATAAAGCTGATAAATGAAAGAGGACACTGATTTATTTGAACTGAAATCCTGATTCACATTAAAAGGAACAGTTTGCAGGACCGGTGGAGGTTTGTGAAGGGGAGAGAATCCAAGGATTTCAGTTTGGCTCAGTAAAATTTTTATAAGCAAGAAATCAGGTCAACTGGTCCAATGAAGTAAGTAAAGTTTGTTCATTATTCTTCTGAACAGCATGATTCAAACATTAAAGACTGTGCTACTAAAGGGCAATAATTTCAGTGGACTATGATAAACAATTATATCAAAGCCTGTATGCTTTCAGTGGTTTAAACAAAATACAGGCATATAAAATTACTCTCAATTATACTGAACGTTTGGGGAAAATATGTTGTGTATGACTGCCATCAACTTCACTGAATGGGTTTTTGATAGCCGTAATAATTATGAAAATTATTACGTTCAAATATCTATTACAAATTACTCAGCTGAGATGTCATGTGGCATTCATCAACCACAGTAAAGATTCTGTATTGTGTTGTCAATAAAATAATAAACATTTAGGTAAAGGGTGTTCCACTGAGTGGGAATTTACCACAGAGAGATCCTTTCAATTTTGCCCACTCTCTTGAGGATGGGAGGTTCCTCAACATACTTTCTCTAGAGGTCCTGATCATACAGTCAGTTTTGGCCACAAAATTACCTCATCTTAGGCCAAGCTATTGGATTTAACTCACAATCACCCATGGCTTTGCGGTTAAGACACATTTTGAAGCAATATTTTCCACAATCCAAGATCTACAGTGTATTATATACTGTATATCCATTTCATGAACTCTGTTCCAACACAGCTGACCTGAATAAAGTACATTTCAATTGTGGTCTTTGATGAAGAGCTATGTATCCCAATTCTAATAACTCATCTCCAGTATGAATATACTGTCACACATTACATATACACTGTTCAGAATAGCCTAAAAGAAATGCATTCCTGATAATTTGGAAAAAATTAAGATAGCTAGGTAGGTACCGATAGGTAGATAGAGGTGGAGGGAGAGATTCTCCAGACTGCACCCTTAAACAGTCTTAAGAGATAATCAATGTCTAAGATGTTTAACCTACAATATTTATTGTGTAGCATCCATATGTGTGTATATGTGTACGTGCATTTTTCCTCATTTATAAACAAAATCTGAATGTATTTTTCAAAATCCATAGAAATGCATACTTAGCTACCATTTTAACAGTTGAAATATTACAGACCACCCAAAATGATCACCTAGACCAACTAAGTTTAATTTGATGTTTGAGACTTCTAAATAAGCAAACATAGGAAACCCTGATCAGCTTCATGGGATTCATTCCTAAACATACTATTACAGCCTCAGTAAGAAATACAGTCTATCAAAAGCTTATGAATTGTATGCTCAAAGCACTTTTTCAATCAAGATTGGAAATTAGCTAATCCATGCACAGACCAATCCTAATTGATTCATAGCTATGTCTTAATACGTCCTATAGGATTTATTGTCAAATAAATATATACAGGATTGGAGTCTTATAGCAGACACCTGAGCATGTTTCACTAAAATTAAGTCCTGTGCTAATAAATTACGTTCCAATAGAAACAAATATATGTAGCTCAGGGTTGAACTGAGTCCTTGGTGCTCTCTGGGCTTGGTTGTTTGCTTGCAAACATTTCATTACCCAAATAGGTAACATCATGAGTGCTAGTGAGTGTTGGGTTCGCTCCCTGTTTTTATACAATACTATAAAAACCAGTGTTGGTAGGGTGTGTGGTTTTCTCCTTGTAGTTCCTTGATAAGGATATTGTTTCCTGCTTGTTTATTTGTCTACTATTAATTCCCTTATCTGGATGTTGGCAGCTGGACAGGATGTTTTCTGGTCTTTTTTGTTTTCTTCTTAACCTTTTTAGTGTGCATTTTGAATGGTGTGTAAATTTGGTTTATCTCTATATGTCTATGGAAGGCTGACCTGTCTGAATGCCAAATTTCCAGGAACTCCCTAGCATTTTTTGTTTAGCTTGGACTAGGATTCTTAGTTTCTCAGTTGAAAGTATTGTTGAATCTGTCTACGTGTTGGGAGATTAAGGAGTTTTCATTGTGTCTGGGGTTCAAATTCTAAAGCCTCACATTGCCTGTTTCTGGTACAAGAAAATACACATCTTAATTAATAAAAAATGGTCTAGCAATTTTTAAAATATATGCAGCGACTTATTTTTCCCAAGAGCTTTATTTTTAAAAAAAGTCATTTATTAATTTAATTGCGTTACTTCAGTTTATATGCTTCTCTGAAAACCCAAAACAGTTTACAATTACGGTATTATATTAAAATACACAAAATTAATTGTATAAGCTGAAACAACAAAAAGTTCCTAATGTGTCACCATCTGGGCAGCAAAATCCTTCGGATATCTCTAAATGCCTCTCTGAAAAACCCTGCTTCATGGCTCTTCAAAAATATAGTACTGAGGGGATTTTAATATAGAGAGTAAAAGCAATAGTATCACAGACCATTATTTAAAAATACAATTCTGAGTAGAACGAAAATTACACTATTTGTATGTGATAGTAAATCTAAGACGGCTCATCCAAAATAAAACTTTAGTTGTGAAAAAAATAGTGAAATTTAGGCAAGAACTCCCCCTAGTGTTGAAATATCTGAAAATGCTATTGCCATATTCATAGAGCTAAACTGAAAAGATTTTGCTGTACCCGATAAGATTTGCCTGTTTCCTTGCCCTTCCAAAACAATTCACTGAAGTTATAGGATCCGCTGAACTGACTCTGAAGATACCTAAAGTGATTATTGGTAGATTTCTCTGCTCTTTGGTTTTAAGTTCCAATTTAAGGTATTGACATGGAAATACCTTAAATTATTATTTGGATAGGAAGAACCCAAAAAAAGGAGTTATCAGAGAGTGAACCTAATCTTTCATGCCTAACAACTCTTAATAAAAACTAGAGAGGTTATCGGAATGGCCCAATGCTCACCTCTCAGCACGCAAGACACCACTAAGGTATGGGTGATCCCAAGGCATTAATTTCTGAAAATGAAAGAAACCAAATTTTGAAACACTAACAAAGTATTTTAGCAGGTATCACGTCGGTGGTTAACTTATTATGAATGATATTATAATATACTTTACATAGGGTTGTGTTTCTGAAAGCTTTAACCCTAGTTTTTGAATACACACACTATTTCATTAAGTCTGTATAATAAAAGTATTAAAAATATACAAAAACAGAAACAAAAAAGATAATGACTCAGTTAACTTTATAAAATTTGTATAGTTTTTCAAGTCTGATCTCATTCTTCTCAACCCTGAAGAGGTTTAACTTAAGGTATCATTATATTTTCTATCTTAAGTTTTTATTTGTTACGTTGAAAGTAGTATCTATCTTTCAGCATGTTATTTCTTAAAAATATTAATTTTGAAACCAAATGTTGAAATGACATGAATACAAAAGAAAAAGGAAAGTTATATATCAAGTCAATTTATTGTTGGAATTATTGAAAATATTTTTTAAATTAAGGTTCAATTTAGATTAGTTATAAGGAGAAAAAATGCATCACTTACTGATTTGAAAGGATATAGTTTCATTTTCATACCTTCCATCATTTCAAAATCCTTTTGAGTACTACAAAACAATTTTATAATTAACTTTTCTTTAAATAATTTTAATTAATTTGTATAAAGATAAATATAACTCAAGCAGAAACAATAAAATGTTGTGTGAGAGAGAAATGCAATTTCTTCATTTTTTAGAACTGTTCCAGTAACATATAATACTAAGAAATTATATGGGAATCTTTCCTTCTTCCCATTATTAGAAAATAATTAAGATTTCAGAAATGTCTTATCATTGTTTTAGGACAGAGCCTGAGTGGCTCAATATCATCTAGCTGGCTTTGTGGCTAAGGCAGGACTAGAACTCAGGTCTCCTAATTTCTAGCTAATATATTAATATTACATCAAGCTGGCTCCATAAGCTTTTATATTTAACAATTTTTAAAACAGTTTAAAATTTTAATCAAGATCTGAAAAAGAAACTAATAAGAAACCTATTTTAAGTCCTATTACTATAAAATTATAAAAGGATTTTTGCCTTGATACAAGACGAAATTGCTTACTTAATTAATAAAATTAAATTTGAAAAAAAAGACTCACCGGCTGGATAATTTATCTGAAAGCTTTGTTAGAAACTGCATTACTGTCTCTAAAAAAAGAAATATAAGAAACTTTTAAGAAATAACAACACAACTTTAGGCTTTATATAAAATAAACATATTTACTAAACTGCCTATAATTAAAAACGGAATTAAAATCATACTGAAAAAGACTGAATACATTAGTAATCAGTATTTCAGTACTCAAAATTGCTATAAACAATACTACAACTGAAAATATATTGGTATATAAATCCAAATCTCTGAAGATAACAAAGGTTATTTTGAGCCCTGTGGAGACGGACACAAATAAAATGGACACAATTTAATAAATAGTGATGTTTAATACTGCATATAAGATGTTATGGTAGTTGTTGCTTGCCAACTACCTTATTCAGCTATCGTTTGAAATTACAAGGTACTGTTGCCTGTTAGCCTAGCATCAGACATGACTGAAGGGAAGAGGGTTTTCCCATGAAACAGGAAGTTTAAACCCTGACTTCTAGGGAGAAAAGGTGTCAGTCCTGTTACATAATAGTCAGTTACAGTCAGTTTATGTCCTCTGCTTGACATGTTATTGTTTTCTTTTTATTGTCCCTTGCAGAAAGTTTGGAGAGAAAAGAATTATGAGAAGCAGGCACACTATAGATAATATGCAACAAAAGCAATGTGCTGGCAGTTGCTAGTATGTTACACAAACAGATCATTTTGGGAAAGGTGAGAGGGGGAGAACTACAGTTTGTGCAATGTGTGTTCACAGCTGCTGGTCTCAGTAAATTACTTTTGATACGTCTTTTCCTTGTGTGTCTGATTATTCTCTTGTAATCCCTTTCTCTTCAATGAATGTAATATATAAACATTAATTCCTTAATTATCCCAGGATGAGCATTCCAAAGGGTGGGAGAGCAGTTAGAAAGCAAACAAAAAAACAAAAATGTGAAACTGTTTAATCTTGTCAGTTTTGAGCTGGAAAGTAAGGAGGTGGCATTAGCATCTGTTTTGCTTGGGGATAGAGATGCCAGTGCCAATTGTGGTTGCTAAACGTGGACTACCTGTATTAGTATTTAAACCAAAACATAGACTATTCCCTGAACCTATACACGCAAAACCAGTAAATTTAATATGTATCAATAACCAGTGCAAAAATGACAAAGTATAAAACAATAAAAATGCTTCTATTTAATGATTCTATTGACATTTGGTTACTTGGAATTTGTTTCTGTAAAAGATCAAATTAACATACAGTGTTGATCATAGTATGGTGGCAATCTACTTTAGCAAAAAGTTATTTTTTAAAAAATAAAATCCCATAAACTTCTAGAAGATTACAAAATGTAACCATTATATTGCTAGCAAAAAGTTGGTCCTAATTCCATGCAGTAGCTTGCATAGCCAGCACTGACTCTCATCTCTCTCATCTCTTTCAGTGCAAAGATTCATTTACCTGGGGTCTGGGCCATTGTTCCCTGAAGAGCTCGATGAGCAAATGTATCATAGCCAACTAACTGGGCCAGAGTATTTCTACTGGCAAGCAGTTCATCTAAACATTGCAGTTGCTGATCATTCGGGTATAGAAAAACTTTGTAGGCGACTTCACGTACCTAGTATTAAACAACAATAAAAGCAATGAATACACATAGACACAAGCATAATTAAAACCAAAATAAATGATAGTAAAACACTGATAAGTGTTTTTTATCAGGGCAACCTGGTCTACCCAATTATGGAACAGAGCATATTGCTTCCATCCCATAATTATGTAGATCAGGTTGCCCTGACAAAAAGTCTTTCCCCTGTTATAGCCAACAAAGGGAGGAGAGCCTGTGGCTTAGAGGTTAATACATCTACTAATATGCAAGTAGCCTGAGTTTGAATCCCAGAAGGGTATGGCTAGCTGATGAGAGCTAAATAGCTAGAAACAGGTCTATACCAGTCTCCATTTATTTCTTTGTCTGTAAAAACATAAATTTAACACTAAAACACTGACAGTTAAACTATCATCTGCATGTATGAAAAGGCTTCTATATTAGAGGAACTCCAAAAAATAAACAGTTTACAACTATGCCCTCAATTTGTTGACCTCAGTTAGCAGATTTCAGGTGCAATGTCCATCTGTTCTCCCTCTGTGATAATGAATTAGTCCTTTATTATAGAATGAAAAGACTGATCAATATTATTCCATATGAAAACGAAGACTATTTTTATGTATGTATTTTTCCTCCTTTTTTTGTATTTATTACAAAGTACTTATTTGGCCATGTCCTGGGGTGTTTTAAATTATAACACTGCATAGTTTAATTTGGTGGCTTCAAGATACCAAAAGAGTTAATAACACAAGTCCTTAAACAACATACTTAAGAGCTCACTTATTATTGTTCACTATTCTCCACTCTTCCCCACTGCTGCTGCTACTCCTGCTACTCCAACTTTTGCAAGTAGTTTTAAAAAGCCCATCTCTTTCTGGTTGCTTTACTTCCACCAACATACACCTTCCTTCCCTCATGTGTATCACAGCCTTGATAGTCAGCTTTGCCATGCTGATAAGTGAACTTGTGAGAAGGCTTAAAGAGAAGGGTGCTGCAAACAGCACAGGTGCTAGCAATTTTCTGGTCAGCCTGCTCTCTCACAGGTTGTCAGAAGATATAGCCAAGAGAAAAGAGCTGGATAGGGTTAACACCACCTTTTTCTTCCTACAAGACAAGGTGAAGCTTCCTGTCCCCCCTGAGGAATCATTTTCCCTTCATCTAACACAAGGCCTGAAAGGGAATGCTCTGAACGGCAATTTATTGCTCCAATTTACAAACCTGAAGAACTTCTGATGGAGGATTCTGGCTGTGTTATATAATTAAGCCTCAACCAAATTCTCAGAACCAGTAGGAAGGCTTTCATAACTGAGTTTAATGCATGTATCTTAAAGTTTCAATGCCCAATGAATCTATTTTATCCCTATGCCTGAGGTTCTAGCTCTCCAATCTCCATTTTTCTTTAGCACCCACCCCCCCAATGCCAGGAAAAGTACAACAGAGATTACCTCTTCTGCAGTATAAATTATGTTGTGTTCCTGTGATTAAGCTCTGCTTGATCCCTTAAATTCTGAAATATCCTCCTTTTTCTTGGAGGCAGGTGATGAAAGAAACCTATCATTCGGCTTTCCTGTACATTCTAGTTGAGGGGTCTCCAACTTTGGTCATTTTAACACTTGTGGACTTCAACTCCCAGAGTTCCTTAGCCAGCAAGGCTGAGGAATTCTGGGAGTTGAGGTCCACAAGTCTTAAAGTGGCCAAGGTTGAAGACCTCTGTTCTACTTCATTCTTGTAAATTAACAATACCCCTAGAAACTAGTGCTTCTAGTCGTAATGGAGTTTCTCAAATCACATGCCCATCTGAGAAGTAATGGCATCATGCTAAGGGCCATTTTGATTCTTGCCTCCTTTGCCTCACTATAGAATGGGTGCTTTGGTTATTAAGGATGGCAGTCCCAGACATAAACATCTTTGACTGCTTTCTATCAGAAACAAGGCAGAGGCCTCAATTTTTGATAGGAAAAGAAAATGCAGGCCTCCTTGTTTACACTTGATTCTTTCTCCTTCCTTCTTCCTTTGTCCTTCAACATATCTCCATATTCAGCATCCTCCAGCTCACCAGACTACACTCTGTTAAAGTAAGAAGAAACCTGGCAGCTCTGGGTTCTTGATTAGGATGTTGCTTACTATTATCTTATTTGTCTGAGTTGGTACTTCCTTGATTGGGGTATTATTTACTTCTTGATTATTGTCGGTGTTAATCTTGGTGTTAATCTCTGTTCATCTGGATGTTGATTGCTGGTTTTGGTCTTTTTATTTCCTTTTTAGCTTTTTAGGTTGTCTCTTTTGAATGGTATGTAGATATAGTTGATCTCGATGTGCCTGTTGATGGGTGATTGGTAAACAAAGCCTAATCAAGGAACCACCAAGGCCACTCTACCAACACTGACAGTGTTAAGCCACTAGTATATAAAATGAGAGCAAACTATTGCCTAGTTTGGTAATTAAATGCCTGCAAGAAAACAACCAAACTCAAAGAACTCCAAGGATCCCACAAAAAGAAGTCTTCTAAATTAGAAATGGTGTAGTTAAATGTTTTCTGTTGGCTTCACCTCTGGAGATTGAAAATTGAAATTTTCTTCTATTTACTACTGATGCTTCCACAAGTGCCCCAATATGTAGAGAATATTATAATAAAATGAAGGAAAATTAGCAGCACCTTTTTTCCTTTTCTAATCATAAAAATTGAACTCGCCACCCCCGTCCACTTTATACACTAGAGCAGATGTAAATTTAAAAACAATTTGCAGCTCTCCATGTGTAATCTGAATATGCCTCACTTCAAGTTACAGAAAATACTTCCTTCCTGGTTCTACTACTTGGATGATTTATTTTGCTTCATTTAAAATGGTACACTGTAAAGATGACCACTTATAAAGCTACCCATATGTATTGCTAAACAATTATACAAACTATATTGGGCTATAATACATTTTATGCATACATACCAAATCATCTGGACTTTCTGCACTGAGACTACTGATTTGGGCAAAACTGCCTTCAACTGCAAAGTTATGGCGAATGTGTTCTGGTAACACATGCTTCTCAATCTTGTTTGGAAGATGAGACCCCAGGAGAAATTCATTACATAAATCCAAAATGTTGACATTAAGATTTACTGCATTCCTGCGCTGCAAATAAGGGAAAAACATAAAATAGATATTTTTTCATACATTTCATAATATGAAATAATATTGAATGAATTTCATAATATTAAAATATTTACAGAAAAAACTGAAAATAGTAACATCCATAAATTCCACAGGCAATTAATACTATGTGCCTGTTGATGGCCGGTTTGTAAACAATAGTCTAATCAAGGAACCACCAACACTGACAGGGCAAGCCACTAGTACATAAAATGAGCTCAAAACCCATTCCCTTCTAGCACTGGTGACATTGCATAGTTTCGTAATGAAATGTCTGCAAGAAAACAACCAAGTTCAGAAAGCATAATATTTAGCTTATCTACACTAGACAACTTATGGATCCAACTGGTTTCCAGCAAATGATTGAGATGTAACATGTGTCTTATGAGAATTGAGGCAGCTGTTAATGGTTATCAGGCAGTGGAGAAATCCAATTTTTTTTACTATCGGTTCAGTGGGCGTGGCTTTGTGGGCGTGGCTTTGTGGGCGTGGCTTCATGGGCGTGGCGTGGCTTGGTGGGTATGACTGGGGAAGGATACTGCAAAATCTCCATTCCCACCCCACTCCAGGGGAAGGATACTGAAAAATCCCCAATCCCTCCCCACTCCTGGGGGAAGGATATTGCAAAATCTCCATTCCCACCCCACTCTGGGGCCAGCCAGAGGTGGTATTTGCCAGTTCTCCAAACTATTCAAAATTTCCGCTACTGGTTCTCCAAACTACTCAAAATTTCCGCTATCGGTTCTCCAGAACCTGTCGGAACCTGCTGGATTTCACCCCTGATATCAGGTCTAATTCAGAGTGATGGTTATTACCTATAGAGCCTTCTTTGGCTTGGGTCCTCATGATTTTCAGGACCGTGTACTCCATGCAAAATGCATACCCAATAGAAGTTGGTCAAAAATGAGGAAAATTTTCTTGGTGGCAACACTATCACTCTGGAACTGCTTGCCTCCCATGTTGTAAACTATCCAGAGTTAACTTGTGGTGAGATGGGCAGAAAATAAATTTAATAAATAAAATAAACCAATAAATAAAGTCAGGATTGTCCCCACTCTATTAAAGTTTAAAATTTATTCTGAAGGATGAGTGATATGAAACACTGCAAATAGGATTGACGGCAGTATGAAGGTATACAACATAATGTTTGTTTTTAATTGGCTGTTTTTTCAATTATTGCAAGTCATCTAGTTAAGGAATATGTGGCATCAAAATGACTGCCTAGTTTAATTTTTGTAAATAATAAATACCTGTTCTTCATTCAAATGAATACCACTGATCTCAAAATCAAACATGAAAAGCTCTGCCACTCGCCTAAAATAATAAAATTTCATTGTCAGAAAATAATGTCAAATAAATAATAATATAAACCAAATGTTACAAATCAAATACTAAGAAGTAAATTTTGTACAAAAATTATTCAGTTCAGCAACGCTTACAAAAGGTAAGCAGCTACATACTGCAGCCTACTTGTTTCTTTATTCATAGTATCATATGAAAAACAAAGATGTGTACAATTTGTTCTATTATTTAATTACTGTATTTGATAGAAATTCATTTAAAATTAAGACATGCTTCTTCAGTTTTATGACTATATATTTAGAAATACATCACAGAAAGTAAATATTGCTTGTTTTAAGTTAGCATGGAACCTTAGTTATCAGGAATATTATAGTTACTAGAGAAATACTGCAAATAGATGCTAGATAACTAACACAACAATAATATTATTTGTAATTTATTGACTGACAGATGATGCTGGAAACAAATAATCATATATATGTATCCACCTTTGCTTCTTTATAAATCTTAGTTAATAGGACAATAAAGTAATTTGAATTCAAAAGAGAAGAGATTATTCAAAGCACACATAAGCACACACCTTTCATCTATCAGCTCTTCCTTAAATTAATCACTGCTGCATATTTTATCCTATTCAGTTACAACCTGTAGCACAAGCTACTTTTTTAAACAATTAAAAAGAAACTAAATCTGCCAAAAACTAAAGGCAACAATACTTCAAACGAAACACATTATTTCATTTGATCTGTATGTACATGCCCATATATGTGCATTATTTCATTGTCTTGTTGGCCAAACTTTTATACCAGATTGAGTATAGTCTTAGTCAACTATGGTAAGAAGCATACAGAAAAAGAAAAGAATCAGAACTAAGACAAAGTAGAAACCAAAAATAATTTAAGCAGTCCAGAATAATCAAGAATGCCAAATATGATGAACAAGAGGCAATTTTTCAAATGTTTCTTTGTATTCAGAAGTAGGTTTTGAAAGGACATCAAATGATGCAGTTGAAGAAAGGAACAGCTATTAAAGGAGAAAAATGGAAATAATAGAGGTATCAATGCAAATAATAACACTTGAAAATATCAGATTCCAGCATGTTTAGTAAAAGTGCTTCAAGACTGGGATAAATAATGCATTCATAGATATTATATAGTGTAAAGCAAGTTCACAATATATTCCACAGTAAGATGTGTGCTGATCTAGTGGAATATAGTATTGCATATTCACTTTGAACATTACAAGAAAATTCTTACTGTAAAAATTAAAATGTACCTTGTTTCAGGGTCAAGAGAATCCATAACCTCTTTATCAATTAACAATCTTCTCAGACTTTGACATAAATCTACATTTGTGTTTAATCTAGAAATATAAAAAAAATATAGTCAGTATTACATTTACGGTTAGGTATTACTAATTTCTGTATTTTCTATCAGGTTTTATAAACTTATTCAACTTCAGAAAAAGTTATCACGGACATAGCCAGTAGAAAGAAGACAGCAAAAGCAATTTACATCACAAATACTTTTTTTTTTCCAGCATTCCCCAAGGTACGTAAGTAACTTATTAAAATGATAAACAAGGCAACAGGAAATATAATCCTAGAGTGATTCCAATCTTGGACGTTAATGTGGACTTACCATATTTTATACACTCACTTTTTCCAGAACATCTGCATGATATTTTCATCCAATTATTCAATTACTGCCTTCCTGTGTTTTCTGTGATTTTTCCATTTTTTTAAAGGCGGGAAAAAGCATGGCTTTTTGGAAGACAGGGGCAAGGACACAGAATGTAAGGGATATAGACCATTTTACTTCCCCCCCGCCTTTTTCCTTTCTCTCCCTGGGCTGGATTTCAGTAAACCAGTATACATGTAATGGTAAGGTAGACCTTTGTTTTATGCAACTTAAAGGTCTGGTTCATGTATGACATTAAGGCCTAATGGATTGTTTCACATATTGCAAAAAACAAATCATACTTGTTGCCATGTGTGAACAATATAAGAACTGATTAATCTGACAAGCAACTTTATAACCACTCAACATTTTTTTAATGGCTGAATATAGTTTCAAGAAACATATATTAGCTCTTATAATTCCATTATAAAGAACTATAATTTCACCATGGCTTTTCTTTGGAAATATTTTATTTCTTAGTAGACTAGATGTTACTTCATGGGAATAAATTAGAATACCTTGCTATTGATTAGTGAGTAATAGAGACACACATTCTACCTTGAATCAACCCAGGGGTGAAATCCAGCAGGTTCTGACAGGTTCTGGAGAACCGGTAGCGGAAATTTTGAGCAGTTCAGAGAACTGGTATCGGGAATTTTGAGTAGTTCAGAGAACCGGCAAATACTACCTCTGGCTGGCTCCAGTGGGGTGGGAATGGAGTTTTTGCAATATCTTTCCCCCAGGAGTGGGGAGGGAATGGAGATTTTACAGTATCCTTCCCCTGCCATGCTCACCAAGCCACACTACGCCCAAGCCATGCCCATAGAACCGGTAGTAAAAAAAATTGGATTTCACCACTGAATCAACCTCAATAATTATAGAACACGTTAAGAAATTGTATAAGAATATTTCCTGCTGTACAGCACAAGCAATCAGAACCGCTCATGGCTGTAATGTTATTGTTTATCACCTATGTTAGAAAAATCTCACCAGACTGTTTGCCTTCTCCTGGGAAATGAACAGATTAAGGCTTTATATTTGAGGGAAAGTCACATGCCATTTGTGGCTGCACAATGGTTCCAAGATAAATCCTTGCTTGACCCCCCCCCCCCCCCCTGCAATCTAGCTGGCAATTCCCTAACAAGTTTATCCATCCTAATATTAAGTAGGTTTGACCCTGCTTAACATTTTTTATAAACTCAGCCAATGTTGTTAGGTGCTATTTTCTGCTATCAAGTTATTGATCAGCACAGCACAGATTAACTAGACAAACCAGCTTTCCCAATCTGAGCACCTTTCAGCTACACAGATCTCAGTTCCAAGAATTCTCAAATAATATCCAGGCTTCTTAGAAATGTAGGGAGCAGAAGTTCATGCATCTGGAAGATAATTGTAGAAGGTTGATACAAATTTTAAAATATTGAATAAAGCATACTTTTCTACCATAGTACCAATGCTTCTGCAGGCTTCCTCAGCAGCATCTCTGAAAGCAGGATCAGGGTGGGCTATTTTCACAAAATCAGCCTGTTATAGTAAAAAAAAAATATGAAAGCACAAAAAGATGAGAAAATATTGTATTAACATTGGTTAAAAAAAAGTTGCTAACTGCATAAACATTGCATGATTTGAAATGTTGATAAACATACATGAGTTTTCAAAGAGCTACAACTAAAATTATTCCTTAATATTTCTGTAACATGGTTGAAGAAAAAATTTGTAGATTCATTGTTCATGACAGTTTCAAGGCAAGATTGTATACAAGACCAGTAAATGTTCTACCGTAAATACTGTCAAGCGGCTGTTTGACAACATGTACACGCAACAGATAACAAGTTCTAATGTAAGTATATCTATTACGGTATTTTAAAAATCTGGGGGGAAAAGTTGTAGAGGACAATATTTATGGGCCCACCAGTGAAAACCATGTCATGTGGAAGACTGAAACTTGGAATGTAAAATGTAAATGTAAATCTTCCAACAAAAAGGAATGGGAAATAGACATAAGGAAAGCAATGTGAAAACAGCTTGAAATACAGTATCTGGCATTACACTAATAGAAAGAATTAAAACAATATTCTAAGTGGAATGATGGGATAAAACAATAATACATAGATGACATGAATTACTAAAAAATGAGGGTAAGAGGTAGTGACTGTATAATGTGAAGGAATAGATAAGTTTAAAAGAGGCACAGAATATGCAAAACAATTTTGCTGAAAGTAGAAATATGATTTAAGAAGAGTAAAATTTAAACAAATGCTATGTTAGCGTCCAAGAAAAAAGTTATAAAAACAATTCACAAATGTTGTGAGAATGCTGAAAAAAGGTAAGCCTGAAACTATAGATGGTGCAATTAGAGGGATTGTTGTTGTTAGTTGCAAAGTCGTGTCCGACTCTGCAACTAACCATCATGACCCCATGGACCCCCCAGAGACCGTTTAATATCACGCCTACTGCTTCAGTGACTCCATCCAGCCACCTCATTCTCTGCCATCCCCTTCAATCGGTCCCAGCATTAGGCTCTTCTCCAGTGAGTCCTTCTTTCTCATTAAGTGACCAAAGTATTTCAGTTTCAACCAGGGTGGATAGAAATCAATGATTTTTTTAAAAAAATAAAAAAATAGATTTTTTTGATTTAAATCGGATTTGATTTAAATCGGATTTTTTTTATTTTTATCGAGTTTATTTTAATAAAAAACTTTTGGGGTAAAAATCTATTGTAAGATAGTTTTCTATTTAAGATACATAAATAATTTAGTTTATTCAGCATGAAATGGAGCTTAGTTTATGTAGCATGAGGCTGTATATTCTGCAACACTGGGACTATCGGTGAGTCAACAGTGGGTCAAAGGAGTAGCAGAGATGACAGTTGCTCTTTAAAAATTATGATTTAAATCGAGTTGATTGAAATCAAGCCTTTTTACTAGTGATTTAAATCATGATTTAAATTGAGATTTAAATCAACTCGATTTAAATCAAATCCACCCTGGTTTCAACTTCAGGATCTGGCCTTCTAAAGAGCAGTCAGGGTTGATCTCCTCTAGGACTGATTGGTTTGATCGCCTTGGAGTCCAAGGTTAAATGTTAAAATATAGATATGGTTTGCTTATAGAATAGCAATGTGATGTGTACATTTGTGGTCTATGGTAGTGATGGCGAACGTTTTCGGCACCGAAAAGGGAGCGCACACATGTGCCTGGGCCACAATCCTGAAGAGGAGCTGCCTGGGGCACATGCGTGCCCCCGAAAATGAACTTCCGGTTTCAGCTACTGAACTTCCTGTTTCAGCCAGCTACTCTTCCGGGTTTCTGGAGCGCATGTGCACGTGACAATCAACCCGAAAGAGGAACGGGTGATGCCCTGCGTGCCAGGCGACATGGCTCTGTGTGCCACTTCAGGCACGCGTGCCATAGGTTCGCCATCCCGGGTCTATGGTAAAGAAAAAAGGAGTTATATAATAGAAGTAAGGCTTGCATGAGAAATATGGAATGCTTAAAGAATTATCCAGCAGTGCCTCTGGAGCAGAGACTTCTATTTTGAGAGCCAGTTTGGTGTAGTGATTAAAGCACCAGGTTAGACTTCTAATCCCCCTTTAGGCATGAAAGGTAATTTTGGGCCAGTCACTCTCTCAGCCCATAATATCAGATTCAGACAACTCCTCAATCAGTCATTTCCTGTTACTTGGTTGATACCTACTCACCCCAAAAATATGAACCTTGCACTTGTGGGGAAATGCTAGGAAAACCCCTCCGAATGATTCAGAACTAAGAAGGAATGAAGAGAAGGACATATTATGTCTCCTTGGTAATGTTGATGAAAAGATAGCAGAGAATAAACAGTATGCTACAAAGAACAAATGTTTCAGACTGTGTAGAAGAGCAGTCTGCTGATTGCTCTACTGCAGGGGTATCAAACTCACGGCCTGTGGGCCGGATGCGTCATACACTAGCCACACCCACGTCTGATTTAGTGAAGGTGATAAAAGTCACGATATGTCACATGACAACGCCGTGACGACACAAGTTTGACACCCCTGCTCTAGTGTATGGAAGATATGTCAAGAGAAACAAAAGTATGTTTAAAGTAAGTAAATACAGTGGGAGTGGGATATTTGAGGACTATGTGTGGTAAATCAGGATGATCAAGAATAGAGAGATGGGTGATGAACAAAACTGGACTAAAAACAGACGTGAATGACCACTGTGTAAAATCTACATTGAGGGGATTTGATTACATAGGGGAAAAAATGAATGAAACCTTCCATAGAAGTATGGGTTTAGTACACTACTTTATAATTAATTATTTCATGTTACATTTCAGAAAGTTTCAGAATTCAAATTAACCTAGAAATACACCAGTATCAATGGATTAACAAAACACAATTTCAAAGATGTAATACTGTCTTACCAGATCTGCTACTCTACATAAAGCATCAGAGAGCTGATCAAAAACCATCACAATCTCTTTCCCAGGAGGTGTAACACATGCTTTTTGGACCAGTCGTTCTGCTTCTTGCAATGAGTTTTTTTGAGCTTCTTGAAATCCTTCCGGACAATTAAGTTCTGGTACACCAAACAGACCCTAAACCATAGAAAAGAACATTATCAACATATTTTTTAAAGTGTAATATTCTATTCTACAATAATTTTAGAAATTGAATATGATGAACCAAAATCCTATTGACAATGTAATTTTGCCAGATAAATAACCTTTACAGTAATACAGTAAGAACCAAAAGGATAATTACATTAAGCACAACTCCTTTGCACATTTTCCTGAGTTCTCAATCAATTTTGATTTGGAGCCTAAATTACTTTTTCAGCATCTAATTCTGAAAAATTAGAGTTTGTTAATCTGGAGTGTTCCAATAAACTTCACATATATCTTTCCCAGCAAAACCAGTCCTCGTAATTGCAATCGAAAGGTCAGAATAATATTCTATCATGTCTGGAGTGCCAATACAGACTTATGCTGATAGTAAATGAATGTTTACTGTTTAAATAGGAATTAAAAATGAAATCTGCAAATCAGAAGTTTGTCTCCCATTCTCATATAACATTCTATATTTATATATATATTTTGCAATCCAAACATGGTATCCTACTTCTTAGGCTTTTTCTTTCTATTCCATTCCTTGATGATCTCCCCATTTATTGTCAATATTTAGCCACTGAGATATATTCTTTTTTTTTTGGGGGGGGGGGGGATTCTTCTCCTCAACCTTAGTTTTTTTCACTTTTCTCTTTTCTTTTCTTTTCTTTTCTTTTCTTTTCTTTTCTTTTCTTTTCTTCTTTTCTTTTCTTCTTTTCTCCTCTCCTCTCCTCTCCTCTCCTCTCCTCTCCTCTCTTTTCTTTTCTTTTCTTTTCTTGCAAAACTTGGTGTATCTTAAAACTGAATTCTCTTTTTTTATCCAGAAATTCTCTTTAGTATCTGCATGCTTACTTAGAAAATTCAAGTAGCTGTTAATAATTAATCTACCTTTAATAAACAATTAACTACCTTTGGAAACTGTAATTTGATTTATATGAATAACAATAAACTACCAATCGCTGGTCATTAAGTGAATTATCTGCAGTCATTAAGCACAGTATGTGATCACAACTTGTGACTTACTGTTGGCTTCTCCATTAATTTTCTTGTTGGATGCTGGTTATGAAGCCCACAAATGGAGATACTGCAACCATCATAAATGTGCACTGGTTGCAATACACCCAAATGGTGAATATGTGATTGTGTGAAAGCTACAATGGTCATAAGTTAAAGGATCAGTTGTAAACTTATTTTTTTCAGTGCTATAGTAAGTTTGAACAGTCATTAAATAGAACAGTCATTAACGAAGGACTACCTGTACTGTACTATGAAGCTAACCATCTAATTGGGTTCCCAAAACTCAGCAGTGGAAAATGTGATAGGTTAATTCAGATTTTAGTGTGTACTATATTGAATCATTAAGCTCGAAGCTGATGTTGAGAATAGCGGATAGTAACAAAGGGCAGAAAATCAGCAGTAACGACTCTGAGCATTAACTAAGGGGAAAATATATTGTCCCACATGTTCCAAAGATCTGAACTGAGATCTCTAGAGAAAGTGAAAGAAATGATTAACATCTTTTTTCGCTTCTTCCAACAATTCTTCAGGCAAATCCTTAAATGAGTACGTGTGTCGGATAAATGTACTTTTGCCATTCACAAATAAGTAACTTTGGATCTTTTTCCTCAATAAATAAATGAACAAGTATAAACTTCTTGACTAATTAGTTTAATTGGCCTAATTTATTTAGTTTTAGGACTCGTGTGGAGAAAGGTTTCAAAAGAGTTCACAAACTTTTAAGCACTACTGTAGCAGTGGCTGCCTGCTTGAAAGTGGTATTATATGAAGAGTTGTAAAATAAAAGGTAACAGTATATTGTCATGCATTGTTTCAATTTAACTTTCCCCAATGCTGAGAACCACAATCTAGCCTCTATCCAGAACACCACAAGATGATCTTTAGCATCCTTGAGCAACCTGGACAGCCTTCGGAAATGATTTTTAATTCCCAGAATCCCCAAACATAACCAAGGCCAAGAATTAAAAGCCCACAAATCTGATGAGATTCAGATTGGGGTTGACTGTTTTAAGTTCCAGAAAGGCAGATTCTAGTGCACCTTAGGAAGAACTTTATAAACTAAATCCAATCCATTATTTTAGGAGATGATATGTCAGGAGAGCTTTCATTCTTTAGAATAGAATAGAATTCTTTACTGGCCAAGTGTGATTGGACAAACAAGGAATTTGTCTTGGTGCATACGCTCTCGATGTACATAAAAGATACATTCGTCAAGAATCATAAGGTACAACACTTAATGATAGTCATAGGGAAACAATCAATATAAATCTTAAGGATACCAGCAACAAGGTTACAGTCATACAGTCATAAGTGGGAGGAGATGAGTGATAGGAACGATGAGAAGATTAATAGTAATGCAGACTTAGTAACTAGTTTGACAGTGTTGAGGGAATTATTTGTTTAGCAGAGTGATGGCGTTAGGGGAAAAACTGTTCTTGTGTCTAGTTGTTCTGGTGTACAGTGCTCTATAGCGTTGTTTTGAGAGTAGGAGTTGAAACAGTTTATGTTTCTTCACTCGTCAGCAGATTGGACTTCCAATCATTTTAAAATTTGTGCCCCAAAGAGAGCTAGCCTGGTATAATAGTAAAGGTGCTGGTCTAAAAACTAGGAAATGGTGAATTCTTAGTCCTGCCTTAGGTATGAAAGCCCACTGGGTAACTTTGGGCCAGTCACACTCTCTCAGCCCAACCCACCACACAATATATGGATAATAATAGTAACAGTTCAGAGAACTGTTGAATCAATATTGAGAGTATTGAGTACTCTCAGAATATTGAGAAATCAATACTGATTCAAAAGCACCAAAAAAACAATAGTGACAAACATGCCCATCTGTCTGTCCTTGGAAAGGAGTCGAAAGGTAGGAAAAAAATGCCAAATCCAGTCTAAACATCTGGCTGACCATGCAATGAGTCATAATAGTTAAATGCCCCTTTCACTCTCTGAACACAGTACCTCCAACTTTCATAATAGTAGCTATTAAATCACATCTGTCTATGCTAAATCCTTGGGAATAGGTGGATAAAAAATGCCAAATCCAGTCTAAACATCTGGCTGACTGTGCAACAAACCAAACCAAATAATAATGCGCCCTTCCAGCTCTCTAATACAGCACATAATAAATAGTAGTAGTAGTAATAATAGTAGTAGTAGTAGTAGTAATAGTTCAGTTGACTGAGTTTCATGTTTAATGAATAAAGTAAATAATAATAATAACAACACCACCACCAGCGGAACTGCAAAAAACTGCGCTACTTGGAACATCGTACATTTTAAGAAGGTACTTGATTGATACCTAGGATGCTGGCAGCAACCCGTATCAACCATTAGCATTAGGTACCAGGAGACGCCAGAGTCGAAGAAAAAGAACTGGAAAAAATCATGAAATATTGAGACCTGGCCATAGAAACTACACGGCTATGGATGAAACATGTCATAGTGATACCCATTGTCATCGGGGCACTTGGTACCATGTCCAAGAATTTCACAAAACACTTCAAGAAATTGCAGCTTCCTGCAATAACACCAGCGGGAACTGCAAAAAACTGCGCTACTCGGAACATCATATATTTTAAGAAGGTACTAGGAGGCTGGCAGCAACCTGTATCAACTATTAACACAAGTCAATTGGATTTGTGATACATTTTTAAATGTCCAGTTGACTTGAGTTTCATTTTTAATGAATAAAAGATAATAATAATAATAATAATAATAATAATAATAATAACAACAACAACAACAACAATTTAATAATAATAATTTAATAATTTGATTCAGTTCCCCATAGCTGGATCAAGAAATGCCTGGAAATCTTAGGCATCAGCAGCAACATACAAAAATTGATGGAATCTTCAATGAACCTCTGGAAAACAAAACTTATGGCTAATGAAGAAGAACTGGGTGAAGTTGAAATTAAACGAGGCATTTTCCAGGGCGATTCCCTTTCACCCCTACTTTTTATACTCTCAATGCTACCACTGACAATCATTTTGAAGAAGATGAACTGTGGATACGAACTTGCAAAGAAAGGACTGAAAATCTCGCACTTGATGTACATGGATGATTTGAAGCTGTTTGGTAAAACAAAAGCTGAACTGAATTTATTAATTGAAAACACAAAAGAATTCAGCCAAGACATTGGTATGCAGTTTAGAATTGACAAATGTGCAACAATAGCAACCAAAGCAGGGAAGATCATAGAAGAGGATGGAATAGAACTAGAGAATGAAGAAATGATAAAGGCAGTAAAATCAGAAGAAGGCTACAAGTACTTGGGGATTTTAGAAGCCTCTGACTTAATGCATAATAAAGTCAAGGAATTAACTTCAGCCAAGTACATTCGGCGAATTCGTAAGATATTAATGTCCAAATTGAGTGGAGGAAACATCATAAAAGCCATAAATACCTGGGCTATACCTGTGATTAGATACTCTGCAGGAATAATTGACTGGACCCAGATGGAGTTAGACAATTTGGACAGAAAAACAAGGAAGCTTATGACAATGAATCATGCCTTGCACCCTAAAAGTGATGTCGACCTATTTACCAAGAGCAGAGGGTGGTCGAGGACTCCTACAATTAAAGCAGACTGTGGAAGAAGAAAAATGCAGCTTAAATGATTACATCCAGAAAAGTGAAGAACCAATGATTAAGGAAGTAAATAAAGGAGGCCTTTTAAAGACAACTAAAACAAAAGCAGAATATAAGAAAGAATTGAGCAGCGAGCTGAAAATTGGAAACACAAAGCTCTGCATGGCCAATACTTGAAAAGTATTGAAGGCAAAGCTGACCAGAAACTAACTTGGAACTGGTTAAGATCAGGAGTACTGAAAAAAGAAACAGAAAGCTTTATTTTGGCAGCTCAAGAACAAGCCCTAGCCACAAACTGTATGAAGGCAAAAATTCAACATGTTACCACCAACAGCAAATGCCGCCTCTGCAATGAGAAAGAGGAGACAGTTGACCACCTGATCAGTGGATGCAGAAAAATTTCACAAACTGACTACCTACAACGCCATGACCGTGTTGCTAAAATCATTCACTGGAAATTGTGCCAGAAGTTTGGATTTGAGTATAGCAAAAACCACTGGGAACATCAAGTTGAGAAAGTTTTAGAGAATGAGAAAATCAAGATCTTGTGGGACTTTAGGATTCAGACTGACAGGCACTTGGTCCACAACACACCTGACATAACAATAGTTGAAAAGAAAAAAGTATGGTTCATTGACATTGCAATACCTGGTGATGCACGAATTGAAGATAAGCAGCAAGAAAAAATCACAAAGTACCGGGACTTACAAATTGAAGTTGAGCGACTGTGGAAAAAGAAATCGTGTGTTGTCCTGATTGTAATTGGAGCCCTCGGAGCAATACCCAAAGGGCTACCCCGCTATTTAGAAATTCTAAATTTGCCGGACTTGAACATTTTGACTCTACAAAAAACCACCTTACTCGGAACAGCCTACATCCTCCTACGATACCTTAACAGTTCCTAGGTCCTTGGTTAGGACTCGAGCTGCTGAGCTATTAACCAGCCTCAAAGGCTGTGAATCTCACTAAAGATTAACCAATAAATAATAATAATAATAATAATAATAATAATAATAATAATAATAATAATAATAATAATAATAATAAAAATGCAGAAGGTAGCTTTACTGGGAACAGCTTCCATCCTGCCACGATATCTGTTAACATGTCAAACATCCAGATTTGCCTATCCCAGGTCCTTGGTAAGACTCAGTAGGTAGACAAAAATACCAAACCCAGTCTCAACATCTGGCTGACTGTGCAATGATTATTGTTAGTATTGTTGTTGTTTTGTTGTTGTGCCGTTCCAGCTCTGTGGACTCAGCATCCCCAACATGCACAATAATCCCTTGCCATGGCATGGCTATGGCAAAGGATTACGGAAGCTGTAATCCAGCTCATTTGGAAGAAAGCTGCTGAGTCTCTTTTAACATAGAAGCCAAAGGATATTCTGGACATTTTCGGCCCCATCTCACGCCAAGCCCGCCTCTCACCGTTTTCTGCCCCACCGCCAGCCGCTGCTGTTGGGCATTGAAGGCGGCGGCCACCGCGGACCAGCTGGTGCTGACCCATTTCTGGGTGCCGCCGCCGCCGAGCCGGCCCAGCCTCGCTTGTTTCAGGCAGCCCGAAGCCCTGCGAGCCACCCGGTGCCATCCAGCCCACATGGTAGCCAGGAGACCGCTCGCCTCGGAGAGACGCACCGCCTCCAAAACGGCCAAGCGGTTCCGGATTGCGGGGACGGCCTCTTCCGCGGCCGGGCCGTGAGATGGAGCGTCGGCGCAACCTGCTTTTTCTCCGCCCTCCGGCGGGTTTGCTCGGCCTCGCACGCTCGTTAAGGCGCCTTTGGTAGTAACAGGACGGACTTCAACTCCCAGAATTCCCCAGCCAAAGCACTAGCTACAGAGGTCTTCAAACTTGGCAAACTTGAATTCTGGGAGTTGAAGTCCACAAGCTGCCAAGTTTGAAGACCTCTGCGTGACTAGCAGATGCAGAATGCTGCAGAGGAAGGCGTACTTGCTCTTCCACTACCTAACACCAACGACAGCTATTAATAGTAGTTTGTTTTTTTTTCCTCCGACAGATAAAATGTAAACTTTTCCCAAGTCGAATGAGATTTTGGCTGCTAACTAGGCACACCTGCATCATTTTCTTTTACAATACAGATTTGGTTTTCCATCTTTTTGTTCTGGGGGGATTTTTTTTTTTTTACTTTTTTCCAGTCTCTCAGGAAGGATGAATTATTATTATTATTATCATCTCTTTTATATATTTAAAAATTCAGTCAACTGGACATATTATTATCTTTATTCATTAAATATGAAACTCAGTCAACTGAACATTCAAAAATGCATCATAAATACAAATAATAATTAAATCCACAAATATTATTATTATTATATTTTGTTATTTATTTTTATTATTACTTAATATTTAATATTATTTTAAATTAATTATTAAATTAATAAATAATTTATTATTAATAATAAATTCATCTTTAAATTGTAATCAGCAAAACCCAATAAAAACAACTCTCTATTTATCTTTAAACAAGTAAATCATATTTTTCTTTCTTTCTTTTCTTATATACACGACCTGGTCATTTTTTCTAAAAATACAAATTAAAAAAATATACCATTTCTTAATATCTATAAACAAATCTTCAAAACCTATTTTAAAGTTTTGTTTCAAGTAAATCTGTCTCACCTGTTTTAACAACTTTCCAAAATCAACATTCTAATCACCCTTTTGCTTTTTATTTCCTTGGTTTATTTTTGATTTGATTTTGTGCCTTTTTCGGATTCCAAGCAATCCACAAAACTCCAGGACAACAGCAACTAAAAATTTAAATAAACTAGATTTTTTTTCCCCCAAGCAAGGGATTATTACTTTTCTTTTCTACAGGACAAACCTGGCTTTTTCTAATATATACAAGAAAGCATGGTTAAAACAAATAATGATTGAATGTGATATGTGATCAAGGAATCACTCTACTGAAGACAGGACAGTAGAAATGAAAAATAAGAGAAACCCAGGATTATTTCTTATCTTGAAAAAAAAACTAATTTTGTTTTATTTAAACATATTTAGGTATAAATATATAACAGTGGATTGTGTGGTTTTATTAACCAGTCTAAAATATTTTTGTAAAAAGTTAAAACAGGTTTACTCGATTAAAAGAATACTGTGATTAAATAATTATGTAAGGTATTAGCATTTTGTATTAGTGTTGGTGCAATCGTAGATTTTCTGAAAAAAATAGCAAAAATATACTTAGGAACTGTATAAACAAAATAATGCACAAGTGGTGTTCAGGTTCATTCTGCAAAAAAAAAAAAAATGACGGAGTTCTTGATTTGGCTTCATGAACTTTGATGGAAACTTCATGTGAAAACAAAGCTATGCCATATAATTGACATATTCAAAACCAAGCAAGCAGTTTATATGCTGGAGGACGCAGATGCTGGTGCTTCTGATGTACTAAATAGAAGAAAGCCACTGAAGACCGTGTCATCATCTGGATCTGCATACAATCCATTGAAAGTCTCTCCTCCATAAGACTGCAGCCATATCCGATCCCCTTTCTGAAGTTCCAGGACGATTCCTCCAGATGCCTGGTCTTCGGCCCCTTGGTACATGTCTGCAGTGTGGAGCATCCTGTGCTCGTTTTTAACTAGAGCTACTCTCATATTCCTTGAAAAAACAGTGATGTGGTAGGTAAAATAATAGACCCCAGGGATTTGGCAGGTGAACACTCCGGTTTCAGTGCTATAATGGTCGAAGCTGTTGTATAAGACTTTATCAAATTTGATGGGAACATTGAGTGGAGGAAATTTAGCAGTAAGGCCCACACTGAAAGCGCTTCTGGCAATAACTGGGGTACTGCCAAGATTCCCTTTTTCTCCTTGTGATCCCTTCCAACCCCTTTCTCCCTGATTGCCTTTACTGCCCTTTGGTCCGGGGCCCCCTATCTCTCCTTTAGGACCCACGTGGCCTTTTGGACCGATGGGCCCCTTTAATCCTATTTCACCTTGAATTCCAATTTCACCTTTTTGTCCTTTGGGGCCAATTGGCCCAAGGTCCCCTTTTATCCCTTTCCTTCCCTGCGGTCCTAGCTCCCCCTGTTGACCTTTGTCTCCTACTGGTCCAGGAATTCCTTTTGGCCCAAATTTTCCAGGCCAGCCTCGCTCTCCTTTATCACCTTTGTTCCCTTTTTCTTCAACTCTGCCGTCAGCCCCTAAATGGAAAGGAAAGACCAGTTAATCTTTTACAGAGTTGTGAAAGCATCAGTCATCTGAGGGATGGAAGCAGAAATCCAAGATTGATTTATTTATTTATTTATTTATTTATTTATTTATTTATTTATTTATTGAATTTCTATACCGCCCTACTCCCGAAGGACTCAGGGCAGTGAACAGCCATGGAATAAAACACATACATATACAAAATTTAAAATTGAATAAAATGAATTAAATAAATTTGGCTGAATTAATACCCATAATTTAAAATACCCATATTTTAAAACACATTAAAATTTAAAATTTGCACTTAAAAGGGAGAAGATTTAGGCGAGGCCAGCTTGATGAAATAAAAGAGTCTTCAACTCGCAGCGGAAGGTGTGCAGATCCGGAATCCTCCGTATCTCTGGGGGGAGCTCGTTCCAGATCGTCGGTGCCCCCACAGAGAAGGCTCTCCCCCTAGGGGCCGACAGCTGACATTGTTTGGCCGATGGCACCTGGAGGAGCCCCTCTCTATGGGAGCATACTGGACGGTGGGAGGCTATTGATGGTAGTAGGCGGTCCCGTAAGTAACCAGGTCCTAAGCCATGGAGCGCTTTAAAGGTGGTAACCAGAACCTTGAAGCGCACCCGGAAGACCACCGGGAGCCAGTGCAGCTCGCGCAGGAGAGGTGTTACATGGGAGCTCCACGCCACTCCCATAACCACCCGCGTGGCCGCACACTGCACCAGTTGGAGCCTCCGGGTGCACCTCAAGGGGAGCCCCATGTAGAGAGCGTTACAATAGTCCAGACGAGAGGTGACGAGGGCATGAGTGACTGTGCGTAGCGAGTCCCGATCTAGAAAGGGACGCAACTGGCGAATCAGGCGAACCTGATGAAAAATCCTCCCGGTCATGGCCGTCAAGTGCTCTTCTAAAGACAGCCGTGAATCCAGGAGGACGCCCAAGTTACGAACCCTTTCCGTGGGGGCCAATGATTCGCCCACAATAGCCAGCGATGGCGCTAGTTGACTATATCGGGACGTCGGAAACCACAGCCACTTGGTCTTGGATGGGTTGAGCCTGAGCCCGTTTCTCCCCATCCAGATCCGTACGGCCTCCAGGCACTGGGACATCACTTCAAGGGCATCGTTGGGGTGGTCCGGGGTGGAGATGTACTGCTGGGTGTCGTCAGCATACAGATGGTACTTCACCCCGAAACCACGGATGATCTCGCCCAGCGGCTTCACATAAATGTTA
This sequence comes from Arizona elegans, assembly GCA_022577455.1. Taxonomy (NCBI): domain Eukaryota; kingdom Metazoa; phylum Chordata; class Lepidosauria; order Squamata; family Colubridae; genus Arizona; species Arizona elegans. The sequence goes on along the minus strand of JAKOOJ010000006.1, from coordinate 94,901,304 downwards.
AACAAAAGGGGCGAGAGAACCGATCCCTGCGGCACCCCACATATAAGGGGCCTCGGGGTCGATATCTGCCCCCCTGTCAACACAGACTGCGACCGGCCAGAGAGAAAGGAGGAGAACCACCGTAAAATGGTGCCTCCCACCCCCAACCCTTCCAGCCGGTGCAGCATGATACCATGGTCGATGGTATCAAAAGCCGCTGAGAGATCTAACAGGACCAGGACAGAGGAACAAGCCCTGTCCCGAGCCCTCCAGAGATCATCAACCAACGCGACCAATGCTGTTTCCGTGCTGTACCCAGGCCTGAAGCCCGACTGGAACGGATCCAGATACGACGCTTCATCCAGGTACTGGGGAAGCTGTCGCACAACCACACTCTCAGCAACCTTCGCAACGAAGCAAAGGTTGGAGACTGGACGATAATTAGCCAATACTGCCGGGTCCAGGGAAGGCTTCTTGAGGAGGGGCCTTACCACCACCTCTTTCAGGGCGGTGGGGAAGACAACCTCACCCAATGAAGCATTTATAATCCCCTGGAGCCAGCCTCGCGTCACCTCCCGGGAAGCCAGCACTAACCAGGAGGAGCACGGGTCCAACAAACATCTGGTCACGTTCAATCTACCCAGAATCCTGTCTACGACATCTGGGGTCACAGGATCAAACTCATTCCAGATAACAGTCTCAAGACCTGCCTCCGTCACCCTCGCTGGATCTATCCAGTCAGAGTCCAGACCTGCCCGAATCTGAGTGATTTTGTCATGCAGATATTGAACAAAGTCCTCGGCTCTTCCCTCCAAGGGGTCCTCCCGCGCTTCCTGGTGGAGCAGGGAGCGGGTCACCCTAAACAGGGCAGCCGGGCGATTATCTGATGACGCAATAAGAGCAGCAAAATGAGTGCATTTTGCTGCTTTTATTGCCACTAGGTAACTCCTAATATGAGATCTTACCAGTGTTCGGTCAGATTCAGAAAGACTAGCCCTCCAACAGCTCTCTAGGCATCTTTTTCGGCACTTCATCTCCCTCAGCTCCTCAGTAAACCAAGGAGCCAGGTGAGATCGGCGTCGGGTCAGAGGCCGCAAAGGCACGACTCGGTCCAGGGCTCCAGCAGCCGCCCTATCCCACGCAGCCACTAGGTCTCCAGACAAGGCATGAGCCAGAACCTCCGGGATTGGCCCAAGCTCCATCTGTAACCTATCAGGTTCCATCAGGTGCCTGGGGCAGTACCATCTTATTGGGTCCGCCTCCCTGCAGCGGGGTGCCGCGGTTCAAAGGTCAAGACGAAGGAGCGAGTGATCTGACCATGACAAGGGCTCGATGACTATATCCCCTATCTCGAGATCACTCAACCATTGTCCAGAGACAAAAACCAAGTCCAGTGTGTTTCCCCCAGTGTGCGTAGGGCCATGAATTAGTTGGGTCAGGTCCATGGCCATCATGGAAGCCATGAACTCCTGAGCCACCTCAGACGCCTCACCCACAGATGGCAGGATAATAGGAAGAGGTGTTTGTTATTCCTGTATTAGCTAACACAAAACCAAGAGCAGATGAGATGAGGCTGCCTTTGATTTTTCAGGACTAGAAGGAAAAAGAAGACGATGCGAGGATCTCCCAAGCAAACATATGAAATGAGAGGGTCTCAAATTATGTCAGAAAGAACAAGTCTGGATAATTGGAGTCTTTGGGGACTTCCACCAAAAGTGTGTTTTTCCTTCTAAAATTCCTTAACACTATTAGGCCTGCTTGGGCCCGGCCAGAAACCATATCCAGGCTCTTGACAGAGTTAAATTTTGTACTCCAGCCTAAGGTCCAATGGCAGAAAATGATGTAATCTTTGGCTGTGTTTAATGTAGCATCATGGCTTAACAAAAATATATATACAGGTAATCCTCAACTTAAAACCGCAGTTGAGCCCAACATTTCTGTTGTTAAGTGAGACATTTGTTAAGTGAGTTTTGCCCCATTTTATGACCTTTCCTGCCACAGTTGTTAAGTGAATCTGGCTTCCCTATTGAGTTTGCTCATCAGAAGTTCTCAAAAGGGGATCACATGACCTTGAGAAACTGCAACTGTCATAAATATGAACCAGTTGCCAAGCATCTGAATTTTGATCTCGTGACCATGGGGATTCTGCAAAGATTGTAACTGTGAAAAACAATCATTGGAATGTAAATAACATGACCATGGGGATGCTGAGATGGTCATAAGTATGGAAAATGGCCCTAAGTCACTTTTTTCAGGGCTATTGTAACTTTGAACGGTCACTAAACAAACTGTTGTAAATTGAGTACTGCCTGTATCTATAAAAAAAAAACTCCCTTTAAAAAGTTTGAGACAGGTGATAAATTCCTGCTTCTGTGTGCATAAAAGTGTTTTTCAAGAACTAATTCCAAAGCACTGGACAAAAACTACTGTATTAAAAACTACCGGTATAACGTCTTGGTCCATGACATCTAAAATCAAATTATGTACCGAAGATTCTACCAGTAGAAGAGTACAGGAATATCACTATGCTGTCAGGAAATCAAATATGCTCTCAATATGAAAGATATTGAGATATCTTTGGCCACTTTGGCCATCTGATAAAATGGCCAAATGGACCAAAGTCATGATCAGTGCTGCATGTTAAGCAGGAGTGAAATCCAGCAGGTTCTGACAGGTTCTGGAGAACTGGTAGTGGAAATTTTGAGTAGTTTGGAGAACCGGCAAATACCACCTCTGGTTGGCCCCAGAGTGGGGTGGGAATGGAGATTTTGCAATATCCTTCCCCCAGGTGTGGGGAGGGAATGGGGATTTTGCAGTATCCTTCCCTTCGAGTGGGGTGGGAATGGAGATTTTGCAGTATCCTTCCCCTGCCACGCCTACCAAGCCATACCCACCGAACTGGTAGTAAAAAAAATTGGATTTCACCACAGATGCCAAGCCTTCCAAACTGCAATGGGACTCCAGTAACTGGCAAGGCACCAAATCTGATGCATTGCATTTTCTTCTCACGGAGTGAGAAATTTAACTTTAATTTCAACTTTCCTCAACCTGGTCCCTGTTGGATAATCTAAATGTACCATATCTGGAGGGCATCAGATTAGGGAAGGCTGGTAGACCCCGTTTTTCTGGCTTTTTATAACATTTTATAAATTGATATGATGGTTATCAGTTGTTATCTGGAAAATTGCATCTTGGACAATTTGTCCATGAAGTTATAATAAATATCCTGTTTCCCCAAAAATAAGGCATCTCCTGATAATAAGCCCTTGAGCACATGTGCTAAAATACTCCCCCCCTGAAAATAAGCCATCCCCAAAAATTATTTAAACGCAGAGCTGGAGCTGAGGAGCCCCAACTTGTTCCACGCGCCCCAAAATAATAAGACCTCTCCGAAAATAAGGCCAAGCGATTATTTCAGGGTTCAAAAAAATATAGGATAGGGTCTTATTTTGGGGAAAACACGGTAGTTTAAATTAAAAAATAATTATTATATAGCTGTTTAATCAATAATCATTCTATGATACATTCTATAGGTATGTATCATAGTCAACATCTAATCACAGGACATTAGTAGTATATAAGCACAACCTTGTATTCTGGATGAGACCAGTTTTGGTTCCTACCTGGTTCTCCCTTATTTCCATTGATGCCATCTCGGCCTGACTTTCCTGGATTTCCTGGGTCACCTAATAGTAGCAACATATAGTAATTGTTCATATCAATGAGATAACATTCAGAACTTCAAACAGATACCTTCCTAATTCACTGAAGTATAAGGAAAAGGAGATGTTACAGCACAATCAAACTTGCAAAATTTTGCTGTTATAGCCTCTCTATAAAGAATAATTCTACAATTCCTGTGGAGTTGATTATTTTGGTCTATATAGTGGGGCAGATATCAATAATGAAAGGAAAGAAAGAAAATCAAAGAAAGAGTATCCTGTGTTTCATAACTGTCTAAATGAGATGGGTTGGCTCGGGTTTAATGTGTTCTGCGCACACTTCTTCACTACATAATAAAGTATCAGTGTGATATAAAGGATGCATGTATTGGGCTAGACCTGAAAGACCCATCAGTGAAAATTTAGTGGATGACTTTGAGCCAGTCATTCTTAACCCAGCCTGTCTTAAAAGGGTGTTGTTGTATGGCATAATTAGAGGAAATTATAGATACACTGTTCTAAGTTCTTAGAGAAAAAGCAAGATAGAACTCAATAGACTAGACTAGACTAGACTAGAATAGAATAGAATAGAATAGAATAGAATAGAATAGAATAGAATAGAATAGAATAGAATAGAATAGAATAGAATTCTTTATTGGTCAAGTATGATTGGACACACAAGGAATTTGTCCTTGGTGCATATGCTCTCAATGTACGTAAAGAAAAAATAAAATATATTCGTCAAGAATCCTAAAATACAACACTTAGTGATAGTCATAGGATACTAATAAGTAATCAAATCATACTAGGAACCAATAAAAACATTGAATTAATTAATAATAACAATTAATGAGACTTTTGTGCATTAGTCTGCTGGTCTGTGCCTTGTTGGACCTGTGATTTTAGAATTAATCAGAGGTTGATTGCAGCAGCTAAAAATACTTCTAACATATTTTGCATTGCTCTTTCAATTCTCATGACTCCTTGGCTGAAACAATCAACAACCTGTCACGTTGCTTTCAATTGAAATTGTGCAGTGAGTGTGTGCTGTGTGTTATAGGTAGAAAGATATTGGATTGAACTTGACTAAAGATGTATTGTATCTTTTTAAATCTAAGGTGATTTATCTTTGATATCTTACTATGTTTTAGATTAAATTAAGAGGAAAATACTTAATGAATGCTAACTTTTAATATGTACATCATGAGTATTTTAAGAAATTTTCTAGATTTAGGGTTATTTCTTTAAACTCAGAAAAAAATGAATTAATAATGTTATGGTTTAGCAGGTAATTTGAAGTTAGGTAATGATAGTTAATTGAATAAAACATAGTTAAACAAACCATAGCTTAGCATTTGTCTGAATCAGACCATTTTGGGTAGTATTTAACATGCACATATGCTTAATTTTGTCACTGGCAGTGTCTCTGTATCAATGAGGCATCTCCTGCTTGTGTCAATGAGGCAATGCCTTGAATGGCAATACTATAGCTCTAGTATGTATATTCAGTACATTACATATGGTGGACGATAAGAATTTATTCCTTGTGACACTAAAATTTTGTTGACATTTATCAATTTGTTAGGGATAGGGATTGTTGGTTTTATAACCTGGATAATTCTGCTGTTGTGACAGGGAAGAAGCTGCAGATTTCAGTCACATCCAATCATTCTTCTTCCTTTCCTTCTAAATGTATATTAAATTTAACTCTCCCTTGATTTAAATAACATTTTTATAACACCTTCATTAACTATTTGGTATGAACTTCAGGAGTCAACTATCAGGCTGCTGATTGACTGTTACAGCTTCGGACAAAGATTGGAGTGTTCATTATTGAGGATATGTTTTTATGCATGCTTCAGAAACATTGCTAAACATACAGTTCATTACAATAAAACAATATGATACCTGTGTCTCCTTTTTCACCCTTTGTTCCGTCTCGTCCGTCTCGTCCTGGAATGCCATTGTGTCCAGGATTCCCAGGAATTCCAGGATATCTTTCAACACAGCTGTTCTGTCCTGGCGTTTCTTCTGTGCTGACTGCAACAGCCAGCAAAAGAATCCAGAGTTTCATCTTATCTAATTTCAAATAAAAGAATCAATATATTGCTGGTTTTATAAAATCACTAGCTACCACACTTTTCCAAGTAAACGCTAAACTTGAGTCATAAAGAGGTATTAGAGTTTCAGTGACCATTATTCATAATCCTGGAAAATATACTTTTAGTACATCATATACATTTAGTACATCAAGTGTCTTGAATTTGGAACTTCCATTATCTTCCAGCCAATATCACCAATAGTAGCTGTTTGAGGAAGGCTAGCATAGGTAATGTGGAAGAATAATAGGTTTTATGAAGGAAATTATTCTAACTAGTTTGCATTCAAGGCTTACCTTGACTTATTGCTGCTCAGATGGATGTTTTTTAGACATATTGTACTTTCCTCCAATGGTTGTACATGAAGGAAAAATAAGGATAATCATTTAATTGGTTACTAAGTTCTAAAGAGTGTTATTCAGTCTTCAGAAATGTTCAATGATTAATGTAGAGATAGATGCCAAGATGTTGATGCAGAATGATTTTAGTATTTAAATATTAATCATCAGCAAAACTGCCAAATGCTGATAATAACTGCACAGCATTCTACCACCTTCTACACAACAGGGGCTTCAAAGTTATATTGGATATGCAATTGTACTGATCTGAGCTTCTGCTTCCCTGTATACATGTTTCCTTGTATGTATGTATGTATGTATGTATGTATGTATGTATGTATGTATGTATCAGTGATGGGTTGCCCCCGGTTCGCACCGGTTCTATAGAACCAGTAGTAAAACCGGCGGGAGGCTCTGCCCACCGACCCTGACATCATCAAAATGCTTCTGCACATGCGCAGAAGCTTCTGCCTTTAGTAAAGGTAAGTAGAACCCACCCCTGGTATGTATGTTTCAAGGGAAAAAGATCCTTGCCCCTTTGAAAAAGGATGTACAAAAACAACTTCCTTACTCTTCTACAAGACCAACTGCTATTAATCTTTTCATTTCACTAAGATAGAACTTAATTAAGGACTACCGATGGTGATGATGATGATGATGAATGTATGGTGTTGTTACATTAGCCAGGAGACCACAATGCTATTGCAGTGTAGTAGTTTGGCAGCCAATTTACCAGCTCTATTGTAGGGCAAAGTTTTGTGCTTCCCAAGGTGGCTTAGCACCAGAAAGTAAGTTGAGTGGCTCTTCTTACAGCATCATTCTAGGCCCCCTCCCTTCTCTGAGGCCACTGATAAATGGGCACCGCAACCAGGAAGGTTCAGAGCTGGAAAGAATCTGACTGCCTGCACAGAACACTAACCCGTCTCCCCATCGAAGTGGTACCTATCTATCTACTTCATAGAACATGCTTTCAAACTGTTATGTAGGCAGAAGCTGAGGCGAGTGACAGGAGCTTTTAGTTAGGATTTTAACCTCTGGAGTAAAGATCATCTCTAGTGTCATTAAGCCAGAGCTACTGGGCCTCTTTGGCTACCTGATGACTACGTAATGATACCATATCCATGAAGGGTATAACAACTATTCCTCCTTTTGTATTCTCAATGTCAATAAAATACAAGTTAACATGTGAACACAGAACCCTTGACCAATGGATATTCATTTGGGGAGGTCTGATTTAATCCCAAAATTTTTGGCAACTGTAATAGCATCTCAATGGCTTATTCAAATTCTGTAGAGTTTGTTGGTTATGGTACGGTTCCTCAAAAATTTCTGGAGAATTAAATGGTTTGACAATGAAAATTAGGGAAAGTTGAACAGATCACTTCAACTTCAGCAAGAGACAGAAGACCTAAAGATAAGGAAATAATTCCTCCTTTGCAATTGCAGGAAATCAGAAGATTAAAAGCTGGTCATTTTTATTTCAGCAAAACAAGTAATATATTAACATTTCCCCCCAAAAAGGAAGACACTTGTTAATAACTAACCAGCCTCATAAATAAGCAGTGTTAGTCTCAAAGGTGCTTTTTCAAACAGAACTGGACTGTTTTGTCATTGAGAAAAAAGAACAAAATGTTTTGTTTTGATTACACAGACAAGCAGTGACAACATGTTCAGAGCACAGAAATGATTTAAAAAAAGGTGTAGTTTTCAAAATCTCTACTGCTGTCTTGTCATTTTAGATATGACAGAAAGCTCACTATCAACAAATGCCTTTGGCAATGATTTCACATTAAATCGTCTTCTAGACTGTTATGAACAGTGAATCAAATGACAAGGTACATTATAATGGTTGACAGAGAAGCTAATAGGGGCATAAATAATAATACTACTTTTGTAAGTAATTATGAGGCCATTTCTAAACATTAGCTTGGGAGTTAGGTTATTTCTGAACACGTTTATCATATTTTGTTTACTATTTTTTTTCATATTGACTATTCTATTCCATTCCATTCCATTCCATTCCATTCCATTCCCCAAGATTTGTTTTGGATAATGAGATAGAAAGCATATACTAAAATAAATAAACCCATAACTAACTTTTTAGAAAGAGTGCTCCAGAACTCTTCTAAGTGTCAGGTCCCAGGTGCAGAATGAAGCAAGAAGACAAAAAACAAAAAAACAAAAACAAAAACAAAAACAAACCAAGAGTTGTGGCCTTAAGAACAGTCCTTCCCATTTCACCCAGTGTTCCTCTGTGCCTGACGTGTCACTTGTACTATTTCTGAATGGAATGCAGCAAATAGAATATGTAACACATAATTGAACAACCCATTTTATTTTATGGTTTACTGTGAATGACCATGTGAAAGCCAACTAGATGATTTTGGGCCAGTCACTCTCTCTCAGCCCAACTCACCTCACAGGGTTGTGGTGTTGGGGAAAATAGGAGGAAGGAGTAGTATTATCAAGTATTGCCATCTAGAATTATTTATAAAATAATAAAGGTGGGATAAAATATATATATTTAAAAATAGCCCCAAGACTCAGTCGTCCACATCTGATACCCCATGCCTCTTGTGCAAATTATTAGTGGTGAAATTATTTCTTGATGTTAGTATTAGGCTGATGACAAAGGAGTAATTTTAGTGAAAACTCAAAACTGTTCCTCTCCCTTTCTTAGTCACTTGGACACACAAACATACAGTTTAAGTGTAGATTATCAAATGACACACTTGGCTGAATTCACAAAACCCATTAAGTTGTAGATCATATAGAGAGCATGCTGAGATTTACATGTCATGTTTAGGCAAAAACAATTATGACAATATAACATGTGAATGTAGCAATATTAATGTAGAATGCAAGAATGTATGTCCCTTACTTCATTTGAGTTGAACATGGCAAATAAGGCACTTAATACTTATGCACTATGCATTTCTACAAACATTTAGAACCTACTTAAAAAGTTTTTTGAAAACAGAAGTAGGCCAGATAAATAAAAGCACGTTTCTTTTGCTGCCAATAAACTCCATTTTTTAAAGTTTCACTTCATGCACTGTGAAAAAAAAATCACACACACAAAATAAACTGTACAGTAACATTTATATAAGACACTGATGGTAAATGTTATGCACATTAAAATATAAAGTTTGAAGACGATAAAAGGAATGTACATTTCTATATACATTGCAGGAAAATACATTTGATATAACATATTAATGTGATAAATCTGGCCAGTGGGATTACAGCAAATACATAGCAGCCTGAAGGGCCCATATACACATATTAAATTTCAGGTTGCACAGCCTTTTTAAAATGAAGCCATGACCTATGGCTGAAACAAATACAGATAGTGCTTGACTTATGACCACAAAAGAGTCCAAAATTCCCATTGCTAAGCAAGACAATTGTTGATTGAGTTTTGCCCTATTTGTTCACCTTTCTTGCCATAGCTGTTATTAACAACTGCGGTTGTTAAGTGAATCTGATTTCCCCATTGCCTGTGCTTGTCAGAAGGTTGCAAAAGATCATCATATGATCCTGGGACACTACAACTGTCATAAATACACGCCAGTTACCAAGCGGCTGAATTTCAATCACGTGACCATGGGGATGCTGCAATGGTCATAATTGTGAAAAATGGTTATAATTCCATATGTTATTCAGTGCCACTGTAACTTCAAATGGACACTAAATAAGTGGAGGACTATCTGTATAGATGCAGAAAGCACAAGCTGTATGAAATAAAAAAGTCACAGAACACTTGCAAAATAAAATATACAAGCTGAATACTTTGTACACATATTAATAGTTTTAAATTGATTTTTTTTTCCAGAATGCATCCATTATAAACAAACTCATGTACACAGGAAAACAAGCAATTGACAAAAATATTGTTTTTATTATGGCTAAGATCCTTTGGCTGGAGCTCCAAGTTAGCATCTATAACATTTTTTTTTTAAAAATGTCCCAACAAAATTTCAACCTCTTCACTTTTTAAAATATTAAAATACAACTTTTATAGCCAAGGTTTATTTTAAGTTAAAAGTTCTAGTTTCTGAAACCCAAAGGGTATCTATTTTGCATAATACTTAAGAGCTGTCCATGAATAAGTTGGCAATATACTATATAATAATACTAGCCAAGTTTTTCAGTTTAGTTCATGAGAAGATAACCTCTAGTTAACTTATTTGAAGAAAGTAGTGGCACGTTAAGTGTTTTGAGCTCAACATCTTCCATTTTGAGTTTGAAATGGTTTTTAGTTTAAAATCACTGTTCCAGCCAGAATGCAAATATTCCAGTGCTGTTTTGACTATTCTGTAGTGTTCTGAACTTGAAGCAGTCCCATTTTGAATCCAAGACACTTCCAAGATAGTCAGGACAGCTTGGGAAACTTCCATAAATCAGAACAACCCATTTGAACTTATACATAAGACATATTTTGAATTTGAAATATTGCCCACCTTTCTTGTTAAAATGTAAGTTACTAATGAATTAAGGATTCAGAATTTGGCACTTCTCTTTCTCAAGAAAAGCAGTTTTTCAGTTCATTCACACAAGGAGAACTCTTATTAATCTAGGATTAAATTAAAGATGCTGTGTAAAAATGCCCTTCAGTCTTCACACCAGTTAATTCAACAGATGTTGCAAAACCCAACCAGCATGGCTACTGTCCTGAATTATAGAAATTGATCCTATAAAATAGGGGACTCCAGGTGTGTACAATATTTAATATGAAAAATCTCAAACCATGGATGCTGGTTATTCAATTTTGTTCATTATAATAATTTATGCTTTCACCCTCTTGTGACAAAGACTTTGGAAGGCATCTAAGAAGTTAAACCAAGCAACAATCAAATTCAATATCCACTTTTCTGAATGTAGGGTGGAATTGGTACACAGCTTTAAAATCAATTACACTGTTTAAAATTTGAAATTCTGATCAAGCCAAGTTTATTATCAATTGGAAACACAACATTCTGAAATGTACTTTAATTTCCAGATAGACCAGAGTCAGGTTTAATTAGTTACCTTTGCATGTCCATTTTGCCTTTGTGTTTCTTAAATAAGAGTTGTATACTATTAGCAGTATATTTTTGAAATCAGGATTTTTAAATATAAGAAAATTGAAATTTCTGGGGAAAAAATTATAGAAATTCATATGCTTTGGGTAAGGGATGAGGTAAAAAGTAGAAAACATGAGAACAAATACAAACCTTAACTTGGTTTTTCAGAATTTAATCAGCAGATGACGATAAAATATTAGTCAGGAAATATTAGACACTTAATTTGTTAGGATAAATAGCTTACAAGAGTTCGTGTAGTAATCTAAACTGTGATCATTCCTATCAGGTTTTTGTAGTATTCCAGGCCAAATTATTATCAATATTGAAAAAACCTAGTAATTTTCTCTCTTCAAATACTCTTGCAAGCTACAAAAGCTTTTCCTTCATACAGTACACAATTAGGCTGCAAAAAGCTGTCTAACAGACTATTAACAAAAACAGTTAGCCAAGCAAAATGTTGAGCATAGCATTATTCTTTCATAATATGAACAGTATGATTTCCCTCTCTTTGTAACATTTTTTATTTATTTATTTTGTCAAGCATGTATTTTATGACAGATACAAGTGTAAACATAATTATAAATACATGAAAAAGATACGAATAAAAGAAAACATTAGGACATTTGAGGGTTTTCTGAAGAATGTATCAGTGCATCTACAAATTCAAAGAATTCTATTCTATTCATTTCAACCACTAAATCTAGTATTTACTGGAAAAGGAACTGGACACATGCAGAGAATAGAGGATGTTGTTTTAATCCTCTCTCTTTTTTCTAGACAAAATAGCAGCTATCCCTCACTACATCTTGTCCTGAACTAAGAGTACCAACAGAAATGGTGGCCTCTTCTTGTAATTATAAATAGCAGTCCCTCCATCTAAACAGTGTAAAGAGGACTTAAAGCATGTTTAACAGAACTTTTTGGGGAGGAAATAGAAAAAAGTCAGATGGGGAGAAGAAGGTCTTCCTGGAAAGAAATATGGCTATTTTGATATTATAATTAAAGGTAGAAAAATCTATGCCTCATACTCTCAAAATCACAGTACTGAAGTGTGGCTGCAAACCACCATAAATAAAATGCTGTGACTTATTGATATTAGGTGGTAAATAAAAAGGAAATCGATATATTAAACTTCCAATACACTTAATGCATCTATGAAGAAAACCTTTGCCCAATTTTCAACCTGCCAAAATGATAATTTTAAAAAATGCACTTGTCTTCTGATGACATCACCTCATCCCAGCCATACTCCCCTACAACGCTCAACTACAACAAAAAATATTTTAACATAGTGAGTCCCAAACCAAAAATGGCTGGTCAGCCATCTAAAATACATTATAGACTTTTGTTACAAGTCCCAATTGTTAAGACACAATTTTAGGGGCACATTTTTAAAATATGGATTTTTTCAAATTTTAAAGATGTTCATTTTAAGGGAACGAGCTGAGTTACTAAGATGGTTTATACATGACCAAGAGGGATATAATATCTTATTAGGCATAATCCCCTTCTCTGGGGTCCCCAGACTGTGGTTGGATCAGTCAAAAATGTTCTCGGAGATCATGCATTGAACAGGAGGTGGATCTAGCTGGCCTTCAAGATGGATGGAAACTAATTAAGGACAGAACCAACCTAGAACTAAGGAGAAATTTCTTGACAGTGAGAACAATTAATCAATGGAACAGCTTCCCTTCAGAAGTTGTGGGTACTCTAACACTGGAGGTTATTCAGAAGAGGTTGGACAGCCATTTGTCTGAGACGGTAATATCAAAAGCAAGTATGGCTAATATCAAAAGCAAATATGAACAGCATGATGAACAACTGAGCATCAAAACTATTTTAAGGCATCGTCCCCCTGGCTGAGTGCTTTCTAGGTGAATTAGAATTTCAGTCTCTCTAACTCAGTACCAATGCTATTTTGGAATTAGACTCAAAATCCAGCATACCTGGAGGGAAGGCCTGTTTTGAAGAATATGTTATGCTATGTACAGAGACATATATTGCATGCTTGTTTTTAAAACTATCTGTTCATATTTAAACATTCTTGTTAGTAAAGACATTTCAATGTGTATTAAAAATGAAGATGCACCAATTCCTTTCAATATATTTATAAAATCAATCAGGGCTAATCAACACCTTTTGTTAGCATTTTCATATCAGTTTTTATTGTCTATTGCTGAAGCTGTCAATTGATAAAAATCATTATAACACCATGTGTGTGCCTATATATAATAAATGTAATTGTCCAGTTGTGTCCGACTCTAGGGCACAGTGGTCATCTCAGTTTCTTGGCCGAGGGAACCAGCAGAAGACATTTCCATGGTCATACGGCCAGCATGACTATATGCCGAGGCACATTTAACACTGTTGCCTTCCCACTGAAATGGTATCTATTTATCTACTCGCATTTGCATACTTTCGAACTGCTAGATGGGCAGGAGCTGGAACAAATAACAGGAGCTCACTCCATTCCAAGGCACTCGGGTCTCAAACCTGGGCTGTCAGCTTTCCAACTGAAAAGCTCAGCATCTTTGACCACTGAGCCACCATGCCCCCTATATGTACATAAGATGGCACAATGAAGTCAAACTTTGGAACTACTGAATCTCCCTAAGTTCAGCCTTTAATACTGAAGCATGTCTGTTCAAGTAGAGACTGAAAAAAGTTGCAGTTTAGCTGGATGGCAACCTCTCCTAGCTATATCTGCTCAGAAGTAAGTTACGATTAAATCAAAATGGTTTACTTTCTAAACTTCTATTGAGGAATGGACTCAAATATGTGTTTTACATTTTAGCTTACCTGGTTGATGCCATAGCTTTTCATGCAGTTTAGCCTTTCTTTTGGGTCAAGCTGGCTAAGAAATTGTAATCCAGCCTATTTAGGAAAGGCTGATACTTTTTTTTTTTAAGAACCCTCCCCCAACCTTTGTAATAAAAATAATATAAAAATCCCTGAATTTGTTTTTGTTGTCATAAGTTGCTTATGCATTACTCTGAGCTGTAGTTTTGTCAACCATGGTTTAAATCAGAATTGGCTGGATATGCTCAACAGACTGTGGCATGAACCACAGTTAATAAACTGCAGATCTTGGATTACTGTAACAGACCAAATTGAACACATCCATTATGGCTTAGTGCTAATTACATACCCACCCTGTTTTCAAGATCCAGTGTTTTACTATAAGCATTAGCAATATAAGACTAAAACAGAGAGGGTGAACAAGAGCATGCCACAAACCCTAATTTATGGCAGTTGTCTCAAAGGAGGCTATTTTTAGCAATTAAACCCTGCTAAAAACAATTTCATTTCACAGAAGAGAACAAACCAAATCAAAACAAGGACATATCATTTTAATAGTCTATAAATAGGCCATGTTTCTAACCAAGTTTAATCAAAGTTTATTTTCTAATGTCACCAGATGGTCCTAGTGTTGGATATTCTTAACATAATGCCAAAGAAATAATTGTTAAGCCTCTTCTGGCTTATCTGATGCACATAAGAGCAACCACATAAAAAGATCATGTTAGAACTTGTTTAAAGTCATTTTTTTGTAAGAAACCCAGATGGAACGAGTACATTTATGGGATCGAGTAAAAACTCTCTCAGGTTGCTTTTTCATATCCTTATCTTTGTATAAGTCGCATTGGTGCCATTTAAGGCACTTTTAAAATTTAAAAAGAAATACTTTCATTTTTTTTCATAAAGTACAAGCAGGTACACTGGAAACCAATGATGCAGTTTTCATGGACTCAAGAGCCAGAGATAGCAAAGTGAAATCCATTTCTTGATGAATAGAAATGCATACAGCAAATACCATTTTTGGTAAGACTCCACCCTGAGTCCAAGGGGGACCTTCTTCATATAAAAATACATGTTCGTATATTTATGACACCAAATTCACATTTTCTTCCTTTTGCCATAAATGTGCCTCGGAGGAAGTCTAAGTCTCATTTAACAGAAGAACACAGCAAACAAAGACAAATAGGAAGAACTAAGCAGTTTTCTCAGTATCAACAACTTGATGATGTAAAAGCCATAGGAAGGATGAAACCACTCTTTGCCGAATTCTGCACAAAGGCGGAGAAGTTATCCTTCCTGTTTTTAAATTTGGCCAATCCATTCATTATTAAGCCTGTCAAATTGACTTAAAATTTTTGAACCATTCCTTTGGTACAAGGGTGACATATGCACATGGCATTTTCTGAGAAAGCAGCAATTTGCTATTGTGGTCAAGTGGCAACTCTCCCATCAGTCTGTTTATTGATTCAGGACCACATCCATTTCAGATCATTCACTATCTCCTTCAATAGACCCACGTCTTCTTCACGTTGTTCAATGAAGGCTATAGTGGAAAAATCAAAAATCAGCCCATATCTTCTCTCCAGGGCAGAATCCAGGTTTTCCAACCGGACCAACAAAAGCTTTGCTGGCAAATTGTTCCTCTTTTCTGGATGGCCTCTCAGGCCATGGATATTGGGGCTGTTCATTTCTTAAATGGTGTCAGTTTGTTAAAAGTGTGCCAGAAAAGGGATGGTTTCCGCTTTGGTTCTGCTAGGGCGAACACCTGCTGCTGTGGAATACTAGTGGGAACTGTAACGTGACGCTGATGGATAGGATGCAAACTTTGGAGTAGTGGTGGCACTGGGCAGCCATTATAGTTGACACCTGTAGAAGGAAAACAGTATCCAAAGATTATAATTCAGGAGCTGTTCACATGACACTTTTTGCTATACATCAGGGAATAGGAATCTGAGGCCAGGGGCAGCCTCACCATTAAGCAAAATTCCAAGGACTAAACAGGATGCATGGTAAATTGGAGCCAACTCCCTTTGCTGTCCACAACAGTTCACTCATTATGCCTAAACTGCCTAAGTAATTTGCTGCCTAAGTGACCATTTCACAATGTATCACACTGAGGACCCAAACAGAACCAGCAATAATAATAATAATAATTAAAAGCAACGAAGCAAAGAAGATGATTAGGGGACTGGAGGCTAAACCATATAAAGAACGGTTGATGGAACTGGATATGTTAGTCTTATGAAAAGAAGGACTAGGGGTGACAATGATAGCAGTGTTCCAATATCTCAGGGGCTGCCACGAAGAAGAAGGAGTCAAGCTATTCTCCAAAGCAGCTGAGGCAGAGGTGAGTTTCAGCAGGTTCTGATCAGTTCTGGAGAACCGGTAGTGGAAATTTTGAGTAGTTTGGAGAACCGGTAGTAAAAATTCTGACTGGCCCTGCCCTCATCTATTCTCTGCTTCCCAAGTCCCAGCTGATCGGGAGGAAATGGGATTTTGCAGTAACCTTCCCCTGGATTGGGGTGGGAATGGACATTTTACAGTATCCTTCCCCTGCCACACCCACCAAGCCACACTCACCAAGCCATGTTATGCCGACCAAGCCACACCCACAGAACCGGTAGAAAAATTTTTGAAACCCACCACTGATCTGAGGGCAGGACAAGAAGCAATGGGTGGAAACTAATCAAGGAGAGAAGCAACTTAGAACTAAGGAGAAATTTCCTGACAGAACAATTAATCAGTGGAACAACTTCCCTCCAGAAGTTGTGAATGTTCCAACACTGGAAGTTTTTAAGAAAAGATTGGATAACCATTTGTCTGAAATGGTATAGGGTTTCCTGCCTAAGCAGGGGGTTGGACTAGAAGACCTCCAAGGTCCCTTCCAACTCTGTTATTCTATTCTTTTCTAATGTTAAGAATGGGAGTATACAACATGGGAGAAAAAGATGTCAGAGAGCTGGTGAGGCAATGGGGCAACAGAAAAAGGGAAACGGGGAAGTCTTCTTTTCTACCCAAGCAGCAGTCCTTTTCCTACCTCAGATAGTATGCTTTTTTGAGACACCATTGCTGTGATACTCTAGTTTTCCTGGAACTATACACCTGGCTGATTCAGAGAGCAGGATCCAAAAAGAGGCTGAAACAACATGCTTAACCAACATTGTTTTCTTAAGTACATGTCTGTAGATACAGATCATACCTAGTAGTAGACCAGGATAATGAACAATGTGCTGAACTATGACTCCCAGAACCCACTTACTGTATTAGTTAATAATGCTTCGTTTTCTAGGTTTAGACCAGTGTTTCTCAACCTTGGCAACTTGAAGATGAGTGGACTTCAACTTCCAGAATTCCCAGCCAGCTATGCTGGCTGGGGAATTCTGGGAGTTGAAGTTCATTCATCTTCAAGTTGCCAAGGTTGAGAAACACTGGTTTAGACAATACTTTAGCCATAAAATAGTGTGCTCAATGTGCATAATTCTTTACACACAAAAGAAATTAACAATAGTTAAACAACTTCTAAAGACATAATGTATTCATAGAAGTTGTTTAATTTCTTTTGTGTGTAAAGAATTATGCAAATGGAGTCCATTAATTTATGGCTAAATTATTGTGTAAACCTAGAAAATGAAGCATATTAACTAATGCAGTGAGTGGGTTCTGGGATTCATAGTTCAGCACATGGTTCATTATCCTGGTCTACTACTAGGTACCCCCTGTATCTACAGGCATGTACTTATGAACATAATGATATATATGGATTAACAACCAGCAGTCGTATCTTGCCAATATCCAGCTAGTAAAGCATAGGAAAATTTAACCCCTTGGATCTATATTGCCTGGTCTATGTGCCACCTCCTTATACATTTAACACCCAAGAAAATAGCATCATTCATCTGAAAGGAAACGTATGTTGAGTGAACCAGTCTTTGGTCATGTTGGGGGATGATGCTTAAATATTCACCTTTCATTTTCCCTTGTCTTGACTTCCGTGCATTTTGCATTGCTTGCTTCTTTTGGTTTTCTGAGATTTCCATTCCTACAGTTGAAGGATAAATGATACAAATTTCAATGCTGTTTTAAGAACCAGAGCAGAGGTGGGTTTCAGCAAGTTCTGACCAGTTCTGGAGAACCGGAAGCGGAAATTTTGAGTAGTTTGGAGAACCGGTAGTAAAAATTTTGACTGGCCCCGCCCACATCTATTCTCTGCCTCCCAAGTCCCAGTTGATCAGGAGGAACTGGGGATTTTGCAGTAACCTTCCCCTGGAATTGGGAGGGAATGGAGATTTTACAGTATCCTTCCTCTGTCATGCCCACCAAGCCATGCCATGCCACGCCCACCAAGCCACACCCACAGAACCAGTAATAAAAAATTTGAAACCCACCACTGAACCAGAGTGTAATATGTTGTTAAAGCAAAGCATAACTAAGTAACAATTAGCTAAGGGATCTAATTTCAAAAGAGGAAACTCATGTTTCTTGTGAAACACATCAGAGTTTAATAACAGAGCACAAACTTTACACATAGAAAAAGCTCAGTTTCAATTCTCAACATCTGCACAAGGATGTCATAATTTCTGAAAAACAGAAACAAGCCACTGCCATTCAGCGTAGAGAATACTCAGAAAATGGACAAATGGTTTGATTCAGAATAATGCAGATTTGTCAGTCCAGAACAGTTCCACCAAAATGAAGTAGATAAGTAGCAATCACAAGGAATTATTCCTGAGAATCTGGATCTGCTGTTTTCAGTCATAATAGTACATAACGCTTATATTTGAAAGTTGTTTGTTATTTAAAATTAAACGTATATAACACCCAACTCTGAGTAGTTTTTGAATCCACTGATACCAAAATCAAATCAGAAATAAACAAAATATTACATCTTGGCTTTAATTTAAAAAAAAAAAAAATCAGTAAGGGGATCCTTCCAGCTCATTGATGGAACAACTCTAATGACAAATGCATCTAATTATAGCCAAATTAAATTTAGAAAAAAATCATGAAGTTTTACACAATGCTGCTGCAATCTCACAACATTTTACCATCTTTAAAGCGCTCCATGGCTTAGGACCTGGTTATCTACGGGACCGCCTGCTACCACCAATAGCCTCCCACCGGCCAGTACGCTCCCATAGAGAGGGGCTCCTCCGGGTGCCGTCGGCCAAACAATGTCGACTGGCGGCTCCTAGGGGGAGAGCCTTCTCTGTGGGGGCACCTACGATCTGGAACGAGCTCCCCCGGAAATACGGAGGATCCCGGATCTGCGCACCTTCCGCCGCACGCTTAAAACGTTTTTATTTCATCAAGCTGGCCTGGCCTAAATCCTCTCCCTTTTAAAATTTTTAGATTTAAATTTTAATCACTAATTTTAATTTGTTTAATTATGGGATATTTTTAAAATTGAGCCAAATTGTTTAATCTGTTTTAATCTGTTTTAAATTTTGTATTTCCGTGTTTTATCTTTCGGCTGTTCACTGCCCTAAGTCCTTTGGGAGAAGGGCGGTATAGAAATCTAATAAAATAAATAAATAAAATAAAATAATTTGGACTAAATCATGAACACTTTTGTTATAGTTTTGCTGCTATAGGAACAGGGGTGGGATTCTGCCGGTTCAGACTGATTCGGGCAAACCAGTTGTTATGATTTTCCACAGTTTGGAGAAGCAGTAAAATGAACCACTGGCTGGACCCATCCACCCTGCCCTGCCTCGCCCCGCCTTTCCAATTCTACTGATTTCAGTTAGCAAAAGATAATACTTACCCATTTCTTTGTCTTCTTGCACTCGTCTCCTCTCATTTGCACAGGCCTCCAGCCACTTTTTTTTATCACCTGGCTTTTTCCCACAAAACAGGTGAACTTCTTCTGTAGCGTTATTAACAATTTTGAAAGCATTTTTTACAGAGATATTGAAGTCTTTGTCTTTGCCATCCTCAACATCTACCATCTCCATTTCATCCATGTCCATCCGGCCTTTGTAATACAACATGTCCCTTCTCAATAAATCTTTCTTGCAGAACACAAGCTGATGGTCAAAAAGGAAGAATGTTCTTTGCTGACTCTTGCCTTGTTTGGAGATTTTGGTCAATTCTCCCGAGTGGATTAATTCAGAGCTTTTGCCTAAGATGTCTTGCCCCTAAAGCATTTGAAAAAAAATAAAAAATGAAAATGAAAGGGAGATACCAAACTTTATCAGCACCAAGAATGACGTTAAGATAGATAAATAATTCATCTTCTATTCATCTTTCTTATATGGCTTAGTCTCCAATGTGATAGCCACCAATCCTGAACTGCTTGCCACATTTTTTGATCCCTATGTCAGCAAATACAGCAAAAACTTTCCTTACCAGAATGGGGAAGACACCCCTCTCCACCCCATCCCCCATGAACAAATATTAGAGCTAGATGTCACCCATGTTAAGTATCATCAATAGATTAAGAGGTACAAAACAGGAGGGTTCATTTCTCTCCTCCACACCTCCATTTAAGTCAGTGGAATGGTCTGTTGTGTACATAAATATTGGAAGATTATTTCCTGGTGAAGAACAGCCAGAGAGAGTATCTATTCCTGCCAGACACCCTTATGGCAATATGTTTAGGGTGTTTGGTGGGAAATAAGCTTTTCTCCTGTTATTCACCTGTCTGGAGCTATTATCTCAAGTCACTAAAACAAGGAATATTATTTTAAATATTATTATTTATGGTAAGTCACTTAAGAGCTGTGAAGTCTAGACTAGACAAAAATCAAGAGTTCAGTAGCACTTTTACAGCCTAATATTTTTATTAGCGTATGCCTTTTAACCCTAGAGAAAGGAGAATAAAATATAAATGTAGCAACTTCTTTTCTTGTCTTCCTTTCTATTTTCTATTTCACTCTTTGCACCTCTTCCTTACTTTTCTGTTTCAAAATTTCTATTTTTATTCTTTTTGTTTTGTTTTTTTAAAAAATAAAAATTACATAGGGAAATTTTTTTCCTACTGAAAAACTAGGTCTTTGCCTCTGTCTCTCTGTTTCAGAGTTTGTGATTGTGCTAATGAACCTGCTTTTAGTTATAGCTATGCTGGCTGGAGAATTCTGGGAGTTGAAGTTCACAAGTCTTAAAGCTGCCAAGTTTGGGGACCCTGCTCTAAATGGTAGCTGATCTTTCCAAAACAGAATTAAACAGGCTGATTCAAATGCTTATTGAATTCTGAACCTAAGTATGCATAATTGTATTGGATTTTAGATTTAAACCAAATTATCTCTCCAACCTAAGGGTCATCAGAAAGGTACCTAAGAATGCCAGGATCTTATTACATTCCTAAATAGTGCCTGATTTTCCCAGATCATGGATTATGATTGCCAAACTATCTCAAAAAACAAGACTTTTTTTAAAATGCCCCCCTAAGTTGCCAATTCCAGTTCAATGAGATTACTTGCAGCAGTTTTACAAAAATAACCAAAAACTAGGAGAGCCCAGTCAAGTACAAATGCCTCTCTTTTGCACAGATCATATCCTCAAAATGTTAGAGAGTGAAGAGAGAGTAACCAGTGTTCAGGAAAAGGAAAAACGTACATTGACTCCAACTCACTGAGTCCAACTTCACCTCTTTTCAATTTCAACTATAAAGCTAAGTCATCACCCAACTGCCATGGGAATCATTGTAAAATATCCAAATAACTAAATAATTTCTAACACTGTTTCTTGGTTTAGCATGGTTCTCCTGTCCTTAAGATTTTTTTCTGAAGCCTTTTGGGGATAAGCATTAACAATGTAATGTAGTGGAGCTTGTTGAGTTTTTAGGACATCAGCCACAATGAATCATTTGAGAAAAATAAAAGTGAAATAAATTAATAATTTCAATTATGAAATAATCATGATCACCACAATGGAAATCAACAACCACCTTTTCAGAGTGAAAACAGCAGAAAATAAGAAAACACCCTTTGAAACAGTTGGGAGAAACCCTGGGTCTTCAAGCCTAAAAAATGACTGGCAATGTTCCTCATACCTCCCAGTTGACAATGGAGACTTGCCAGCGAGCAATCTTGTCTATACTTTCCAGTCTTCGTTTGCGTTCATTGATGAGGCAAGCTACGTTCTTCATGGCTTCGTATGCTGCCTTGATATCGTTATAGTCACTGTCAAAGGAAGAAAGAAAGATATTGGTCAATCCCTGCAGAGGATGTGTCTTATTCACTTTCTAGGATGATATCCTACTCTAATCCCAAAGGTGTTTTTTCAGGAGGCAACTGGACTTTCTTGTTTTTTTCTTTCAAAGTTGTTTTGCTTCTCATCCAGATTTTTAGCTATACAATTTGGGATGAACACCCTTTGAATGGTGTGAGAGTAGGAATGGACTTCCAGAAGAAAAAATTGCAGACTACAGGAACCAGGAGCACTACTCAGGTGACCCTGAGGACACAGATAAACCTCCAAGTTGGACCTTCTAAAAGGATGCAAATGAACAGCTGTCTACAAGGAATATAAATCCTTCCATTCCCCACCATCCAGTCAGAGTTGGATGAGAAGAGAAACACCTTCGAAAGAAAAAACAACTAAGTCCAGTTGCTTCCTGAAAAAGCACCTTTGGGACAATCATGACCTGGATGATTGAGAATCTCTAAAGAATCTTACTCTAATAATAATAAAAAAATGATCCTGAGCAGTTTACACCTACCTCATTCAGTAACCAAGCTAAAAAAGACAAAGTCAAAACAATAGCAAAAACCACAGGAACGATCAGTCTAACAAAGGGAAAAAAATAATTTTCATACCTCCAAAAACACATCACACTAAGCATTCCCCTACAAGAGGGAATGATCCCACCTGCTGAAACAGCAAGGTCTTAATAGCCTTACAAAATACCACACATATAGGGAACAATCTATAGTCTCTTTTTAGCATCCTCTCTCTGACACACATTACATACATTCACACAGAGATTTATGGGTAGTGGGGAAGAGTGGCAGGAGACTCCATTTCTACAAGGACCATGATGGGGTCTTCCCACTGAGCAGAGACAACAGGCAATCCCTTTGTTAGGCAGAGAGAACAGGGGGGTCGCTCCGATAAAAGGAAGGTTGGAGCCTTTTCTGTACAAAGCTCTGCAAATCTTTTCAGAATCTCCAAGGCATCCCTGCATTAGTCCCAAAGAACAAAGTGGGAAAAGAAGAAACCAAGACAACAAATGTCTCTCACACTCCTATCTATCTGGAGTGTAGCTGCAGTTGAAAGGGATTTATAGTCAAAAAGGGTATATAAGATAACCATGGCAACTTCCTGTCCAGGTTGCATATTAACTGATTTTTTTTAATGAATCCCACACTTAATTGTCTCACTGTCTGAGCACTTTTACAATGGAGATTAGAGCTTGCAGTCTTTTTTGGGGGTGGGGGGAAGAGACTGCCTATGGAGCAATTTTTGAAACCACCTTTAAATTTAGAAAAGATTTCCCAAAATAAACCCTACGTTACTTCTGGCATGATTCATCTCTAAGATACCTCTGGCATGAGAACAGTCCCATAAAAAGGCTGTATGATTTCAACAAGTGCGCTTTCGCAATTCACTGGAAAGACCATAAAACTGAGCTTCTCAGCTGTCGCTAGTGGACATTTCAATTGGGGCAAGGTTGCCATTTTCTCTAATTAATTTTAGAGAACTGACCCACAGGTCAGGAGGCCAGCAAAACTGCAGCCACACCATTTACAACACAGGTGTAAAACTGGCGGGCCATGGGCCGGATGCATCACGGGCAGGTTCACACCCACCCCAGTTCCGCAAAGGCAAAAAACATCACCATACGATGTTGTAAATCATGGGTTTCAAACTTGATCGTGTCACATGATCGAGTTTGACACCCATGATTTACAGCATCCCTAGAAAGCACTGAAAGACCGATACATTAAATAAAAATGTAACATTGAAAATCTCCCATGATTGTTAAACTCACAAGATTCCACCATTTTCAAATCAGATTTCATGAGCTTATATGGGAACACTGAAGTCTTGTGAGTTCTTGCATGACTCCTAGAAAAGAGTGTTGAACTCTTTTCACCAGCAATTTAAAAAAAAAAACTGATGGCAGAACACTGTACAATATTATGCAAGAAAGCTCAGTGACTGAAAAGGTTATAGACTTCTGTAGCTCTGATAATTCCCTAGGCTCTTAAGCAGATTGTTCCAATTAAAATAATCACAGAGCTACTACTAGGGTATACCTAGGACTGATCTTGTCTCTGAACTACAAGTCTCTCCTTGCATAGTTACCTATTTTTATTTTCATTCTAATGGTGAGGTAGAATGTGTGGAAAGGTACTGAGTGGCCCAAAGAAATCTAGTTAGTTTGTGTAGATTGCATTTCCTATTTTCCTCAGGCTGTGATGTCCATGTAGGAGGTGGGTGATTTATACTGTTGCAAGATACAGGATTACACGAGGGACACACAGGCATGTAGTTTGAAAGTCATGGGTGTGTGATGGGAGCTGTCATCCAGCCTATCTTGAGAGCTCTAGGATGAAAAACCGGATATCAAGCAAGTTCCTCTTTATTTGATTGCTCAGTCCATGCACTTTCAGTCCATTGAGAATAGCAGAACTTGTAACAGACATGTTAAGTAATCAAAAAGTACTAAAGCTCTGAATCATAATTTATCATCCAACAGATCGTTTTCTCTCACACTAGTAATTTCCATTCAGTTTGTAAGAATTAGAAAACAGTTCAGCGAGGTGTGGAGAACTGATCGGTTCATCTTCTAAATCAATCTTTCCTACCTTAGTAAGTAGCTAAAAACTCCCAGCATTCCACCCCATTGACTGTGCTAATTGGGAGCTACAAGATGTTGTAATTCTAAAACGATATCCAGAAGGGCCTCAGCTTCTCAATCCGTCACTAAAATTGGCAGTGCTGGCTGCAAATTCTGGGAGTTGTAAGTCCAGCATATCTGGAAAGTGTCAGGCTAGGACAGTGCAAGGCTAGCTCAACTACATTTTTAGAGTTTGAGGATCCCCTCTCCACAATTAAATAAAATTGCTTAAAACCATAAAGGATCATCACCCTTGTCACACTGCACAAAAAGCGCTAACATCTCAATAGGTGTCTTGCAAAAGGATTGAAATTTAACAGGATTTTGCTATTCTTCTCCAAAAACTTTACGACATCCAACCATTTCCATGTTAAATTTTAATTCTATGGATAATGTCTAGAGGTATCATGGGCTCCATGTGCTGCGTTTCAGACCAATTTAACTGAATGCTCTCAGCTAAAAGACATAATTACCATTTCAGCCCCGTTTAATAATTTTACCTACTTCTCAAGATGGTTTAGAAGTTTCTTTTCACTATCACTAAGAATTGTATATGAAGAAGACATATGAATCTAAGAAATTTTTCTGGAAAAATTGAAAGACAAGGGTATCCCTTTTGTGTGTGTGTGTGTGTGTGTGTGTGTGTGTGTGTGATGCACATGAAAAACAGGAGGAATGTGTATTACACAAATCATCGCTGCTTTCATTAGTATTTGAACATATCCCGCAAGCATTCTTGGTGAGTGGATAGAAGTTAACCTGAATGTGGAATGTTCCCACAGGAAAAAAAAAACTTAATCAGTTGGCCTTACCTATGATCCTGAGTGGTGTACTTTAATAATTCAGCAAGCTGCAGGGGATATTTACAGATTTTCTGAACAGGGGTGAGGAGGAAACCATCAATAGCAATGTCAATCATTTGCTGAAGGAGGCGGCAAGCTTCAAAAAAATGGCGGTACTTGCTCTGTTTCATCAGGTTGGAGAGCTCAAGGCAGGCTCCAGGGTGATTGTTACAATACTCAGAATAGATCGCAAATCCTTCTTGCTAAAAGCAAAAAACAAAAATACAAAACACCAATTTTAAAATACCTCACAGCCGGAAGGAGAAAACTAAAAGCACGGATAAACTGCAAGCTGTAGAAATTGCTTTTATTTATTTATTTATTTATTAGTTCAATTTATATGCCGCTTTTGCAATTCCCCAGCTGTTTCAAAGTGAAGAAGGAGAGAGGACATAGATGTAAGACACCTGCGAAGGCACAGAGACAATATAATTGTTTCTCAGAGAGCTGACAAAAAATGAACCATTGAGCTTGGCAGTCAGTCAGGTATGCAGGACCCAGAATGAATGAATCTTTGCAGCATAAGCCCCCTTTCCACAGCCCCCATTCCCCAACCCCAGCCTTTCTGGTTAAAATGACTGAAAATCTATTCTCTAGTTCTCTAACAGTTCTTTAACATTTAGAAATGAGAAATATTAAAACCTGGTAAGGTAAAGATAAAGGTTTCCCTCGCGCATATGTGCTAGTCATTCCCAACTCTAGGGGGGAGCTGCTCATCTCCGCTTCAAAGCCAAAGAGCCAGTGCTGTCCGAAGACTTCTCCGTGGTCATGTGGCCGGCATGACTAAACGCCAAAGGCACACAGAACGCTGTTACCTTCCCACCAAAGGTGGTCCCTATTTTTCTACTTGCATTTTTTACGTGCTTTCGAGCTGCTAGGTTGGCAGAAGCTGGGACAAGTAACAGGAGCTTACCCTGTTACGCGGCACTAAGGATTCGAACCGCTGAACTGCTGACCTTTTGATCCACAAGCTCAACGTCTTAGCCACTGAGCCACCACATCCCTTTAAAAAAACCTGGTATAACCCTTAAAATATACTTACTATAAATCCTAAAGCCCTGCTTCTTTTACATAATCATCCTGCTACTCATTCTGACCTTTGCCTCTTCAGAAAACGTATCTGAAAAATTGACTGTAAACTTCATTGAATTATGCTGACATTAATTCTGCACTGTTATCTCACTGTAGTTCCCCAGTTCACTGAACTTCCTTTCTCTTGTAATGTACTATTTAGTCAAATGAGGATATTTAACCAACTTACATGCTGAAGAAAGCAGGACCCTATTTCACTTAAGTGGGGCTCTTCTTTGTTGTACAGCTTCTCTAGATCTTTCAAAAATTTTCTTTGGAATTTATAAATATCTTCAATATTTCCAAATATGGTGCTTAGCTGGGCTGGAGTGAACATTCCTGTATGTTTGCGACATTGCCGAATGTATCCCTAAAAAATTCAACCAAAAGGGTCTTAATATTGATCAGGATAAATAAAAATGGAAGATAAGCATTCTATCACTTTATAGTAAAAGAATTGCAATCATAACATTTCCTCACTTGTCTACTGCAATAATTCTGTATAAGGAATAATTATTTTACATGACTCAAAATCAATATACAGGGACCGAATTCTACAGCATTACAGAATGAATTTACTTTAAGGAAGTAACCATTGTTTTAGTTCAACATCTGGACAACACATTTCAATTTGCTCCCAGACAACTGTATTATATTTCTATGGCAAGAAAACTGAGTGCAATACTAGAACAGACTCACAACTTGGTTTTCTGCTCAAAGACATGCAACATTCTGTGAGTAGCAGCAAGTGCCTTCCTGTATCTTTTTAAAACAAGGTTAAGGAAACATTTATAAAAGTCAGTGTGTGTTTTACATGGGAAAGTGATCAGAAGAGCAGCTGATAGACCCAGGGTCAGTGGAGACAAAGCAAAAGTATTAAATATAAGTCATGATCACCAACAACCCTTATTCTGTAAAATGGATATTTTTTTTCCAAATTTTATAATAAATATTTGTTATTATGGCATTGACATATTAGTTCCTTTCTTGTCTTTGCCCATGTTGCCTTTCCCTGTCACTTTCTTCTGTTTTTCTCTGTTTTGTCCATACTGCAGCCTTGTGTTGACTGAGTCCTATGTACAGACCTGCTGGAAATGACTTTATCTAAAGTAATGACCTGGTGCTCTTCCTGGACTGCGTGGACCTAATAACCTTACTGAGACTTCTTGCGTCATTATCACTCCCATCTAAGCCAAGACCCTATGCCTTGTGGTTTCTGTTGACAGAATTTCTGCATAAACTCAGCCAGTTGACTCACCCTTATACATGATACCTTCCTGTCTAATGTCCATCAATAGATCAGGAACTAAATACCATAAATACATAAAACATTTCTGTCACTTGGGCGATCACAATTTCTCAAACACTAATTTCATATGTAACAGGAAACGACAGGGGAAGGTTCAATGGTGGGATCCTGCCAGTTTAACAACCGCTTCGGTGATTGTGCGCTCCGCGTGTGCGCACTCCACACACACTCACAACTGATGTGCGTGAGCATGCACAGTTTTACAAAAACTTACCTTCTGAATTACTGCTGGGGAGTAACACAACTGAGGCGCAGCAATATGCTCTGCCGCGCGAATCAGCTGAGAAGATATAGGTCAGTAAAGCGCAGGGGGGCGGGCGGGCCCACCTGATCGTTGGAGATACCGGTTCGCCTGAACCGATAGAATCCCACCCCTGGGAAAGTTGCCTTCTCAGTGGTCTGGGTGGGGGGAGCAAGAAAAGAATAAAAGTACAATATGGCTTGTAGCCCATACTTGCACTAGGGCAATGTGGATGTGTGAATCAGCCTAAACCACATCACAGGAAAAGGAATAGTCCAAAGAGGTTTTTGTGATGGTGTTTTTCATTAGGGATCACTTCACTATTTTGGAGGGCTCATAGACTCTTTGAGACAAAAGTTGGATTCTTCCTTCTCCATTGTTACATTATTATTTTATATTTTACCTCACAGATGTCTTTGAGATGTTTGATATAAATCCTCTCTGTGTTCATTATTTCCTGAATTACATTGGTTCTCATCTGATCTTTGTTTTCTGCTATTTTTTGGCGATGCTTTTCAGGATCTACATTTGGTTCTTCATCTTGGAGGCTACTACAGTATTCTGCAGATTCTTCTTGATTGACTCGTAGCTGGAATGAGAAGAATGGAGATCAAACAATTGAATTGAAAAATTCAATCTATATCCAACACCATTCCAGAAATATGTCAGTAATAATAGGGCAATGTACTTGAAATTCTTTAAGTATCTTGCCTAGGTATACCTAGAATTATCTCACACATCCATTACCATATTTCTACAAACTTTATCAAAGTTTCTCTCCAAATAACCATGTCAAATAACATGATGGGGATTATATGACTTTTTTAGTTGTGCTACTGTTATTTATGAATGCCCTCCTTAGAGAATTCCACCTGATATCCATGTTCTGGTCTTTTTAGTGCTAAGTGAATAAGGTCTTTTTATTTTCTAAGAACTTAACAACCACTTTATTGTTTTTAGGTATCTGTATTGTTGATTTTGCTGCAAGCTTTATTGCGATTTTATGTTGCCCGTTGTCTTATTTAATCTTGATATTATTGAACAATTTCTCCCATTATTTTATTATATTTTATTTGTATGTTGCCTGGAATTTGAGTTATTAGGCAATATAACTGCATAGAATATGTAATAGTAAACTAAAGTGAGCAAATATAATCTAGCCTAAGGAAGTATCCAATTATCCATATTCTTATAGGAACTGAAATTACACTAACATTCACTCTGATTTAACTTCAGAAGTAAGTTCTCAGTTCTCAAGGCAGACTTGTCTCTAACTCCCTTATTATACAATGACAGAAGATTCATGTTATCTTGTTATTCTTAAAATCCTTCCTTTACTATTTTTAAACTCATTTCAAAGCTCTCTTTCTCCCTCCCTCCCTCTCTGTGTAGGTAGGTAGGTAGGTAGGTAGGTAGGTAGGTAGGTAGATAGATAGATAGATAGATAGATAGATAGATAGATAGATATAGAGAAATATAGAATTTGCTTTATAAATTTGTTGCAAGATGCCTCAAAAATTCCAGTTTTGTGCAGCATCAGGTCATGATCTCTGGGAGTTACCAACAGAGATACATATCTGATTAGATGTTAAAACATCTATTTCCATTTATTTGTAAAATAAAATAAATAAATAAAAATGTTCCATTGAGAACTGAGTACAGGTAGTGCTTGACTTTTGACCAAAATTTCTGTTGCTGAGTGAGACAGTTGTTAAATGAGTTTTGCTCCATTTTACGACCTTTCATGCCACATTTATTCATTGTTAAGTTAGTAACACAGTTGTTAAGTGAAACTGGCTTCCCCATTGACTTTGCTTGTCAGAAGCTTACAGAAGGTGATCAGATGATCCCAGGATAACACAGCACTCATAAACATCAACTGGTTGCCAAGCATCCAAATTTTGATCACATGACCATCGGGATGCTGCAAATGTTCTAAGTGGGAAAAATGGTCATGTCACTTTTTTCAGTGCCGCTGCAACTTTGAATAATCACTAAATGAATGGTTGTAAGTCAAGGACTATCTGTATTTCAAACTTTCTTGGAATAATTTTAGACGGTTTCATGGCTATAAAATGGAATAGGAATTCCCTGTGCTCTGAAGTCACAGATTGTCCACCTGTTGTTTTAGATATTACCAGCTAAAAATCAGTATGGAGAGGTTGCATTGTAACTAGAAAGGTACAAGTGACCTCAAGAATAGTTTCAATTAACAGCAACTTAACTGTCAACAGTGGAGCCTTTTAACCTTTTATATTGCCTATTTAGCCTTTACAATATGCTTTTTGAAATCATTACTTATTAATGGTTTTCTCCTGCAAGCAGAAGAAAAAAAAATGATATTCTTAAGAATCAGCAATTTGGAAAGATTAAATGCCTGCACACAAGGGAAACAATATTTGGGAATGAAAAGACAAAGCTGACTTTAGTTTCTGCCTATGCTGATGATACCCAGTAATACGTCTCCTCCTCTGGCTAAGTGATGCTATCCTGATGCTGGACCAGTGCCTAGAAGCTGTAATTGATCCAGAATGCAGCAATGATGTAGATCTGAGTGCTCCACATTTTCCCTATATTGCAGCACTGCTGTGTGAGCTGCAGTGGTTTCTGGTTTCATTCCTGGTGCAATTCAAGGTGTTGGGTATTCCCTTTAGAGTCCTAAATGGTATGACAACCAGGCTACCTGCCTGATGACTGCTCTCAATAAGGATAACTGCCCATCCTACTAGGTCAGATAGGGTGGGTGCACTCCAGATCCCTTTCTTTAAATGTTATATAGTGAGAGCCTTCTCTGTAAATGTCCCTGCAGTTCTGTTCCATCTTTTCCCCAGGCTTCCGGTAGACTCGTCCTCCTTGCCTTCTGAGGGGTCTTGTGGAGCAGTCTCTTCTTGCAAGCATTGGGGTAGCAAAAGGTGAAAGCATAGCAAGACGGTATTTAGATGTATGGGAGAATGCTGCCCCAAGGTGCAATAATTTTACTTTATAATTTGGAGGCTACTCAGTGGTAGAATTCAATTTTTTTTACTACCAGTCTATGGGCGTGGCTTGGTGGGCGTGGTGCGGCTTGGTGGGCGTGGCAGGAGGATATTGCAAAATCTCCATTCCCACCCCACTCCAGGGGAAGGATACTGCAAAACCCCCATTCCCTCTCCACTCCTGGGGGAAGGATATTGCAAAATCTCCATTCCCACCCCATTCTCGGGCCAGCCAGACGTGTTATTTGCCAGTTCTCTGAACTACTCGAAATTCCCGCTACTGGTTCTCCTGTCAGAACTTGCTGAATAGCACCCCTGGGGCTACTGATGTCTTTACTGTTTTGTTAAGATTTACTGTTAAGCGCCATGGTGGCGCAGTGGTTAGAATACAGTATTGCAGGCTACTTCTGCTGACTGCCAACAGTTTGGCAGTTCGAGTCTCACTGGCAAAAGGTTGACTCAGCCTTCCATCCTTCCAGGGTTGGTAAAATGTTTGTTTGTTTGTTTGTTTGTTGGGGGCAATATGCTGACTCTGTAAACCACTTAGAGAGGACTATAAAGCACTATGAAGCGGTATACAAGTCTAAGTGCTATTGCTATTGCTATTGTACACAGCTTGGAATTGTCACAATATAAGCAGATATAGCAATAGCCTATATACCACTTCACTGTACTTTATAGCCCACTCTAAGCGGTTTACAGAGTCAGCATATTGCCCCCAACAATCTGGGTCCTCATTTTACTGAGCTGAGAAGAATGGAAGGCTGAGTCAACCTTGAGTCGGTGAGATATATAGGAGTTTTGAAATAAATAAAGAGCAAAAAAATATATGAATAAATAATCTCTACACTAGATTGGGAAGTTGGGAAAAAAACACTTCAGAGGAAGGGAATGGCATTATTGTCATAAAATTAAACAAAAGTGTCCATGTTGTCACCAAGAATTGAGCTCAACTCAAGAAAGACCATTCCTATGTATAAAACAAGCAAACAGAAATAAACAGAAGAGCAGGACAATGATGATTTTAATAGATGGGAATAAATGAAAAATGAAAAACAATCCAATGAATCAATGCAGTCTAGATGTCTTGGCGGGGAGGGAAGCAGAGCAGAATTTAACCAGGTCTCCAAGGATGAACAAGTGCTTGGAAGAGAGAGAGAGATCTTGCTCCACTTACTCTGACAAAACTGGCTGGAAACCAGGCTTCCTTGTCTTCATTTCTTCCCCACCACCAATCTTTGTTGGAAGCTTCAAGGACTTGGATGACTTCTCCAGCTTTGAAGGCTAATTCCTGATCATCCATGGTCACGTGATCCCAGAGGGCCTCTGCATAGACCACATTTCCATCACTTATCAGCTGCAATATAAAAAACATTTTGTTAGAAAACAAGGATCTTGTTACAGTAGTGGCCACTTTTGGGAAAAGTGTATTCTCTAAAACTAGTTAATAACACAAAATTATATATCAATGGAAAGATAATTTAAACAAGAATGTAATGCAGTGGTGAAATCTAAAATTTGTTACTACTGGTTCTGTGGGTGTGGCTTGGGGGGGTAATGTGATTGGGTGGGCATGGCCATTTTTTTTTCTTTTAAAACCATTTTTTCTACAACCTCTTCAGCGAAGAGGTTGTAAAAAATGTTTTCAAAAGGCTCTGACGATCCCAGCTGAGTTGCCTGATCGGCAGAGGCTTTTTTTCTTTTAAAAGCCTCTGCCGATCAGGCAACTCAGCTGGGATCATCAGAGGCATTTAAAAGAAAAAAAAACCTCTGCCGATCAGGCAACTTAGCTGGGATCATCAGAGGCATTTAAAAGAAAAAAAACCTCTGCCGATCAGGCAACTCAGCTGGGATCATCAGCTGACAATCCCTTTGACGATCCCAGCTGAACCGCGCAATCATCAGAGGCCTTTTTTTTTACTTTTAAAAGCATTTTTTCGACTGAAGAGATTGTAGAAACAATGCTTTTAAAAATTAAAAGCCTCTGATGAGTGTGCGGCTCAGCTGGGCACGGGGGGGGGGGCAGGGATTTTTGCTACCGGTTCTCCGAACCACCCGCCTCCATCGCTACCGGATCGGACGATCCGATTCAAACGGGGAACATTTCACCCCTGATATAATGCAATAACTTTTATGAAGGATTTGCTGTTAGAATAGCAGTTACAGTTACAGTATAAAGACACATAGAAAAAACAAGACATACAAAAATTATCACCATAGAAAAAATGAGATATACAAAAATTATCACGTCAGTTAAGGTAACCTTTAGCATGAATTATGGTCTTATAACATCTTCTCATGGAGTGAACCAAGTCTTTTAGTTCTGCAGCTGTTATAATGTGAAACCAAGATTTAATGATTGCTTCTATTAACTGGGTTTTATTGCTGGGTCGCAACAAGTTTCTTTAGCTGGCTCCACAGATTTTCAACTGGGTTAAGGTCTGGGCCATTCCAGCAGTGGAATATGATTATCTTGAAACTCCCCCCCAAAAAGTGGTGTTGTTAGCCATCAAACTTCAAAAATAGGCTTTTCCCAAAAGGTTTCCATAATTTTGGCCACTACTGTATGATCAAAGGGTAAGGATCAGTAGTCATTGCAGTGGACAAAATGTGGAACTTTTTACGTATTTTCAGTTGCAGTGTCTGGAAATTCCAAAACTAGAAATTTACCTCATTGACAGCTAGCTGCTCACCTCCAGGCTGCAAGTACCTGGGGTTGGCGTGGCAGAGTTCTTCATAGCTGTAATCCTCTTCACTGCCATTATCATCGACTAAAGCTGAAGATTCAGCATTACCATCTGCAGCACCTAGCGGGAAAGAGAAATTCTGAGAAATTAGGTATTGCCAAAGCGACAGTCCATTGCATTACAGGTAGTCCTCGACTTACGATGACCATTGAGCTCAGAATTTATGTTGCTAAGTGACAAATTTGTTAAGTGACTTTTGCCCCATTTTACAGCCTTTCCTGCCACAGTTGTTAAGTGAATCACTGCTGCTGTTAAATTAGGAACATGGTTGTTAAGTGAATCTGGTTTCCTCATTGACTTTGCTTGTCAGAAGGTCGCAAAAGTGCATGTAAATAATGATCCATCAAATTATATCCTTTCTACTTTTGCTACCACAAGTTCTAATCTTTTTAAGGATCTGCATTTTAGGAGTCTTAATATTTAAAGCTGTACAAAATATTTAATTTACAGATATTTTAAAGTAGACTAGACCTGTCCTCCTAAAAGTAACACCTAATCTTAGTTCCTTAACTTCTTTTATTTAGAATAAATAAAAAAGGTAAGAGTAATTAGAATGAATTATTTTATTAATCACAATCACAACAGAGGAATTATTCTTAAAAACAGGAGGAACAGAGATTTAAAAAAAACCTCATGAAGTTACAGAAATGCAATATATATTTGAAAGCCATCTTCATTAAGATCCATTATTGGTTTCCAGCTTAATACTGCATCTAGATTTAATTGTCTACTTTTTTTAACGAGTTTTAAAACAGATACCCGTTAAGAAGTTAACAATAAATTGGAACTGATTCATCCAGTGAATTCTGTAGAGCTGGCTTATTATTTCTTGTTCACTGTAACTCTCACTCTATTGTTTACTGCCTGAAGTAAATATGCAGACATGAATGGGCAATTTTTATCTCTCAAACGGGAGTGTTAAAACTAAAATCAACAGTGAAGTCATTTTCATTATTTTTCAGTCCCACTACTCTACTAGGTTTTCCAGTTAAAACATGATGTTAGATATCCAATTCTAAGCCTATGTTTAAACAGTTAAACAGTCTCCTACATCAACATACTTATCTGAAGGCTTTCCAGGCTCCAAAACCGAGTTATATCCCCTCTGGCTACCATCCTGCTATCCAGAAAAAGATCATTCACCATGCACCTGGTTTACATTCAAACCAAGAATCCTTTTTAATCCGTAAATAAAAATTATCATAGGTCACGGAAGCTGCAGCTATTGGAAATGCCGAAATAGCTTATTCATTGCTTTGAGCGTCTGTGGCTGCATTTCAGCTGAACTCTACTTTAAAATGACAGCTCACCCTCTGAATGTATAGCTGTGGGGTTAGTGCCTTCAGTGACATCATGGGAAATCCTTAGGAAGTTATGAAAGAAAGAAAAAGAGAGAAGATATACAGACAAATAGTGCACATGCAGCATTCATCCATATAATTCGAGTCTGATCAATTCTTTCCTTATTGTAACCAATGCACTGATTTATTATTATGATTGGTCAGTCAGATGTTTACACTAGATTTGGCATTTTCATCTACCTATCAAGTTCTTTCCAAGGACCAGAGATAGCCAGACACTGTTTGAACAGGTTACAAAATATTATCTATTCTAAGTAAAGTTGCTTTTTGCCATTGACTGAAGATGATTTTTGTCAATATCGATAGAGTTCAAGAGGTGCTCCAGATGTCTGGGGATTGAACCCAAGGGACCTATCACAATTGTTATTATTCTGAATTAGACTTTCACTGGGCATTCAGATCCATCTTTTTAAAAACAAAAACAACAACAAAAATCTTCACCCTTCTTCCTCCAATGTTAAAGAGCTACTTTTATCTCCACAGCGTTTACATAATAATAATTCACTTGATGCAAAATGTGCAAACACTGCATTATTGGAGAATGAAAAATTGCACATTTCAGCTCTTCATTCCAGGATTTCAGAAGCTGTACTGGCCCACTAGCTTACTACAGGAGTTGGGTAAATTAAATTCCATGGGCTAAGAGAGCTTCTACGTCAGTAGGATTAGTGGCACAAAGATTTATCAGCTGACTCACATTTCAAATCTATTTTAAGACAGGGGTATAAAAGAGCTGATTCCTCAGCCCACACGACTTCTCTTTAGTCTTGCCAAAACACTAATTCCATCAAACTGCCTTTAGGAACCAGCAATTTTTGCCAGTTACTAGCAACAGAGAGATGGAAAAAAATAAAAATAAAGCCATTCTCTCTTCCTGCTGAAAACTCAGCTTTGTTATCTTCTCTCCTTGAATCCACTCCCATTGGCCATTCTATAAGAACAGATATTTAACATGAAGAATTAGACCCAAACCTGCTGCTTTTCTCTTTGCTTGCCATCCTCTTTTCCTTTTGTGACATGATTTCTAAATTATATAGGTTTACAGGCAAGGGATTCTTTTTTTCATCAACTCTACATTAAACCACTGTGACAATCTTTATAGTCTAAAAAACAAACTGGAACTATATTACATTCCTGTGAGAATTTATACTCCCTGTTCTTTTTTCAAAGTGCTCTTTCAAAGTCACAACTGCCTGATTTTTATCTGCTTCTAGCCTTCCCATATCACATCTGTAACCTTTGATCTCAGCTTCAAATGTACTTAAGCCTTTGGACTTCAGCTCTTTCCAATCTGCCTTTTCTGGAGCATTTACTTTCTGTCTGGTCCTGAATATTCAGTGGAATCTGCCTTTAGAGTCTTGATCTGCTGACTCTAGAAATTAGTTTTGTGAGATGACTGTCTCTGGATTACAAAATTCAGTAGCAAAGGTGGCAATTGCTAGGATTTGGCATTGTTAATGAAGGAGAAAACCACTTCACAACGGCAATATCTACTCAGTCTGTAAATAATTGAAAATCATTGTGTAGCAGCCAGATAGATATTAAGCAATTAGTTCAACTTTAGTAGTTGGACAACTGCACATTTTTTAAAAAAATCAGAGAATTTTAATTTAGTGAAGATAGCTTGGACTATTGTTCCTTCTTAAAAGTATCAGCTTTAGGAGGAGGAGAATTTATCATTGACTGAAAATAAATATTAACAAGTAGGTTAACTTAAACAATAAGGATCTTGTTTTCTATGGATAGATAGCATATTATTTGGGTAATCTTCAAGAGAATAGTATAAGAATTTAATTTTTAAAAACTCAATCTAATATACTGTATATATTATTCTTTAGTAATATGTGATTCCAGTGTGCCTGACAGAGAAACTACATTTTTTAAAAATTATATTGGAATTTAATAAATAAAAATGAAGTTTAAAGGTTTGAAAGATGTTTTCAAAATATATGTACTTGTATAAATCCCAGAAAAGCATTTCTAAGACAGCATTGCCAAGCTAGGTCTTATAATTAAGGTCTTATTTGCTTTTTTGTTGTTTATTTCCTTCTATTGATTCTAGGGATTTACAGACATCAGCCAGTATTCTTCAGATGGAGGTGATAAACTTTTCTCTTAACTACTTCAAAAATCCATTGGTACCTGTTACAATAATAGGAGAGGAGAGGAAAGAGAATACATTTTAGCTAAAATCAACAATCACAAAGATTTGGTTTTCCATAAGTGGCCCCAAACCTACAAAGTCATCACTCAAAATTCTGCAAATGTTAGAGATGTGCTAACCTTAAGCACAAAAACTAGCTTTGTATCCTGTTGTCTTATTTTTTTAGCAACAATGTAGCCTAAATCAGAAGGGCAAAAACAGATGAAAAATATAGGGGAGTATACAGAAATTAGCTATAAGTATCCATGTAGCCGAACTTTCCCACAACTGAGGAAAGCAAGAGGCTGGTCATGGAACTTGAAATTATCTATGAAGAGTTGTTCTTGAGCATGGATTACAATTTCTTTCCCAGCACAGCAATGGTAGTTACAAATACAAGGTCAGAATTTATCTCTTCAGTGACTGCCCTGTGCTGATCTGACACATTAAGTAATAACCTTTATATCTTTCTATATTTGGCCTTCCTTTCCGAAAGCAGCAACAATGGAAATTTATACTTTTTTTAAAAATCCAAAAAGTAACTCAGCTGAACTGTATTTTGATGCTTTGCAAAACTCAGAGCTTTCAAAAGAGGAAAAAAAAATCCCTCAGTGCTGCTTAATTCTGTTGGCTTTTTAAGTGAGACACCCCACCTTCTTGGACCACAACTCTGCCACTGTGTTGTTCTCTGACTCAAAATATCTTTGAGGCAATACTGTAGTTTTGAAATATCCATACAAGTCATGTGGTTTCCTGGACTTCCATGGCTCAATGGGAAATGAACAGCCGGGTATTACGTGGCAATTTCTACACTTGGCACCTGCAAGCGTCGGCATTTTGCTATCTTTTGAAAGAAAAGGCCCAGTTGCAATGGAAACAGCTTTTCCATTGGTTAACATCAGCAGAACTCAGAATAGCTCTTGGGAGCTACAATGAGACTCTATCTAACACAAAATAAATTCCATCTTTAGATTCCAGGCTTGACCTAAGTGATTCACTGAAGCATGCAGAAGTAAGACAGAAGCTGTAGCATTTTTTAAAAATAGTTTTTATGATTGAAGAGGGACGCGGTGGGTCAGTGGTTAAGATGCTAAGCTTGTCGATCAAAAGATCGGCAGTTCAGCGGTTCGAATCCCTAGTGCTGCATAACAGGATGAGCTCCCGTTATTTGTCCCAGCTCCTGCCAACCTAGCAATTCAAAAGCATGTAAAAAAATGCAAGTAGAAAAACAGGGACCACCTTTGGTGGGAAGGTAACAGTGTTCCGTGTGCCTTTGGCGTTTAGTCATGCCGGTCACATGACCACGGAGAAGTCTTCGGACAGCGCTGGCTCTTCAGCTTTGAAATGGAGATGAGTACCACCCCCTAGAGTCGGGAACAACTAGCAAATATGTGCGAGGGGAACCTTTACCTTTACCTATATGATAGTTCACCATCCAGAGTCATTGGTTTGAGATGGGCGCTATACAAATTGAATAAATAAATGGATCTCTTGCATGTTTTACCCACATCAAATAACAAGTGAAAAATGTCTCTAGGAAACAGAATACAACCTTTTAAAGGTTCCTTAAGGTTTTTTTCTACACCACCAGTATTCCCTCCCCCCTCCCCAATCTGGTACAGGTAGTCCTTTACTTACAACAATTCATTTAGTGACTGTTCAAAGTTATGACGACACTGGAAAAAGTGACATATATGACTGTTTTTCACACAAATGACTGTTGCAGCATCCTCATGGTCATGTGATTTACCTGGTGCTAATGGTTGATACGATATCAACCAAGTATCTTCTTAAAATATATGATGTTCCAAGTAGCACAGTTTTTTTTTTATTTATTTATTTATTTATTTATTTATTTATTTTATTTTATTTTGATTTATATGCCGCTCTTCTCCGGAGACTCAGGGTGGCTTACAAGGCGTTAAGCAATAGCCTTCATACTTTTGTATATTTTATACAAAGTCAGCTTATTGCCCCCACAAACCCGGGTCCTCATTTTACCTACCTTAGAAAGGATGGAAGGCTGAGTCAACCTTGAGCCTGGTGAGAATTGAACTCGCTAAATACTACCTTTTAACAGTAGCATTTGTCTGCTGCGCCACTCAGGCTCTGCAGTTTTTTGCAGTTCCGCTGGTGTTATTGCAGGAAGCTGCAATTTTTTGATGTGTTTTGTAAAATTCTTGGACATGGTACCAAGTGCCCCAATGACAATGGGTATCACTATTACATGTTTCATCCATAGCTATGTAGTTTCAATGGCCAGCTCACGATATTTCATGATTTTTTCCAGTTCTTTTTCTTCGACTCTGGCGTCTGCTGGTACAGCAATATCAATAAATTGTACGCTTCGGTTTTTAACAACTGTGATATCTGGCGTGTTGTGTTCCAAATCTGTCTGTATTCGAAAGTCCCACAATATCTTCACCTTCTCATTTTCAACAACTTTTTCCACTTTATGTTTCCATGACTTTTTGGATATAGGCAAGTCGTATTTTTTACATAACGACCAGTGGATTAATTTATCAACTTGGTTATGTCTAGCTTTGTAACCAGTTTTTGCGATTTTGCTGCACTCACATATTAAATGTGAATTACTACTACTACTACTACTACTACTACTACTAGTACTACTACACTGTCTGGCCTTCAAAGATTCTGGGCAATTCACAACAATCAAAGAAATTACAATAAAATTAATAAAATATAAAAATAAAAGGTGGCTAGTGCAATGAAGCAAGGAGACTAACTCATTTTAACTATCAAGACTATTGATAAAACTCTAAACAGAAGTGAAACATTTTTCCCTAGCAGGAAATCGCTCTCTTGATGGCCAAGCTGCTTGAAGCACCTTTCTGAGGCATGCAAATAAGCTGTCTGATAGGCTGCTTAATATCCCCCAGAGTCCACAATTGACTATTGAGCTGTCAGAAGTATCATAGTATTAGTGCTATCGCTTTTAATTCCCAGTAAAGAAAACACAATGTACAAATTAGTTCTTTGAATTCTTCAGAAATATTGCACATGGAAAGAGGGTGCATTTGCCATCTCTTTTCCTAAAACTGAGTAATATGTATATAAAATGTTTGCATATTTGGATCCAGGCATGGGAATGCATGTATATGAATACACACGTGTGAAGACCACAATCCATCCAACATAGAGAAACAAAAAGGAAACTGACTGCCTTTAGATCATATCTAACAAAACGGATACCCATGCAGCTTTATCGAAAAGTGTCTGACCACTCAATGTCCTACAGCACAACCAACACAAGCTATGAAAAAGAAAACTAACAAACATCAAAAATAACTCAGAAACAACCAACAGACTGTTACAATTACACGGCATCACTGTAGCACAGAAACCAACTAAAGTTCTCCAGAACACCTCAAGTAAGCCAAAAGACACAAGTCCAAGAAGAAAAAATAGGAGTCATCTACAACAAACAGTGAAAGGACTGTCATAGCCACAATAGGAAGGCAAGCAGGACAGGCAGACAGAAGCACATCCATGAATACCAACTACCAGTCAGAAGACACGAAAACTCCTTAATTTTACAACGCATGGACAAAATCAACCATATTTTTAAATAGTAAATGTAACCATCCTAGACTAAGCTAAATCCAGAAACACTAGGAATTGCTGGAAGCTTGGGATTCAGATACATGAGCCATCAATAGACACAGAGGTAGACCACAATTACAAATTGCATTCAAAAGAGACAATAAAAAAGCTAAAGAGGAAACAGAAAGACCAGAACACATCTTCTCTAGCAGCCAATTCCCAGATAAGCAGGGATTCACATCAGACAAACAATCCAGCAAACAATAATCCTAGTCAAGGAACTACCAGGGAGAAAAACCACATCCCTGTCAAAATTGGAACAAGCTATTGTATAAGAGTAAATCCTATGCTCACTAGCACTAATATTCTCTAGTTGGATAACGAAATGTCTGCAAGCAAACAATCAAGCTCAGACCAAGGACTCCACACAATCCATCAACTGCCAGCTGAAAACAAGAAGAAACCAGAAATATGAAAGTATATCAAATTGCTTGTATGGTATTATTGTTCTAAAACAGATTATTGTGTTGACTGCTTATTCCCAACAGAACAAAAAGCACAAGGAAACTGATAGGTTGCGAAGACCAGACAAAAAGCACACCAATTTTGCATGCCTGATGAAATATAACGTAATTTTAGAAAGGAAGTTGCCAAAGCAATATTGTAGCAATCCTTTCTACTCTGAACAGTAATGCTATCATAATACACATGCTATAACGTATACATATGGATGCTTACACACCCACATAAAAGATGAACCCAGTGATATATCAACATGCATCTATAGGGCACCCACACACACACACGGATTGGTAACCTGTTACTTTCTATATCTGATAGTTCCCTTAAGAACAGCACATAAGTATAATAAAATGTGGCAGCATCTAGTAAAAAGAACACAAATATCCAGTCCAAAATACTATACATGGAGCATAGGTGTCTCAACTGTATTTTTAAAATATTTATTTTCTTGATAAAAGAACAAAGAGCCTTGCAATTAAGCAAACATACAAACATTAAAATACCACAAACTTCTAAAACTGTGATTCTTAGGGTGCAGGAAAAAAAAAATCCAAATTAAAAATAGGTTTGAAGAAGACAATTATTTCTAAGACTAATTTCTACAGAAGTTGAGTTCCGAAGTGTGG
Source organism: Arizona elegans (assembly GCA_022577455.1). Classification (NCBI taxonomy): domain Eukaryota; kingdom Metazoa; phylum Chordata; class Lepidosauria; order Squamata; family Colubridae; genus Arizona; species Arizona elegans. The sequence goes on along the minus strand of JAKOOJ010000006.1, from coordinate 94,859,174 downwards.
GTGTTGGGAAACAATGGAGTAAAACCTTTGAATACTCTGACTTTATTTACTTCTTTCATCCCAAATGAAACTCACCATTGGATGCTCTCATTTGACGCTTACATCCAACTTTATCCAGACCAATGGGTGTGCTTTGAGAAAAGGTGAAGGGGCGGATTCTGGCTGAGACAGCTTTGTAGGGGGGAACCTGATGTGCTGGTACGGGGGGCCGTGCCACAGGCTGAAAAGGCAAAAAATATATATTTTATTACAGCTATGCAGAAAAAAATATTTATTTGGAAACTGTTTTTGAAACAAGCATAAAGGAACCTCTTGTTATAAATCAGCATTAGGGTTCCATATTATTCTCAAGATTGATAATCTATTTAACACTAATGACTTCTCCAAATGCAAAAGAGATAAATTCTGAAGAATATCAGAATTTATCAGAAAATATCAGTTGGGGGTGGGGGGATAGCAAGAAATTTAAAAACAGCCCTGGAAATAACGAATGATAGATAACAGATTAACAGAGTTGGAAGGGGCTTTGTACTGTAGGTCTAGTCCAACCGACTGCCTTAGCAGGAGACCCTACACCATTTCTGACAAATGGCAGTTCAATCTCTTCTTGAAAGCTTCCAGTGATGAAGCTCCCACAACTTCTGAAGGCAACTTCTGTTCCATTGGTTGATTGTTCTCACTGTCAGAAAGTTTCTCCTTATTTCTAGCTTGAATCTCTCCTTGATCAGTTTCCATCCATTATTCCTTATCTGGCTTTTGGGTGCCTTGGAAAATAGCTTGACCCCTTCCTCTCTGTGGCAGCCCCTCAAATATTGGAACACTGTTATCATGTCTCCTAACAAGTCTGCTTGATGACCACCGGAGGTAGGATTGGTATACTCTGAGTCCCTTTGTCTGTGGGAGGTATTCTTCTCAGCAGGGGTGGGTTCTAAATTTTTTTACTACCGGTTCTGTGGGCGTGGCTTATTTTATGGGTGTGGCTTGATGGTCATGTGACAATTCTTTAGGATTTAGCAGAGGTATTGGCCTACCAGGCTTTTAACTGCTTGCAGAGCTGTACTGGTCTACTCATTTGTTTTTGGAGGCACCAGTCTACCCATTTATTTTTGCAGGCACTGGTCTACTCATTTATTTTTGCAGGCACTGGTCTACATTTATTTTTGCAGGCACCGGTCTATTCATTTGTTTTTGGAGGCACTGGTCTACCAGCACACCGCCTTTTAACACTAGGGCGGCCATTTGAAGCCCCGCAGCAAGAGTTTAAACAGCTTTTTTCCTTCTAGCAGATCAGCTGGGACTCAGGAGGCAATAGATTGGGGGTGGGGCCAAATAAAAGATAAGAATAATGCGGGGGGGGCAGAACCGGTTTGGTGACGTCATATTGTCACCACTACCGGCTCAGCCAAACCGGACCGAACCGGAAGAAACCCACCACTGCTTCTCAGTCGCTATCCTAATCTTCTGGAATATAGGTAGTCCTTGACTTACAACAGTTCGTTTAGTGATCATTCAAAATTACAACGGCACTGAAAAAAAAAGTGACTTATGACCATTTTTCACACTTATGACTGTTGCAGCACCCCCATGGTCATGTGATTTACATTCAAGTGCTTGACAACTGTTTCATATTTATGATGGTCGCAGTGTGATCATCTTTTGCAACCTTCTGACAAGCAAAGTCAAGGAGGAAACCAGATTCCCTTAATAAATGTGTTACTAACTAAAAATGTTAGTTATTCACATGTGGCAAGAAAAGTCATAAAAGGGGGCAAAGCTCACTTAACAAATGTCTCACTTAGCAACATAAATATTGGACTCAATTGTGGTCATAAGTCAAGAACAACCTATAGCATTTTCTCTAAATTTCATATGGCCCATTTATGATGATGATTTGTTTTTAACCCTCTATATGCTACCTTGAGCTACTAGTGATTAGGTGCAGTGGTGGGTTTCAAAATTTTTTACTACCGGTTCTGTGGGTGTGGCTTGGTGGGCATTGCATGGCTTGGTGGGTATGGCAGGGGAAGGATACTATAAAATCTCCATTCCCATCCCACTCCAGGGGAAGGTTACTGCAAAATCCCCATTTCCTCCCGATCAGCTGGAACTCAGGAGACAGAGAAGAGATGGGGGTACGGCCAGTCAGAGGTGGTATTTATCAGTTCTCAGAACTTCTCAAAATTTCCTCTACCGGTTCGCCAGTACTGGTCAGAACCTGCTGAAACCCACCGCTGATTAGGTGGCTTTATAAATTTATTACTAATAAAAATACTAATCATTTTCAGCGACAATTGAACAAGAAATGTAAAAATGGAGGTAATATACTAGAATATTCAGAAAAAAGACCTTGCAGGCTCACTGAAATATTGAACTAACATATTTAGCTGCAACATACTGTTCCTTTGCTATCTCTGTTTCAATTGTGAGATGAATATAATTGCTCACATACAAGGGTGTCATTCATGCAGACATGGAAAATATCAGAGGGTTTGGGAAAAGCCCAAGGCTTCCAGATATTCAGAATATATTTCAGGGAAAAACAATTTAGAGAAAAATTTAAATCCAACAATTTATGCTACCTGATTTCTTGGAATTAAGTGAAAGAATAGGAAAGAGGAATAAAGTGAAATAAAAGGATTATATAGCTTGCTGAAGCATTAAACAAAAGCAAAATAATTCCATTTTTTTCCATTGACACACCTATTATTTAGCATTTTAGGATGTTTGAATTAAAATACATGCACACTATTCTATAAATTAGAGTAAATTTAAATAGTGAATAAATAAGCCACATTCTAAAGAACAACTGAATTAAATGTTCACCAAATTTAGGGAAAAATAAGAAGGGCAATTTTTCTTTTCTAGCTGAAATTAGTGACACTTGTATAATTTAAACACTGGATGATTGACATATATGAGCCATGCACAATAATTTTTGATGGGGGAGGGAGTTCATATAATGATACATCAAGAAGTTGATATAATTAAGCAAATATAGCAAAACTAAGTTAAATGAACTCAAAAATCCCAAGTTACTATGGAAATACTAGTTACTCTAAAGCTACAGTCTTGATAATTAAGGGAGTAGTATTCACTTGCAGTCAAAATCTACAAACATACTAAACCAGAAACGTATTAACTTTCATTAGTATTATTATATTCACCGTTTAAATTCTAGGATGGGCTGAGGTAAAATATAGCTTTCAATAAGGTCCCAAGAGTCACTAAAATAAATGTAACGGAAAATTTTGGACCCATTATTGAAAGGGTCTTTTTTTCTGGGCTGCCTTATTATTAAGCATAACAGAAAGCAAACAAACAATCCACATGGCTTGTTTTATGTTTATCACAAGGGATTTTTGCAGGGAGGATCAAAAAAAGTCAAGATGGCAGCTGCCAAGGTACTGCCGAAGCTTCGCTCTTACTCATCACTGGGGCTTTGATCATGGGTCACAATCACCATCTTGACTCCTTCCTACATAGGAAGGCCCTGGTCTATGATTTGGCTGATATCATGAATCAGGATTTGATTTTCATTAACTATCTTTTTCTGGTTGTCCTGTTCACAATTCCAACACAATAAACATTTTTAAAAGCAATTTTTAATTCATGTATTTCATACAGATGTCTAACTCCAAGCTTCTTCTTCCCCTATAAAAATAAAATATCCTTTTTCATTTTTTCTTATTCGCTCTTTTCAACTAATTTGCTCTTAATAAAGAGGAAGTGAGCACTTTTCACATTTCAACTCTAAAGCTCCAGCAACCTCTTTGTCAGGTTTTCACAGCTTTTTGAGCAGCTCTTTTGTCTGGAAAGGCTTAATATTCATTGAAACTGAAATGCTTCCATCTTCTAAATTAAATTGTCAAGCAAGTGAAAGTAGTACTAATAAGGGATTTTACTTTTCTGGCATTCTACTATCTTACACTCTAGAGATTGATTTTTAAAAAGCTGACTAAGAAACAGATATAGAACTTAAATATCCTTGCATTTTTGTGCATTTTCTCTCATTCTTTGCATACAATTAATTTCCTTTCTCTTTTTCTTAAAATAGTATGATCTTTACAAAATCTTTCAAAATCTCTTTTGATCCGTTATCTTTACAGTGCTTCATCTCTTCCAGTTAAAATAGATGCTTCACTTATAAAACCCTCTATGTCCCATTTTACTTGTGGGTAGCACAATACAAGCACAAGGAGTTTATAATGTTTTCCACACATTTGTTTGCAAGCATTTCAACTTTTTATTAACACTGGTAGTAGGAAGGTAGTTACTTCAAGTTTACAGCCAACAAATATGCATTAGAACAGCAAACATTTATTGTAGACGACTGCCTGGGAGAACAGGGAGGCTGAATTATACATGCATAGAAAAACTGCCCATCTTGTTGAAAAGGTAGCAATATAATGAAACAATATTTGTGATGTTTCCACAAGGGGAAGTTTAAAGATAATAGCCTAGCTTTTTTCCAATAAATGAATAAATAGTGACCGTTTCATTATTAACACAAAATGTTGCCTTTAAAGGAAATTAATATTAAAGTAAATAATTCAAGGTTTGGGGGTTTGTTTTTTTATGTGTGCAAGCCTTCCATATTTATCTGTGAAATTAAAAAAACTGTCTTTGCAAATATTCAAAGGCAAAAACAGAGAAAATTTCTAAACAAGGTACGGTATCTCTAGCAGAAACCTATGAATACAGCTAGTCCTATTCAAGATCTATTGAGTTCAGTGACTTATTGTAAAATATAATTTTATTTACACAAACTCCACTATTTGAATCCACATACATCACTCTCACAACTCAAAGCCTACATGTTTACAGACTTTGTATCACAAATAATTGTATGCATCCATTCACAATTTGAATTCTGAGTGAATGAAATGAATCTATCTTGTTAAGAAAAAAAATTTGCCCCTTATTTTGGTTACATCTGCAAAATTCTTTTTTGGTTATATTTTGCCATCACACAAGCAACGTTTAAGGGTGGGCTATATGTCTAAAAATATAAACATATACTTTTTTTCCAAAAAAAAATGCAGGTTGAAAATAAGAATTAAGTCAATAATTTTCAAATTCATTTCTTTATAACTTGTGTTTCATATAACTGAGCCAAGGGCCATGTTTGAACAACTGCTATAGCCAACTACATTTTAATTGTGAACATGCCTAGATGTTCTTCCTTGTGAGTAGCACAGCTGCAAATCACCCACGTGTGATGGTTTAATCAACCTACAAGAATTAAGAGCGTTACTGTATTTCTTTTTCTCTCCATATATGTCATTGAGATAGCACAGCAACCTATAAACAAACTGCAGATGGGTATCTTATAGTTATGCAATGTGAGGTTGTAAGCTTTTGAGAACATTTGTAAATAAACTGTTGTTTATACCATGCCTCATGCCATGCAAATGTGGCCAAAAGCAATACAGTTAATTAAAACCCTTCTTGGAATTGTAACACAATAAAGTATAACTTCCAATATTCTAACTTGATTTGTATCTTCAGTTTGTTTTTTAAAAAATCAATGGGCCCTTCATATTTTTATGTTTTTTATTACTTATACAATCATAATCACTTTAGATGAATGAACTTCAACAAACTAGTCCAGAGGTGGGTTTCAGCAGGTTCTGACCAGTTTTGGAGAACCGGTACTGGAAATTTTGAGTAGTTCGGAGAACCAGTAGTAAAAATTCCTATCTATTCTCTGCCTCCCAAGTCCCAGCTGATAAGGGAGGAAATGGGGATTTTGCAGTAACCTTCGCCTGGATTGAGGAGGGAATTGAGATTTTACAGTATCCTTTCCCTGTCACGCCCACCAAGCCATGCCCACCAAGCCACACCCACAGAACCAGTAGTAAAAAAAATTGAAACCCACCACTGAACTAGTCCTACAACCTAGGGTCATGATATATCAAATTATTATGATTTTCTCAAAGGGATTTCATGATAATGATGGGTGCCTGCTTTGGTTTTTCTTCTGAAATAAAAGATTGGATAATAAAAAATAAAAGAGTAGACATAGATGGGATCACAAAGCAATTCTTGCTTAATACCAAGAAGAATAAAAATCTATTCCATTAGATGATCATATGCACACGATAACAAGGTCTTTGATTTTTAATAATTATACATTAAGATACCATTGAAATAATAACACAGATTTATTATGCTTTTAAACTTTTGTAACTATGAAGATAAATCATATTCTAACCATATAGGCCAGATTCATGAATCATCATGAATCATGGAGCATCGCTTGTCAATCTGCATTAAATTGGTTAAGTAAATGCCCCAATTATTATTCATAAATGTCTCTATACTCTGAAATATCATGTTACTTTTCATATAATGCAACATAATCAGTACTGTTTTATTACAGAATGAAGAGGTGTACAGTAAAAGAGAAATATCTTAAAACCTCAGATAGATACATCAACATTCAGGGTGGAAAAGTTAGTATAGTATAGTGTACAATTATAGAGCAAGAATTATCTACAAAAAAGTATTAATTAATCTGATATCATGCTTTTAGAAGAATAAATATGCAGTGATGATTTGGAAGAAGCAGAAAGAAGGAATAGGAGTGTCCACTATGTTCTAATTTGAAGGTTACAGGGAAGAAAAGAAGGATGATCTTTTGATTTGAGTTTTTTCAGTGAGTGAATTTTATTTCTTACTTGTGCAAGGAGAGCAGTTATTTCTTCCGTTTGATTATTCTCATAGTAACTGATTGCACCAATGACAGAGATGGGTCGTCTTCTGTGGGCTTTTGGATTGGCTACTGCACAAGTTCTTGATTTAACAGGGAGAGGCTTGGTCTCACTGTCATTCTCCAGAGAGTCCATTTCCTGGGAATCCATAGCGACAGAATCTTCTGGAATGGAAGAACTTCTAATTGCCAACTGGCCATAATCTGAGAGCGGCCGAGGCCGAGATCTTTTTCCAGAACCCCATCTTCTGGTTGGGACTTTTTGAGCATCTGCTCTTTCTTCATCTTGAAATGGAAACTTCTTCCAGTGATCATCAGTAACAACCTTTTTTCAAAGGTGAACAAGTCAAATAAACCAAAAATACTTTAAAATCATATAAGGATTTATGCTCTTCTAAACAGGGTCTATGTACCATGCAATTTCCACTTCCATTTCCATTTATTTAATTTAACAAAATTCATATGGCCGCCCAATTCACTCTCAGTAACTCCAGGTGGCTTACAAGGATAAAAACCCAATATTAAAAAAATCAATAAAAAAGCAATAACCCCCCCCCCCGGCAACAAGAGTAAAATAAGCCATTTAATGAGATTATACATATACAATCAACCATATTTGATAGCAAATGTGATAGCCTGTGGTAAAACATTAATAATAATAAAAAAAGCCAATGACAAATTCAGACATTTTTCTTTTGTTAGGAAATTTTACCAAAATATATACATTCGATTTAAAAAGGAGATATTTATCCAGTAGTTTCTAGCAGCATGGGACTAAAGTATAAAGTAGGGTATTCAGATCTGTGATTTCCTGTGTGTTACGATTCTAACTCTTTCAAAAACCAGACTTGACTGTGAAATTATAACTGTGGCACTCAAAGGTGTCCTCAAGAGAAATCATGAAAGAGAAATGATGGTGTATGTATTAAAACATGGCTTATGGATTTCCATCATATTAAAATGTACTTAAAGAAACTACATATTTTAGTTATTTGTGCAATGACATAATTACATGTCTTGTTGCAAAACGCAATGGTTATACAGTATCTCCAACCGTTTGCTCTTAACTGAGGGACATTAATATTGAATAATAGGGAAGCTATGGGTCATTGTATGGCATTAAATAAATGGATATGATGATTTGAAATTACTTTGGAAAAAAGCCAAGATACATTAATGACTTGTTATCTCATTTTCCTTTTGCATTACTGTTACCAAAAGTGAACCTTATGCTTCACTCTGCAACCTTCTTACTAGGTTGTGAGTTCCATTAAACACAAAGATTTAATTAAGGGAAGACACATGCATATTGCTAAATTCATTTTCCTAGCTATTTTTCCAATTAATTTGCAGAAGATATTGGGTTTATTCATCATGATAACACATTTTCTTTTATCCATGTTGGCTCAGCAAGTCACAAAATCATGGCTTATGAAGTATAAGTCTTGGATTTACATAATACACTTAATGGAAAATGAGCAGATCATTCCTATCCACCCCCTCCAGAGACACACGTTGTATCTCAGTGCAATTTATGAAACTAGATACTATCTTTATATTGGCAGATGATTTTGTAACCTTATCTGATGGGAATGAATAGAAACAATTAGCTCAAAAAGATTCTAACAATATCTATACTTAAAAGAACATGCCTTCCTTTGAACAAAATCTGCAGTACTCTTCTCTAACCGATTAACCTCCAGATATGTTGAATTTCTACTCTCACAGTCCTCCAGCTGGCCTAGGCCCATGCCAGCTGGGAGATCCAAGGGAACTATTATAGTCTAGAAGCATCTGGCTAGAGAAAGTTGGCTTGAAGCAAACCTATGGAAGAGTCTCTTCAATAGCTTGGTGATACTTTCCAAAGGCCAAATGTCACTAACAACGGGGCAAAGTGACTATTTATATAATTATAATTGCCCCTTACCTGAAGTTGTCATCACAATGAAGATATGAGAAGAGAACAAGAAACTACCATGCTGTCAAGTGACCCATTGATCTGAGCAACATTTGGACTAAGAAAGTAGGAACCCTATCAATAGTCCAAACTATCTCTTCCAATCGATACCTTCCAAGTATTATGGGGCTACAACTCCCATAATTCACTAGCTAGTATTCCTGGGAATTGCCATTTCAGTCATTTCGAAGGACTCGGACTACAGCAGATGATAAACATTCCAATTAGAAAATACTAAATTTTGGTAATCTTCTATACTCCCAACTCCTTTGCTAATGTCAGTCTCTGTTAGCATTTCAAGACATAATGCAACATATTATTAAAAATAACGTCCAGTTAGAATACACATTTTCAAGTCCTAAAGATACGAAATTGTTATCGATAAGCAAAGTATTGCAAAGGTTGTAATTTTTATCACCATAACTGAGAAAAGATGTACTGTACTGAGCAGTCTTACCTCCAAATACTTATACAGCCTGCACTCTGAACTATCCGAACTTCTACCTGACTGTTAAGAAACAACTCTCTGCATGAGCCTTGCATCAGGCAAACAAGTTAGCAATAGACCTTTCTAAGCCACCTGATGAATATTTAATTGAACATGCATCCCCCTTTATTCAGGTTTACTCTTGAATACATGTATATCTGCATAAGACTGCAGTCACGACATCAACTTTCCTGCGTTCAAATGATTAACCCCTTTCCTCTGTTATAAATCCTTGTTATGTAGTACATTATTAACAACTTAAACACAACTCTTCAAAGGTCTACCCTCACCCTCCCAAAAGCTGGCAGCAATTCATATTTACAAAACAACACAGTAACATTCAAAAATTGTTTCTTCTAAATGCCAATAGTTATCTGATTGAAAACGGCATAACACCACTGCAGTTAAAAATAGTTATTACTAGTTCACACCAGTTAAACACTTGAAATTATACACCAGACAAGGGCAAGCAAATCAGAAAGAAAACCTTTCCCAAGAGCATACCTTAGTACTGGACACAAGCACTGGAGACCCACACAGACAGTGAGACATTAAAATATTGGTTAAAGTCATCCTTCTGTAATTTTCACTTCATTTTAAAAAGAACCGGGTAGAAAAGAGCACAGCTCTTAACACAACTCGCTGACTAATATGGTCATCTCCATGACCTTGTACCTTTAAACTGGGGAAGGACACGTCATATGTCCTCTTTTATGTGCTAATACATTATTGCCCTACTGTAAGCAATAAAACTTGGTGAAGAATTGGAAAGATTACAACCAGCTATAATCTTCCCAAATTACAGTAAATTACAAAGTACAGCTTGTTCTGCATTCTCTATGCAGAAGCCCAAATGAAGTCTGTTTATTAAGTTGCTTTAAAAGTTTTATCTCATTTAAATTACTAACAGTGCATTATCATCATTCCAAAAAGAGTTAGATCTAAAACTTAATATATGCTATTCAGAACAACAGAATGTCAGAGTTGAACGAGACCTTAGAGATCTGCTAGTCCAACCTCTTCTTCAGGCAGGAAACTTTATACCATTTCAAACAAATCTATATTCAATCCATACTGAACAATATTTCTGTTTATGTGTCATTTCTGCCTTCCAACAAGTACAATTCTCAGAATCTCCACAATGGCTGGAAACCTTAGCTGATAAAACCTATCTTGGTTGTTATAGCCCATCTGTAAAGCATATTTGAAGAGTCCATTGTATATAGGTAGATGTTCACACAGACCATAACATATAGTGCATTGTCAGGTAATAGAGGCACCAACTGTTTCAACCTTTCTTATCTTCGCTATGAACTTTCAGACTGATTAAGCAATTCTGCTTCCCAAATTGCTCCTATTCTTTAGGTCAGAGGTCCCCCAACCCCCAGTCTGTGGACCCCTGGTGTGCCAGCAACCTGGCCGCACAAACAAGTGAAACTCCATTTGTGGGAAGCAGGCAGCACTCAAAACCATGCTCTCTCTGGTCTGTGGAAAAACCGCTCCCCATAGAACCTGTCCCTGGTGCCCAAAAAGTTGGGGGCCACTGCTTTAGGCCTTCCAGAAGGGTATTAAAACTTGACTTTTCTGGCTAGTTTGGGGCCCTGAGGAGGGCACTCACTGCTGGAGGTGGTGGTTGGGATAAGAAGACATCTTCCTCATGCTGTCTGTCTCTTAGTCCTGTTGATTTTAATAATTTTACATTTTTAATTTGCATAGTTTTAATATTTTAATTATTTTTCTATTTGTCTTTTTATAATCTGTAAGTCATCAAAAGTCGCCTTATAAGGGAGATGGGTGACATAAAAATGTAATTAATAATAAAATAAATTACACCCTGGGATCATATAAACTGGCAACTGATCAGTTTTCTATTTGTTAAGATTTTTTTCACATCCAAAATAGAAGGATAAAATTGCCTATGTATCTTACCTACACCTATTTATCTGAACACAGCTCCCGAACACAGATAGTTGCAAAATAAGATATCACTTCCAATCTATAACCTAAATAACTTGTTAATTGTTATAATTAAACCAGCTGTAAATGCTGAGTTAATAGCTGATTAAAGCAACACGGATTTGTAGATATATCAAAATATTTTGATATTTACATGCAGCTCAACCGCATTTAATACAATTTTTTTAATTAAAAAAATTAAAATATGTTTCTATTTACAGTAAGACAACCATCAGTACCCTGCACAAATCAATAACCTTATGACAAATTTTAATGTGAACTTATTAAACAGTGTCATTTGGCCTTTATGTTGACAAACTTTTGAAACCCCATTTGAGCTTCAGATTCAGAAAGTTGTTTCCAAGGTATCAAAACTTAATCCTTTTCCATTTTCAGCTGGTTTTACTAATATGAGATGGCTAAACTCGAGCCAAGTTAAAAGCATTTCAAGATTCTCTTCCAGAAAATAACCCATATCTTCTTCAGGTGACTATGGCGAGATACTCCAGATCTTATGTGCTGCCATAATCTTTGAAGATATTATTAAGATATTATTAAAAAAAAACCTCTTGGAACTTCATTGTTTTTCATAGCTTACCGTAAACTCTGTTTGTTAGTCTGTTTCCAAGTAACACTCAAGAGTAATGAATAGCCTGCATTTGGCTTCTCGTTTCTTCTGCATCTCCTGTCATTTCAATGGGTTCTACCACTCAAGTTAGCTCTTTCATAATTCCCTTCTTGTTTCATTCCTCTGCACATTTCATCCCTTTTTCTTGGGTGATAATTGTGCCAAGGAATGAAAAGTTCTTAGCATTCAAACTGGAGAAGGGACAAGAACACTACTATCATTAAAAATCCAAATAGATTCCCCCCCCCTTTTCTCTGATTACTTCTCTAATCTCCTGAGACCGGAAAGGAATGGTCAAATTAATGCCTTTAATGTTTCATTTTCATTTGATGGAAACAAAGAATTCATAGAAAGATTTGTAATCTGTGATGCAGCAATGGCCTTGCCTCCCATATTCCAGATGGCTTGAAGTATTTGCAACAAGAACAGGGGTTTGTTATCTACTCCTAACAAAATACTTCTGGGACAACTGGCAAATGAGTTCATATTAGCCATGTAAATCTTCATTTACTAATTCATTCAAAGCTACTTTTATTCTTACCAATCTAAATCATAAAATCTGAAAAATATATTTGGGAATATGATCCCTTATCTTAAAATCTATGGGAAATAGCTATATACGCAGGTAGTTTTTACTTGATTTTTAAAAATATATTTGTATAAATTAAAGACATGTTAAACATTAATATCAACTACCAATTAGTGTAATTCTCAGAAATCCTAACCAGTTTAAGCAACTAGCTAAGAACTGTAGTTTTATTATATCTTTAGGAGGGCATGTTGAGAAACACTATTATGACTTATCTTAACCAGTCCAAAACTGAGGCAATTTCTTTTAGGTTAATTTTGTGACTAATTTTTGTGATAATCACTGTAATTATTCCATAATTATTAGTTAAACTTGAGTGTTTAGTGAAAGTTAAATCCCAACAGTTGGAAAACACAAGGTTGAGTTTTAGATTTTGGAAGTTCCTGGTAATCATAATTACTGAAAGATACATTCAGAAAAATAACCTCCTGAAAGTTGGAATGGGGTGGGGGGAAACAATGATGGGGTTTACTGTACATGTTTTTTGAAACCAAATAGCAAATTAGAACAATCCAGTCTGCTTTTCCTATCTCCCAAAATGGAAAGTGTCAGATTGGTCTAATGCAGGGATGTCAAATTGGCGGCCTGCAGGCCAGATGTGTCATGTGCAGGCGACGCCCATCCCAGCTCCGCAAATGGAGAAAACATCGCAAAACATCACATCACAGCAACATGACACAGGAAGTTTGACACCTGTGGTCTAATGGTTAAGACACCAGGCTAGAAAGCCAAAGATTGTGAGTTCTAGTCCTGCCTTAGCCATGAAAGCAGTTAGGTGGCTTTGGGCCACTTGCTTTCCCTCAGCCCCAATTTATCTTACAAGGTTGTTGTGGGGAAACTAAGAGGAGGAAAGGATGTTGGATATGTTCAATGCCTTGAGCTGTTTGTAAAAATAACCAGGCAGGATGCAAATAAATAAATAGATATGGAGATTAACTTTATATATGGAATCCTGTTTAGGTATGTATATTTATGCTGTAGGGATATTCACATGAAAAAGGACTAGTAGAGTATAAACAAAGGTGTTTTGCCCTAAAAGTGATTTTGATTTTTCTTCCTGCAGAAATATTCTCTCCAAGCACAGTTTATGAGCAGTGCTATATAATGGACTGCAATTCTGCATACTTAGCAGGTAGATCCAGAACAGATCCTGATAAGAGAGTAGCAAAGGCTTTGCTTAGTGTTGGCATTTCTTAAAGTCAGCCTTCTTCAATCTGGCAATTATAATTCCATTGTTCTGCAGTGGCTGGGAATTATGGGAACCAGCAGTCCCAAACCTCTGTCTCAGGTCATCCAATATTCTATGGTAGTCATGTCCTGGCTTATGCACACCACTCTCAGGAGCAGACATGCTATTGTGGCTTGTTTTCAGAAATGGTTCATAGAAAAATACAGTACATTTGATCCAACATCAGTCCACTGAGCATAGAGGAATTCAGGAGGATTATAAAGTTAAGATGCTTTCTTCCATGCTACAATCTGCAACCTTAAAATACCATATTATAAACACAGATTATTATTATTCGATTATGCATGCTTGTGTATTTCAAGGCAAGGTGAGGCAACAAAATATTAACACTCTATTTTTTTTTTCACATCTAACTGGCTTCACACCCAAGGCAGGACTAGAACTCAGTCTCTGAGTTTCTAAGCAAGCACTTTAACCACTACACTGAACTGCCTCTCAGTTTCTCACATGAAATGTTATAGTCACCAAGAAAAGAGGCTGATTCGAAGCCACAAGAAATTTAAAAAAAAAGGGTTGAATGATAATTAGGTTATTATCTACGTTAAAATGGTATGAAATCTGAATAAAATGGTATGAAATCTGAATAAAATGGTATGAAATCTGAAGTGCAACTGTGAGCTCAGCTCTATTGTTGTCCTTCTGCAACAGCTGACAGAGAGGGAAACTAAGCTGGCTTCCGCATCCTTGTTATGGATAATGATTAATGCATTCGCTCAATTGTTTAGATAATAAAGGTCACAGGCTTCATTACAGACCTAATTATATTGTAGCGCCTGAATGAATCTTGCCTACCATCGTTTGATTATATTTTTCTATAAATTAAACTTCATTATATTTATTAATCATGAGCCTGGGTTATCAAATCAGCATCTGCAGGGGGGGAGTGGCAGAATGATGAAAACAGCATCGTAACACAAGCCCTGCTTGTCAGGCCTGGAAACCATCTTTTTCGTTGGGCCTTCAGGCCTGCCACATTTACTACTGTGGGAAACAGAGAGCGGGAATTGTATGGAGCCAGGGTGATATGTAGTCATAATAACATTCCTTTCTCAGAAAGTCAAGGACATCTTGCCCTGCACCTGGAAGGGCTGGAACTGGGAAGCATCTCCAGTTGGGACGATGCATTGATTGAACAATATGATGGATATGTGGGTGCTGGGCAGGGACTTGGACTTTCCTTTGGGTGGGGAAAACGTGGAAGCTTGGTTTTCCAAGATTCAGGTTTTCCCAGATGTGCCAATATGACATCTCTAATAAAATGGAACTTTGAGGAACTTCTAGCCTCGGAGTTTTTTTTCGTTGGGGGTGTTACTTGGAACCCTGACACTGCTTTTTCTACATGTGTAATAGTGGTGAATATCTGCTTTTTCTACATGTGCCATAAGCTGGCATGGTCCCTAAACAGGAAGGAGCTGGCAGCAAAACACTGCTTTTATCATTCATCATTAGCATTTGGCAAGCCACAAACAAGCCAGCATGCTACAGCAGTAATACTGCTTACCATATAAATTGTTATAAGGAATCAACACTTATAGATGTTGTTTTATTCATTTAGTACTGGATTTTTCATCCACCTTTATTACTGAGTTACTTTATAAATAATTCAAGTCTGCAAATAGTGCTAATGTTCCTTCTTCCTCCTATTTCTCCCACAACAACAAACTTGTGAGATGAATTGGTTTAAGAGAGAATGAGTGGCCCAAAATCACCCAGCCCATTCTTTATGCCTAAAGTGGGACTAGAACTCAGAGTCCCCTGATTTCTAAGTCATCACCTGTAATTATTTACAGCTAATATGATGTAGGGATGCGGTGGCTCAGTGGCTAAGATGCTGAGCTTGTCAATCGAAAGGTCAGCAGCTCAGCAGTTCGAATCCCTAGTGCTGCATAATGAAGTGAGGTCCCGTTCGTTGTCCCAGCTTCTGCCAACCTAGCAGTTCGAAAGCACGTAAAAAAATGCAAGTAGAAAAATAGGGACCACCTTTGGTGGGAAGGTAACAGCGTTCCGTGCGCCTCTGGTGTTCAGTCATGCTGGCCACATGACCACAGAGACGTCTTCAGACAGCACTGGCTCTTTGGCTTTGAAACGGAGATGAGCAACACCCCTTAAGAGTTGGGAACGACTAACACATATGTGCAAGGGGAACCTTTACCTTTATCTAATGATATATCTAGTTGTGTTTTTGAAGTTCCTATTAAAGTATTCTGTAAATTTAATGGGAATTGCAAAATTTTGCAGGAACATTGAATTCTCAACAGCAGTAACGGACCCTTTGCTATATTTAAAGGGATTGTCTGGAAAATTAGAAGGTTTAAATGTCAGAACATCATAAATGTTCGACATTTGAACTATCAAGCTTCCATGCATACCACTAGGGGGCATGTTGAGAATACAAATAGATTGATTCCCCAAAGCAAGAGGGACAGTTTTCCCTTTAAAGGAAGTTAAATAATAAAATTAATGGAGGGCTTTAATTTTCCATCTGTTTTATGAAAAATCTGGATTTATAGATTCACTGATTATGAACGTGCTGATTTTCCTACATGAACACCACCGCATTAAGTATAGCCAACACAGATTAACATTTGAATTTTGCTTAACTACCTAACTTGTGTTAAGTTAAATCTTTCAGCTCACATTTCAGTTTTCTAGTCCCTATGGAGTAAGGTTCACTCCATCTATGGCTTCTCCATTAAATCAGTAACAACGGTATCAAACATAAAACACTATAATCTAAATAAAACTTTATTTTATTGTTCTATTATTGATTTAACGGTTGAGCACTGATTTTTCCCAAATCCCATACTTTGCATCCTTTTACCTGGATGTTGGAAATTATATCCTTCTGCAGTATAAAGCAGATATTCTAACCTGGGAGCTTCTAATGCAAAGTGCGCCTTCTATCATTTTCCTATTTCAAATAAATATTCCATCTGATTTATGCATCTCTGATCTATCTGCTCAAGTTTATTCCAAAGAAGAACAGGCATGGGAATCAGAGATAAATGTATATAAAACAGGTTCAGTATAAAAAAGTTACCCATTAACTTTTCAGTATTATTCTGTGGTCTTATCTTTCATACAATGAGACCCAAACTATGGAAATAAAGTCTGCATTACTGTCTTTGGTTTATCAGTTCAGAGTCACTGGTGAGGATACAGATTTAAAAATTGACATGAAAGCCAGCTGGGTGATTTGGTGCTACTTATACTCTCTCAGCTCAATGCACCTTCAATAGGTTGTTGTTGTGGGGAAAATAGGAGAAGGAAAGTGTGTTAGGTATGTTTACCACTTTGAGTGATTTATAAAAAATAATAAAAGTGGGATAAAAATAAATCAACAAATCAGATGTGACAAGCCAAAGCCAGATAATTTTGTATCAACAACATCAAACATTTTAGAATAGACTTGCAGTCTTCCCACCGTTATAGGAAACTACCCTAAATAACCAAGATAGGATAATATCTAAAATGTGGCACAGAGTCAGTGAAGTAGCTACAAACAGGAGGAAGAAAATAGTTTACATAATTCTTTACTGCATCAAGTGATGGAGCTGTTAAATTCAGTAGAGAAGTTTATGAAATCTGTACTTTTATTATAATCACAGAAAGAAAGAGAGAGAGAGAAAGAAAGAAAAAAGAAGGAAGGAAGGAAGGAAGGAAGGAAGGAAGGAAGGAAGGAAGGAAGGAAGAAAGAAAGAAAGAAAGAAAGAAAGCTTGTCTATATGGAAACTTTTAAAAGCTTTCTGAAACATATGTCAACATATGTCAGCATATGTTGCAAGTTAAGAATGGTAGTTAAGAAACAGGAAACAAAATAAAAAAGAAGAGTTAAGTTAAAAGCCACAAGTTGTTAACCCAGTTTCCTTTTCCTGTTCTTCCACACACTTCTCGTATTTAGCATAGCAAAGGCTTCAACTTTCAAACTTTACAAGAACATTCAAAAGGCAAGAGCTTGTAGATGGTAACTGGAGGACAAGGGCAAAATGTTTTTAACAGGATACTGAAGTCTTTTCTAGTATAAATCTTGAGCAACTACAGGCTCTGAATTCAAAATTCAAGCCATTCTGTAAAGTCACAAGGAACAGAAATTTGCATTTTAAAAAATCAAAATGATTGCTCAAATGATACATACAAGTCTAGGTATTGAAATCTATAATGACATGATTAAGGTTGTAAGAAGGACAACTAAAATGATAGAGGTGGTGAAGCAGTTTCCCTACAAGGAAAGGCTGCAATATTTGGGTCCTTTTAGTCTAAAAGAAAAAGAGGAGACGCCACTAAGGTATACAAAGGCAGTGTGGATAAAGTGAACAAGGAGATGCTATTTTCTCCTTTCCCAAATGTTAGATCTAGAGCTCACCAAATGAAATTGAATCCTGGAAGCATCAGGACAGGCCAAAGAAAATACTTTTTATATCACATGTAATTTAACTTTTGGATTCACTACCGTGAGATGTAGCTTGGCTGGTTCAAGAAAGGGTTGGATCAGTTCATGGAAATCATGGAAATCCATGACTATCAGCCTTGATGGTAGTGTGATTGTCTCTGAAGGCCACCTGCTGGAAGACCAGGGGCTTCCCGTGCAGTTGGGTGGCTTCTGTGAGAAGAGACTGCTGGATTAGATGGGCTAGGAATTCAATTGAACAGGACACGCTGCTTATGTGCCTCTCAGGATGCAGCCAAAAACAGTGACCACAGCACTTTTCTTCCTAATACAAAATGGCAATAACAAAAGCACTAAGACTTATATACCACTTATATACCATAGTGCTTTGCAGCTCCTGTCTAAGGGGTAAATTATTTAATCCGGTTTTAAATATGTTTCTAACTTTTGTATCTATGTATTTTATTTTGTGCCTGTTCGCGGCCCTGAGTCCTTCGGGAGTAGAGCGGTATATAAATTTAATAAAACATAAACATAAAACATAAGCGGTTTTACAGAGTCAGCATATTGCCCCCAACAATCTGGGCCCTTATTTTATCGACCTTGGAAGGAAGGAAGGCTGAGTTAACCTTGAGCCGGTGAGAATTGAACTGCTGGCAGTCGGCAGAATTAGTCTGCAATTCTGCATTCTAACTGCTACACCACCATGGCTCTTAATGCGACCACGGCTCTTAAAATGTTAAACATTTAAATGATTATGAGTTATTTGACGCTGTATAAATTAGGGCTGCTGAGAAAGAAATAAGCAAAATGTAAGGAAGAAACAAGAAAATTTACAAAAATCATAATAATTGCATTACATCCCAGTTGATACTTTATAAATTGATGGTAGAAAATAATGGTATCCTTACTGCTCCCCAATGCATATTCAAATCATTTACCAACATATATTGCCATTTAAACACAATATAGGCCATATATGCTATATTGATATTCACATATACATTGTGCATTTATAAGCTTAACAAGTTTAGGGCTGGTTGCCAGATCAGTTATCAGTTTACTACCATCAACACAGACATGTAATTTACACTAAATGCTTTCTGTCAAGAATCCAGCTATCTTCACTAGACCTGCTTGCTCTTGATCCTGCCCCAAGCTTCTAACCTTATTATATGCAACAAAGCTGTCCTTGAAAAGGTCCATAAGCAACCTTTGTGCTAGAACTGTTGTTATTCTTGTGTATAGGGAAGCAAAATAAATTGGTGCTACTTTTGTTTTTTAAAAGTTCTATCCATGGGGATTTATTTCTGCATAAATAAAGGAAAGCATTCTACGAAAGGTAAAATACAGATAAGCACAAGACAGCTGGAGCCACAGGACAACCATATAAAGCATTACTGATTGTTTTAAAAAGTGCTTACTTTCCTTCTTACCTCTTCCTTCTTTTCATCAGCACTCATAGCTAAATTGAGACTCAGCTGAGAATGGCTGCTGATGCCACTGTCTTCATTTGTATCGTCATAGTAGACGGCTTGCACAGAATCCTGGAAGCAAACAGGACTTTTCCCCAACTTGGCAGACGACCCCTCCCCTCTTCCCTCACTTTCCACTGAGCTGAGCGACAGGGTACTGTACCGGTCTGGACAATGGACATCCATGTTGCACTTGATGCTTTCAGCACTAAGACTCTGAGGCTTGGGAACGGTGGGTCTAACAGGTTGGTTGGGGGGCTCAGTGCTATATGTAAATGGGCTGGAGTTTTTTGACCCATCAAAATCTTCATGGAAAACTTCATCAGGAATTGACCCAGGGTTCTGAAGTGGAGGTGGAGAACAAACCAAGTCTGAAAGCTCACAGGATGACATCCTACGTCCTGTAGCATCAACATTTAATGCAAATGGTGAACCAGCAGAGTCATCCTCAGAGCGCTGGATGGTGAATCTGGCAGGAGCTGAAGCTGGGTGACGTCGGGATGGCAGACACTTCCGCCTCTCATTCTCAGTGCTGCTGGAAACCCTGCGGGAATAGTCCTCGTGGAGCCTGCTGTTTGGTCTTGTCTTTTGGTTCTGTTCACCGGGGGAAGAAATATCAGTCCTAGAACAGTCCTTCTTCAAAGCACCATCAGTTACGTTACTGACAAGTCTCAAAACTCTGTCAAAATCCTTCGCTCTAATTGGGCTCTTCCAACGTTTTGATTTCCGCTCCGAGTTCCTGTTGGTTTTGTCTGAGTCAGTTGACGACATACTTGTGGTTCTTGGTAGCAAAGGCTTTTCGTTTACAGCTTTGAGGTCGGTGAGGTTTGAGGTCGACTTCCTTTTGAACGAGCTCTTTTTGAGAAAATTCAGGTTATCGCTGCTTTTACTCCTCCTGTAAATCACTTTGGGACACTCTGGATCTTTTCCTACAATTTCACAAATCTGGGATTCCTGCAAGACAGAGGAGACCATTTTGGCATTGCTCTGTGGGTCCTGGGTTTGATCGCCATCTAATAAATTTATACGGCCAGTTGCATAAGCACGTCTGATGCTGCGTGATCGATGCGTGTTCCTCAGGAAGGAATCTTCCTCTCCATCAGAATTATCAGAAACCACCGTGTTATCTGTGGTGCGGTCATGTAAAGGCCCCGAATAAGAATACCTGTTTGTCTGAACTCTCACAGTTGTATTGTTTGGAATGTACTTCCTGGTTTTGTTCTCTGACAGGCTATCCTTTAAGCTATCCGGATCTTCTTTGGCTGAAATTCCTTGGAGAACTGATGATTTTAACTTCTTGAAGGATCCCATTTTTCTAAGGGAAGACAAAGCATTCCATGTCGACGAGTTCCCCATAACTATAACCGAACGAGGCCGTTCTACATTGGAGCTGGACCTCTTACGAGGAGTGGGGAAAAAATGCATTATTTTGGAAGGACTGGTTTTATCGTCCTGATTGTTATTTCCATTTTTGTTATTTGTGCTGATCCCCCCATTATGACATAATGAGGTAGTATTGCTCCCTGATTCTTTATTATCCATTACTATACAGATAACAGAGGTGGCATTTCCCAAGCCATTCTGCCAAGTTGTCATGTTTCCAGTTTTTGTACAAGAGGAGGAGTCATGGCTCATGACTGCTTGATCTTCATCTTCTCCATGCTGAAGCCTTTGTTCAACTGTGCAATTTTCAAGCTCCTTGTTCATACATATTTTTGGTGAATTCGGCTCTCCAGTAGCCTGCAGTGCCTGCATCAAGAAAACAAAGTCAGCATTTAGGATTTTTTTTCTATTCAGAAGAAGAGAGAGATTCTCTGTATGATAGAAAAGGTTCAAAGGACTCTCTAGTATAGCTGAGAAAATCTTTAAAATGATATCACAGTAATCTTGTTATTAAGTGAATATTATCAGATGTTACTTACTCTGCTGACTTAGGTACTATTCACAGGCGGTTATTTCTAACATTAATCCTTTCAGCCATAGAAATTCAATCTACCAACCATATAACTTTATCAGAATCTATTTGAAGCTTCCATTGGTTCAGATATGTTACTGATTGATACATCATAATAAGCAAGCCATACACAGTTTGAATTTGAGACATCTCACTAAGCAAGTCATACAGTTTGGACACCTTGTAAATAGCTGGAGTCACAAATCAATCCTCCAAGCAATGTAATTTTCAATTGATTTTGGGTGACTAGGGTCAGACTGAGGATATGAATGAAGCTTTTGGTAAGTAAGTTGATCCCATACTTATCTTTAATCTCTTCCCCACAATCCTGGAAAGCTATCTGAAATCACAGTGTGGAAATCTGGCCATTTTATTAACTCACAACTGATTAAATTCACACCTATTAAGCTATAACCTGTGGTTTACAAACCATTTTGATTAATTATTGAATCATGTTAACCAGAAACCAAGCCGTAGTGGTTTAACACAATTATGAACTCCACACCTAAAAGAACCAGGGTGTCAAACTCAATTTCATTGAGGGCCTCATCGGGGTTGTGTTTGACAAGGAGGGGGGGGCATGGCCAGGGTGGGCATGGTCAGCTCAACATCACTTGTGTTGGGGTGCCTGAGGTGAACCGAGTACTCTGCCAGCGAAAACAGGGTTCCGAGCTCTGTTTTCGGCTGCAACGGTCTCCTGCAACCCTCTGCCAGTGAACAGGAAGCTTGCGAGGGCTGCGTGCGGCCCTCCTGAGCTCTGTTTTTGCTGGCAGAGGCACCATGGGCTGGTCCTTTGCTGTTTCTAGGGTGGCCCCACGGGCCAGATCTAAGCACCCCATGGGCCAGATCAGGAGTTTGACACCCCTGATCTAAACCATTGAGTTGATCCCATAGTCAGGGCAGAAATCTAAACTAAAGCACCCCAGTAGATGACTGCCTAGCATCTGCACCAACATATCTCATGAAAGGGAAATAGGGAAATTGCCTCTCTGGATAAATAATTCCATTGTCAAACCCCATACTATTCAATCAGAATCTTCCTTCCTGCAACTTAAATCCATTATTCTCTGTCCTGCATTCTGAATGAGGCAGAAATTATTAATCTTCTGTGTGACAATCTTTCAGGTATTTGAAGAATATTCCCTTCAATTACCATTTCAGAAGGCTAAACATAACCAGCTCTTGATAGAACTCAATTTCTAGACCCCTTTATTTTCATTGCATGTCCCAATTTATCTGAACTGTTTTCAAAAGTGAGACATAATATGGAACTAGAGCCAGCCGAGGATGTCAGGTCTGAACAAGGCAGAATAAAATGGAACAATTATTTCTTGTGCTTTGAAAATAGTTCTTCTGATGCAGTCTACATTTTGATTTGCTGTTTTGGCAATGCTGTAATCCACTGATATTCCAAAAATATCATACCATTAACACACCAGGTATCAACTATCCAGCACCTGAGAACTTTTATTTTTGTTTCCTAAATGAAACATCTTTTGCTTTTCTCTCTGAGCCCATTTCTCCAACCTATCATTTTGAATGTCATATTTCCTGTAAATTATTAACTCTCCCTTTTAGTATTATGTCATCTGAACATTTGACAAGCATTTCCTCAAACTCTTCAAGTAAATGAAAGAAAATACTGAAGAGTATACACCCAGGAATGACTTCTATTGAACCCCACTTGCTACCTGTTTCCAAATTGATGAACAACCATTAAGAAGCATTTTTTGAGTAAGATTCTCATGACATTTATATATCTATTTAATTATCATGCCATTCGGCTTGCCCAGTTTCCTAATTAGCATGTAATGGATATTGACTTCTGGTTGAAAGTCATGGCTATCGGTAGCTTGTGTCCCTTTTTTTGTAACAGAAAATTGTTACAAGAGCCAGGACACTGATATCTCCCCATGGTAAGGGGAGAACTTGAGATAGCTGGTCCACACAGCAGCTTCTCATGAGTAAGTCATAGGAATGTCATTTTACAGTATGCTTACGGGTTGAGCATCTGCAAATCAAGGGAGGAACCATCTTTGTTCATGATCATCAACCCAACCTTTTTAAAGAACTAAATTCAACCAAGCCTCACTGCTTAATCACTCTGAATTTGCATTAAAGATTAAGACCCTTCAGATCAATAAGGTATACTACATTTGCTAGATGAGTTGCCTTCTCCTTAGATAATTTTTAAAATATGATTGTAAAAGCTTTTGAAAAATATTATCTTTTCAGATTAAACAGCAAAATATAGATTTTACAAAGTTTAACAACAAATTAAGGACAGGTGGAGTTGAAATTACAATTTTAAACTTTTGGAAGGATTCCTCCCATGGGAAATTGTCATTGTTTGCCTTTTCTTTCTACAAACAAGTTAATGGAGTTTTGAATGTTGGACACTAGAGGAGAGCTAGAGGCTAACAAAAGAATGGAGACAAGAGAAATATTCTGAGATTTTTTTTTTGATGAAAAATTGAATACTTGAAAAATATTGACGTTATTGGAAATGATGAATACATGGACTGTTAAGGATGCAATGAAAGAAGAACAAAAGACTCTAGATAAGTTTGATATTAATCTGAATGTGGATATGAATGTGGCAAGTAATGAGATAAAGAAAAGGATATAATGAACTTTTAAATGAAACAGAACGATGCTCTGATTTATTGATCAAATTCATATGCTGCTCATGTCATGTCACAACCTGAGGCGACTCCAAGCAGCTTACAACATAATAAGACATGGATTAAAAACAATTCTAACTATAAAACCAGATTAAAATTGCAAAAGATTAAAACAAACTAAAAAAGAGTAGAGGTTTGGGGGTGGTAGTGGCTTCTCTGTAACTACACTAGCCACCTCCAGCCAACAGCTTCTCTTTCAGGGAATTTAAAGCTAATGATCAGCAACCTGAATGACATCCGGAAGCAGATCAGCGGCCAGGATAGCTCATGTAACAGTGGTGTTACATGTGCCATCCGAGAAGCCTTCAAAATTGTTTGCACAGTTCCATTCTGGACTCATTGTATCAGTGGTGGCTTCTACTGGGAGGCTACGCCCACCTGCCCGGATGTCATCATGGATGCTCTGTGCATGCGCAGAAACATTGCGCGTGAGTAAAGCAAGTGCACACATGCGCTCACAGTTCTGAACCGATAGCGAAGGTAAGCGAAATCCACTACTGCACTGTACTATCCAAATACTCTTAGCCCCTTGATGCCTGATGCCTAAAGAAGATATACCAGAATATCAAACCAGAAAAGAGAGATGGATTTCCCCCGCCCACACCTTTTTTTGGCTGGGCCTACAAAACAGGTCTATTAAAGTTTTGAAGGTTTTTTTGAGAAGTGACAAAAAAGCACAAATTTCTCTTATGAGATGTACAAAAGAGACTTGCTAAAGTTTGGAAAGATTTGGGGGTGGGGGGAAGGATTAAATAAGATGACAAAAAGTCAAGATGCAAGATTCTACTTGAAGAGGTCAAGAATTGAGTTTTTTAAAAGTTTAAGAAAGGAATACAAGGTTGGCTTAGTCGATCAAGAGATTAAGATAGTTATACCTACAATTCCTACTGGACATTTGCTAATAAGGAATTCATGACAACGATGGATGTTGTTTATAGCTAAGATGAGATATGGGGTGAACAGAGTATATATTTTAACTTAAGAGATGGCAATAGATTTTCCTGAATTGTGTGTACTTGCTGGGACGAGAGAGGAAGTTTCTTCTATTTTCTTTTTCACGCTATATTCTTCCTTTTCTTTTTATGTTTTTGTAGTTTGTATAGTTTTTAATGCTTTTTAACTGTAATCTCTAATAAAATTATTTGGGGAAAAACATGGTTATGTTTGCTAAACGCAAGATACATGAAATCTATAGCATTCGCACACTTTATTAAGGAATTTAACAGATAAAAAATGTCACAAAGTTAGTCCTCCAAGATTAGTTCTTGACAACATGCTAATTTTTTTGAGAATTATCACATTATTTTGAAAGAGAGTGCAAATCATTTTTTTTCATGATCTGTTTTAGAATCTTCCCAGGAATCCACGTCAAGATTCACTAATCTATAGTTTCCTGAATCTTTGTTTACCCCTTTTGAGGAGAGGGACCACATTTCTCCTTCTCCTCTATGAATCTGATATTCATAGGTTGTCTAGGATTTCTTAAAGATAATATTCCTTTGGAATTTGGCCAACTCGTCTGCCAGTTCATCCATTAACCTAGGATGCAATTCATTTGCTCCTAAAGATTTGAACTCATTCAAAATGATATTTCCTACTTGCATTTGTAACGGTCTCACACTTCAATCCCGCCTCTTTACCTGCTCTTTAGAATTCCCTGACAAAGCACAAACCAAAATACATGTCATACAACTCTTTATCAAGGTCCTTCTAATACAAATCACCTAGTCCTACCTAGAGTATCTGCTAATACTCAGTGGAAACCATTCTTGTAAACACTTCCTCAGTTCATTTAGAAAGGAAAAGCTCTCTTAGCAACCCATTAAAGTGAGGAGATATTTGCAGGACCAGAAACTATTATATTCACCTTCACTTTTAGGACATCCTTGATATTTGTGAAAACTATACATTCTACCCGTCAAAATAACAAATGGAATCAACACACTGAAATCTAGAATTCAAATCAATATTAAAGAGGAAGAGGGAGGAAGAGATATCTAGTGCCTATCCATATAAATAAGCAATATATTCTTAATATTCCATGTGGAATATTTGCTAATTCCAAGCAACCATTAAGTGCTTCAATCTTGTTTTTCTAAAAAAAAATCTTGTTTTAATTTCTAGTTAAATACAAAAACATGTTGCATAAGCAATCTTTTACATAAACACTCTTGGGAATGTTTTGTTTCAATTAACTTCATCCTAAACTAGTACCATTTCCCTTATATTCTCCATTTTCCTCCTTTTTAAAATTGACATCACACAGCAGCAGACAAGAGTTTAGTGTGTTTCCAAGAGGTATTCAACAACTTCCTTTAATTCTGTTTCCCCCTGCTGTCCTATTCAGCTTCACTCTCCATTCTGCAACAGACATTTCTTACACCCACCAAGACAAGCTTAAATCTAAACATTTGCAAGGGGCTGCTTCAAATGCTGCAGGAACTGTTTTCCAGATAATTTTTAAGAGCTTCAGATTCAAATACTCCTTCATCAGCTATTTTCCAATTATACTTTTAAAAAAATGTTTAAAGTTAGTTTTAAAATTTAGAAAGGGAGGGGAGAAAACATGACAACTGTTTTAAGAGTCACAATCTTAAACTCGTGAAATCAGTCGGAGTGAAATAATGTTTACTTCTGAACTTCTCAGTGGGCACATGCAAGATCAAAACAATTCAAGGCAAGGTTTGTTGCTGATAGTGTCCAAATAGATTTTTCCCCATTTGTGTATCTTCCAAGTATACTGGATTACCTCAATCACGTGGTTATCTGTTGTCTGGAGATGACTAGGGCTATGTAATTCAAAACATCTAGGGCACCGGGTTGAAGAAAGTTACAGGAGGACAAGACATTATCATGGAAGGGAAGGCAGTCACCCCGCTTGCACATATACTTCTAAAATAACAATCTTATTTACTACTAGAAGCAAAAGGCGCGACCGTACAGTGTAACGTTGCAGGGAACAATGGCCACTCAAAATTGTTACTTCAACGCATCCCTTGCTCACTGGGCAGCCAAGGATGACGTCTCCCTCCTTACCCTTCTCTCTTTCTACTCTTTTCCAACTTTCTTTCTTTTCTTTTTTTTACTTTGAACTTTTCTACAACTCGTGAACCCGGCACCTGCTGGGCTCCCAGGTTCTCCTTTCAGGAATCCCACGAAATATATATATATATATATTTTTAAAAAGGAGGAAGGAAGGAAGGAAGGCTTAAGTGCCAAACAAAGCGCAAAAGTGAAGCAGCAACCACCTCGGTGCGATCAAGCGACAAAGAAAGCAGGGCAGTCTAACCACGAGCGCTCCTCCCTCCCTCCCACCAATGGTGGCACCAGTTACCTGGGAAAAGGGAACCGAACCTTTGCAGGCGCTGAGCACCAAATCCGCAGCGGGCTGGGAAGAAGCAACCGCCCGGAGAAGGGGGAGCCCCTAAATGCTTCTACACGGACGCGGGAGGAAGAAGAGAAGCAGCAGCGGCATTCTCCTTGCCTCCCTCTCTGGCTGCTGTGGCGTCGGCGGCGTCTTTTCCCCTCCCCTGGGTAGCGGAGGCTAATCTGCTTCCACGCATCACTATGGCAGCAACCGGAACAAGAGGGTGGAGAAGCCCTTCAGGCAACACTGGAGCGCAGAGAGGAGGGTGGAAAGCGTGCAGAGCGCTTGGGAGGGGAGGGAGGGGGGCACCGAGTTCCTCATGAGGACAGGGACTTGGCTAGTGTTACTAGCGGGCTGCCCCGAAGTTTCTTCCCTTTCGCTTTCCTTCGCCTCTTGTCGCCCCCGTCCCGGCAAGAGGAGAGAGAAGCGTTGCAGGCTGACGCTCCTCGTTGTGGCTTTTCAGCCCCAAAGTCCGGTTCTCTTTTTATTATTTGCAAAAAAAGGCAACCAAAGTTGACCGGGACTTTTGGAAGCCGGCCGATCATCTCGCTTCTCACTTAGCAGGGAGCGTCTCTTAGGGGGAGCCCAAGCCTCAAAAGCGTTCATTTATTTTTTCCCCCCCTTCCCCTCTTCTCGCCCTCCTTGCGACCCCGCCGGAGACAAAGGGAGGCTCGCTGGCGATGTTATCCGAAGAACCGGGTAACAGCCAGGAGGCCGGCCCGATGGAAAGGACAGGAGCCGCTGTTTTTAAATAGGGGGAAGGGGGGGGGTCCATCGGCGAAACTTTACTTTAAAACGCACTATGTTGGTTAAGGCAGGGCAGTGATGCATTTTTTGCAAGTCACTCGTGTGACACGGCTTTGCTCATTCTGGTGCCCTCCACTTCTCTCTTGGGTTGCAGTTTCCAATGATCCCCATCTAGCAGTTCATCAGATGGAAGAAAAGTTGCTGTGAAGTATTAATGGCTCAGAGTGATGATCCATCTTCCAGAATTTTTTTTTTATTATTATTTTATTTTATTTCTATACCGCCCTTCTCCCCAAGGACTCAGGGCGGTGTACAGCCTATTAAAAGCACAAACACAAACAACAATTAAAATAATTTAAAATTATTAAATAATTTTGGCTCAATATTAAAACCCCCCCAAAATTTAAAACATTACTTCATCACAGGAAGTAAATACAGATTTCAGTTTGAAATATGTATCCAAGAATAAACTTTCAATCCCATGGCTATTTTGCCACAATTGGTTAGGCTCTCAGATGTCACAGAGCCTAAGCCATGATTTCCTAATTATAATTGTTGGAAGAAACATCCTTCTGGGTTCAGCTCCAAGTGGGGAAAAAGACACTGGAAACATGGAGACTGCTTGGAAAGATGGTTTAATGGTGGACAGGATCACATGGTTTGAGTTCCTGAACAGAAAAGGGGCAGATACAGCGAGTCTCCGGGTTTTATGCTCTCTCTGGCTTTGAACTTCCTGGGGCCCAGAAAGAGTATCCTGCTTGGTTGTCAGACTTCCAGGGGGTGGGGGTCTTAGCTAGCCCTGCTGGTTGATATAATCTTCCCAGGTGCCATGTGGTGAGTTTCTCTCCTATAGATGGATCCCATTGTCTTGCAGATGAGGTCCATTGACAAAGATTGAGTTTCTGCCTCTGGCCCATTAACAAAAGGGTGGGGGCAGGAAGGTGGGAGCTGCTTTGTCTTTAAAACATGCTTCTCCATTTCTCACCCAAGGAAACATTCTGCCTTTTTAATATTTCCCAAAACATTTCATTCTTCTAGGAAAGGGGTGGGTGCCAACCTCCTACATAATGACAGGCTTCCAAAAATATTTTGTTGTTAGTTGTGAAGTTGTGTCCGACCCATCGCAACCCCATGGACAACATTCCTACAGGCCTTCCTGTCCTCTACCATCCTCTGGAGTCCATTTAAGCTCACGCCTACTGCTTCAGTGACTCCATCCAGCCACCTCATTCTCTGCCATCCCCTTCTTCTTTTGCCCTCAATCTTACCTAGCATTAGGCTCTTCTCCAGTGAGTCCTTCCTTCTCATTAGATGGCCAAAGTATTTGAGCCAAAAATATAGGAAACCAATCCAATGAAGTTAAGGCTTAGCATCATACAAACATCAACTTTGAACATACAGCAGTGTTTTTCGATCGGGACAACTTTTAAGATATGTGGACTTCAACTCCCAAGATTCCCCAATAAGCACTGCCTGGGGAATCTTGGGAGTGGAAGTTCACACATCTTAAAAGCTGCCAAAGTTGAGAAACACTGGAACAGAAAAAGAAAGAAGGAAGTACAAGCAATTTAACAAGAATTTATACTAGCTCTACAAAGCAGCACACCTCAAATGTTTTACAAGTTAGGTTTAATTTTCCTTCCTATTGAATGATAAAATACCTAATTCAGTCAATGCCTCTGCTAACAATAAATGATGGGAAAGTCAAGTAAAGATTAGAAAGCAATGAATGTAAAGATTTTAGAGAACAAATTCTGGATTGGTGAAGGAAAAAAAGAGTTATTATCAATTGATAGCGATGACTAAATATGTATCATAAAGTAACCAAAAAGAAGGATTTAAAATAATGTGCATATTAGGAAGGATCAGTTGCATGACAGATCTCTACCATCTATACAAGTTAATTATCCAAATGTTACAGCAAATTAGTTGAACCATAACATGGGCTTTTTTTCTTCAAAGAAAGGTATGTTTAGTGGATATTGTGGCTTTTATGAGTTCCCCAACACATTTATCATGTCTATAGCATTTTTAATTTGTATTTATTTTTTCATGACACATGCTGTGATGTGTTGTTATTCCCATGTTACAAATGATCCACTAACTTATCAAAATGCTATACTGTGGCTGCATTTTTCCATCATGCTAAGTTATATAGTATGAATATAATATGAATATGAATAGGTGTCTGCTGGGTGGAGAGTAAGTTATAAAACATGTCTTTCCATGCAAACTCTGTCTTTAATAGATTTGCATATGATCTCATGATGGAGATACATAAACCAAGAGCTTGTGCTGTGACATCACAACACAGATTTCTCATTTCAGCTACAATCATCAGCAATGGGTGTCTATGATGACATGGTTTCTTTGGATTGGCTTTATATGTTAATCAATGCAGCCAATATGGTTATGAATCATTGTTTATGGCATATGTGAATTTTAATGCTAGCCACTGTTATTATACATAACTCAAGGAAACTCAGACCAGATTGACATTGTACTGTCTGTAGCACAGAAAAAATAGACTGTACTTGCTTTGCTAAAATAAACATTAATCAGCTCTTGTATGATCTTTTGCATTTGCTTTATTGTCTCCACCTTTATTTTTTCTTTGGGCAGTTTCATTAAACTTTCTTTTAGTTCAGAACTAGTTTCCTGTTTGGATATCAGGGAGTCTGTGTAATAGAAAGCAGGTCTAAGTTTATATTATAATACAGCATAACGTAGCATAGCATAGAAAGCCAGTTTGCTGTAGTGGATAAGGCATCAGACTAGAAATTGGGAGACCATGAGTTCTAGTCCTTCCATAGGCACAAAGCCAGCTGGTGACTTGGAGCTAGTCATTTTCTCTCAGCCTTAGGAAGGATACAATGGCAAACCAATTCTAAAAATACTTTGCCAAGAAAACTGCAAGGACCTGTTCAGGCAGTGTCCCACACTTGCACCTGATTGAATGGAAGGGGAAAAAAAAACAGCATAGCATAACTGTACTCAGGGGTGTCAAACTGGCGGCCCACAGGCCGGATGCATCACATTTAGGCCACACCTACCCCAGCTCCGCAAAAGAAAAAAAAGTCAGGATACATCACATGATGGCATGATGCCGCACGTTTGATACCTGTGACTGTACTGATTCTCAAATGAAGTAATTCTTATGAGTGGATATAAACTGAAACAGATTTGGGATCAAACGTTCTCCTTCAGAGTTACTAGCGCATACGTAGATGTGTCTCTAAGAAAGACAGAATAAAAACAGCCTCAAATTCTTCTGGATTGGCCTGCCACAAAATAGATTTTTGTCTTCCTCGCTAATAAGAGTTACTTGTGGGAAAGTTACGTCGTCCTCTGCAATGGAAAACTACATCTTGATGTGATTTCCATAGCATGAGCCCAGAAGTTGAAATGATAAGACACAATGGAGATATTTTTACAGGGTAAGTAGGAGAATTGAGGGTGAAAATCAGGCAAAAATGTAGAAAAATCACAGTAACAAAAATACTGTAGTGCAAAAATGGGATACATAAGGAAAAGGGAAGCCATTTTGGTGCCAGCAGAAGAAAAGACAATATGTTGTTTAGCAATTAAATGAATTAAGAGAAAGGAAGAGAAATGAAAGGATCTTTGGAGATAATGCAGCTGAAAGGACAAAGCAAATGAAATAAATATGAATAAACAGGAAAATTAGAATTTGAGGGCGAATGAAGATGTTGTTTATATAAGTAAGCAAAGAAATATTGAGATATGATTACAAAAAGGGAAAAAATTATGGCAAAATTGTAATTGAGTAAAATATTTGAATTTGATAAATTGTATAATTATATAATGGTGAGGTCCTATATTAAGACCTACTTAGTGGCGATAACAGCGGCAAAATATAACTATTTTTCCGCTATTATTGCATCGGCAGATAATCGCCCAGCCGCCTTGTTTAGGGTGACCCGTTCCCTCCTCCACCTGGGAGCACGGGAAGACCCCTTAAAAGGTCGAGCTGAGGATTTTGCACAATATCTGCACGATAAAATCGCTCAAATTCAGGAAGGCTTGGACTCTGACTGGATGTTGGAGGCAGGTCATGAGGAGGTTATTTGGGATGAGTTTGACCCTGTGACTCCTGAAGACGTGGACAGGTTACTGGGGAAGTTGAACGTGACCAGATGTTTATTGGACCCGTGTCCCTCCTGGTTGGTACTGGGTTCCCGAGAGGTTACACGAGGCTGGCTCCAGAGGATTATAAACACTTCTCTGAGTGAGGGTCTCTTGCCTTCCGCCTTGAAAGAGGTGGTGGTGAGGCCCCTCCTCAAGAAGCTCTCTCTGGACCTGGCTGTTCTAGCAAACTATTGTCCTGTCTCCAACCTTCGCTTTGTGGCAAAGGTTGTTGAGAGAGTGGTGGCACAGCAACTCCCGCAGTAACTGGATGAAACTGTCTACCTAGATCCGTTCCAGTCCGGCTTCAGGCCTGGTTACAGCACTGAAACGGCATTGGTCACATTGGTTGATGATCTCTGGAGAGCTCGAGATAGGGGCTGCTCCTCTATCCTGGTTCTATTAGATCTCTCAGCGGCTTTTGACACCATCGACCATGGTATCTTGCTGCACCGACTGGAGGGGCTAGGAGTAGGAGGCACTGTTCTACAGTGGTTCTCCTCCTATCTCTCCGACCGGTCGCAGTCTGTGTTGGCAGGAGGGCAGAGGTTGACTTCAAGACACCTTATTTGTGGGGTGCCGCAGGGGTCGGTCCTTTCACCTCTTCTTTTCAACATTTATGTGAAGCCCCTGGGTGAGCTCATCCGTGGTTTTGGGGTGCAGTGCCATCTTTACGCTGATGATACTCAGCTGTACATCTCCACCCCAGATCACCCCAATGATGCCCTTGCAGTGATGTCCTGGTGCCTTGAAGCCGTGCGGATTTGGATGGGGAGAAAGCCTCCAACTCAACACTTCCTAGACTAAGTGGCTGTGGCTGCCGGCGTCCCGATATAGCCAGCTGATACCATTGTTGACTATTGGGGGTGAGTCATTGGCCCCACAGAGAGGGCTCACAACTTGGGTATCCTCCTGGACACACGGCTGTCTTTAGAAGAGCATATGACGGCCGTGGCCAGGGGAGCTTTCTATCAGGTTTGCCTGATTCGCCAGTTGCGACCCTTTTTGGATCAGGACTCCTTATGCACAGTCACTCATGCCCTTGTCACTTCCCGACCGGACTACTGTAATGCTCTCTACATCGAGCTCCCCTTGAGGTGCACACAGAGGCTCCAACTGGTCCAGAATGCGGCCGCATGGGTGATATTGGGAGCAACATGGCGCTCACATATAACACCTCTCCTACGCGAGCTGCACTGGCTCCCGGTGGTCTTCCGAGTGCGCTTCAAGGTGTTGGTTCTTATCTTTAAAGTGCTCCATGGCTTAGGACCTGGGTACCTACGAGACCACCTTCTGCAACCGATAACCTCCCACCAACCAGTATACTCCCACAGAGTGGACCTCCTCAGGGTGCCGTCACTAAAGCAATATCGACTGGTGGTTCCCAGGGGGAGAGCCTTCTCTGTGGGGGCACCTACCCTTTGGAACAGGATACCCCCAGGGATACGAATGATCCCAGATCTCCATACTTTCCGTCCTGCACTTAAGACCTTTCTGTTTCACCAAGCCGGGCTGGCATAAATTTTTTCTAATTATCTAAATTTTATGCTGAAGATCTTAACTGATGAGCCAAATTGGTTTAATTATTTTAAATTGTTTTTATTTCACATTTTTATATGTATGTTATTTTGACTGTTCACCGCCCTGAGTCCTTCAGGAGAAGGGCGATATAAAAATTAAATAAATAAATAAGATAAGGCCAATACTCTGTTCAAAAAAAGATGTGGGTGAATGTGGGGGGGGGGGGGGGAAACCAATAAAACTTGATTTAAAAAAAAAAACTGCAGGGTTTCATTTAACAACTGTGGTAAAAAGAACATAAAATGGAGTACAACTCACTTAACTGTCTTGCTTAGCAACCTTCTATGTTCTATGTTCTGTCCTTCCTGAGTGAAATATTTTTTCACAGTCATAATGAGAGTGGGAAAATATGATGTTAGGTAGAAAGTTTCAATTCTCTTTTATTTTTTAACCATTCGTTCTTTATCTTAGTATATTTATATATGTTCGGGGTTGCCTTTCTTCCATTTCATCTTTTTTGTTGTACAGCAATCTTTCTTCTCAATCCTGCTATCTCCCTCTCTTCTTTCTTTCTTACTTTCTTTTTCCCTCCTGTCCTGCTCCTCTCTACTTCCTCTTCCTTTCTCCTTCTCCTCCTTTCTTCCTCTCTGTCTAGCCCTCTCTCCTACTCTGATTTCCCCTTTCTTCCTTCCTCCCCTCTCTTCCATCCCTCTCTCTTCTCCCTTCTCTTCCATCTCTCTACTCTCTACTCCTCTTTCATCTCTCTCTATTGCTGTATTCATTTTCAATTTAATATTTTCTACTATGGTGTCCAGGCAACTCCTATCTTTATCATTTATTAAAAATATTACTCAAAATTTCCCTCCACTTTTTAAAAGCTTGAAAGAAGTCCCAACGAGCAATTAACGGCTAATTTGCACTTGGGAATTTAAGTGGAGGAGAAAAAAAAGAGGAACTTTAAAGTTAAACTGAAAACCCTAAAAGGAATTTTCTACCTGGATTTAAAATTGGATTTTGAAAGAAATAGAAACCCTGCAGTTGTTAAGGGAACCATGCAGTTAAGAGAATCTGGCTTCCCCATTGACTCTGCTTGTCAGAAGGTTGTAAAAGGTGATCACATGACCCCCGGACACTGCAACCTTCATAAATACAAGCCAGTTGCCAAGCATCCAAGTTTTGATAATGTGACCATGGGATGCTGCTATGGTCATAAGTGTGAAACACAGTCATAAGCCTGCATTTCACACTTACTTATTCTAGTGTTTTTGTAATTTCAAGGTTACTAAATGAATGCTTGTAAGTCAAGGCCTATCTGTAATTTACAAAGTTAAATTAAGCCGAATTATTTCAGTTATTTTAATGTTGAATTAAACCAAAAGAAAACCCAAATTTATTGGCATTACAGTACTAGCCATCCAATTCACTTTCATATTTTATAAATATTATAAAATATTAAAGGAACTCATGGGTAAGCATGTGCATGGGGTGAAAACATGTTGTCTTAAGGTTTCTTTAAAAAAAAAAATTGGAGAGATGTGAAAATAACTTCCTATCTCCTTTTCTATGGATACTGAAGTATCCCAGATCATAACATCCTTGATATTGATCAGAGTAAAACATTCCCCCTTAAAATAATGAAACTTATAATTCTAATAATGATGAATTTTTTAATCAAATAATGAAACTTATAATCAAAAACATACGAAGGATAGTTGCAGGAATTGGGTATGGTTAGTCTAGGTCTAGAGAAAAGAAGGACTGGTGGTGACATGATAGCAGTATTCCAGTATTTGAGAGGTTGTCACAAAGAGGAGGGAGTCAATTTATTTTCCAAAGCACCAGAAGGCAAGACAAGAAACAATGGACGGAAACTAATCAAGGAGAGAAGCAACATGGAACTAAGGAGAAACTTCCTAACAGTGAGGACAATCAACCAGTGGAACAGCTGGCCTTCAGAAGTTGTGGATGCTTCAACACTGAAGGTTTTTAATAAGACTGGACAACCACTTGTCTGACTGAAATGGTATAGGGCAGTGATGGCTAACCTTTTTGCCATCGTGTCCCAAAAGCAGGGGGAGTGCGGGGTGATCGCGCACGTGCGTGCCCACACCCATAATTCTATGTGCCCTGCCCCCCAGCGCATGCGTGTGTCACCCCCTTGTGCTCCACCTGCTTTTGGCATGTGATGGCACAGTGGGCCCAGTAGGCCCGTTTTTTCGCCCTCCCCAGGCTCCAGACGCTTTCTAGGAGCCTGGGGAGGGCAAAAACAACCTTCCCCACCTCCCTGGAGGCCCTCCGGAGGCCGGAAACAGCCCGTTTGCCAACTACCGGTGGGCCCAGAAGGCCCGAAAATCAGCTGGCAAGCGCACACATACGTGCTGGAGCTGACCTAGGGCAACGCTCGCATGCCTACCAATATGGCTCTGCGTGCCACCTGTGACACGCGTGCCATAGGTTCGCCATCACGGGTATCGTAGGGTCTCCTGCTTGAGCAGGGGATTGGACTAGAAGACCTCCAAGGTCCCTTCCAGCTCTATTCTGAATGGAATAGTTTTATCAGGAAGTTTTATCTTCCTGGTAGCCGAAAGCTTATAGCCCTCCACTTGGCACATTATTGTCATTAGGCTGAGAGACAAAAGACTGGCAGAATGACGTAATCTGAGAAACAAGACCTCTGCGTACCAGGTTACCATTATCCTCTCTAGGAACAGCTCTGGCCCACCCGCCCACCTTTCCCACTGCAGCTGGACGCAGCTCAATGATGGATTCAGCCTTTCAGTCTGGAAGAAAGCTATTTATATCCCCATTCAGCCTGTCTCTGATGCTATTATTGTGTTTTCTCCCCATCCCCAAGAGGCATTATTCCAGGCAGCCTGGTCTGAAGAGATGCTTCTTTATTTCTTATTTATTATAAATGGATCATTATGCCCAAACATAAAGGAAAACTTCCTGTTTCCAATAAAGACCCTGCAACTCAAAAATCTCCCCCATCACCATCTGATTCCTAACTTAATGTTTTTAAAACTCAGAAGTTAAATCATTCATGTGGGGGGGGGGAACAAAAAGCCAGCCGTGGCCACGTTTCTTCAAATTTTAATTTAACTGGATTATCTGGGTTTTTAAAGCAATTAGAGCTAATAGGTTCCTGTTAAATGAAAAGAATATTCAGGTTCTACAGTTTCATATTTCAGATGGAAAGAGAGCAAAGAACAATACACAATCCATGCCTTTTGAGTTAAATAGACGAAGCATGTGTTTTAGTTTAAAATCTGTTTTATACGGTACAACACACCAACCAATGAACAAGAAAAGTATTTCCTATCTAGAACCGTCACATACTACAAACGTACAGCCTTCTATGCATCGTTCAAAGCTTACAAAAATCATTCATGTAATCAGAATAGGTGGATCTTCGTTACATGTTATATCAAAACTAAGTATGTTTCTGAAAAAAGCTAAATATTTTTCCTTGAAACATTTGAGGTTTGCGTGTATAATATCTGTAGGGATGAGGCAACAACACTGTGTACCGTACATCCGATTCTCACATAAAGGACTTTGATGTACGTTTTGAGTCTCAAAGTAACTAGCTGAGTTTTAGAGATAACGTACTTTATTGCAGTCAATTTATCCTTGACATAATGGGGAACTTTCTCATGAACAAATGAATATATCAAAGTGAAAGATGTCATGGTATGAGCAGTAGTTTTAAACTTATGTAGTATCTTTCATTCCTCCTGCAAGCCATATGCCTCTCTAAGCCATTTCAGATTTTGCAGATTTTGCAAAGATAATGAGGAAGGGTTACTGTAAATGCTTTAAATTGCCTGTTCTGCATCACATGTGAAACAGTTGTATAAAACTGTCTGTATAGAAATACGTTCACATTCAAGGAGCTATTCCAAACTATGATTTACAAATTCCTAGATCTTCCTAATGGAAACCTTCCTATTTCAAGAATGTATTCATTTTTCCTAGCTGGAAAAATAAGAGCTTTTTATTCGCACTAGAAATGAAGAGAAACACCAGTGTTTACCTTTATCGATCCTAACTTTCTAAAAGTTAAAAACCTGGCTTTTCCCCAGGTGTTGGGATAGGTTGAGTTTGGACCCAATAATTGTGATTTGTTATGCATTGCCAAGTGTTGGTTTAGGACGCTAGGAGTTGTTTGATTTTTATTGGTTTTATGTTCTTATCACTGTTACTATGAGCCAGCCAGAATTGATAAGATGGGCAACCATATAAATCTCTTTAGTTAATTAATTAATCCAGCTTTTCCCAAACCACTTCTTTGAGGATTTGTTGAATTACAGCACCTATGATTCCAATGATATGCTGGCTAAGAGATCTGAAAGGGATAATCCAACATACCTGAAAAAGAAGTTGGATTGTTGTAATATTTTATGACATTCAGATTACATTCATATATGCACATGTACTCATTATGTTATTCTTTGGGGAGGGGGCAACCAGCATTATGCTGGGAAAACAACATTTTTGGGATTGGCCCACCCCACCTGTGCCAGCAAAGGAGGCATGCTACAGGGCCCGTCAATCTGACTACCATGTTTCCCCGAAAATAAAACCCTGTCTTATATTTTTTTGAACCCCGAAATAAGTGCTTGGCCTTATTTTCAGGGAGGTCCCATTATTTTGTGGCGCGTGGAGCAAGATGGGGCTCCTCTTGCTGTCTTACTTGATTTCCAGCTCTGCGTTTACATATTTTCGGGGAGGGCTTATTTTCGGGGGGAGGCTTATTTTAGCGCATGCGCTCAAAAGCCAAATTGGGCTTATTATCAGGAGATGCCTTATTTTCGGGGAATCAGGGTATTCTGGTGGGTGAGATCCATGTGAAGAGCATGACCCATCTGAGTCATAGTGCTGTTAGAAAATATAGCTAAATAGACTTTATAAGTATGAAATTTATTTCACTTTTCCACACCTTTCTATCCTTTTCCATCATCACCATTATCATCATCATCATCATCCATCATCATCATCATTTTAGTAAATGTATATGCTGCATAACTCCCAGTGATTCTGGGACAACATATCCATACTGTCAGCGTTCCAGAAAAACCCCAACTCCAAGTAAAGATGCGGAAGCAAGCATTTTTCCAAAGTTCTCTTTACTAGAATAGGCAAACTGGCACATCTGGGAAATCCCGTATCTAAAAAGCCCAGGTTTTCCTTCAGTAAGTCAAAGCTCCCAAAACCATCCCCTTTCTCCCCCGTCGATCACATGCTACAATCAACGTCCGCTCCATCTTGACCCAGCCCCCTGACCACTCCTTCTCCAGATGCTGGATTGCCCTGACCTTGACTGACAGGAAGAATGCTATTATGTCTACTAACAACCCCCCTCCTTAATCCCACCTCCTACTTTCCCACACATGAGGTGGCGGCAGCATTGAAGCTTCCGGCCTAATATGGCTTCCAAAGCTGACACATACATTGCTTCATGCACTATCCTTTGTTCTTTAAACTTCCCACTTGGTTTTTGTGAATTATATAATTCCCACCTTCATTCAGTTTGTGTTTCTCTTGATATAACCAATTCTTGCTTCCGTGTAAAGAAGTGGATGGAACTCAACCTTATATATAGCTGTTTTTGCTTCTTTTGACAAACATTCATTCCCCACCCCAAGAAACCATATGCTACCAATGACCTTTCTACTAGCATTTGTACATTTTGTAATTGTAGTCCATCCATTTCCTCATCTTTAGGAAACATTTTACCAAGGAACATGACTTCATCTCCTTGCCCTAGCTTTGTAACCATTTATGTCTAATGTGAAATCATTCATTCCATTTTCCATAGTAATCATCTAGGTCTCTGAAATACTAATTTTCAGTCCTGTGCTCTTTATTGCATTATGTAATTTATCTAATGTAAACTGGAAACTAGATTAACAATTAACACAGGTCTCTCTGTACCCACAACCAGTACACCTCTATCATAATCCAAAGTATTAGTTGTAACAAACGAGCAAGCAAGCAAACAAACAAACAAGGAGAACATTTCAGGTCCGTATGTTATTCCTTGTTCACTCCTGAATCCTTTGCATAGGACTCCTACATCATTCTACTTTTGTTTCCTTGTTTCTATGTTCATTTTATTCCAAGACCGACTTTGATATCACCAAATATAGATTTATTCCACATTCAACATGTCTCATCAGCCAGTATACTTTACTAATTCTTTCAGGGTTTAATCATAAACAATCATATCAATAATACATTTAGTTTTATAGTCATTCTTTTGCCATGGGTGTGTATACAAATATATGGCTTTAAACCATATATTTGAAACAAACATACCTTCCTCTTACTAGATGCTCACCAATCACTGTTCTCATTTATTCTTGGAATCCAAATAGCCAAATCACTTTTTTCAGTTCTCTGTTCACACTCATTCCCACCGATCCATTCATGCTACCTAATTGAATTCTGTTTTCCCTGCACCAGAGTCATCTAGAATGTTGCACAATTGTTCCTAAGATTCTTCTAGTTCTTCCATTATCACTACTGAAGCATAGATCTAACTATCTTTACTCTGATTTTACTTCCACATACATATATGTATCTATAATTTATTTCGTTCATCAATTCATACATTTTACTATTTATTCCTTATAATTTCTGAATCATAATCTTTATTTGTGGTCAAATGGGCCCAGAGATACTGAGATTATGGCTTTATGATTATGGTCAATAATATGATTTTCACATAATTCTTTTTAAGAGAAGCCATAGACTATGCTATAACCTCATTTAAACTTCTGCCACATACAACAGAATCAGTGTTGAGTTGGTAGGCCTTATCAATCTAAAGTATAAACAGACAAATGAATAAATGTTCTCTGCTA
This sequence comes from Arizona elegans, assembly GCA_022577455.1. Taxonomy (NCBI): domain Eukaryota; kingdom Metazoa; phylum Chordata; class Lepidosauria; order Squamata; family Colubridae; genus Arizona; species Arizona elegans. The sequence goes on along the minus strand of JAKOOJ010000006.1, from coordinate 94,818,446 downwards.
ACAATAAGGACAATAGTAGTTTGTTTTGGCCTATTTTAACCAGTTTGCTACAAGCACCACCAAAGTTCAATTAATCACAAGCATGCCCATATTATTCTACACACGTTAGCAACTCTAATCAAGAAACTGACCTTTTTGCAAGCCAGGATACCAGAACCCACATAGTTCAGGAAAGATTGTCTACAATTATTACTCTGTAAGGAATTTCTCCTAATTTCTAAAGAAGCCAAGATTTACCCATAATATTGGTACAAAAACTATTTCAAAATTGACTTCTCTTGTACAATGCTTTGGAATGATGTAAAATGTAATTCTAATTAAATCACCTGTGATGTTCCAGTGATTAATTAAAGACAAATTTCTTAAAAGATTTCATCCACATGTAGGGTGAAAGGGTCAATCATAGCCTTCTGAAAACTTTTGAGGGTCTTGAGATGTGGGAACCAGGCTTAAGTTCCATGGTGTGACCATGTTAAATTGATATAGAAAAGATATCTTGGTCTTAGGAAAGTAGAAATTGTAAAAAAAGAAATGCAAAACAACTCTACTTGGGGCTCTGAAATAAAGAAAAACTCTGACAGGTGTTTAAGATCCAAATACCCCAAATTTCATTAAAGTGCTTTCCTAATGATTTCTGTTTCCTATACGTGCTGATCTTGAAGGTTAACTTACTGCTTGCTTTGAAGAAGATTCACATTTCCTGACAGGCTTAAATAACCAGAAACACAACAATATAGTCCCGTGGACCTGATCCTCCATGTAATATATTATAGACCTCCTCAAAGGGTGCAAATCTTGCTACCTAACAATAATTTCTTATAATATTTTTCATACCAATGAATGCAGTTAGCAAACAAATATATGAAGTAAAGAATGAGTCACGTAAGGAAAACTCCATGCTACAACAATAAACTTGCACAAGAGAATAACAGTGAGATTTTCTAGTGGTTTTATGTAAAAGAGTAATGAAAGTATTTGAATCATATGTTACACTTAGGTGAGGTATGGCGATACAGAATTCTGTTACACTCCTATGTGAAGGTCCTAAAAGGAAAACATCGAGTAGCCAACAGTAGAAACGAAAGACATGGAAACATATAGACACAGTCACATATTTTATTGAACAGTCTGAACACCAGTGAGTATTGACAGCATCATAACCGAGTTGCAAGATTCTTTTGCCTCTGTAAGTAGTGTAGGGGACTACAGAGCAATAGATGCATAGCCACTCAGGGTGGAAACAACACCGGGCTGTACCGATTTCATTGGTCATGTATTTCTGAGAGGCACAGGTACCCAAGCAAGAAAGAGGTAGCAGCCATAGTGTCAACTAAGTTGCTGTTCTTGTAGGCTTTGTGTTATGCATGTTATAGGTGAGGATGGTGGGGAACATCCTTTCCTCTGTGAGTATTCAATGGTTATCTGGTTACCTGTGGAGAGACAAGACAGACATGGGAGTAGTGATGGTTAATGAGTAGTAATGGCAACAAACATGGTGGGTTGGGTTGGTTCAAGAATAATAATATTCTGCTCCTGCCCCAGTCCCTATTTATTATTGCTCGTTTCCTCTGAGACTGATATTGGTATGCTTGCCCAGAAGACAATACAATAATTGAAGCAATACTCACCCATCTGATGTGAAAATATGGAGTGATTTCTGTTTCTAGCAGTTATTCCTTTGGGGAATCCTCTAATCCTGGAAAAAAAAAAACAAAACTTCATGAATGTTGGATCTTCTAGTTAAAACAACAAAATGTTTGCTATTTCCAACTACGGTATCTATTAGGGCTGTTCAGTGCTCCAAATTCAGTTCCAAAAAAAGGAGACTTGAAATGTGCAAGAACACAAATGGAGCGACTCTGAAACTCTTAAAGCAGGGGCATATTTTCTCTAAATTCTCTCCCACCTAAACAGTCCATACACACCAAGTTGTTCATATTACAGCAGATACATATACAAACTATGGAATAAAATGTAAGGAATGAATGTTAACCAAAGCAGAAGCTTCTCACAAACTAGGATAAAGCAAGTAAGAGATCATCCTGGCTCACACATCATTCTAAGTTCTAAAGTAATTCATTCATTTTTGGTTTGGCCAGGAGTGACTAACTTCTATGAGCCAGGAAGGCTTTTAAATTTCAAATTAAATTTCAAACTTTAAAATGATATTTTGAATAATAATATTAAGCAATGAACTTCTCCCCCACCCCCATCCTCCCACTCCCATGAAATCCTCTTGCTTACCTGTGTGATGTACTGTGCTCTTGCAGTCTCACTTCCAGTTGACTTGAATTTTCTAATGCGTGTTTGTCAGTCTGGACTTTTTCAGAATACCTGTAAGTTCTTTGAAATAAAAGTCATTTTATGTCTCATCTTCAGAGGTAGCCTTGGCTTTCTCGCTAACTGCAAATAGTTTTCCCTCGCAGAGAGGCCCTTTCACTGTGGCATCTCAGAAAGCAGAGAAATGGAACTCCCTGCTTCACGTCTTGATATCTGAACAGTATTCTGTGACGGGAACACTTAGGGCAGTTTTGTAAGTGGTTTTAGAACTAAATGGAATCTTATCCTCCACGGACTGGGGTATAGTACAGGAGAAGAAGATAGCTGTCTCTGTGTCCTCAGCAGTAATTTCTTTTATTGAGGCAGAGACAGGGGTGGTTGCTGGGGGTTCACAGGGGTTCAGGAGAATCTCTAGCTAAGAGTCTGTGCAGTTCAGAGAACCTGGCTGGCCCCATCCACCCAGTTGTGAAATCTAAAATTTGTTACTACCGTTTCTGTGGGCGTGGCTTGGTGGTGGGGGTAATGTGACTGGGTGGGCATGGCCATTTTTTTTTAAACTTTTAAAACCATTTTTTCTACAACCTCTTGAGGTTGTAAACAAATGCTTTGAAAAGGCTCTGATGATCCCACCTGAGTTGTCAGATCGGCAGAGACTTTTTTTCTTTTAAATGCCTCTTGACGATCAGGCAACTCAGCTTGGATTGTCAGAGGCATTTAAAAGAAATAAATGTTTTTTTTCTTTTAAATGCTTCTGAAGATCCAAGCTGAGTTGCCTGATCGGCAGAGACTTTTTTTCTTTTAAATGCCTCTGACGATCCAAGCTGAGTTGCCTGACTGGCAGAGTCATTTAAAAGAAAAAAAGTCTCTGCCGATCAGGCAACTCAGCTTGGATCGTCAGAGGCATTTAAAAGAAAAAAAGAGTTTTTTCTTTTAAAAGCCTTTGACGATCCCAGCTGAGCCGCGCGATCATCAGAGGCTTTTTTTTTTACTTTTAAGAGCATTTTTTTCAGCTGAAGAGGTTGTAGAAAAAATGCTTTTAAAAGTAAAAAAAAAAAGCTTCTGATGATTGTGCAGGTCAGCTGGGCATGGGGGGGCAGGGATTTTTGCTACTGGTTCTCCGAACCACTCGCCTCCATCGCTATCGGATCAGGCGATCCGGTCCGAACCAGGAGCATTTCACCTCTGCACCCACCCCTCCCCTTCCTGGAGTCCCTATGCGGCCCGTTTTGGATGCAGGTAAGTGCAGGGTGTGTGTGGAGGCTCAGGGAGTGTGAAAACCAGGCAGTGGTAAAATGTAAAACATGTTACAACCGGTTCTGTGGGCGTGGCTTGGTGTGGAAGGTTAATGTGATTGAGTGGGCGTGGCCAACTTTTTTTTTAACTTTTAAAACCATTTTTTCTACAACTTCTTCAGCCGAAAAAAATGCTTTTCAAAGCCTCTAACAATCCCAGCTGAGCCGCACGATCATCAGAGGCTTTTTTTTTTACTTTTAAAAGCATTTTTTCGGCTAAAGAGGTTGTAGAAAAAATGCTTTTAAAAATAATTTTAAAAAGCCTCTGATGATCGAGCGGCTCAGCTGGGCATGGGGGGGGGCTGGGATTTTTGCTACCAGTTCTCCGAATCACCCGCTGCCATTGCTACCAGATTGGGCGATCCGGTCCGAACCAGGAGCATTTCACCCCTGAAACCAGGCCTACCAGAAGTTTGGGAAGGCCAGAAACAAGCCTCCTGAAGCTGGAGAGGGCCTCCGGAACTTGGGGAGGACGTTTTTGCCTTCCTGGAGGCTTAAGGAAAGCCTCCAGAGCCCAGGGAGGGCAAAAACGCCCCCCCTGCTGTGGTTGAAGAGGCTGACTAGGCCATGCCCACCATGCCCATACCCACTCAGCAACTGGGCCGAAAACCCCTTGCTAAAATTTTTGAAGCCCACCCCTGGGCAGAGATGGGCAATTGATGAGAATCTAAAGCTTATCCTATACCACCATTGCCAAAAATTGGTATTTTTTTACAATTGCAAGCAAGAAATGCATTAAAAACAGTTCCACAATTTCTTAAAGTATGCTTAATATCTTTTAAAAACAAGGTGGATTTGATTTAAATCGAGTTGATTTAAATCACAATTTAAATCATGATTTAAATCACTAGTAAAAAGACTTGATTTAAATCAACTCGTTTTAAATCATAATTTTTAAAGAGCAACTGTCATCTCTGCTACTCCTTTGACCCACTGTTGACTCACCGATAGTCCCAGTGTTGCAGAATATACAGCCTCATGCTACATAACTAAGCTCCATTTCATGCTGAATAAACTAAATTATTTATGTATCTTAAATAGAAAACTATATTACGATAGATTTTTACCCCAAAAGTTTTTTATTAAAATAAATTTGATAAAAATCAAAAAAATCTGATTTAAATAAAAAAAATCTGATTTAAATAAAAAAAATCCGATTTAAATCAAAAAAATCTGATTTTTTTTTTGATTTTTTTAAAAAAATCATTGATTTTTATCCACCCTGTTTAAAAACAAAAGAAACTCCAGGGGAAATCCAATAGTCCCAACTATTTTGCTCTTCTTTTTCAGCTCTGAATTTCCCTTCCCAAAAAGTTTGGTGTAGCTCTCAGAAACAGAAAGATTGTTCAGGAATGCTCTCATCAAGAAGAGGACTAGGCAAACATATGCATTCAACCTCTTTCTTCCAGTGCAACATTATGCCAAACTAGCTGGGAATTCTGGAAGTTGTAGTTACAGACATGTTGGACAAGTTATCTAAGAGAAAGCAGTCAGAACTGAATTCTCAAGTTTCTTCAGTATCTGTTAATCATATAATTAGGAATCCATTTGCTTCTCTGCAGATGGGTGGTGTTTTTGGATCACACATAATCCACCCAACAGAGAAAGTGTTTAAGCCTGAGGCTCCCAACAGGAATGTGCTGACAAATTATCATAAAGATACACAATTTGTGGAATTTAATCAGCATAACGACTGATTTCTGTGGTTGTTGGCAGGGCTTGAATTTGTAAGTGACTTTTTATTTATTATTATGCCAGAACATGCCAAAGTTAATTTAATTTTTCCAAAGAAGCTGGAGCATACGTTGAGCCAATGAGGCATGTGGGTTTTTTCCTTAGATAAAGCTGTTGAGATTCTTCACTCCTTAAGGGAGCAGATCAGCAGATGTTAGACATTGACTTCAGTGGTGGGTTTCAAATTTTTTTACTACCGGTTCTGTGGGCGTGGCATGGCTTGGTTGGCGTGGCTTGGTGGGCATGGCAGGGGAAGGATACTGAAAAATCCTGATTTCCTCCCAATCAGCTGAAACTTGGGAGGCAAAGAATAGAGGGGGCGGGGCCAGTGTTGGGTTGCCCCCGGTTCAGACCGGTTCGCAAGAACCGGTAGTAAAACCGGTGGGAGGCCCTGCCCACTGCCTCGGATGTTGTCATCGGTGATCTGCGCATGCACGATCCCATTGCGAACCAGTAGTAAAGGTAAGTAAAACCCACCCCTGGGCAGGGCCAGTCAGAGGTGGTATTTACCAGTTCACCAAACTACTCAAAGTTTTCGCTACTGGTTCTCCAGAACTGGTCAGAACCTGCTGAATACAACCTCTGATTGGCTTGCTTTCTGTGATTCGTATTTATGCACACTGACACACGTAATGGTTTTGATTCTAACCCATTTTCTAAAAATTCCAAGTTGCTGAATAAACCTTAGTTTTCCGAATTCATACATTGTGTCATGAATGAACAAAAGCAACTTGCAAATTATGAAAATATGTCTATATTTTGTCATTTACTTTCTGTTCTGGGCATACCTACTGATAGTCCTTAACTTATAATTGTAATTGAGCCCGGAATTAGTCATAGGTTGTGCTGGTCCCTAAGTGGGTCACCCTGTAACCATGCCCAATTTTATGGGTTTTGCAGCAGTCATTAAGTGAATGCTGTGGTTGTTAGTTGAGCACAGCGGTTGTTAAGTGAACATTGTGGTCATTAAATGAATGTGGGAGTTAAACAAACCAATTTTATCCAATTGGTGTTTTCTGCATGAAATCAGAAGTAAATGCTAGAAACTGGCTAAAAAATGTTGAAAATCAGTCACATGATCGTGGGATACTACAAATGGCCTTAACTGGAAGTCAGTTGCCAAGTGCCCAAAACCATGTTGTAAATACCTTTGGGGGAGGTGTCGGTCATAACTTTGAACAGTCACTAAGCGGTTGGTTCAGGGGTGAAATGCTCTCGGTTCAGACTGGATCGCCCAATCCGGTAGCGATGGAAGCGGGTGGTTCGGAGAACCGGTAGCAAAAATCCCTGCCCCCCCGCCATTGCCCAGCTGAAGCCGCGCAATCATCAGAGGCTTTTTTTTTTATTTTTAAAAGCATTTTTTCTACAATCTCTTCGGCCGAAGAGGTTATAGAAAAAATATTTTTAAAAGGAAAAAAAGCCGGAAAAAAAGGCAAGTCAACCGGGATCATCAGAGGCTTTAAAAAAAGAAAAGAAAAGAAAGCCTCTGCCGATCAGGCAAGTCAGCTGGGATCGTCAGAGGCTTTAAAAGCATTGTTTTTACAACCTCTTCAGCTGAAGAGGTTGTAGAAAAAATGGTTTTAAAAGTAAAAAAAAAAAAGTTGGCCACGCCCACTCAGTCATATTATCTCCCCCCTCAAAGCCACCCCCACAGAACCGGTAGTAACAAATTTTACATTTCACCACTAGTTTGGTTGTTAAACAAGAACTACCTGTACTTTTCATTCATCTTATGTTTACATGGCTCTCATATATTCCAAAGATTCACATACAGAGCTCAACGAGAAAAAAATTACATTGTCAAGTGCAGGAAGTCAGGAATCAAGGCTGTTCAATTTAATACAGGGGTGTCAAACTCAAAGGCTGTGGGCCGGATCCGGCCAATGGGGTGCTTAGAATTGGCCAGTGGGGCTGCCCTCGAAACAGTGAAGGACTTGCCCGTGGTGCCTCTGATAGCACGTGGCCCTCCCAAGCTCCATTTTTGCTGGCAGAGGGTTGCAGGAAACCATCCCAGCCGAAAATGGAGATTGGGAGCCTGTTTTCTCTGGCAGAGCACTTGGGCCACCACAGGCGCCCCTGACACGAGTGACGTCAAGCTGACCAATGCCCACCCTGGCCATGCCCACCCCGGCCCCCTGAGGTCAAACACAACCTTGATGTGGGCCTCAATGAAATCGAGTTTGACACCCCTGCTCTACAAGAATCTGAACTAGTAAAGGCCAAAGCAAATGGGTAGTAGATAAGTCAATGGAATTCAAGGTGGGATGGACTTATATGAGTGCAAAGGAACTCGAGATCCCTCTCTTGGGCTCAGCCTGATCATCTCCTACAATATGTATATAAGCCGCCATAAAACAATGCTTTGTAAACTGGGTCCATACACAATATTATGCCATAACCAAATAAATCACATATTTTGGCTTAGTATAATGCATCAACACCACTGCAGGTTGTTATAGTTTTCTTTCACATTGTTAATGAAATAAAAAAAGATCAATAATTACAGTATTAAGAGCTAATCTGACCATTAGACAGGATGAAGCAAGGGAGGGTCTTGATAGCAGATGAAATTAGAGAAGCAGCCCCTAAGAATTCCTTTCTTCCAAATCTGTGTGTATCACACAATCTTCTCAACTGTATTGAACAAACTAAGCTAGTCTGCTCTCCTCAAGTATTATTATTATTATTATTATTATTATTATTATTATTATTATTATTATTATTATTATTATTATAATAATTTGTATACCGCCCTTCTCCCGAAGGACTCAGGGCGGTGAACAGCCAAAATTAAAATACATACAATATAAAATTTAAAAATAATTTAAAAACAGAATTAAATCGAATTGGCTTCCAAAAGTTAAAACCCATTACCCTTAAAATAAACCATTAAAATTTTAAGCCAGCCCAGCTTGCTGAAATAGGAAGGTCTTCAAAGCTCGACGGAAGGTCCGGAGGTCTGGGATCAGTCATATTCCTGGGGGTAGCTCGTTCCAGAGGGCGGGTACCCCCACAGAGAAGGCTCTTCCCCTGGGGTATGATAAGATATTATTGTCCCTTCACCAGTTCTGAAGTAAACTGTTCTGCCAATACATTTTTCTTTGGTTCTATATGTGAACTAGAGATAGAAAGAAACTTCTAATTCAGTTATTTTATAAACAAATGAAACATAATGATTGTTGGGGTCTTAAGGACTAGGGGTGACATGGTAACAGTATTTCAGTATTTGGAATACTGCCACAAAGAAGAAAAGGTCAATTTATTTTCCAAAGCACCAGAAGGCAAGACAAGAAACAACAGATGGAAACTAAACAAGGAGAGAAGCAACCTGGAATTAAGGAGAAATGTCCTAACAGTGAGAAGAATTAACCAGTGGAAGAGCTTGCATTCAGAAGTTGTGGGTTGTTCATCACTGGAGGTTTTTAAGAAGAGAATGGAGAACCATTTGTCTTCAGGGCCTCCTGCTGGACCAGGGGGTTGGAGTAGAAGATCTCCAAAGTCCCTCCCAGCTCAATTGATTGATTGATTGAGTGCATACTCCTTAGGTAGAAAAAACCATCTGGTCCTTTCATTTATAACTGAGTAAGTGTGGATGCCATCTTTTCAAATGTGTCTCACCAAGAACTCTTGACTTAACACAAGAAACAAGAGATGAACCAAAGCAATTCTTGGTGTCTCTTGACCATTTGGGGGTAAACTCCCATCAGAGATGAGTCCTATATAAAAGGCTTTTATTCTCATATAGTGAGAAATTCTTAGCGGGTTTGAAGAAACTAATCTTTTCACAGAATATACTGAAAGCCTACTTTTCCCACAGAAAGAAAATATAGCAAAGACAGTAAAAAATGGACTATTGTATTAGACGACTCAACTCGAGAATCTTAATAGTATCAACCCAAGAAAATGAAGCTCTTTTAAAGGGATTAGATTTTTTTTTAAATTAAATTTTTAACCTGGGTTGTCAAATCAACATTTTCATCTATACATACAATAATCTGACAAGAGGATTTATAGCCTCTGTTTACAAACTTTTACTGTGAAATAAAATTTCAATGTCCTATTAAATCTATGCTTTGCAAAGAAATCACATTTAAACAGTGTATTAGCGGTAATACGTATTTCCAGAATTTATTACACCTAATTATAAAAGCACGCAGAAATAATATTTTGTATATTAGAGAAAAAATTATTTTAGGCCTTTTAGGATGATATCCAGAAAATCACTATACATTATCGATATTTAAATTTTAGTATTCTGGAGGAAGAGCACTTGTGATCTATTTAATTGCTCGTTTGCATTCATATCTAACATAAAGCCTCCAACTTTTGTTTTATTAAATAACTTGCCCTACAGTACTTATGTTAAACAATAAATAAATAGCCCACTTATACTAACATGGTTCAATAGCATACTGACAAATTGTTTTTATTATGTTTTACAATAACTTTATGTATTTCTTAGAACTCACAATCCATACTATCAACTTTTTAGGTGGGGTAATGTGAACACTTAAAAGTAACAAGAAGAATTCAGCAGGTAAGGCTTTTGTTCTACAAGCTGAGAAAAACATCTTGGATTTCTGTTTATACTTTTAATTGCCCCAGACTAATAATAAATGCTATCTAGTAAGTGTTTAATTCTACCTTCTATTGCTTGTACAAATCATCATACAAATTAGATAGGTGGTTTTGGCAAGTACCATCATTCAAATTGGGTTTTAATTAATGATGCTACTGTCAATAATCTACTGAAACTTAAAATTTAACAGTCAACTGATTTATATTAACTCCTGTCACTCCAAAAAAGAGTGTGGACTGATTAAAATAATTTGCTTCCCATGAAATCCAAAATAGAAACTAATAGTTACTCTAATCTTATACCAAAATATTTGGTAAGCCCTTTTTTTTTTACTGAAAGAGTCCTTTGTTTACACAAACCTCCACCTACCTCCCAGTTTTTCTTTAAAACAGTATCTCCATAAGCTTAACTTCCTGCAGATGGACAGTTTGCCAGATTAGCCTATTCTATCACCCTTTAATTTACTTTAATTTGCTATTATACCTCTTTGTCCAACTTTGTTTTTAACAATTCTGTCTACTAGATGCACTCTTTTAGTAAGCACAATAATCTGATACAGTTCATTCTACATTAATTCAAAAACATATCCTACCATCATGATTATAAATGTGCAATGATAATAACTGATTTTAATTGCATTTAATGCCATGCATATATTGTAAGCACTTCAATGTGACCAAAAGGATTATTTTATTGTAACCTCATAAAATGGACTGAGGTATTGGTGAACTAATGAAATTCCTAGCACTTCTGGCTCAGAAATTTTGAGAGTTGAAACCAATGCTTCTTAAAGTCGCCAACACTAATCCATTCAAAAGTTTCTTATATTTGACTACTGTTTTCTTCAGTTCACATGAATCCCTGTCATTTCCTAAACCAGTTCCCACAATTTTTCGATTATAGACACTATATCCTCCAGGTAATGATGAAAGTTAAATTTTAAAGTGTTCTATGTATAGCTTTCACTCCTTCAGTTGTACCAGGTCATGAGTTGATTTATGCACATCAGGAAGTGAAAGTAGATGTTCTAAGAATTAAGACACTGAGGCGCAACTCCTCCTTCAGCCATAGACATTTACTAAATTCCCCTGGACCGTAATTCTTTCAGCTCAATCTAATATGGGTTTCATTATACCAACAAAAATAAAATAAAATAGAGAAGGACTTTGTATGTCCCATTGAAGTTCTAAATATAAATTAACAAACAAAACAACTCTAAAACTATCAAAGAACTGGAGCTCTTCCCCTCAAAGAAAGGTAACAGTTCTTTGACAGCCTCTATACAATACTGTAATTTTTAAAAAGTGGTAGATGTAGAGGTACAGAGCAGTAAATTCCCAACCTTGACAACTTTCAGTTGTATGGACCAACTCGCAAACTTTTCAGCAAATAGCCACTGTGGCTACTCCAGACATGTGGAAGTCACCAAAATTTGGGAATCAGAGCTTTAGACAGAAAGGATGGTAAACTGAAATCACCTGAAGAGCTCATTTTTTCTACCCCGTGGCTGGCTGGATATGAATCTGTATACATATGTACAGTATGTGTTTGTTGGATCTATATGCCACGAGATTCATAGTGTCTTACAGAGTAACATTTTAAAATATCAGTATAACATTGAAAGATTCTAGATAATTTTAAATATAGTTTAGCAAAACATTAACATCTGTAAACTTTAATGGCACTTCAAGAACTTGGTTCACCATAGTGACAATATTTAACCAGTAAGAAATTACAAGTGGATGTGTGAGGTAGATTATTTTAATTTGTTTACTCTACAGAGATCGCGGGTGATTGTCAGTTTCATTTGGATAAGAAAATGATCTTAGCAAAGGCTAAAAGAGATGCTTTTACTATCCAGATCATGTAGGTACAAAACTCCATGGGTGTGTTGTGTCTCAGATTATCTCATTGTTTCTGTTTATCATGGAAGCCTTGAAATCTAGGGATGTGCAGCACCCCCCCACCTCCATGGTCCCAGGCCTGGGGGAGAGGCCACTTATACCAAAGGATGAAATGATCAGGGTCTGAGATCAAATTCAGCAGCCCAGGCAAGGAATCCTATCAGGCAACAGGACACCCAATATTCAAATTTGTCTTTATAGACCAATTTAACATTGAAGCACTCATTTCCTAGAAGAGTAGCAGCAGAGTCCTTTGCCAGAGATGTCATTATAGATCAACAACCCCACCCCTTGTCCCTTGCCTTGGCATCAACATTGCTATAGGTCTTGAAACCTGTTGTTTTGTCCCCCGTCCTCACACAGACAAATGCAGTATCAAACACGCCTGCCAATAATTTATTGTATAAACAGACCAGAATTCCTGGCAGACGAGAGTTCTGGCAGCTAACTGTAAAACGCCTGCCACGTTCAATTAGTACTCCCAAAAAGCAGGAGAGGCCTTATCTGCAGTCCGTTTCCAGAGCGACAAATTATCCACAAGAGTTTAGTCCAAAATATATCTGAGCTGAAGTGCAGGATTCATGATGTGACTCTTTAGAGTTTAAACTTTTGTCCGTCACAAAGCCTGCGGAGCAATCACGCCCCCTTTTATCCCTTGTGGGGTGTGGCTCAGTGACTCAGCTCAATCCCTGGCCCTCCCACACCTCTTCCTTTGCTGTGCACGCTTCTCCCTCCGACGCTGCCTAGGATCAAGCCAGGATTCATCATTATCACTCTCTATCAATGGGTGCTCCGAAATGCCTTCCTCCTGGCCCATCCCAGGCTGTTCCTCCTGGCCTTCGGATGGAACCTGAGGCATTGCCAGAGAGGAAGGTACTGGAGAGGGAGGCCTTGTCAGTTCCTCCCCCTCATCTTCTGAGTCCTCTTCCTCCATGAGGACAGGCTTGGGAGTCGGCGTCACAACACCTGGGAGGGCAGATTTCTGAAATGGGAACATCTTCACCTCCACCCAAGCAGGTTTCAATAATAATAGACCAAGTCTCTTTTTATTTACTATCGAATAGGGTTTTATTCTAGATACATGGTAAGGCTAAAGTCATTAGTGATCTGGCCATCAGGACCTTTCAGAGTCAGAAATATGAACAGCATCAAATAATTGCCTGGACTCCCTCATCGTATCTCCCTTAGCCAATCTCTACTGGGATCAGCTCACCCTCTGTCTAGGCGGATTTCCCTCCCCAATACATCTATCAATCCCCCATCTCTTCTCAAGACTACCTACAATCCATCCACAGCTTGGGAGACCAGCAATGTTTTTTTTATATATATAATTTTTATTAATATATTCTATACACAAATAAAATATACAATCCTGCCACCATGGTATAATGTGCTTACATTGTCCATAAGTATAAAATCATTCCTTTATACATACATATTTGCCACCATATATATATACATCATCATATATCTATTCTATCCCACCTTTTCTGGACCCAATCGTACCAGCAATGTTATTGCCCTCAGGCTGGCCTTGCCTTATCAATCTCCCATACAATCTAGTGGAAAAGCATGTTTACTGATTCTAGGTAAATGCTTCATCTAACTCAGCGGTTCTCAACCTGGGGGTCGCGACCCCTTTGGGGGTCGAACGGCCATTTCACAGGGGTCGCCAAAGCCCTCTCTCGCCCCCCTCCCCCCACGCCTTCACTCACCCTCACCCTCTGCCTCTGTTGGATCGCCCGGTCGCCGTTCGCTTACCCCGCCCACTCCCAATCTATTGCTGCTTCCGGAGTCCCAGCTGATGGCTAGAGGGGAAAAAAACTTTAAATTCTTGCCGCGAGGCTTCAAAGAGTTAGCTGCAAAGAGGTAAATTCCTGGAGCAAGTTTTTTTCCCCCTACCTATGCTGAAAAGAGAAAGCGAAAGGAGGGTCTTAGCTGCAACATGACAAAATGAGGCAGAGAGATTTCTTTTTCTTTTTCCTCACCAAAAAAGGTAGGTACAAAACTGCAAACAATGGGAAATTTAGGGCAAGAGGAGGTTCAAGATTTTAAAACACAAAAGAAAAAAAGCTCTAACTAGGGAATTGTAATAATTGAGATACTATTAATTGTATATTGTGTTGAAAGCAGAAATGGTTAAGTTGTGGTTTGGAGGAATATATGGGGGAAATTATTTGGTTTATTATTATTGGTAAATATAATTAATTGATTTGTAAGAAATTGGATTGCATGGAAATAATTGGAATATTCATGTTCATATTGATTAATATACAAAAAAAGATAGTTATATAACTAATTGATTTATATTAAAATGTTGAATTTGTATTAAACAACTGTATTACATAATTAACCAATGTGAGGATGGATATAAAAATAGATGACAATGCGAAGGGGTGTAATATAGAATAGAAGGGAAAAATTGAATTTGATTAAGATTAGAGATGAGGATGAAGGGTAATATTGGTTTTTTTAAAAAATAGATGAGGAATAAATATGGTAAAAAGGAAATATAGAAATTGTAAATTTAATTGAAATGACTAAATACTGTGTTGGAAGAAATATCCTTCTGGGTTCTGCTCCAAGTGGGGAAAAAGACACTGGAAACATGGAGACTATTTGGAAAGATGTTTTAATGGTGGACAGGATCACATGGCTTGATGGGGCCCATTGTGTTAGTTTCTGTTGCTATTGTGTTGCAAATGTCCTTTGACAAAGGATTGACTTTCTGCCTCTGGCCCATTAACAAAGGGTGGGGGGCAGGAAGGTGGGAGCTGATTTGTCTGTAAAATATGCTTCTCCATTTCTCATCCAGGGAAATATAATATTCTGCCTTTTTAATATTTCCCAAAATATTTCATTCTTCTAGGAAAGGGGTGGGTGCTAACCTCCTACAACTGTTTAAATTTGTGGACCGGCCAAATACTCTGTTCAAAGAAAATACGTTGTATGTTTGTATGTGTGTTTCTAATGATTGCTATTTATTCCTATTTGTTCTCTTTTATTCTTTAAAGTTTAACAATTCATTCTTTATCTTAATATCTTTATATTTGTTTGGGGTTGGCTTTCTTCCCTTTCATCTTTTTTATTGTACAGCAATCTTTCTCCTCAAACCTACACCTCTGTCTTTTCTTTACTTCTTACTTTCTCTTCCCCCCTTCTTCTTCTTCCTACTTCCTCTTCCTTTCTCCTTCCCCTCCTCTCTTCCTCCCTCTCTTACCCTCACTCCTACTCTAATTTCCTTTCCCTTCCTTCATCCCTCTCTATTGCTGTATCCTTTTATGCATATGGACTACTCAGAGGGCTGAAAAAGTTATTTTTGACTGGTCCTCGCACTTTTGACCAGTCCTCGAATTTATGACTGTCCTCACATTTTACGTTTTTTGCCCTATCTTATACCATGTTCAAGAGAAGCAGTTGTGAAATGAGTGACATGGTTGTTAAGAATGCTGCACAGGCATAAATGTGAGGATGGTCATAAGTGTGAGGACCAGTCAAAAGTGCGAGGACCTATCAGAAATGACTTTTTTCAGCCCTCTGAGTAGTCCCTATACACATAGCCATGGCCACCTGTCACATGACCAGCTAGCCTTGCCCACCCAGTCACATGACCGCCAAGCCACGCCCACAAAATAAGCCACACCCACAGAACCGGTAGTAAAAAAAATTTAGAACCCACCCCTGGTTGGGGGTCACCACAACATGAGGAACTGTATTAAAGGGTCGCGGCATTTGGAAGGTTGAGAACCACTGATCTAACTCATCCTGGTCCCTAACTCTCACATCCTCCAGCTCCCTTTCTCTCACCTGGGGTGCCACCCATGCTTCTCTATGATCAGACTCCTCCCTTGCCCCTTGGCATGCTTTCTTTGGAGGCTGTTGTGGGACAGATATCCCAATGGGATATTAGTGTGCCTCGAAATCTCCTGGTCCATTATTGAGTATTGAGTCTTTCATGGCAGCCAATACTCAGCCAATCAGACATCCACCATCCAAGCCCCTGCCAAGTCTCATTGCACTTCACCAAACATTTATCAGCACTTTTCACAGAGTCTATAATGGTTCATTGAAGTAAATCAGGAGCCTCTTTTCCAGCTCTTTCCACCTTCAACCAACCTCTTCAAGCTCTGTTGCTACCAATGATTGATTGATTGATTGATTGATTGCTTATTTATTTATTCATTTATTCATTTATTTATTTATTTATTTATTTATTTATTATTTTCTATACCGCCTTTCTCCTGTAGGACTCAAGGCGGTGTACAGTCAAGAAAAATATAGATACACAAACATCATAAAATTGCTAATTACAATTATTATTATAACATAGTTTGGCCCAATTAAATAGAACCTAAAATTAGACAACATTTTAAAAACATTCACATGTTCATATGTTTAGCCCCGCTTGTTGGAACATCAGGGTTTTGAGGGCACGGCGGAAAGCACAGAGATCAGGGATATTTCGTATCTCAGGGGGCAGTTCATTCCAAAAGGTTGGAGCCCTCACAGAGAAGGCCCTCCCTCTGGGAGTCGCCAGTCGGCATACTTTGACTGATGGTACCCTGAGTAGTCCCTCCCTGTGAGAACTAACTGGTCGGTGATCAATGATCCTGATCTCTCTCTTTTGATCTCCCTGTCAGGGAGCGTTTTGCTCCATTGACCAGCCACTCCTCTAAAAATAAGGCAGCAATCCTCTATGAAAACCAAGGAATGAAACTTTGGTCAGGAAAAGGACCGATGCTGGAAGAAGGGAGAGGACTTTTGCTGGAATGATCAATTCAACTTGAAAATAATTATGTAACCTTTTACCAATTTATATGCAGTATTTCAGAGATGCCAAGAGACTTTTAAAACTATTTTAAAGTTGATTTCCCTCCCCCCACCCCTTCAGCACCTCCTTGCTGTCAAATTATTTTGGTTGGAGGGTGAAAATAATCTATTTGCTTTTTTGGCTTCTGATTAAGACTGTGAGTAATAAACTGAAAGAACTGCATGATGACAGAAAATCACTGAAAAGACCAGCCTTTACAACTTCTATTTGTCCTTTGAGTAGTAGCCTCGAATGTAGTGTTTCTCAACCTCATCCCTGGGAAATTCTGGGAATTAAAATCCACACATCTTCAAATTGACTGAGATTGAGAAAAGCTGCTCTGATGAGTGTCTGTGTGTAATTTGTCTCTCTCTATGTGTGTTACTGTGTGTGTATAAATAGACAAACACAATCTTCCTCTTTCAATACATGGTTTGTTGAATTTTTGTGGAGGTGGTAAGGTAACTGTTCTGAAAGCTCCTCCTGAAGCTGTTGATAATGTTCCTCTTGTTGCTATTTTGACTGAATAACATCTTTTATCGTCATCCCATCTAAACTTCATTTAATTGCCAAACTGATGAAAGATAAACACTCACAGTATGTTCTGGAAATACCTAAACATGCCTAAAATGCTAACTCAAGGCTTTTACAAACAGGCTTCCCATCAGACAATAAATGAAGCTATGAACACTTCTACTCCTGTCGTATATCAGAATTTCTTTAATTAAAAACAGACTTGTAATGATAAAGATACTTTCAATCCATTCATGTAACAGCAACCACCTGTTGAAATGTAAGCTTTCCTCCTTTCCTTTGTCATAAATAGAGCAACAGACAGGTCCATTTATAGTCACCCCAAGAGATTATCCACTATTCTGGGGGCTTTCTTATTCACAAGGCTTCCTATCTGCTCTATGACCCCAGAAGCTAATTTTCAGATTATTTAGATTATAGTATAGCTTCTGAAACCTTCCTGCAGAAAGATTAGTTTCAGATGTACTTTTAGGGTTTACAGAATTCTTTTTAAAGAGTTGGTTGAAGTAAATTCTCAAAGAACCTCAAAAAGCAAAAACAAAAAATAGTTTGTCCCTTTACTTAATTAGAAAAAAACTGCCACTATGTGTAATAAAGAAAATCACTCAATTGGCTTTACATTTATTTTTGTTTAAGGGAACCACACAAATTAGTTGGATATAACATCTTCTTAAAACAGTTTCCAAAGGAGGAACTGTGTTAGTTGGTAGCAGGGGTGAAATCCAGGAGCAGGTTCTGAGAGGTTCTGGAGAACCCGTAGCGGAAATTTTGAGTAGTTCGGAGAACCGGGCAAATACCACCTCTGGCTGGCCCCAGAGTGGGGTGGGAATGGAGATTTTGCAGTATCCTTCCCCTGCCATGCCTACCAAGCCACACCCACCAAGCCACACCCACAGAACCGGTAGTAAAAGAAAATTTGAATTTCACCCATTGGTTGGTATTAACAAAAAGAACAATCTTGTGGTTCCTTAAAGACTTTGTTAAAATTCTGTGGATTATTAAAGTCCATTAAAGTTACAGTATAATGAATTAGTTTATTTTTTACTTTTTTAAAAAAACAATGAAGCTGCTTCTTACTCTGTTTTCTACCCTGCTTTTCCAGGTTTTCTTTTTCATCCCAGCTGCCTAGTTGATGTTGTTTGGGCAGATAACACATTTCTCTACATAGAAGTAGGCTTCAGCCATAAAATTCCTTAGAGGTTTAGGGAGTGCCCAAGTAACTCTCCTGTAACTAAAGATAGTTGGAAGCTGAAACTTTGTTCTTTAGCATTTTAATTTATCATTTTAATTTTGTTTTAATGAAAACAATCAAGAATCTTACAAATAAAGTCTTTTGGCAAAAAGGCTGAAAGTGGTAACTTACCGTGGGCACCTCACTGGATATCCTTGCATTAGAGCAAGGGTGTCAAACTTGATTTCATTGAGGACCACTTCAGGGTTGTCTTTGACCTCAAGGGGTGGGGGGCAGTGGTGAAATTCAATTTTTTTTACTATTGGTTCTGTGGACGTGGCTTGGTGGGCGTGGTGTGGCTTGGTGGGCGTGGCTTGTTGGGCATGGCAGGGTAATGATACTGCAAAATCTCCATCTCCACCCCACTCCATGGGAAGGATACTGCAAAATTCCCATTCCCACCCCACTCTGGGACCAGCCAGAGGTGGTATTTGCCGATTCTCCGAACTACTCAAAATTCTGCTACCGGTTCTCTGAACTACTCAAAATTTCCGCTACCGGTTCTCCAGAACCTGTCAAAACCTGCTGGATTTCACCCCTGGTAGGTGTGTGTGGCCAGGGGAGCATGGTCAGCTCAATGTCACTTGTGTCCGGGGTGCCTATGGTGGCCTGAGCGCTCTGCCAGAGAAAACAGGCTCACAAGCTCCGTTTTTGGCTGCAACACCTTCCTGCAACCCTCTGCCAGTGAAAACGGAGCTCAGGAGGGCCGCATGTAGCCCTCCCAAGCTCTGTTTTCGCTGGCAGAGGCACCGTGGGCCAGTCCTTCGCTGTTTCCAGGGCAGACCCACAGGCCAGATCTAAGAACCCCACGGGCCAGATGCAGCCCATGGGCCTTGAGTTTGAGACCCCTACATTAGAGGATGGAGGATTTTAGGCACAGGGCAACTGCATCAGAGCTGCAAAAAGGGAAAACCATATTTTGGAGAATATGACCATAGCTTAGGCTAACCACATACCTAATTATTTTCAATAAAAATAAACCAGTTCTCTAATGTATGCTGTGGATGATCAGTCTATTCTCCAAATTCACTTTGTAACTGGAAAAAAATATCAAATATTTGCACCAGAGTCTTTTGCACGTCTATTCAAATCCTGCTAAATTCAGGGACTTACAGTATTTCCAACCAAACATAAACCGTTCAGCGGGCTAGATAGCTATTTTCACTGTACCTTCCTGAATCAATGTTTTGTCACCGCAATAAAAATGTTCTGACAAAAGTACAGTGAGAAATTTCACCTTCTGCTAAGTATTAATTGAAAACAATTGATATTTGTGTGTGGATGTGGGTAAAGATATGCTAAATTCCAGTTTATGCTGCAGAAACTGGTATAAATGCTAAAGGGTTGAACAATCTTTTTTGCATTCTGTATTCGCTATCAGGACCTAAAATCTTCTTGCAAAGTCATACAGAACATTTGAAAACTGTGCTTGTTTAATGAATAATTCCATCTAATATAAATTCTGCTTAGATGCTGGCATTAATTATATAACCATTTTCAACATGTGTTTAAAAGTTTATATAAACTCTAGTTCTATAATTAGTCACAATTGCTTAGAAACTAGTATGCCATTCAGTGGAAACTACAAATACTCTATGGTATTTGGTTTCTCATTGGTAACCATCCTCCCAATCCCTCCCCAGCCCTCAGGAACTAATTAAACTAATAGCCAAATAATGATTTACTTGGTAAGTATTACTAATCTTATATCACAGTATTGGTAGACCCATTTTTGGCCTCCCAAACATGCCCGATTTTGGACTCCCAACCCCCCCACGCGTTGCGTTTTTGCCCTCCCCAGCCCCCAGGAGCACTCTGCAGGCCTCCCAAACATGCCTGTTTTTGGACTCCCAACCCCCTCACGCATCACGTTTTTGCCCTCCCCAGCCCCCAGGAGCACTCTCTGCAGGCCTCCCAAACATGCCCAATTTTGGACTCCCAACCCCCCCCCCCATGCGTCATGTTTTTGCCCTCCCCATCCCTCAGGAGCACCCTGCAGGCCTTCCAAACCCACTGCACATCCCGTTTTTGCGAAAATGGCCCCATTTTTGTGAAAAACAGCCCCATTTTTGGCCTCCCAAACTCTCCATGCATCACATTTTTGCCCTCCCCAGCCCACAGGAGCCCTTAATGAAATCAAGTTTGACATCCCTGCTCTACGGTATATTTGATGATAGAATTGTCCATCTCTTGCACACATTTGTGCTAAAAAAAATACTTAGTATGCGGTGCTTGCATCTACACTATTTTAGGCTCAAAACAAATTGCCAGGAAATGAGAATACAACATGAAAAGTTACTCTAATTCTGCACTGTGTAACATATGCAAAATTCCATTCATGCAGAATTGCAGAAAATGTGAATTATATAAGCATTTATGACATTAGTATTATAATTACAGTGATGAACTTGTTTCTTCCTTAAAGCATAACTTTTAGCATGGCATATCATTCCTGGAAATTATACTTGCTTTTTCCATCATAATTTGGCATTACTCACCAGAAGGAAAAACTACTGGCAGATAACACAGCACTTGCTGTACTCGACTACAGACCATCTGTTCCAATTTGCATTTGATTAGCACTCATACATACTTATAACTGGCATATCAGTGAACTTTATAGCCATTTTTTTAAGTGTGATGGAGCTCTGGCTAAAGCAAACACTTTTCAAAAAGTAGATTTCCATTGTAGTTTTTTTGTGGAATAAGATGGGTGACAATATTCTGTATATACTTTAATGCAAATCAACATTATAATTTAGGATTTAAAAGTAAAGTCATTTTTTAACCAAAGCAGTGTGAGTTCATGTGTGTCCAGTCTTTTCAGCAATAATCCAATGACCATTTTCTTGGTAGCAAGTCCCATTTGGGAATTATTCCTGCTCATCTATATATATAAAACCAAAAACCACTCACACCGTAATCACGAAATCTCCAGAACCGTAAAGCCTACAAACATGAAATTTGCCACATATGTTCCTCTTGGCTTCTAGGTGCTCACTAAGAAAGGATTTTTCGAAATGACCATTAGAGCATTAGTATTTATATTATTATTAACACGTTCTGATGCTAAGAAGTTCTACTCTCCCTCCCCACCTGAAAAGAAATCTTTTCCAAATGCAAAACACAAGCAGAGGAGAGGAGTTTCACTTTCAGTTTTACTTTCACAGCAGGAAGCAGCTTTAATACAGAACACTTGAGCTAAGCCATGGCCAGGCTCCTTCCTGTCTCCTTCTTGAAACAGCAAATACTGTTTCACTTTCCAAACAGCCTTCTGATGCTAAGGAGTTCTACTCCCCCTCCCCACCTGAAAAGATATCTGTTCCAAATGCAAAACACAAGCAGAGGAGAGGAGTTTCACTTTCAGTTTTACTTTCACAGCAGGAAGCAGCTTTAATACAGAACACTTGAGCTAAGCCATGGCCAGGCTCCTTCCTGTCTCCTTCTTGAAACAGCAAATACTGTTTCACTTTCCAAACAGCCCTCTGATGCTAAGGAGTTCTACTCCCCCTCCCCACCTGAAAAGAAATCTGTTCCAAATGCAAAACACAAGCAGAAGAGAGGAGTTTCACTTTCAGTTTTACTTTCACAGCAGCAACCAGGGGATAGGATAGGGGAGGCTTCTGTGGGGCAAGCCTGAGGGAGAGAAGGGGAGAGGAAAGGCCGATGGTAACTACTCATTAATTGTCAAGCTGTAAATGTCAATTTATCAAGCCTCATCACATATTTTGTAGCGAAGCACGGGTATCCAGCTAGTATATGGATATGTTTGTGCTGTTAATTCAGCTATAAAAGCCTCTTATTTGGGCTATACAATATGAATATAAATACACATAGAACCTCTTAAAAATCATTATGTATTTGTGTTTGCCTTGTGGTGTGATGTATTATGTAAATCAGGGGTGTCAAATTGGCAGCCTGCGGGCCAGATGTATCATGAGCAGGCCACACCCACCACAGCTCCGTGATTGGAGAAAATGTCACAAAATGTCATGTGACAGCAATATGACACGGAGAATTTCACACCCGTGGTGTAAATGAAAAGAATTCTGGCTTGAATTCAGTTAAAATTCTAAATTGGTTAGAATATAAAAATAGGAAGTTAGAAATCAAACATTTATTTTTTTCCAGCAGTTCCTTTTTTTTTTCTTTTAACATTTATAAACCACAAGAAATAACAATGAAGTGGAAACTTTAGTTTTAGGTATTAAGCTCAAAAATTGAAACTTTTCTAATATTATAAATGAATTCAATGCATTTTGCAAGTGTTTACCGATGCTATGCTTATTAATTGTATGGCTTAGCCAATCTTATGGTCATTAATCTTTTAGAAATCATATTTAACATTGATATAAACTTTTCAACTGAAATGCTAGTACTGATGTACCTTTGAATGCTGCAGAGGATTTTTTATATACCTGTTATAAGCCAATCTCTTTTATACTCTGCATGTAAAAGCTATTCATAATTATACATACAAAAGCATATGCCAATCCCTTTCTACCATCAGCAGAGGACTGCATAGGAGTCTGTTCGTACAAAAGTAATGAACCTGTCACATTATACATAATATCTGATTCAGCACACAATATAATAATGTGTTTGTGTCTGTGTGTGATTATATATATATATATACACACACACACACATATGCATGCTTGACTCCAGTGAAATTCTGCTGCACAGCTGTGTCAGGTATTTTGCTAAGAAATTAAATTGGACTCTGCTGCCTTTTAATAACATTTTAATGGCTCAAGCTGTGTATTTCTTGCTCCTTGTTGTGATTGTAAAGGTCTCTGCTTAGCAGTGAAAGTTTTGTCTTACAAAACAAAGATCTGGTACGCAGTTGTTTCCAGCCCATTTTTTTAAAAAGGTAAAGGTTGCCCTCGCACATATGTGCTAGTCGTTCCTGACTCTAGGGGGTGGTGCTCATCTCCGTTTTAAAGCCAAAGAACCAGCGCTGTCCAAAGACATCTCCGTGGTCATGTGGCCGGCACGATTAAACGTCAAAGATGCATGGAACGCTGTTACCTTCCCACCAAAGGTGGTCCCTATTTTTCTACTTGCATTTTTTACGTGTTTTCGAACTGCTAGGTTGGCAGAAGCTGGGACAAGTAACGGGAGCTCACCCCATTACGCGGCACTAGGGATTCGAACCGCTGAACTGCCGACCTTTCAATCAACAAACTCAGTGTCTTAGCCACTGAACCACCGCGTCCATCCTTTTAGACTTATGCAAAATAGATGTCTGTTTCACTAAATAATCAAAGCTTTAACTACTTTCTACATTTCGGAATTCTTTATCCATTGGGACTGGCCAGAAGGATAATGTTAAACACACTCTATCCGTTCTTACGCTCCTGAAGCGGCTCTTCAGATAGGGTTGCATAAGTCTGGGCAATCTCTGATTGGCAGCAAAACCTCTGCATTTCTTTGCTGTTCTATCACAATTTTACAGAAGCCAAAAAGTAACTAGATGCAATTAATATGATTGTTTTTGATAATTTAACAGGGAAACACACACACTTATAAGGACTCCATCCATTTCTACTCAAATGATTGCCAGATTATAATATGGCAATATGTGGGCAAAATAATTTAGAAATTCAGAGTAAATTCAAATGTATACAATACCCATATAACAAAATAACAGAGTTGGAAGGAATCTTGGAGGTCTTCTTGTCCAATATACTCAAAGGCTGAATTTGCATAACATGGTTACTATATTAATCCATTTTCTGGATTCAGGTAATAGACTAAAGTATAAACTAATTTAACTTCAAATTAGTTGTAAATTTGTAAATCTTACAAAACCCTCCAAAACACAAATCAACTCTAACCAGGATTAGAAATATACCAAAATTAGCAGATGCAAATATAAGCATTAGAATTTTAAATGACCTTATTAAGTTTTTCATGCAAATATGCAAGCCATAAACATAACCTAGCCCATATACTTATATACAGTTTTACATATATATAAAGAATTCCAAGACCATGAATTTTAGTTCCACCTTAGGCACAAAAACTATCTGGGTGACTTTGGCTCCAGTCACTCTCTCTCAGCCTCAGGAAAGTGGCAATGGCAAACCACTTCTGAAATCCTGCCAAGAAAATTGCACATGTGTGTACATAAACACACACCTTTCTAGCACACTGGAAGAAAAAAAAGAAAACTGCAAATAATAAATATCAATTTTATAGTATGTATCCAGTACTGTTTATGCTATCTGTACATATAAGTACAAGCTGACAGGTGCTTCCAAGAATTGGGGTTACTCTTATGTTGATGTCAGATGCCAGATTTACTAGAGCTTTAGGATTGAGGAACTGATTAGTTAGCTGAACAACTATGAATCTCCAAAATACACGCAAAATAATGTGAAGTGTTTCTAGATCTATACACAAAAGGCAATTACCAACATTAATTCCACTCATCCTACAATTTAAACTGGGTATCAGAAACTCGTATCTCTCCAGATGTTGGAGTTAAACTTCTTGATTCCTCACCCTCAACCAAACTGCCTTAAGCTAGTGAAAGTTAATGTTCAACAATATGCCGAAATACCTCTGTTGCCCATAATTACATTTCAGACAGAAAAAATGAAGAACAGCCCATGTAGCACCAAACCAGGAGAGGTTCTTAAAATGATTGTGTGTTTTTTAATGTCCTTTTGAAAATTATAAAAAAATGTTATGTGGTGAACTGCTTTGGCAATCCCTAATGGAATGGCATGAAAGAAATGTTCTCACAAATAAACAAAAATAGGCCCAAATGGCTGTACAGATAATGGTGGATAATTAGGGTAGCAGCAAACAGCACTCTCTCTTTCTTCCTATTTTTATTAACAATTATACTCAAGGGGCAGTTAGTTAGGAATGTATATAGATGGTTTGTAGAGATATGCATAATTACAGATCTAGGTACTTAGTTTCAAATAAAAAATTGGATATTTAAATGTACTCCTGTAAGCTAAACTGTGCCACTGTGCATTATGTACTGATAAAGCTGATTTACTGATTTACCTTTCACTTAGTAAATAGAAAGACATGTCACAATGGTAAATATTGGGAGCCTCAAACCCCCTGCTAGAGAAGCATTTTATAATAGAAAATCAAAGGGCAAAAAATACAGTGTCCTCCTTCCCACAACATGAATATCTGACTGAATTTGGGGACACACTATTATTATTATTTTTTAATGGCCCAAAACAAATAAAGATACTGGCACTTGTTTCAGAATCAGATAAAATGAATGAGTCAATGAATAATATGAGGAAAATGACAAGTCTTTGACATTGTTAGATGTGGAACAATGACTAAAAGCTGGGTTTAAGAAGAAAGCTAAACTGCACAATATGTATTTGGAAAATCTAAATACATGGGATGCATCACAGTTCCCAAACAACTGAATCTTGTGTAACATGTATTGATCAAGAAATAATGTAAGGAAGAATCCTAGCAATCCAGAGATACCAACTCTTGCAGAACTGACTGATTCGGTAACTCTAATTCTGATTCTTGCTTCACAAAGCTGTTTTGATTGAAGTTTTTGGGAATTATGTTCCCAACACATCCTGGGAGTGCCAGGCTGGAGAAGGACGACCTTAAATCTAGCTGACCTTGGCAGGTTTGCTGAAGTTAAAATTTCACATTGGTAAACTATTTCTGACTGTTTTCTGCCCAGTGTACCTAGCACCAAACAAAGTTTTCTTTATGACTGGGTCTCATATCAGCTATCTATTAATGGAACTGCCAGGTTTTCTATTAATGTCCTTCATGGTCACTCTTTTCCTACTTTTTTTTTGTTGTTGTTAAAAGGATCATGAATACAGGTTGGCAGAAAGCAACAGCGAAAGGTTCTTGGAGCTGTTGCTTTCAGGAGGACTTATGTCTCATTTTAGAAAAGAAGAAAAATGTACCTTCTACCGGTTGAATCAGAATTGGATGCAAAAGTGCAGGCAAGAGCTGCCATGTTTCCCATTTCAAGAGCTGATTGAGAACATTTGTTTATTTATTGGTATTCCGCCTTTATTATTTTTACAAATAACTCAAGGCAGTTATGCACTGACCTATCTAATATATTTTCCTCTTCCTATTTTTCCAATCCATTTGGTGATCTCTCCCATTTGGTAATTGGACGAAGTAGCCACTGATTACGGATTTGAACCCTAATATCTTCAGGTTCCTGGTCAGCTTCCGTAACTTGAATGTAGTAAGTAATTAACTCCCGTGCATTCTTCATGCCCACCCAGACTTGGTATTAGCTTAGGAAGCCTGGACAAGCACACAAAAGGAAATTGCTATTGTGCAGGTACAGGATTTATGTTGAAAGTATGAAAATCAGAAGCATATGCCCTTTCCAGTGAGTCTTTCTCACATTCATATTGTATCCACCCTGCTCAAATATAGTAACTGAAAAAGAGAAAGGATAATTCAAACATTTCAGAAGGAACAAACAGGTGGGAGGGAGGATTTAAGGTCATGGAAGGAAGAATGTTCAGTCTGTCAAACAGTTTGAAACTTAACAGCAACAGACGCTTGACGTGATTTTGTACATTTCCCTCCCTCACAATTCCATCAATCTGTTTTCTATTGGACTAAAACACAATTTAGTACCAATAAAATCTCCATACATCAGCTAGTTTTTTTTCCCAATTGGATCATTCAGGAAATAAAGTGTTTTCCATTCACCTTATTATTTTTGAAACTGCTTACTTAAGAGACTTTCTTGCTGCATTTGTATGCCTAGGCAGAAGATATATCTATATCCTGGCTTAATAATGTATGTCTGATCATCTGGGTTACTCTCTCAGAAGGCAGAACATGATCATCCCAGATACTAGGGGTGGGTTCCACTTACCTTTACTACTGGTTCGCAGCTGCGCTTGCGCTTCTGTGCATGCAAAGCTTCACCCAGATCACCCATGATGATGTTGTGGTGGGTGGGCGGAGCCTCCCACCGGTTTTACTACCGGTTCTATAGAACCGGACCGAACCGGGAGCAACCCACCACTGCCAAATACCCAAACAAGAGTACAAATTCACACACCTATATTCCAAGGACTCTATTAGGAAATTTGCAAGGTTGAACTAAACTAAGAATCGGTGATGAAACTTAAACCACTGACTCTCCAGATGCTGCAATGCAAATCAGTTTCAGACTGCTAGAACCTGGTTCTGTTTACAGATGCTTAAATACTTGAATCGGTTTTAAAGAATAGACCCCCCACCTCACCCCCGCCTACAGACAGTATACATTATTTTTGCAACCAGATCTGTTTTACTGGGCCCTTCCAAATATACATTGCATGGGTGAGTGTAGCTTCCAGCTTCTTACATCTTCAATTTTCACTTCCCCAGATGAGCTCCTTGGCTGCAACTCCCATTCATTCCAGCCCTTTGGCAATATTGGCTGGGGTTAGTGGAGCTGCCAAATCCACCAAATTTGGAAGGAGCCAGTCTGGGGGAAAGCTGTAAAACCGCACATTTAGATCCCCATAACCTTCTTAACAAACGTCATACACCCCCCAAAGTCCTTTCTTCCACCGCTGCAACTCTTTTCTAAGGGAGTGTGTGCGTGTGTGTGATTTACAACACTTCAAGGTGCCTTCTGGTTGCTGGTACCCCCTCCCAGAGGTTCTGTTACCCATAGGAAGGAAAGCGGGGATGGGGGTGGGGGGCAGAAACCCACTTGAGGGATATACCACCCCCAACAGTCTCACCTGTCTTCTTTGCGGTCCGCAGGAGGTACTCTGGGCACGTGGAAATCCTTCCCCCGAGACGAAAGCGATTCAAAACGATCCTTATCCCTAGCCTGGCAAGTTAAAAAGTTCCCGTGTTTCCAGCAAAACACCCCAGTCCAGCTTGTGGGTGTTATTGTTGTGATTAAGCTCTATTCTCCTCACGGCTCAAGGACCTCGGCTTCTCCTGGCTTTTGGCCCTCCGAGTCTCCAGATGGATTCGGAGCGGTCGGTTCACCTCCCTCTTTTTCAGGAGCAACCTACTTCTACCAATCCGTTGCTCCGAAGGCAACCTCTCCTCTCCCTTTCCCTTCCAGCCTGCCTCGCCTCTCTCTACCGCGGTACTGTGGGAGGCGAGCTTGGAAATGAATGTCAACGCATGAAACAAACACGTTTCGTTCTTCTTTTTCTTTTCTTGTTTTTGTTCTCAATCTTTCTGGACACGTCTGTTCTTTTTTATTTTGTTCCCCCTCCTCCTCCGGCAGAAAATATATCCTAGATCCTTTAAGTTGTTACATTTGCATTTGTCTCCCCCCCCCCACTTTTGAAGGCGTTTCTTTTGAAAGAATCAGTTACAAAAAGATTAATATATATATATATACACACACACACACACACACACATATACATACATACATACATACATATATATATACACACACACACACATATATATATATACATATACGTATATATATATATGTGTGTGTGTGTGTGTATAGTTAATATTTCGGGTTTCTTCCCGTGTAATTGTGGATATATCCCTAAAAGGGTAGAAGCGACGTTTCGACAGATTTGAAATACCAACGGCAGTTAGTGCAAAATGACTGCTGACATAAGCCTGATGATGGCAGATGGGATTCTGTCGAAACGTCGCTTCTACCCTTTTAGGGATATATCCACAATTACACGGGAAGAAACCCGAAATATTAACTATACACACATACATACCCGTGAAAACTTACATACATATATATATATATATATATATATATATATATATATATATATATATATATATACACACACACACACACACATACATACATACATACATACATACATATTTTCCTCTTTTTTAAAACCTATTGAAAAGCTGCTTTATTGCATGCATACTCAGAAGTTCTTTTTTTTTTTAATATTTTATTGAATTTATAAACATATATAAAATAACATTTCCATTAATATCGGATGTGCAGTGTTTATATATATTCAAAATATATACCTGGTATCACTTAGACTACTTTTTGCTTTTATTTAACACACCTTTTTCTTTCACTTCATCATTCATCCATTCATACCACCTTCCCCACACGGTATAATATTCTGAATTCTCGTCATCGTTTATTTCATGGGTTAGTTTGCTCATCTCTGCGCACTCCAGTATTTTTCTGATTATAAGTTCTTCTGGTGGCAGAGCTATATATATTCCTCTATCTTAATGATAATTTTGATGGGAGTCCCGGCTTATAAACAAAGAAGGAAAAAGCTGAAAATGTTGGGAGCTGGGAAGAATCAGGGCTGATGTAGAACAATAGAGTTGGAAGGGACCTTGGAGGTCTTCTAGTCCAACCCCTACTCAGGTCCCTAATATTTTTCTGCAAGAGTCATTGTCCTTTCCCTAGGCCACTTGTATCCACACACTTCCCTTTAATGTGCAGTGGTGGGCAAACGTCACTGCTCATAGCTGAAGGACATTCAAAATGTTTGCATTTCATAAGAATGATGTCAACACCACCACTATAAATAAATGAAAAGTAAGAGTAATTTCTCTCCAGTCTGGAACATTTTATGTGCGTTATTAAGAATGTTATTAAAATTATCATAATATAAAATACGATTACATATTTTATGTGTATATACATCTATATGAATGTGGATATATGTGTACACTGTGGGTAGAGAGAGAAAATGCCCCAGGAAATCAGTCTAAATTTACTTGCTAATCTGATGATGTAAGGAAAATTTCTACTCTTAATGTCAAATATTGATCATCAAAGTCAAACTGATTACTTGTATTTTTCCAAAGGCATATAATCAAAATTACATATGGAAAATTATTTATTCTTTGAAATTCTCCTTCCACCTTCCATACTCACACTTTAGGATAAAGATTGGGTTCTTCCTCTTTCCATCTTCCTGCTGGATGATTTATTCCCCATGTTTTCTAATCAAGTTGATGATTTCCAAGTAGGAAACCAGAAGAGTATGGATACAAATTGTTCTTCTGCACTAGTTGATGAAGGGATCCAATGTTTTTAAATGCAAAATAATATTTAAATAATTGTGGAGAACTGTGTTTCTGACAACTCTATCTTCACCTTCAATTTAGTCATCTTTGACCTGGATGCAATGCAATCAACATTTCCAAATAGGATCATCACATTGAGGTATTTCTAGCTCACTCTGGGCAGGTATCCAAAGAATGGTAATATCACCTGATGCTAGAAATAGTCCAATTTTGGGCAAGTATCAATTCAACTACCAAAGGTAATTTGTATATAAATTTGATTTGATTTTTAAATTACTGTCTTTAGGAAGTATCTAAGGAAGAAAACAACCATGGAACATTCATGGATGGAAAGAGACACTTCCTGGAATGACAAACACCCTACAGTATGCGTATACCATATTTCCTTACACATAGTGTTCGTTTTTTGCTTGAACATATGCATATGCACCAGCTTTATTTTGTTCGCATAATGGTAACACCAACATCTAGGCTCATGATTAGAGGATATGTTTCTTGATTAAGATGCAAAGCAAATTTATATCTCATAGCTTCTCTAAATCCGGTTTTCAATTCTGTCCTGTATATTGACAGAATGTAGGGAAGAACCAGTCTAACCTAAGGCATTTTGCTGCCCAAAATACTTCCTAAAGGTAAAGGTAAAGGTAAAGGTAAAGGTTCACCTCGCACATATGTGTTAGTCGTTCCTGACTCTAGGGGGAAGTGCTCATCTCCGTTTCAAAGCCGAAGAGCCAGTGCTGTCCAAAGACATCTCCGTAGTCATGTGACCGGCATGACTAAATGCCAAGGGCTCACTGAATGCTGTTACCTTCCCACCAAAGGTGGTTTTTTCTATTTGCATTTTTTATGTGCTTTCGAACTGCTAGGTTGGAAGAAGCTGAGACAAGTAACGGGAGCTCACCCCGTTATGCGGCACTAGGGATTCAAACTGCTGAACTGCCGACCTTTTGATCGATAAGCTCAGCGTTGTAGCCACTGAGCCACCGAGTCCCTTAAAATACTTTCTAATTGAGGCAGAAAATCTTTCAAATCCTAGTTCTCCCAACCCTGATAATAAATGTTCAATAACACATTTGCTACATGTTCATATCATCCAAAGCTTACTGCCAGTTTACTCTGTCCCAGAGAAGAGCCGGCTTCCAAGCATAGAATTGAAAAGAGAACCTTTTGAAGGCTCTATCTCTATCCGAAGTCAAGGTTGGAGGTCAAAAAGCTAGATGCACAAAGTCCTGGTCTCCTTTTCTGCTAAATGTAGATATGAACCACAGAGTTCTCATAGGTCAAATGATTCTATTACTTCAGGATGCAGAAGCTGGGAAGCAGCAGCTAGTGAAAGCAAACTCAGCTTATTTTTGTTCCTTACGATAACCATCCACTTTTAAGTGCAATGGAACATACTACTGTTAATTTACTAGAGCTGAAGGAAGAATCAACAGTCCAGCTAGCTTTTATCTGGTTCTTTATATATGAAGACCATAATGATCTCCCTTGGCACCTCCACATATATTTACACAGAAAAGGAGTTTTTTTAAAAATCTGGCATCCCTGTCCGAATATTTGGGAACAAAACTTTGGCCATGGGTGGTGGGGGATCGCTAGAAAGTTGAGATTTAGGGGACAGTAATGTGACTAAAAATGGGACGCAGTGGTTCAGTGGCTAAGACGCTGAGCTTGTCGATCGAAAGGTCGGCAGTTCAGCGGTTTGAATCCCTACTGCCGCGTAACGGGGTGAGCACCCGTTATTTATCTCAGTTTCTGCCAACCTAGCAGTTCGAAAGCATGTAAAAAAAATGCAAGTAGAAAAATAAGGACCACCTTTGGTGGGAAGGTAACAGCGTTCCGTGCGCCTTTGGCGTTTAGTCAAGCCTGCCACATGACCACGGAGATGTCTTCGGACAGCTCTTCAGCTTTGAAACGGAGATGAGGACCATTCCCTAGAGGTCAGGAACAACAAGCACATATGTGCGAGGGGAACCTTTATCTTTTTAATGTGACTTAGATCCACATTTATCATATTTTCTAATGGTACTGCATGAGAATAATCTTAGGAAAAGATTAGTTGATGCTTTTGCTCATATATGAGCAGACTATGATCTCAGCCCAATTTTTGTTGTAGTTGTAGTAGCTGTAGTTTAGAAAATGTATGCATTGAAATTTATGCACCTACAAAATATATTCACATTTTAAAAAAGGTCACACACAAACACACGTGGCACACCCTCAGTGCAGTGCCAGCAAATAGAGGCATAAAGCATAAATCATGCTAATATCTCTAGTTCATCTTGAATATCCTTGTTTATGCTTCTAAACTTCACAGCCAGTTAGAACATTCTGTCTACTTTCAAGAGGAAAGTACTGTCCATTTCCTCTTTTTCTTTCCTTCCCCAATTAAGTCTCTCCTCCACAAATATCATTATTTTGAGAGAGACAGCCAAACCCTACTGGATATATGTTTGTCATCAAATAATTAAAAATTTGCAATGAATGAAAGGCAAAGATTAAACATAGATCCCTGATCACTTTATATTATCACACTAATTTATTTTATATTATAAATAATTTAGAATCATCAATCCTAAAAATGGAACAGTAAAAACGTGCACTCAGAAAACTGCAGTGAGAAAAAAGCAGCGACCTCTGTCAGCTTCGGATGGTCAGCTGTGGCTGATACTGAGGGCTTTTGCAGGCAAAATTAGTTGTAATAGCTTTTAAAATGTGAAATGGCATATAAAACTGTTGCCTTTGAGCCATTTTTGTTTCGGGTGTGGTTGTGTGGCTTTATTGCCACAGGTGCTTCTCAGCTGACTTTCATGCAGGCCTCAAAGTAGTCTAATTTTAATAGCTCTTTGCAAGCAGGCATTTCAAGGTAGTCTGATCCTTCTCTGCTCCATAGAAAGAAGCAAGAGAGAGAAAAGAAGAAAGCCTTGGAAAGGCATTATAAATAAAGCTTTCAAAAAGAGCGATAATAGGTGACTGCATTTACTTTTGATTCTGGCTACACTGTTTGTCACAATCCAGATTTGCCATGCTTACTACATGTGTGTCTTTCAACAGGTAATCCCTAGGGGCAATGGCAAGCCCTAAAAGCAAAAGGCTTATTTACCTCCTGGTTTACTGATTCTTAGGGACGTGGTGGCTCAGTGGCTAAGATGCTGAGCTTGTCAATCAAAAGGTCGACAGTTCAGCAGTTCCAATCCCTAGTGCCGCTTAATGGGGTGAGCTCCCATTACTTGTCCCAGCTTCTCCCAACCTAGCAGTTCAAAAGCACTTAAAAATGCAAGTAGAAAAATAGGAACCACCTTTGGTGGGAAGGTAACAGTGTTCCATGCACCTTTGGCGTTTAGTCATGCTGGCCACATGACCACGGAGACGTCTTTGGAGAGCGCTGGCTCTTCGGCTTTGAAACGGAGATGAGCACCGCCCTCTAGAGTCGGGAATGACTAGCACATATGTGCAAGGGGAACCTTTACCTTACTGATTCTCAAAGACTGTTTCTAGGGTACTTGTCTTTCCTTTCATTTTCTGTTAAAAAGTCTTAATTATATATTTACACAAATTGTTATGTTAAGATTTTAATAATGAGTTAAATTTGACTAGATGGACCACGGGTGTCAAACTCGCCACGTCACACTGTCGTCACTTGACATTTCGCAATGTTTTTCCCATTCATGGAGCTGGAGTGGGCATGGCCTATGCACGACGCATCCGGCCTGCAGACCACCAGTTTGATACCTCTGAGATAGACTATATGACCTGAGCTTGCCTTTCTGTTGAAACAAAACTAATTCAAAGGCTGAATTAACATTTATTTGAACCAACTTCCGTTACATAAGTATATTTCCAGTAGTCCATGATCACTTTTTTCATAATAGTCCAGGCACAATTTATCTAAACTAATAAACTTCAATTTTTGGGGAATATATATTTTAACAATAAATTGACATCTTTGAATCTTAACTTCCTTCTAAAAACCCAGTTCATCACAATAATAATATTTAAACTATAACAAGTGGACATGATAATAACATCTGCACTATAGCTTCTTCAAATGTGTCACATCTCTAGCACAGAATGGGACCCAACTTTAATAAAATATTCTTTGAGAAGTCTGGTAGATCCCAAAAGTATTTATTTACTAAATCAAATGAGTGGTTTAAATTGTTTAAATGTTAAATACTTAACATTTCTTCAAAGATTATTGATAATTCCTAGCTGCCAATACTGAGCAACGTAACCTGCTTGGAACGAAACAGGTTAAGATCTAGACACCCAGCCATCTTTACTGTTAAAGCATTTATAAAAGATTATTTCAACCCTCACAATATGTGGAATCGACACTGGATAGAAAATTGCTCCCCACAATGAAGAGGCTTTCCCTGCATCTTGGAAAAGCCAACTGGATTTAACCATCCCTGTGCAATATGGACAACATTGAACCACATTCACACTGGACACTGCACATATGTCCTCTGAAGGATACCATCACTGAATTGTGATTGTGGGGCTGAAAAACAGACTATCCAACACACAGTGACAGTGTGTCAAAACAGAGTCTATAATGGAGGTTTCGCTGTTTTTTTGGCTGCAACAAATGGAGTAAAAATTATATTTGCAACTTAGGTATATAATATGTTTGTAATCTTCATGTTAAGATTTCAGATTTTATATTCTAGTTTATATATATATTTATTTTATATTCCATTATATATATATATATATATATATATATATATATATATATATATATATATATATATATATATATATATATATATATAGTTATATTCAAACCTATGTTCCTTTTCACTGAAAAATGATATGAATGTGCCATATAATAAATAAGTCTTCAAATCTAAAGGCACTGATTTTGCAATACAGGTAATCTTTGACTTATGAGCCTGGACTTTTTGTCATAAGTCAAAACAGTTGTAAGTTTAGGCACCCACATGAGTGATCCACTGTTAAAACTTTTTGCAGCGGTCTTAAAATGGTGGCTGGGCAATTCTGGCTGTTGAAGTCCACCCAACTTAAAGTTGCCAAGGTTGAGAAAAACTGCAAAAGAACACCAGGGCCAAACAATGAAATTAAGAAGGGTTTAAAATTTATATATCACCATTCAGCATTAGATATGTTATATTTCTAGGACAATGCTTCAAAGAGAGCAGTAGTTGCCTGTCCCTTAGCAGAAGGAATTCAAGTATCTTTTCTCTGTAGACCAGCTGATCAGTTGGCTGGTGGTAAAAACTGATAGCACTTTCTGTTAAGTATTAAGTGACAGTTTAAATAAGCCAATTAGGAGTGAATCCTGAGAGCAGGAAATTCGGAGAAGTGTCAGTGGCTGAAGCCGGGGACAGCTCCCATTTAAAAGGAGCTGCTGCGGCTGGGGTTTGCCATTGCTGTTACGGAGCCAAATAAAGTATTTAAGCTTACTGCATGTCCAGTCCTTTCTTATTCACCCACGATTTAACACTGGCGACGAAGGTGGGATTCTGAAGGACAAGGATGAAACATCGAACTCCAAACCAATCAACAGCCACCAGATTGACGACACCGTACCGGTCAGATCATCGGCTACAGAGATGTCTGCAATCAGTCCATCTGCCCCATTCAACCCAGATGGAGAAGATTGGGAAGCATACATGGAGCGTTTCTGTTAACAAGTAGATGACCAGGAAGAAAATTTGCTAAAATTTGACTCTGTGGGGAAGAGAAAAGCAAGAAAGGTTTCCTTTGCATCTCAAAGATCCATTTTAAGATAGGTGGTTTTGTTTCTGCTCCCATTACCAGTAACAGAAAAGTGTCATCAATCTTGGCCAATTAATTAACAGACTGATCTGTTATCAAAAAAAGTAAATTTTTTGCACCACTCCTGTGGCTTTTAAAACTACAAGAAAGGCGGTTTTCTCATTTAAATTAAACTATTAAGCATACATTGAGATATCTCTAGTTGAAATTGAAGTTTAAAGTGCTTAAATCTGGCTAAAGCAAGCCATTGAAAAATATCTAACTGGTTAGGGTTAACTTTCACTGCACTCTGCAAATATTTTACTATTTCAAAAGGGGAAATATAAGTATTTATAATGATAACTGCTAGATCTGCTTAACATACCATTCTTAATTTAAAAAAAAATATGCTGAGGTAATGTTCAATATTAACTTTGCTTATCTATTGCACATTTGATATGAAATACTATACTTATAAAAGTTTACCTGCTCTTATGAATACCACATAGTTATGTCTTCGTAATCACATCATCAAAGTTTCATTTCTTCCCTCAGTATTTTGCATAATATTTAAAAATTCCAGCAAGAATCTACAGATTGACATTGCAAAATCAACACCTATTGAGAAATAGACCACGTTGAACTGTATAACGCAGTCAAACATTAGGAGTTGTCCTCAGGAAATGTTTTATGACATGTTGAATTATGTCATAAAATGTTTTATGATAATTTTTATGTCATAAAACCTTTTATAAAAGCAGTCAAAATTCAATTTCATGGCAATCACGAATCCCAGATTTTGGGTGCATTCTGTTAAATTAGGTGAGGTATCATGACTTTTTTCCCCTTCGCTAAATCGGGTGTGGGCATGGCTAGTGCATGACACATCCGGCCTGTGGGCTGCGACTTTGACACCCCTAATTTAGTCCATTAGGATCAGTGGTGGGTTGCGCCCGGTTCACACCAGTTCTATAGAACCGGTAGTAAAACCCGTGGGAGGCTCCACCCACTGACTCTGACATCACCAAAACGCTTCTGTGCATGCGCAGAAGCTTCTGTGCATGTGCAGAAAAGTGTGCGCGGCACTCTTGCAAAGTGGTAGTAAAGGTAAGTAGAACCCACTCCTGATTAGGATGAAATACTATGGTCCCATTTAAGCATCTTTTAATTTCAAATGGAAACAAGAATCACAGCAGGCCACTAAGCTAAATCCATGATAAATCTTCAGAAAATAAGTCCTCTACCTTTGCAGAGGATGGAAATGATTTCAGTTAAATATGAATTAAGTTACCTGTTCATAGTAATGCAACCATTATTAGATGGATCTCCAATCCTTTTGATCTGTATGTGGCCTGCTATTTGCCTTAGGCCAGGCTTATGGTATCATAGAAACCATATATGAATTATAGGCCATCACAGCAATGGCATAGATCAGCAATGT
Source organism: Arizona elegans (assembly GCA_022577455.1). NCBI lineage: Eukaryota > Metazoa > Chordata > Lepidosauria > Squamata > Colubridae > Arizona > Arizona elegans. Next base: position 94,780,923 of record JAKOOJ010000006.1, on the reverse strand, counting down.
CATAATTAAAAGAGCCTTGATAGTACAGTGGTTTGGTGCACCCTGTCATTAACACAGCTGCCTGCAATTTCTGCTGGTTCGAATCTCTCCAAGGCTCAAGGTTGACTCAGCCTTCCATCCTTTCTAAGGTAGGTGAAATGAGGACCCAGTTTGTGGGGGCAATAAGCTGACTTTGTATAAAATATACAAAAGAATGAAGGCTATTGCTTAACGCATTGTAAGCCGCCCTGAGTCTCCGGAGAAGGGCGGCATATAAATCAAATAAAAAAAATAAAATAATGCAAACCCTGTCATTATGTCCTTGTGTCCCAATGTACACAGGTAATAATATTTGCATTATATCATTATGCCTGATTTGCCCCTCCCCTTTGCCTGCCCCACAGATGCCTATGCCCTCATTTAGTCTTTTCTAGGAAGTTGTTGGACAGATATATATGATATAAGAATCTAACCAACAGAATTTTTAAAAGTGGGGGGGGGGAGTAAAACAATCTAAAACATTTTAATAGCTAACAATGGAAATGGAGCCTTTCCTATGTTCCCATTGCTGGCATTGCTAATATCAATAAAAAGAGGAAATAGGTTGTGCCTAGAGCAGAGGATCCTTGGTGGCTGTCTAATTATCACTACCTGATATCAATAGGGCCCTTACATTGGTCTTCACCTTCTTTTATAATGCCATCTGTTTGTGTACCCCCAACAAAACGGGAACATTTCTGCTGTTGGATAGATAGACATGGGCTTCATTCACACAGGCAGGATTTTTAAACTGTGGTTTGTTAAAAACCGGCAATGACCTGATTCATGCATGATTGCAATCCTAGTCATATTTTGTCCAAAATAATCCCATTATGGTTTAGAATTCAGGGTGGTGCTCTTGACATTTTTACAGAGTATCTTGATTAAATGAAGTTTGTTGGTGTGAGATTTCAAAAGTGAAAGTACCTGCATATTTTTAGGAGAATGCAGTTCATTCTGTCTTGCTCCTCAAGAGTCTACCATTCGTACTGTATATACATAAGCCAGGCTCAGGATGAACTGCTGAGGAAAATATTATGGAGAACTCTCATTGGGAAAATGCATTCATTCACAAGTGATTGGTGTGGCTTGGATTTGCCTATGTGCAAATCAACTATCTCAACCCCAAAGGAAATCAACCCTGACTGTTCTTTGGAAGGACAGATACTGAAGCTGAAGCTCAAGTACTTTAGCCACCAAATGAGAAGACTCATTGGAAAAAAACCTGATGTTGGGAAAGATTGAAAGCAAAAGGAGAAAGCGACATCAGTGGATGAAAAGGTCAGACAGTGTCATTGACGCAATAAATGTAATTTGGGCAAACTCCAAGAGCCAATGGAGGACAGGGGAACAGGCATTCTGTGGTCCATGAAGTCACAAGTTGGATGTGATCTAGCGACTGAAAAACAATGACAAAATCAACTATAAGAAGGGGCTGGTGTTACATAAAAAGCCCATTGAAAAACTAGCTGCCATGTTTCAGTTTCGGAACTTCAGAACTGACTGCTACCCACAAGTGTGCCCACCCCCTCCCAGTTACTCTTTAAAGTGGTCTTCTCAAACCTACTCCAACCTCACTAATTGGGAATTGTATGTTTTATAATCCAAGGTAATTCTGAATTAAAGAAGAAGCCGGCTGTCTCCCTTCTTTGGAGACAGCAAATTCCATGAAAAAATTAGTCTAAGGCCCATTCAGCAGCTATAACATGGCTTTAGGCCATGGTTTTGCAAGGGAGAGTAAACTCTTGATGATGTAATGTAATTTGATAAGCTGCTTTGCTCCTAGTGTTTTCTGGGCCACAAAGGGAGCCAAACCTGTTTCTGATTTCCTTGTTCAGTTTCACCTAAATACAATTGGCTCAGTATCTGAAGATAGTTACTTTCCTCTAGAATTCTTCCTTTTTCAGTTTATATATTTTGTACCATTTTTGCTGTATCTGCCATTTTACCTCTTCCCTCCACCCCTTTGGTAACACAGCTATAGTTCCTCTTTTTTTTCTTTTGAGCTCAAACACAATTGCTCACATATTATTGTTTAAAATATATTATTACTAACCCTAGACATTTAAGTCTGATTAGAGCAGGGGTCCTCAAACTTGGCAGCTTTAAGACCTGTGGACTTCAACTCCCAGAATTCTCCAGCCAGCATAGCTAGTTGGAGAATTCTGGGAGCTGAATTCCACAAATTTTAAAGCTGCCAAGTTTGAAGACCTCTGGATTAGAGAATCTATCATGCTTCCACAAATATACCAAACTTGAGCATTCAGGACAGCATCCCCATGATTAGGCAAAATTTGCCCATCCTGGTTGTTTCCCAATTCCTAGAATTTCCATGAAGTTGCTAACATGGATTTCTGCAGGCTGTACTCTCCAAACGCCTACAGGGACCCAGTTTGAGGAAAGCTGGTAAAGGTAAAAGTTCTCCTCGCACATATGTGCTAGTCGTTCCCAACTCTAGGGGGCGGTGCTCATCTCAGTTTCAAAGCCGAAGAGCCAGCGCTGTCTGAAGACGTCTCCGTGGTCATGTGGCCGGCAGGACTAAATGTCAAAGACGCACAGAACGCTGTTACCTTCCCACCAAAGGTGGTCCCTATTTTTCTACTTGCATTTTTTACGTGCTTTCGAACTGCTAGGTTGGCAGAAGCTGGGACAAGTAACCGGAGCTCACCCCATTACACGGCACTAGGGATTTGAACCACTGAACTGCCGACCTTTCAATCAACAAGCTCAGCATCTTAGCCACTGAGCCACCGCATCCCTTGAGGAAGGCTGGATTATGCCATTAATAATGCTTTCATTTTTTTTCATATCACATTATTATCCAGTATACTATTTTTATTTTTATTTTTCATTTATACTGGTCTGGACACCTCAAGGACAACATATATATTTCCAGACCAAATGAGAATTAATAGATAACATTTTAAACTTTTTTTTAAGCTTGTCAATGGACTTTAACACCTAGTTAGCCATCCTATTGCAAAATCACTGAAGCCTAAATGAAAATGTTGAGCTTATCCATGATTACTTGGAAGTGTATCATCATCAGTTTAATGAGGTTCACCCCCAAGTTTCATTAAATATGTGGATGGGATACTCTGAACATTTTGCCTTTTTTCATTGCTGTCCATATATGAATAGAATGTAATAACATGGGTTTTCTAACTTGGCACGCTGAATACAAGAAAAACAAGTTAAAGTAAATTATCACCACCACTTTTAAGATACAGCAGGCAGAGATATCAAACAAATGCCGGTGACACATCTAAACAGTAAAAAAAGAGCATGTGTTTACTTTAGTCTGCTGAAGGATTACGGGGCAAAGTCTGATGGGTGGTTTTAAAAAACCATTTCTATAATCAAACCTGCAGTGCACAAGTGTTAATAATTAAATAACAGCAACCAGAAGCTGCTTTGAGAAGGATTATTTTTCTTTTGCTATTTTTTAAAACAGAGTTCAAACATTTTGAACATACAATTGTTTTGGTTGTTGCTTCTCGCTTGTAGCATAATAACTATGGAAGAGAGGTAAGAGAGATTGAAACAGAAGCTTGTAATGAAAGCAATTTTTTCCCGTATGTATGTTTGGGTCCATGTCTGTCTCCAGGAAAAGTTTTGCGCAATCTTCATAGGACACCCATTGTACTTCTTTCTGCTCCAGTGTGATACATGTGCATGAAAATTAAAAGACATCCAATAAAAGAATTTGGCCACTTTGTATATCCAAAGGTAAGGGAATGGACATGAGCCAGATGATTGCACAAATGAAACAGAGCATATACCGAAGTCCTAGAGATAATTCCTGGTATGTCAAGATCATTTCAGAGGCAGACCACCAAAAAATGTAAAATTTGTCTGGACTTTTTCTAACAGCAAAATCTTTTTTCCCCCCTCCTTGTTCTGGAATGCAATATTTTTAGGCTTTTGCCCAGCTGGCCTAAGAAGTGGTACTACTAGTTGTGTTTCATTTTGTTGGTAGGTTTGTAACTTATTCCTTACCCAATAAAATTACTTTTTCCTAAGCAGAGTAGTTTTTCACAGGTATCCTGTTGTGGGCTGTTTGTACTTGCATCAATATCAAACCATCTGCATCTTAATATTTGCATTACTGTTGGTGATGCAACCTTTCAGTTGGCTAACAGATTCACGCTGGCATTTGGTTAAGAAACCAAACAGATGCTGGTTGTTTTCACCAAGTCAAAATCCACTTTCTATGGATTAATAATAAATGGATGCAATTTGCCAGGCCATGTCCCCCATAGTAGTCTTTCTTAAATGGGCATCCCTTTCGCAAAAACTCTTGTCATCAGAATGCCAACATATTTTCAGAATTCAAAATGATTTGGGCCCCTGCAGTGATGATCAGAAGAGCACTGATAAGCAGAAGGAATAAGCAAATATCATACATAAGGGGAAATGAAGAATAACATCAGCTACAGTCGACTTCTGTTGCAGAAGCACTCAAGAAGATTTTGGTAGAGATAATATTTCTAGGTTTATTGATACTGAACCTGTAGCATACATTGTAAATTGGGAAAAGAGACAATCTCTTTAAACTGAGAGCACATGCACCAAGACATATTCCTTGTGTGTCCAATCACACTTGGCCAATAAAAATTCTATTCTATTCTATTCTATTCTATTCTATTCTATTCTATTCTATTCTATTCTATTCTGGAACAAAAATATACATTTGCTATGATATTTTCCTCTGTATTCGATTAAAGGGAAGGATAAAAGAGTACAGGTGGTTCTCAGCTTTAGAACCCCACAATTGAGTCCAAAATTTATGCTGCTAAGTGAAACATTTGCTAAGTGAGTTTTGCCTCATTTTACAACTTTTCTTGTCACTGTTAAGTGAATCATTGCAATGGTTAAGTTAGTAACACAGTATTTGTCAGAAGGTTGCAAAAGGCGATCCCATGACCCCGGGACACTGCAACTGTCATTAATAGGCCAAGCATATGAATTTTGTTCATGTGACTATGAGGAAGATGCAACAGTCATAAGTGTGAAAAACGGTCATACCAAGTCACTTTTTTTAGTGCCATTGTAATTTTGAACGGTCACTAAATGAACTATTGTAAATCAAGGACTACCTGTAATTAGGTACTGAAAATATTACATCAGCTGTCCCACCTAGTCAGGGAGGTATGTTACAGACACCGTCATTCAAAGAATTTCGACAGGTAGGATCTAGAAAAGACCTTTCTCTGCTCTTGCTCCCAACCTTTGGAGCATTGTCACCACAGAGGTGAGGTGGGACCCACCCCTCTCCCAACTTTTGACTTGACTCTGATAACTTGCTTGGAGCTCACAGAGGAGCACAGAGCTGAGGGGTTGATCTGTGCCTTACAGGACCTCCCCTGCCTTTTTAAGTTTCAAATTTTAATTATTTTATTCCTGTTTTAATTGCCTCCTACGGGAATGTAATATTTATATGTGGGTTTATGTTTTAATTATACACTGCCCAGAGTCATTCTGTGAGTGAGATGAGAGGTTTCAAAATTTGATATATAAATATAAGAGAAAAAAGAACCTGGTCATTAGTACTAAACATGACCCAACAGAAAGTAGAGTCAAAACTCCTTCAGTTTTGGCTCAGCTCTTGGTAAATCCATGGTATTTTCCTGGCAATAAGATAGAAGTAGATTGGCATTTTCTTCTTTGAATGTCCTTTCAACTTTCTAGTCTATCTGCAGCCTTGGGGCTTCCTGATAATTACCCATGCAAGTGCTAACCAGCTCCAATCATGTTTAGCTTTTCAAGATCAACCACATTCTGCAAGATGCTGCTACTTACTATAAATTTTAAAACCATAGTCTTGCACTCCAGATATAGGAAGACACTTATTGCTTTTACTTTCTTTTTAGGTGAGTGATCCTCTAGTAGTTTAAGGATTAGTTAATTGCAGCTTGATTTTTCTAGGTAAGACACAATATGAAAAAAAGCTATATTAAGGACTACATGGCAAGTACACTCAACATGTAATCCTTAATGGAACTGCATCTATGCCAGAGGTGGGATTCAGCAGATTCTGACCAGTTCTGGAGAACCGGTAGCGGAAATTTTGAGTAGTTCGGAGAACCGGTAGTAAAAATTCTGACTGGCCCCACCCCTATCTATTCTCTGCCTCCCAAGTCCCAGCTGATCAGGAGGAAATGGGGATTTTGCAATATCCTTCCCCTGGAGTGGGGTGGGAATGGAGATTTTACAGTATACTTCCCCTGCCACGCCCACAAAACCACACCCATCAAGACATGCCACGCCCACCAAGCCACACCCACAGAACCAGTAGTAAAAAATTTTGAAACCCACCACTGATCTATATGGAGGGAAGTATGTGGTGGAGTACCCCAAGGCCTTAGGTCCAGTACTCTTCAATATCTTCATGAATGATTTAGATGAGGGGATAGAAGTCGAGAACTCATCAAATTTGCAGACAACACCAAACTGGCAGGAATAGTCAATACTCCAGAACGCTCAAGATACAGAAGGATCTTGACAGATTTGAACACTGGCCCTGTCTAACAAAATGAAATTCAATGTAGAGAAAAGTAAGGTTCTACATTTAGACAAGAAAAACCAAATGCACAAGTATGGCATCTTGGAGTCCTAGTGGACAATCACTTAAATATGAGCCATGAGTGTGCTGCAGCTGCCAGAAATGCCTACACAGTCCTAAGCTGCATTAACAGAAGAATAGAATCAAGATGACATGAAGTGTTAATGCCACATTATAATGCCTTGGTAAGACCACACTTGGAATATTGCATCCAGTTTTGGTTGTCGTAATTTAATATATGTTGAGACTTTAGAAAGAGTGCATAGAAGAGCAACAAAAATGATTAGGGGACTGGAGGCTAAAACATGACGAACAGTTGTAGGAATTTGGTATGTTTAGTTTAATGAAAAGAAGGACTAGGGGTGACATGATAGCAGTGTTCCAATATCTCAGGGGCTACCACAAAGAAGACGGGTTAATTCTAGTCCCCAAAGCAGCTGAAGGCAGGACAAGAAGTAATGGATGGAATCTAATCAAGGAGAGAATCAACCTAGAACTAGGGAAAAATTTCTGGGCAGAACAATTAATCAGTGGAACAACTTGCCTCCAGAAGTTATGGGTGCTCCAACATTGGAGGGTTTAAGAAGGAATTGGACAACCATTTGTCTGAAATGGTACAGGGTTTCCTGATTCAACGGGGATGGGGGTGGGTGGGCATGGAATAGAAGACCATCAAGATCCCTTCTAACAATTATTCTGTTCTATTATTAGAACTACTCTGTCTCAAATACAAAGATCCACTAAAAGACAGTATAAAGTTAGACTTTTGTGAATCTCTTTGCTGTCATCTAGCTGTTTGCACTTTATTCTATGCATAAACAGTGTGGTTATGCTGGCTTTCTGATGTAACTTGCAAAGGCAAGATCCAAGACAGTACTGAATTTTACAAGTTTATTCTGTGGATTATTTGAACAGGATCCCTGTCCCAAGTCCTTTAGTAGATAATTTTGTATGACTATTATGCTAAGTGAAAAGAACATTGCCTGGTTCATGTTCTCTATTTTGCAAACATTTCTTAGATAAACTAAATTGACATGTTTGGTGGAGGGCCCTCATCTCTGGAATTCATCACTGTGGATTTTCAGAGTTCAAAGCTGTTTGGTAGGCTCTTTAGCTCTCCGACTACATATCGGACATTCTTTGGGTTCTTGACTTTTTCCATCATATTTCTGTGAAAATTGAGGACATGGAAGTGAATGTATACGTTTATGCTTTTATAATGGAGTTGGGAATCATGAAATCTCTCCACATAGGGGATCAGTTTCCAGATGCTATAGTCAGTGCTGGGTTTCAAAAATTTTTACTACCGGCAGGGGTGGGTTCTACTTATCTTTACCACCAGTTTGCAACGGGCTTGCACGCGCTCACATGCGCAGATTGCTAATGATGACATCCGGGGTGGTGGGCAGGGCCTCCCACTGGTTTTACTACTGGTTCTTGCAAACTGGTCCAAACCAGGGGCAACCCACCACTGACTACCGGTTCTGTGGGTGTGGCTTAGTGGACATGGTATGGCTTGGTGGGTGTGGCTTAGGCATGACAGGGGAAAAATACTGTAAAAATCTCCATTTTCTCCCAATCAGCTGGGACTTGGAAGGCAGAGAATAGATGTGGGCGGGGCCAGTCAGAATTTTTACTAATGGTTCTCTGAGCTACTCAAAATTTCCGCTACTGGTTCTCCAGAACTGGTCAGAACCTGGTGAAACCCATCTCTGGCTGTAGTTGTAAAGATGACATGGCTAAAGATCTGAATTGCAATGGGTGAAGGCACTTATCAAGATAACTGAGACTTCAGCATGGCCTTAAAGTATGACCTTTTTAGAGAAATAGGATTCTTTGTTCTCGATTGGAATGCATTTTGAAAAGTATTGGAAATATATTCCAATGATGATGAGCAGACTTTTATCATATACCGCACCATCAGTTTGTGTTTGTATTGTAAAAGAGTGGAGAACTTTAAGAAACTAATGCAAGAAATAATTTTACAATTCAGCAATGTAGAAAGTGAATTATAATTCAAATGCTGCTATATGCTACAAACTTAAATTCCATTGCACAAAGTGTTTGTTTTAGAAAAAAAAAACAGGCCTAGAAACAAGCATGTATTTACTCAAGGCACGGTAGATAGTGGTTTTAACTACCATAAGTTACCATTGTCCCCATTATCTGGTCTTTTTGGTTTAAGTAAGAGTCAACCAGAGAAATTGTCTCTGTCTCATTCTAGTAATGTGTATGCTATGTATGTATGTATCTATCCCACCTGGCACATTTTTTCAGAAGCAGCAGAAAGAAGGTGGGCAACCTGTAGTTTATCTATAATTGTTATGGGCATAGTATGTTCCTCTGAAATATTTCATGAATGGTAATGCTTCTGAAGCCAACTGAGATCATCTAAATCAGGGATGTCAAACTTGATTTCATTGAGGGCCGCATCAGTCTTGTATTTGACCTCAGGGGGCTGGGTTGGCATGGCCAGGGTGGGTGTGGCCAGCTTGACGTCACTCGTATCGGGGGTGCCCATGGCCTGAGCGCTCTGCCAGAGAAAACGGGCTCCTGAGTAACATTTTTGGCCACGAAGGCCTCCTGCAAACCTCTGCCAGCGAAAACAGAGCTTGGGGGGAGGCTGCCCTCCCGAGCTCCCATTTTCGCTGGCAGAGGCACCATGGGCTGGTCCTTCACTGTTTCCAGGGGCCCCCCACCGACCAGATCTAACCACCTCATGGGCTGGATCTGGCCCGCGAGCCTTGAGTTTAACACCCCTGATCTAAATGGAATAGAATTTCATATTCATATTCCTCTGTTCCAAACAATCAACATGCTTTTCGATTAGCATTTTTACACAAAAAACTAAACATCCAGATACCCGATCCAGCACCTTCAAGCTTCTTATGTTAACAGCGGTCATTAAAAAGGAAGGACTGTAGCTCAGTGGTATCTCCATTTAAAACAGACAAAAATAGGCAATATTTTTTAAAAAAATTACATCACCAAGATTCTTTGAATAAAAGAACAACAAATAATAGAGCATTTAATATACTGTATGTCTGTAATGTAAAAAAAATGGAGCAGTGTATATCATACCTGTCCTTGTAGTTTGATTGACACAGAAGTGTGCTTTCAGGACTAACTTGCATTTCCTCTCTTGCCTTGTTTCTTTTTAGCATTTCATTTATTATGCATAGAAAATGTGCTGACAAATCTCCAGATATGATCTTTTTTTCCTTTCCTTCCTAATCCCTCTGAATTAATTGACGGCCTACTTATTTTACCTAGCCAGTTTTGGCTGCTCTCAGAAAGCTAGGTTGTGCTAGATCTATCTAGCATTATAATAGACCTCCAGTATCTACCGGGCCTATATACCAGATTAGATCAACAAATTACAAACACATCCCATTTGTGCCAAGAAAACCACGTAGATGTGTTCTGAAATCCCCAGGAGCTGAGCTCAAGTTAGAGTAGGCTTTTCTGTGTAAGGGACAAGGTAAATTCATTACAAGAATGTAATGTGGTATTTCGCAAATTTTAAGCTTCAGCACCATTTTACTCATATCTTTAGTGTTTGCAGAAAAGAAAAAAAAAATCCTAGCTTTCTTTCAGAGAGAATGAAATAAAATGCACTAATCCTTCCTCAGATATTTTGCTGGAGTAAGTTTCCCTAAATTTGATTATTAATCAGCTATTTCATTGTTTGTTTTAGGTTAAATTCTGTGTTTATGATATGAATTTCTTAATTTCTTTTTTGCTGTCAGCTCAGCTAGGAAGACCAGATCAGGAAATTAGCTTCACAGGAAGACTAAACTTTCTTTGATGGAGATGGGCTATAATAACAAGTGAGATTGCGCTGACAGTCCTTCCCTTCCTTAATTCATACCCCCGTGAATTAGAGGGACATCTGCTTGAGCCATTTCCGAATGTTATCTTGTTATTCTGGACTTTAAAAAAAGCATTTTTAGCAAGTTTTACCTAGGTAATAATTCCTCCTTATTTCCATCAAAATCATCTTTATTTTCTACTCTTACCCTATTGTTAAGGCAAGCTTATTAATAATATATAACACAGTTCTGTGATTAAACAGAGCACTGAAATGGCTACAGAATTATAAGAAGTAAACATAGCAACAGTGAGAATGTTGTCAAAAGTTAACAGAAACCAGAATATTTTGCTTCCTGTAGTTTAAGGTTATACACATTAAATTAGATTCTTGTATGGTACATTTCAAAATCATTTAGAACAGGCATGTCCAATATTCAGGCCACAGGATCATAAACTTTTAATATTATATTGATTTATATTAGGTTTATTATATATAAACAAAAAATCCTTCCTCAAGAAAGCCAAGAAAATAGCACACTATTAATTTAAAGAAACTTAAAGAAAAAAGAACCGTGTTAGCAACAATCCTCCATAAGTCTAACATTTTGTTTTCAGAAAGTGCTGGATTTAAACTCATAGTAGAGAGCTCTACCCAACTAGAGAAGATTATTCAGACTGTTCCATGCCAACCTACAGATCTGCAGACTTTGTATTGGGTGACAGGAAAGTGGAATGAATATTTCACAGAGTGGGGGGGGGGGAAATCTAATCTGTACCTCAGAGGCAGTGGTGGGTTTCAAAAATGTTTACTACCAGTTCTGTGGATGTGGCTTGGTGGGCGTGGCAGGGGAAGGATACTGTAAAATCTCCATTCCACCCCACTCCAGGGGAAGGATACTGTAAAAGCTCCATTCCCACCCCACTCCAGGAGAAGGATACTGTAAAATCTCCATTCCCTCCCCAATCCAGGGAAAGGTTACTACAAAATCCCCATTTCCTCCCTTATAATAATAATAATAATAATAATTTTATTTCTATACCGCCCTTCTCCCGAAGGACTCAGGGCGGTGTACAGCCTATTTAAAAACACAGAAACAAAACAACAATTTAAAATTTAAAATCATTAAATAATTAGGCTCCAATTAAAATGCCAGAAATTTAAAATACCCCCAATTTAAAACGTTATGTTAATAGCCCTGCCTGGCGGAACAACAGGGTTTTCAGAGCGCAGCGGAACACCCGGAGGTCGGAGATCCTACGTATTTTGGGGGGCAGTTCATTCCACAGGGCTGGGGCTCCCACAGAGAAGGCCCTCCCCCTGGGTGTCGCCAGCCGACATAACTTGGCCGATGGCACCCTGAGGAGACCCTCTCTGTGGAAGCGGACTGGTCGGTGGGAGGCTACTGGTGGCAGAAGTCGGTCTCGAAGGTACCCGGGTCCTATGCCATGGAGCGCTTTAAAGGTGGTAACCAACACCTTGAATTGCACCCGGAAGACCACTGGGAGCCAGTGCAGCTCGCGCAGGAGGGGTGTCACGTGGGCACAACAAGTTGCACCCATAACCACCCGCGCGGCCGCATTCTGGACCAGTTGGAGCCTCCGAGTGCTCTTCAAGGGGAGCCCCATGTAGAGAGCATTGCAATAGTCCAACCGGGAGGTGACAAGGGCGTGAGTGACCGTGCGCAAGGTGTCCCGATCCAGAAAGGGCTGCAACTGGCGAATCAGGCGAACCTGATAAAAGGCCCCCCTGGCCACGGCCGTCATGTGCTCTTCTAAAGACAGCCGTGTGTCCAGGAGGACACCCAGATTGCGAGCCCTCTCTGTGGGGGGCAAGGATTCACCCCCAATAGTCAGCGATGGCACCTGCTGACTATATCGGGGCGCTGCAAGCCACAGCCACTCGGTCTTGGAGGGGTTGAGTCTGAGCCTGTTCCTCCCCATCCAGGCCCGCACGGCCTCCAGGCAGCGGGACATCACACCAAGGGCATCGTTGGGGTGGTCTGGGGTGGAGATGTACAGCTGAGTATCATCAGCGTACAGATGGCACTTCACCCCAAAACCACGGATGATCTCACCCAGCGGCTTCACATAAATGTTGAACAGGAGAGGCGAGAGGACCGACCCTTGCGGCACTCCCCATGCGAGATGCCTCGAGGTCGACCTCTGCCCCCCTGCCAACACAAACTGCGAGCGGTCGGAGAGGAAGGAAGAGAACCACTGCAGAACGGTGCCCCCTATTCCTAACCCCCTCAACCGCTGCAGCATGATACCATGGTCGTTGGTATCAAAAGCCGCTGAGAGGTCTAATAGGACTAGGACAGAGGAGCAACCCCTGTCCCGAGCCCTCCAGAGATCATCCACCAACGCGACCAATGCCGTTTCTGTGCTGTACCCCTGCCTGAAGCCCGACTGGTACGGGTCCAGATAGATAGCTTCATCCAGGTGCCGGGGAAGTTGTCGTGCCACCACGCTCTCAACAACCTTCGCCACAAAACGAAGGTTGGAGACTGGACGATAGTTGGCTAATTCAGCCGGGTCCAGGGAAGGCTTCTTGAGGAGGGGCCTCACTACCGCCTCTTTCAAGGCGGCAGGAAAGGCACCCTCACTCAGAGAAGCACCTATAATCCCCTGGAGCCAGCCTCGTGTAACCTCCCGGGAGGCCAGCACCAACCAGGAGGGACACGGGTCCAATAAACACGTGGCGGCACTAATCTTACCCAGAACCCTGTCCACATCCTCGGGAGTCACAGGATCAAACTCCTCCCAGATAACATTCTCAAGACCTGCCCTCGTCTCCTCCCGTGGACTCATCCAGTCGGAGTCCAAGCCATCCCGAATCCGAGCGACTTTATCGTGCAGGAATTGCACAAAATCCTCAGCACGACCCTGCAAGGGATCTTCCCGGACTCCCCCCGGAGGAGGGAGTGGGTCACCCTAAACAAGGCGGCTGGGCGGTTCTCTGCAGATGCGATAAGAGCGGAAAAGTGGTTAGACTTTGCCGCTTTTATCGCCACTAGGTAGGTCTTGATATAAGACCTCACCTGTGTCCGGTCGGAATCGGATTGACTAGTCCTCCAAATGCTCTCTAGGCGTCTTTTCCGACGCTTCATCTCTCTCAGCTCCTCAGAGAACCAAGGAGCCAGTTGAGATCGGCATTGGGTCAGAGGCCGCAAAGGCACGACGCGGTCCAAAGCTCCAGCGGCCGCCCTTTCCCAGGCGGCCACCAGCTCTTCAGTCGAGTCGTGTGTTAGGGTCTCAGGGAACGGCCCAAGCTCCGTCAGGAACCCTTCGGGGTCCATCAGGCGCCTGGGACAGAACCATCTAGTTGGCTCCGTCTCCCTGCGGCGGGGGACGGCGGTAGGAAAGTCTAGTTGGAGGAGCGAATGGTCTGTCCATGACAAGGGTTTAATATCTAGGTCCCCTCTACCAAGATCATTCAACCACTGACCAGAGACAAAAATCAGGTCCAGAGTGTGTCCCCCTATGTGAGTGGGGCCATGAACTAACTGGGTCAGGTCCATGGCCGTCATGGAAGCCATGAACTCCCGAGCCACCTCTGACGCCTCACCCGCGGATGGAAGGTTGAAATCCCCCATGACGATAAGTCTGGGGGTATCAACTGCCACCCCGGCAATGACGTCGAGTAGCTCGGGCAGGGTCGCTGCCACGTGGCAGGGAGCCAGGTACGTAGTCAGCAAACCCATCTGCACCCCACGGCCCCACTTTACACAGAGGGACTCACATCCGGCTATCTGAGGAACAGTGGTCTCCCTCGGACAAAGACTTTCCCTAATAATCACCGCCACTCCCCCACCCCTCCCCTGGGCCCTTGGCTGATGAAATGCACGGAAACCTGGCGAGCACATCTCAACGAGGGGGACCCCCCCTCCTGGCCCAACCAGGTCTCCGTAATACCTGCCAGGTCCGCACCCCCCTCCGAAATAAGATCCCAAATGAGGGGGGCTTTATTAACCACCGACCTGGCATTACACAATATCAGCCGCGGACCCTGGGCCTGAGACTCTACACAACCCAGGACACGAGTCACGCATCGGGGGCCAGAGTGCGCAATCGCTCGTAAACAGCGTATGCGCACCCCCGACACTTGATATGACCCCCTGCGTCCGTCATACCTGCCTTATCAGCTGGGACTTGGGAGGCAAAGAATAGATGGGGTGGGGCCAGTCAGAATTTTTACTACCGGCTCTCCGAACTACTCAAAATTTCCGCTACCAGTTCTCCAAAACTGGTCAGAGCCTGCTGAAACCCACCTCTGCTCAGAGGGAAAAATAAAATATTACAGGAATTTGAAATAGTACTTGGTATTTTTGCAAGATTCCGTTCTTCCTTTATAGGTAAGGCGTGAACAGGTGCTGTAGAACTTCAAGAGGTGGGGACAGGTTAACCTTATCAAAGATCAGTAAACATTGAATGTAAGGTAATGCTGCATATATGGTTTGTCATTTGTGATTAAGTCACATTGCAGCACAAAGATTTCTTATGTATGACTGACTACTAGAAAAGAGTATCAACCAGAAAGCAAATATAGCAGCCCCAAGACTAAATAATGTATTTTATTTAGACAAAATTCTGCTCTTAGGAGCATGTCCCCTTCAATATGCATGGCTCGTCCTATTTGAGAGGTACACAAGAGCACATTATTGACTTTATTTGTTTTCACCCTGAAATATTCCCATGAGTCAATACTTTGGGTGTTTTCAAATACTGTACAGCTGCACTCACTTTCTCATTTCAATAGGTTTTCCAGTTGGTTGAAAAAGAATTGGGGTGAAAACCTTAAAACATTTCAAAGGGGAAATGGCTGCTGCCATAGTATCTGTTAATATCTATTAATCAGATGGACTATGAAGGAGTAAAATATGCTTTTTGAAGTGTGTACTGCACCCATTTATCAAACAAATGAATGTAAATTTCTGGAAACAGAATCTCTTTATATTTTTTAAATTTCTTAAAACAGATCTCTTTAGCCAGGCCAATAAATACTAACAATATTAGTATGTTGTAGTAATTATTACAATTAATGTTAAATTATGAGCTTATAGATAACACTGATTATGTTATTGTTATTTGCCTTTTTTATATCTCTAGTATATAAGAAACAGGAAGGTAAACTAAATATGAATAAGTAAATTTAAATCTTATTCTGATGACAAAAATGGATCCACATTTTCCTTAACTACTTTCTAGTTAGGGTTGGAAATCTAGAAAAAAAATGCTAAAACAAGTTATCCTCGACTTTACTTTCACAATAAAACATGAATCTCAAATGCTACAACAGCTGGAAAGAAAGTAATTGAAGGAATTGCAAAGGAAAAAAGAAAAGGAAAAATAGCAATTGTTTCCTTCTGTTTTTACTTCTTCCCTGGAAATGACATCCTGGGACTATTCTTCCTCAAAAAAGGGACAAACAGATAGCCTAGATCATTTTCAGATGATAGTGTCATAAGTAAATGCCTTATTCTATAACAATAGATATGTATATATGTACAGGATATAAAGGGTTAATTTATTCCTCCTCCTTTAATGTATTCATGTGTAATCACCCCTTCCTTGACTCCTCCCCTTTGATATAAATAGAGAGTGCTTTTACCTCATGCTTGCTTCTCACTGTAAATCTGACAAGAATAAGTAGAATGCCTATTATGAATAAACACTTCTTTAACTGAAGAAATTGCTTCTGAATTCATCATTGAGTCTGATCCTCAAAATATTGTAACAAATTGGTAGCAGTCGATGGTTGAACTGACTCAATAAAATCCAACATGCCTAAGAAAGAAAACCTCAAGAATAAAAAAGAAAGACCCAATACCAGGGCAAATGATAAAGAAACAAAAACAGATCAAGAAATGATCGACGAACCAATAAATACAACAATCAAAGAATCTGAAGATAACACCACAGACATCGAAGAAACAGCAGATGAAACCGACAACCAAGAAGAGAACAAAATAAAAGACAAAGACCTCAGATCGGAGATACTGAGGCTAATAAAAAGTCAAAAAGATGACCACAAACTCATCGCGGAACTCCGAGGCTTCTTGGAAGAAAACGGAGCAGCGAGAGAAAAAGACATTGAAAAAGCCAAACCCGAAAATACAAAAATGGTGAGCGAACCTACAACGAAAGAAAAAATAACCAGAAGCAAGACCAGAGGTCCCGCTCAAAATTTTGAAAGGCAGCCATCTTTTCTTCAACCGGCCACAGAAATGAACACGGCTGAACCAATCAGAATGCACCATTCAAAAACTCTGGCGCGAAAAAACACAAAAAATAGCAAAAAATATATTTATTCTTCTGAAGAGTCAGAAATAGATACAGAATAATCATCCACCGAACAAGAAATCGAAACACCCATGAGAAAACTATTTAAAACGTTTGGCACAAGTCTAACATTTTCATAAGAATCGATAAAAGCCAATAATGCAAAAATACAAAAGAGACGAAGAAATAAACAGACACCTCAAAGCCTGCACGACTCGATCCGGACAACGATGATGACGACGCCTGAACCCAGAGGGCCCTGCGAAATTTCCCCCACACCACAAACGATCCAAAGAACAAAATACTCCAAGCAAGAAAGCTCCAAAGAAAAGAGACGAACCACAGCTGCCAGCAGAACACCCAAGATCGAGCCGGAGACCGAATCATCAGAAGGAGAGCACTACGAGGGAGCTACAGCAAAGAGAACCTCTCCCAGTGGCTTCAGCAAAGAAATGACCAACGCGCATGCGCAGATGAACACAGAGAACTACAATGAACTTTATGAAGAAGGAGAACCTTTCAAGCTCATCAGCAGAATACCCACACCATTCTGCAATTTTCAACATCTACAGGACCATGGACTACCCACAGGGAATAGTAATATTGGGAATCTACCTAGTGATTTCCCAAAACTTAGAATTGATGGCATCAATTTACAGGAATGGTGTCAACAAATTCAGGTTGTCTTTATGAAAGAAAATTTATTATTTTTTATAACCAATCCTCCCAAAAGACCTTGGACTCTAAAAATAGACTGCCTGCATCACAGAGCATTCTATTTAATAATTTCTAGCATATCACCTGCCATGTACTACAGTATTAAGCATAATCTTACTGTTTCAGAAATAATTCAATGCATGTTTAAATTGTTTCATAGTGAAAGTGTAGCAACAACCACTAGAATGTCTAAAGATTTCTTTTCAGCCAAATTAAGATCTGGAACCACCATAAGTGAACATTTAATATCCTTAAACAAAACCAGAGCAGAATTACATCTAAGAGGAGAAATAATATCAGAACAGACAATGAAAAGCGTTATCCTTAACTCATTAGATTCATCATGGGATAACTACATATCACACTTAGACTCAATCAATCTAGGATACTTATCCATAGAAAGTCTGTCAAATAAGTTAATAGCTGAAGATAATTTGAGGAAAAGTAGATACAATGCATACACAGAACACAGACAGGCAAAAGGGGTAACCTTCCAAGAGAATCACCAAAAAACAATTGAATGTTACAATTGTGGATCCAGAAAACACTCTAAGGGAGATTGCCCCATGTTTCATAGGGAAAGACAAAACCGTGATTGTAGGGGTAGATATCAAGACAGGCAATCATCTATTGATAGATACAGATATAGAGACTCCCCAAACTACAGAGAACGCAGAAAGGATAGAGATAATTCAAGGGACAGAAAATCAGGATCATTAAATGGATTAGATAAACATAACGATGTCATCACACAAAAATCAAAAAACAATACTTGGCTCATAGATTCAGGGGCGACTAATCATACAACAAATAACAAGAAAATACTGTCTTCATTCACAAATGATAAATTTATGATAAGAGTAGCCAATCAAGAAAATGTTCAAGTCATAGGGAAAGGAGATGTAAATATACCTGGTTTAGGTAAAGTAGAGGGGGTATTGTTGATACCAGAAATATCACATAACATACTTAGTGCAGTGAAATTAAGCCAAGATTCCAACATAAATATAATCTTCTCTGGGGGAAAAGCAATACTAGAAAAGGATGGGACTAAATTGAATAGTGTAGTTATCGAAGGGGGCCTACCCTTCCTTGTAACAGAAGATAAATGGTTGCATAACATTAATACAAACACTGATGACGACATCAACATAGACAGTGAACATAGTAACAACAATGACAATGAAGAACCCAATACACACTGTAATCACAAAGACACACCCACTAGTGATACACACAATAACAAAAGACCCAATATAGGCAAACCAATTCATGATGAATGTGCACACATGTTGCATAGAAAATTGGGACATGCAAGTTTCCCTGTAATACAAAAAATGATTGAACATGCTGATGGCGTTAAAATAAAGGATTGTAAAAACTATTTGGAATGCTCAGTATGTAAATCCTCAAAACTCAGAACAAACCCAAAACCAAAGAGGGCAACAAGGACCTCTAACCAAATTTTTGATCTGGTACATATGGATCTGGTTGGTCCATTAACACCATCCATCACATACAAAAAAAGATATTTCCTAACTATTGTAGACGACTATAGCCGTTATGGATTTGTTTATACTTTAAAACACAAAGATGAAACTTTCCAAAAATTCAAAGAATTTTACAAACGTGTAGAAACACAACACAATATCAAAATAAAACAAATCATGACAGATAGGGGATCCGAGTTCATGTCAAAAGAATTCTCACAATGGATAAAAGACAAAGGAATGCTACACTTCACGACTAGCCCATTTTCTGCTTTTCAGAATGGTACAGCAGAACGAAAGAAATCGACACTGCAAACCATGATTAGATGTACATTAGAAGATGCTGGTTTAGGAAAACAATTCTGGTCAGAAGCATTACTATATTCAAACTATACCCAAAATAGGACCTGGTCTAGCATCCTAAATAAAACACCATACGAAGTGATGTACAATAGGAAACCAAAAATATCACACATGCACATATTTGGAGTTACAGCAGACGTACAAATACCAAAACAATTAAGACGTAAGGGAGATAACGTATCCAGAAGGCTCAGATTCATGGGATACGAAACAGGCACAAAAGGATATAGATTCATTGACAGTAATAACAAATTCATAGTCTCAAGAACAGCAGTATTTCATGAACAGGCCAACTGGTCTAAGATACATCTTAACGAGATAATCCAAAATACAAAACCAAATATTGAACAACAAGACAGAATAGAAAGAGAGAAACATGAACATAACACACATGATGACAAAAACAAAACATGGACAGGTAACCATACCAGGATAAAAACAGATTCATTAACCAAAAAGGAAGCAAGGTATCTACACGATAATGAGAGCATTCCAATAAGAACAATCAGGTGTAACAGAAAACAATTACCCAATAAGTATAAGGATTATATAATGTGTGTGAATGACGAGACACCAACACCTAACACATACGAGGAAGTGTTGAAACTTCCCATGGAAGAAAGAGAGAAATGGGAATTAGCCATAACAAAAGAAATGAACAGCTTGCGTGAATTAGGTGTATTTACACCAGTCCCTGCCCCTGAGAACAAGACAATTATAGGCACCAGATGGATATTCAAAATCAAAGATTTAGAAGAGGGTAATAAATTATATAAAGCTAGATTAGTCGCACAAGGTTATGCTCAAAAATATCCTGAGGATTACACTGACACATACTCTCCCACTGTAAGAACCGAAAGTGTTAAGACAGCTTTAGTCATAGCGGCTATACTCAATCTTGATGTCTTTCAATATGATGTGCAGACTGCATACTTACATGCAAAGCTCGACAAAGAGATATATGTAAGGGCACCTCATAGCCAATGTACAAATAGAAATGAGACCTGGTTACTTAACAAAAGCTTGTACGGATTAAAACAATCCGGCAAGCGTTGGTATGAATGTCTAGTCAGCGTGCTTAAAAATATGGATTTCAAAGCCACAACTGCAGACAATTGCTTTTTTGTTAGAAAGGAAGGTGAATCATTAGAATTTGTGTTAATCTATGTGGATGATATTTTGTATATAGGCAAACATAAAGAAAAAAAAGACTTATTTGTATCCAAGCTAAGTGAACATTTCTCTTTAAAGTCGCTAGGAAGGGTAAACAAATACCTTGGAGTTCAAATCAATAAAACAAGAAAAGGATTCAAATTATCCCAGAGAGATAAAATTATAGAACTTCTGGAAAAATGCAATTTAAGAGATGCCAAACCTTGCGATACTCCTATGCAGACTGATTTTCTAAGGAATATGGATGAATCTTCACCTGAGTTCGAGAACAACACATTATATAGATCAATTATTGGTTCTCTCTTGTATATATCTAATTGGACCAGGCCTGATATAGCTCTGCCACTTAATTTATTATCTAGACATGTAAGTAAACCACTTATGTATCATTGGGAAGCAGTTAAACGAATACTAAGATATCTAAAACACAGCATGGATTCCTGCCTACTCTTAGAACCCAATAATATTAAAGAACCTATTATCACCAGTTACGCTGATGCAGACTGGGCAGGTGACATCAAATGTAGAAAGAGCACCTCAGGTTATGTATTATTTTTAAATGATTGCCCAATATTCTGGTACACTGGGAAGCAAGATTTAGTAGCGACTTCCACAACAGAGGCAGAATACGTCTGTTTATCTAAAGCCTCAAATAATTTAGTGTGATTTATTATCTGATATTTGGAAGAATCCAATACTACCATTTGTCATACATGAAGATAATAAGGCGGCTATAGAAATATCAAGATCTGACGCCATTGGTCAAAGGTCCAGACATATAGATATCAAATTTAAACACGTGAGACAATTATCTCAGGATGGATTCATTAAAGCAATCCACTGTGAAACCTCAGAACAAATAGCTGATATATTAACTAAACCTTTACCTTCTAAACAACACAAATACTTGACATCAAAATTACAAGTACTATATAGTTCTGAATCCGAATGCAATCATTGTTATATGTCGAATCGGCATTTAGAGGGGGATTTGTCATAAGTAAATGCCTTATTCTATAACAATAGATATGTATATATGTACAGGATATAAAGGGTTAATTTATTCCTCCTCCTTTAATGTATTCATGTGTAATCACCCCTTCCTTGACTCCTCCCCTTTGATATAAATAGAGAGTGCTTTTACCTCATGCTTGCTTCTCACTGTAAATCTGACAAGAATAAGTAGAATGCCTATTATGAATAAACACTTCTTTAACTGAAGAAATTGCTTCTGAATTCATCATTGAGTCTGATCCTCAAAATATTGTAACAGATAGCATACTTCCAATTACTGATTAATTGACCCCCTTCAGCAATTATACGATTACCTCAGCTTAACATCATCCTAGCGGCTGTCTTCTTTTTGCTGCAATATGATGGCCTCCCTATCTCCTAGTTCTTGATCTCCTGACATGGCAGCTGGTTATCACAGCTGGATAAAAGGTCCAGACTATACCAGCATGAAAACCTTGGTGGCTTACTACTATCACAAGCATAAAACATACCAAATACTTCTTTTTCCTGCCTCTTTTTTTAAAAAAGTTTTTTATTAGTAGTTCAAAATTAAAAACATTGGACATAGATATGACATCACTGGTCCCAAGCATCTTCCAAAACTTTAAACTAATACATAATATACTAATGATAATATAATAATATATTCCTTACACTTTATACGTTATTTAAACATAGTATAATAATAGTAATTTATACCTTATTCCTATATAATTATACAGTACATATCAATACCTACATATACCTATCTATACAATTCACATACATATTTATCTATAATAACGTATATAATTCTAGTCTAACACTACACATTTGTCTCGGCTATCCTCCTTTTATCTAACCGTAAACCATAAAATTCATAAAATTGTACCCAGATTTTATAATACAATGTTTTGCTTTTATCCTTGAGTTACAAGGATAACTTTATCCTTGGATCTATCCATTTCTGCGCAGTTGAAAATTGTTAGTAGTATTTCCTCTTCAGTTGGGGTATCTTTCTCTTTCCACGTCTGTGCAAAGGATATTCCTGCCTCTTTTTATAGAGGAGTTTTGAGATGTTGAGACAAGGCTGCCCTTGCTTACAGAAAATGAATAATAATGGACTGAAGCAAAGCTATAAAGCCCTGCTTTTCATTGTGAAGTCAGAAGTGACTTAAATGAAGTCACAAGTGACATAAGCACTGGTCAACTGGCAGTGCCCCTAGGTACCTAAAAGTCTGGGAACATATAGCTTGACCTTAGTTGTCATCTTACTTCTATGGTAGGTTGTAACTTTTTCACAAATGATCACAAGTTGCAGATAAGTTACATTTTCTCCCTTACCACAACAAAAACAAAAACCAACACATAGGAGAGGCACTTGTGCTAACTATACATCAATTTCCTATCTGTATTTATTGTTGTAGTGAAGAGAAGAGCACAGCATCCTATTTCTCAAGTAAACTACTTGCATTTTGAGATCCATCACAGTTAGAACATATTTATTTCTCCTTCTGTCACATAATAAAAGTATTATGCTTTTGGAAGGATTTTTTTTTTTTAAAAAAAGGGAACAGACTAACTTAGTCTCTGTCTCCTGGATGTCTAAAATATTTGTACCACATATGAATCACTTGACAATTTACTTGATTTAGCCGATCAGTATTGCCTATGAAGGGTTTTCATAGAACATTACTGAATTATTATTTTGGCTTTTTGTTTTATAAAATCACTATTAAATCAGGCCCAGGATCAGAAAGAAAAGATCAAACATGGGAAGAGAGAAATTAATGTGTCAACATGAGCCCCCTTTTCCTGACAAGAGAAAATTGTCCCACTTTGTACTCTGAATAGTGAATGACCTCTGTAGATCTTCTCAACCTTTAAAAAAAATGTTCTAGTAACAATGGGTTACTCATCTCAGAAGATTTTATCTCTAAACATACTAATTTTAGTTATAGCTACTCATAACTTCAGATATCAAATAGACGTCTCTGTACAACAACATCACTCATTCTGGAGAAATGGAGAATGGTTAAAACCATAATGAAAAATCATAATACGCATATATATGAAAAGTTATTTATATCATATAAAAAGCTACAAAGTGGATTAATTAAAGATAAAGACCAATTTATGTAAGATTAATATATATGCTATTTGATGTATTCATGCCGGTGTAAGCATATGTTATATTCATTATATTCATTCATAGATCAGCCTTCAATAAATATTTTACTATGTTTCTTACAATGTAGATAAATGGATTACCTTAATCCACTTTAACATGGTTTGTGGATTAGATTAGAAGCTACTTTTGATTGCCCTAGTTAGTTTATTACCTTTTCTAGAAATGATAAAGACATGTAACCTAGATTCTGACAGCAGACAAAACCATAGAAGATGTTCACAATTCAAGTTTCATTATTTGGGCACTATTGTAGTTAGCTCTGAATGCCTATAAAAGAAGATAAATCTGTTTCGCAATAAATGAATGTAACCAGCCATTATGAATCAGTTCCCCAATGTCAGTATTTCAGAGAGATTGCTAAAATGTGAAGGGGGCACCCGTATTTTCCACAGGTTGCTGTATATAGTTATAGGAAATTATGTTGTCTTATAAATAGGGTGTATAGTTCAACTCTGGATTGGAAAGAAAACTCATGTGCCTCCAAGTATGTTTGATCATGAAGAAGCATTCTCTTTAATTCACCACTCCCTTTGTAATGCTCATGAAATAATATGTCATACCTGGCAGTTCTCCATCGGTTGTTACACCTCAGGCTATGACAGTTCCACAATTCCTCTCTTCCTTTATCTGCCTCATTTGTTTCCCTGTTCCCACCTCACCATACAGCCGCTTCTTGGTGCTGCTTTTAATATGAGCAAAAGATAAACACACTCAGCAGGATGCATTATAATGTGGCATTATGATGTCACTTTTAAACTGTGATGTATATATGGAAAGCTTGGTTACCATTGCAAGTTAACACCAAGCAATCACTTGTGTTATCTCCTCTGCATTACAACTGGGAGCCAGTCCATATATATGGTAAACTGGTTTCTGAACACAACACTCATATTGATTTGCATGTCTGAATGAGCACACCTCTGCAGACAGAATTTAAAAGACAACTAGACAACCTATGATATTCTCGGACAGTGTTTCAGAGATATTTCTTTATCTAAACAGTGAAACAGAATGACCACAAATGGGCAAAAAAGTAGCAGGGGCAGGAGCAACTTCCCACTTCCTGCCAATTTACCCCTTGACTTTGTTGTAGTAAGCTGGCAAGGAGCATTGGAAAAGATGAGCATGTGAATATAACTGGTGGTACCACTAAGCAGGCACAGTTTTGCCAAATTTTAATCCCATGGAAGATATAAGTGCATGGTTTTGTGCAGACCTCGGTGTGCACATGTATCACCTCTCCTGCGGGGGCTGCATTGGTTGCCAATTTGCTTCCAGGTACAATTCAAGGTGCTGGTTGTCACCTTTAAAGCCCTTCATTGTTTGGGACCAGGTTATCTGAGGGACTGTCTCTTGCCGGTCACATATACTCAACCCACTACAGTGGGGGCGCAAGGAATGTTGCAGGTCCCATCTCCTAGTGGGACCCAGAAGAAGGGCCTTCTCAATGGTGGCTCCCTCTCTCTGGAACATCATTCCCCCAGAGATTAAAATGGCCCCTACTCTAACATTCTTCTGGAAGGCGCTGAAGTCCTGGTTCTGCCAGTGGGCCTAGGGAACGCAGAGCAGGATGGAGCCCATTAAATGGCTCATATGATGTGTTGTTGCTGGGACGGAGGCGGGGAGTTTATTTTATTATATATGATTCTTTTATTAGTTTATTGTTTTTTATATTATGTTTTTATATTTTTGTAAGATGCCTTGAGTCGCCATGTGCGAATAAGCGGCAATATGAATCTAATAAATAAATAAATAAATAAATAAATAAATAAATAAATAAATAAATAAGTCAGATTTTGGATGCATTCTATAAGCTCATTTGAAGTATGTGGATTCAAAAATGTTTGTTTATGATGCACTGTTTTGCCAAACTGCACAATATACAATCAAAGAGACAATAATTTTAGTAGTATATAGATATGTTTCAGAGGAATCTCTTCTAAATATTTGCTCTGCAAGCAATGATTGGGAACTGGCTCAAATGTTCCATGTTTTCTGCATTCTAAATTTAAAATAATAGCTGCTCATGCTCATTTCTTTTATATTATATCTATTATATTTTTTAAAAAATTAGGCCATTTAGTGTAAGGATCTATAGATCAGGGGTGTCAAACTCAAGGCCCGGAGGCCAGATCTGGCCTGCGGGGTGCTTAGATCTGGTCACGGGCTACCCTGGAAACAGTGAAAGACTGGGCCTCGGTGCCTCTGCCAGTGACAACACATCTTGGGAGAGCCGCATGTAGCCCTCCCAAGCTCCGTTTTCACTAGCAGGGGGAGAGGAGGCTATCACAGCCAAAAATGGAGCTCAGGAGCCTGTTTTCTCTGGCAGAGGGCTCAGGCCACCACAGGCACCTCTGACACGAGTGATGGCGAGCTGGCCATGCCCACCCTGGCCACACCCACTCTGGCTCCTGGAGGTCAAACACAACATATGAAGAACAGTTGCAGGAACTGGGTATTTCTAGTTTAATGAAAAGAAGGACTAGGGAAGACATGATAGCAGTTCCAATATCTCAGGGGCTGCCACAAAGAAGAGGGAGTCAAGCTATTCTCCAAAGCACCTCAGGGCAGGACAAAAAGCAATGGGTAGAAACTAATCAAGGAGAGAAGCGACTTAGAACTAAGGAGAAATTTCCTGACAGTTAGAACAATTAATCAGTGGAACCACTTGCCTCCAGAAGTTGTGAATACTCCAACACTGGAAGTTTTTAAGAAGATGTTGGATAACCATTTGTCTGAAGTGGTGTAGGGTTTCCTGCCTTGGCAGGGGATTGGACTAGAAGACCTCCAAGGTCCCTTCCAACTCTGTTATTCTATTTCTATAAGCACCTTACTCAACATAGTAGATGGCCAAGGACAACAGAATGTAAATTATAACCCTGATGTGGCCCTCAATGAAATCGAGTTTGACATCCCTGCTATAGATCAACAGGATATTAATTTTTTTAATACAGGAAGTATTAGCTCTCAATATACTAGTTTAAAAGTTTTAGTTAAATATCATCCAGATATATGAATATCTGCATAATAGTCCCGCCTGGACTACTGTAATGCTCTCTATATGGGGCTCCCCTTGAGGAGCACGCAGAGGCTCCAACTGGCGCAGAGTGCGGCCGCGCGGGTAGTTATGGGAGCAACATGGCGCTCCCATGTAACACCTCTCCTGCGCGAGCTGCACTGGCTCCCGGTGGTCTTCTGTGTGTGCTTCAAGGTTTTGGTTACCACCTTTAAAGCGCTCCATGGCTTAGGATATGGTTATTTACGGGACTGCCTACTACCACAAATAGCCTCCCACCGGCTGGTACGCTCTCATAGAGAGGGGCTCCTCCAGGTGCCGTCAGCCAAGCAGTGTCAACTGGCGGCCCTCAGGGGGAGGACCTTCTCTGTGGGGGCACCGACTATTTGGAACGAGCTCCCCCCAGAGATACGGAGGATCCCGGATCTACGCATCTTCCGCCGTGCTCTTAAGACCCTCTTATTTCAGCAAGCTGGCCTGGCCTAATTTTTCTCCCCTTTCTTTTAAATTTTAAATTGAAATTTTAATTTGTTTTAAATTTATTGGGATTTTAATTGTCGTGGGCCAAATTATTTAATTTGGTTTTAAATTGTTTTTAACTTTTGTATTTCTGTGCCTGTTCACTGCCCTGAGTCCTTCAGGAGTAGGGCGGTATACAAATTTAATAAAACATAAAACATAAACATAAACATGAATGCCAATGCTCAGGAATGGCCATGGTGGCAAAGGAATTCTAGTAGCTTTGGTTTGTTTTGGCTTGTGTGCGCTGTGTGATTCTAAACATAATGGTTTATAACTCATAATTTATTGGATTGGTAAATCATAGTTTGTTTATATTCAATCTATATGAATATTCAATCTAACCTATCCTGCAGTATAAGCACAAGGCAGTTTTAAAATCTTTTGAAAAGAGTTGGAAATGTTTTAACACCCCACTGAAATACGAAAGAAGTCAATTATATATCCCATCTGCTGAGATTTACACAAGAGATTTTCCTTGTGCTTGGAAGATTCCCTACTACAGAACATTACAGCCATTCAATGTGGTAAAGAAGCATACTAGTTATATACCGAAAGCCAGTTTCATAAGAGTCCAATTTAGAAGCACAGAGAACTTTATAATCGTGCAGTGTTCCAAATGGAGCACATGAACAGATAGTGTCAGTGGGAAGTGATAAGAATTGAAAATAAATAGGTGTTGCTATTTCTGCCTGAGCTGGAGTGAGATAAAAACACAAGCCAAGTTTATTACAATGTAAGACTTCTTTTTTTCCATGGTAGGAGATTCAAGGCAGTTAAAAATCAAATGCAAACAAGAAAAAATATTATTACTGAATCTTGAAAGGTCTTGATAATAAGAAACGTCCCAAGGATACAGAACAGGGTGTGGGTTCCAGGACTTGAGAAACCATAGGTGTACCGGTCGATGACCATAATAAAAATTTGACTTGATGCAAGAGGAGACCCTTAACTTTGAACGGGGAAACAAGTCTCTGAGAACAGGAATGTTTTTAAAGGAGCCTCTTTTGCAGAACCTAGCACGTGACAGCTTCTAAGAGAAGTATCTATAATGTGAAGTTCTAAAAGTAAAATTCTAAACTATTTAGGGCTTTAAAGTTTAGAACTAGCAAACTTTGGAAATGTATTTGGAATCAGCTTGCAACAAGTATCCTGTTTCCCTGAAAATAGGACCCAACCAGAGTCCTGACATGATTTTTCAGGATGCTTGTAATATAAGCCCTACCTCCAAAATAAGCCTCAATTAAGATGGATGCATTTAGTGCCGTGTTTTCCCCAAAATAAGACCTAACCAGAAAATAAGCCCTAATGCGTCTTGTGGAGCAAAAATTAATATAAGACCCAGTCTTATTTTCAGGGAAACACGGTAGTTCCAGTTTTTCAATGTTATTTAAGGAGAAATTATCTGACAAAGAGAATGATTAATCAGTGGGACAGCTTGCCTCCTTGAGTTGTGTGTGTTTCATTTCTAGAGGCTTTCAAGAAAAGATTGGAAACCCATTTGTTTGGGATGTGAACGATGAATATCATCTTTTGGCTCAAGGACCAAAGAAAATGTCTCATCCCACCCTTACTCTTTGATCAAATTTCTGCCTAGTTGATCTATAATGGCTCTTTGAAAAGGGGGCAACTCACATGATTTTACAGTTGCTGAATGATTAGAACTTGTGTCAAATAATGGACAGTGAATCAAGAAAAGTGAACCGTAAATCCTGTCACGGAGAAAATCCAATACTCCTTCTCCCTTACTGGTAAATATGCCGAAAAAGGAAGTTAAATAAGAAAAGTTAATTATATACAGATTTGACTTCCTTTTTAACATGAGCACAGCAAGCTTTAAATATGGACGGGCAACCAGTCCTATTAGAACATTCATTTTCACTAAGTTTATGTCCTGGATCCAGGTTGGGATTCAGCCTATTCGGTCTGGTTTGGGCAAACCGGTTGCTCCGATGGTGAGCTGAGAGCGAACCGGTTTGTTCTGATGATCAGCTGGGCCCTCCTGCCCTGCGCTATACTTACCTATATTCGTTTGTTTTCAGCCCAGCTAATAGGTGGGGCAAAGCGGATTTCTGCTCCTCAGCTGTTTTTAAACAAAATGCGCTTGCACAGAGTGCAAAGCACGCACAAAGCGCATGTGCGAAGCAAACCAGTTGTTAACAGCGGTTGAAACCCACCACTGCCTGGATCAGAAAATAAGCTTAGGGAAGAAAATAAGATTTTATATTTGAAATGATCTATAGTCCTTGACTTATGATCACAATTGAGCCCAAAATTTCCATCGCTAACATTGCTAACTTGCAAGGCAGTTGTTGAATAGTGCCCCATTTTACAATCTTTTTGCCACAGTTGTTAAACAAATCACTGCAGTTATTAAGTGAATCATATAGTTGTTAAGTGAATCTGGCGTCCCCCCATTGACTTTGTTTGTTGGAAGTTGGCTGGGAAAGTTACAAATGGTGATCACGTGACCCTGAGAAAGTGAACTGTCATAAGTATTCGCCATTGCCAAGCACCTGGATATTGATCATGTGACCACGAGTATTCTGCAACGGTTGTACAGAAAGAGAGAAAAATCAGCCAGAAGTTATTTTTCAGTGCCGTTGTAATTTCTAACAGCTGCTAAATGAATGGTTGTAAATCACAGATTACCCGCAATTGCAACTCCAAATATCCAAATGTATCAGAAGAATCTTTTCCATTAATTTATCTCTGTGAGCAAGTGATAGGTTTATTCCAAAGGTAAAAGGGTCAAGATTTATGAAAGAGACTAGTTTAATATATACAATATTGTTGGTTCATTCTGTAATTTCTCCTGCCAAAAGCAAGTCGGATTGTAGGCGATTGTTTTAATTATGATTCTCATCAAGCAAGAGGTTGGGTTACACTGCAAATCCTGAAAAAGACAGAAAGCTGATTAATATTAATTATACTTATCAGGTATTAATACATCTATGACATTATGAAAAGTGGAAAAAGAGCACTATAAAAGGAATAAACAGCCCCTACCCTACTGGTATTTTGAAGGGCTCTGAAGATGTGGCTCATTGCTCAGGCCCTTGACTCTTGTAATATTACAATATTACGTTTACAATTATTACAATAAATGTTATAATTATTATAAAATGATTATTTAGTATATGGTGATGTTGCATTAGCCAGGACACTACAGGGCTAGTACAAAGTAGATGCTTGTACAGAGTGACACAGTTCATTCTGTTCATGCTCACATACTATCCACAGTCCATCATGGGTGCAGACTAGCTCTACATCCATATGACTTGACCACGTTCAAGTCTCAAGTCTCTGCAGCATCACCCAGGGCTTTTTTTCCCACCTCCAATGTTACCTTACATTTGAGCATCGCATTTGAGCAAATCTGGCACTGGTTGAATTCATACTGCCGCTCAAAGCATGTTTTTTCCCCTCACCTAAGTGGTGCCTGTTTATCTACTTGCATGTAACATGCTTTTGAACTGGCAGGAGTTGAGCAAATAGTGGGAACTCATTCTGTCACACGGTGCTTAAACTCGAACCACCAAAATACAGACCTTCTCCAGTGTCATTAAGCCACTGAACCACTGCATCTCACATTAAATAAAAGAAAGAATATAATGAACATAGATGGCCTAGAGCAGGGCTATCAAACTCCCAGCCTGCGGGCCAGATGTGTCAGGTGCTGGCCACGCCCACGCCCGGTTTAGTGAAGGGGGAAAAAGTCCCAATACATCACATGATGCCACCGTGACAATGTGAGTTTGACACCCCTGGCCTAGAGTATACTTATGAGATCTGTTATTCTATCTGATATAAGTAACTTTAACAATGCTTGGAAAAGAATAGCAACACAATGCGATGGTTTAAAAAGGTTTTGTATGTTGTTTCAGAAAAACCTGCAGGTAGAAGAATCTGATTTTGCAATGAACACCGTCGAATTATGGGAAAAACAGAATGGATAACAGCCATTTCATCGGAATGTCTTTGACAAGCCACTGGATTTGAGTCATTCTAGCAGAGCATTCTATTATAAATGAAAATACACTCCCTGTAGCTGTTGAATATATTAGAAATAGCCAATTGTTCTTCTAAAGCAACCCAGTTTGCTACCTGTGTGCTATAAAAACCCATTGTTATTTCTCTGCTATTATTCTTAGACAGAAGCAATACCTATACCATGGTTAAAAGCATAGAAGCCCTGCCAAGTAAAATTGGGTGGCAACGCTACAATCTAACTAACAGATACCGCACCATTACAAGGTAGGGCTAGAATCCAAGCAAGGGGATTAAAATCAAAGTGGATAATAATTCAGGACAGACAAAAAAAAAAACCCGCTTACCATTCAGTCACCTCACTATTCCCTCTAGAAATGTTTTTAGAACTGAGACTAAAATGTTAACCTATATCAGGAGTGGGTTATAAAAATTTTTACTACCGGTTTTGTGGGCGTGGTTTTTTTTTTGGGGGGTAATGTGACTGGGTGGATGTGGCCAATTTTTTTTTTACTTTTAAAAGCATTTTTTCTACAACCTTAAGAGGTTGTAGAAAAAATGTTTTTAAAAGCCTCTGACCATCAGGCAACTCAGCTGGGATTGCCAGAGGCTTTTAAAGGCATTTTTTTCCCCTACAACCTCTTCAGCTGAAGAGGTTATAGAAAAAATGCTTTTAAAAGTAAAAAAAAAAAAAAAGCCTCTGATGAGGTGGGCGGGGTAAGCGACCGGGTGGGGGACCGGTTCAGGGGCGTGGCCAGCCAATGTTATTACCAGTTCTCCAAACTACTAAAATTTTTTACTACCGGTTCTTGGAAACCGGTGCAAACCGGGAGCAAGCCACCACTGTCTTATATTTATCTAATTCTTCTGAGAGTGTCTTCATCTCTGTTTATTTTCAGATTGGAGGCTTATAGACAGTAGCAACCAGAGGTGGGTTTCCCATATTCTTACCACCAGTTTGCCCTGTGCACGGATGCACCTTTCGTGCATGCGCCTGGCCTTCCACGCATTTGCTTTGCTCACACACGCACCTTCTGCACATGCACCCAGCTTCGAAAACATGGCTAAATAGGACAGTATTACACGGGGGGGTGGGGGGGTGGGCAGACCCACCCACGGTCGCCGCTACTGATTCGCCCGAACTGGTCTGAACCAGCTGAATACCACCATTGGTAGCAACCTTCTGCTTCAGCAGTAACAACTGTCTAAAAGAGGCCTACCTCTTACCATTTCTATACATTCCGTATAGGAATAGGTCATAGCTCTCTTCGTCCATCCATTTCTCCCAAATCTCAAAAATAAAGTTGAATTTTTTTCAGTTAAGAAGAAACATTATTTTCATTATTTGAGATCCACCAAAGTCCCAACCAGATTATGTAGATGTTATAAGTGGATAGATTTCCCACTGAACATGGCATAGTGGGATATGAATGGATGAGATTGTCAAGGAACATTTTAAAAAATTATTTAAAAAATTATTTAAATAAGGCAAGGCTTTTAGCCATGCCTGCAACTTCTTTGCTTCTCCTTTTGAAGCATCCGGCAGTCAAATTAAGGATAGAATAGAATAGAATAGAATAGAATAGAATAGAATAGAATAGAATAGAATAGAATAGAATAGAATAGAATAGAATAACAGAGTTGGAAGGAACCTTGGAGGACTTCTAGTCCAACCCCCTGCCCAGGCAGGAAACCTTACACCACTTCAGACAAATGGTTATCCAACATCTTCTTAAAAATTTCCAGTGTTGGGGCATTCACAACTTCTGCAGGCAAGTTGTTCCACTTATTAATTGTTCTAACTGTCAGGAAATTTCTCCTTAGTTCTAAATTTTTTATTTTTTATTTTTTTTAATTTTGATTTATATGCCGCCCTTCTCCGGAGACTCAGGGCAGCTTACAATGTGTTAAGCAATAGCCTAACAAACAAATTGCTTCTCTACTTGATTAGTTTCCACCCACTGCTTCTTGTTCTACCCTCAGGTGCCTTGAAGAATAGTTTGACTCCTTCTTCTTTGTGGCAACCCCTGAGATACTGGAACACTGCTATCATGTCTCCCCTAGTCCTTCTCTTCATCAAACTAGACAGTTCCTGCAACCGTTCTTCATATGTTTTAGCCTCCAGTCCTCTAAACATCTTTGTTGCTCTTCTCTGCACTCTTTCTAGAGTCTCAACATCTTTTTTACATTGTGGGGATCAAAACTGAATGCAATATTCCAAGTGTGGCCGTACTACACTTATTACACAAGATCTCCAGATGACCATCATCTGATTTGCCTTATGGCAACATGGGTGGAAAACAAATTTAATAAATAATAATAAATGTTATGTCTCGTCTTACTCCAGAAATGACCAAATCAACTCAGGATATCATGCTTGGTTTACACCTCATTCTAAACTCTAATGTAGTTTGTTTCTTTGTAGCTTAATATGATGTATGATATGTGAACCTAGTCTTTTTGTTGATTTAATATTATGATGTACAAAATCGGAAAACCGCATATTTGCAAGTTGAAAAAAAATGCAGATCATTTTCAGTTTAGAACTTCCTGGTTTAATTATGGCTCATATGAAAAGTGTATGTTCATGGAGGCTATGCATTTAATAATCTGAATTGGGTCAATTATTAACTATGAGAAGTTACAAAAGAATAACTATTATTTAAATAATAGTAATAAATTGGAATGATTCAAACATGGTAAAGGAAATTTCACAGCATGTTGAAAAGGAAACAAAATTGGGTGATACTGCCACATTCCTATAGAAATACCTGGTAAATCCCACAAAATTCATTATGATGAATTCCACAAAACTATCAATGATGATAGTTATCACTATCACCAGTTTGCAAGTTAGGATTTGAAATCCCTACATTGCATATATATTTGATGCTTCTTATGTCATTCATCAGAATACTCTTTGGAATTTGTGTTGTGTTGATACTTTCTGTAAAATATAAACACTGTAATTTGTCAAGACATGATGTAGGTGGGTGGTATTCTCTCACCATCTGAGGGAAAATAATTAACAAAGCAATGAAGCCAAATCATGAGCCTATTGAGGAAAAGGGAATATAGGAAAGAGCAGAAATACAGTAACAATTACAAACCATTTTTTAAAAGGACCTGTCCTATAGTAAGGGGAATGTGTATCTAATTATTCATGTATTAACTGCAGCTAGAATTGTATTTGCACAAAACTGGAAAAGTGAAGAGATCCCTCCTGATGAGAATGTGATCAGGAAAATATTAGAATGGGCAGAAATGAATAGATTAACACTTGCACTTAAGAAGAAAGAACAAACTGAATATTATATGACATGGGAACTATTTTATCGATGGTTAGAGAATAAAAATAGAAGTTAAAAATAGGGAAACAAAAGAAGAAGATCAGCGAAATATAGAAAATATTTTAAGAGAGAGACGTAAACACTATGATTATTATTATTATGACTATTAGGATTATTATGTTTAATATTATTATTATATTCTTATTAGAAGATATGTCAAGAGGGAGAAGTGAATATGTTTATAATGTTCAATATTAGTATTGTAAAATTAGAGAAGTAATATTAATGTAATGAATACTGTTGTAAATTTTGATTATTACTGCACAAAGATACATGTACCCAGATGACACACTGTTTAATGGAAGATGGAACTATTATACTAAAAAAATGAAATAAATAAATAAATAGTTTGATGGTTGAATCCACATTCTCAAGGCCTCTGACTGGGAGAATGTTAACAACAATACTTTGTTCTAATTATGCCATGGTTTAAAAAAGGATTATTTTAAAATATTTACTATGGAAAAAATGAAAGCTGCATTACATCTATTAAAGTATCATGATATAGTGTCAATTTCTCAGACCATTTAAAACATAGAATAACAAGATTGGGAAAGGACCTTGGGAGTCTTCTAGTCCAACCCTCTGCTTCGGAAGGTGACTTTATACCATTCCAAACAAATTGTCTCTTCTTGAAAATCTCCAGTGATGCCACTGTTCTAACATACCGAAATGATAGTGGTTTGTCACAGATAGACATCACTGAGATAGTGCAAGAAATTTTATCCAGGATATTATAATTCTCTGTAAATTTGCATCCTCTTTTGCAACCTGCAATCCAAGATCCAAAGAAAATAGATTATTTTCACTGAGAAGTCTTAATGCTTTATACTTAGTTGTTCCTTACCATCACCTTATAGAAATTCCCATGCCATTCTTCAAAGTGTTGAATAGGTTTTCTCAGCAGTTAACTGTAGGATGTTTGAGGATGTGTTTAAAACAACAAGAACCCAGATTTCAAATTAAACCTCCCTAAAAGACCTTCATCCATCCTTTTCTAAAACTAATAAACATTATTATGTAAAAAAGAATGTTTTCTTTTTCCCATAATGCACTGGAAAAGTTGTTTGTAAATGGCCTGTATTTTATCACATCATCCAATTATAAGTGTAACTTCTTAAATGCAGCAATTAAACACTTTCCTCAGTTGAATGATGGAGATGTCCACATAGAAACACAAATTCACATTTTCAGAACATTCCATATCTTCCAAACTTTTAATAGATGGAAATATTAAAAATAGTGTAATTCTTGACCATTGCCTAAGTACAAATATTCACTCACTTCAATGTCTATTTTGGATATAAATCAGATAATCATATGAAACAATGAAAAGTGATAGCTATCTTTTTTTATTTTCATCTCTTTCGAATCCTTTGTGTATTGAACAAAAGGGAATTTAGCAGACATGGAAACTGGGTTTAATGCTCTGTTCAACAATAGTACTCCTTGATCTGAGATGGCATTGTTTCAATGTATATTATAGGACATTTACAGTAATAGAACAAAATACCTCATATAAAGCATCATTATTTTGTTGGGATTCTATCAGATATATGTATATCTTGAGAGCTTACCTGAAAGAACTGTCCTGTATAAAATGCTTATATTTCTTCCTGAGTAAAGCTAACATTACCACAGAAATACATTTTATGAAGAAGGCTTTTGAATCTTAAAATAAGGCAAAATATCCTGGTCATGTCTTTGTAAATGGAAGGGGGAGGGTATGAGTGTCTATGGCTCCCTGTGGAGAAGAAAGTCAAGCAACTGAATTGCATTTTTGACGGGAAATCAGCCTGTTTACACTCCCTTCTGAAGAGTGTTGTTTGTCACAGTGTTAAAAGGTCAACCCAGCCAATAAATACCCACAGAGTGAGCACTGTGCCCCTTTGTGATCATGACAGATTATTTAGAAAATGCATGAATAGTCGGAGATCTCTCTCAGGGTCACTGGAAGATACTACTTTGAAATCTAGGACTTGCATTAAATCTAATGCACGTAGAATTCTGAGGAACGTTTTGAGAAAGCTCTTACAATCTGGTATGGTTTCCATGGAGTTATATTGGAGAAAAAAATTGTCAACCTTCATGAAGAAGCAAAACAACATATACCTCTGAGAACATCAGTGTCTGTGACAGCTAGTTCTTCAGTAGCAGAATATTCAGGATAGTGTTTCTCAAACTTGGCAACTTTAAGATGTATGGATTTCGCTCCCAGAATTCCCCAGCTATCCATGAAGACTCCCCTAGTCTTTCAGACTGTAAAGGAGATGGTGGGGGAATTGTACTTTCAGACATGCAAGATTGATGTCAGCCTTCCTGGGTAAGGCCAGATAGGAAACACAACCAGATGAGTGAATTCTACTTAGTTATAAATGTACGTACATTAACGGACTCTAGCAAATTTAAAAATACAATTCCTCCACCATCTCTTTTATAATCTGAGAAACTTCAGAGGGTTTCTTTGGAGCTTCTTGCCCTGCCTGCTATCCTGCTGTGACTATGCTGCCTCTTATCCAATGATTCCCTAGACAGCATTTCTTGAGTTAGCTTCCCAAGGTCTTTCCCACATACCATTAGGAACTGGCATCAGAATTTGGAAAGCTAATGTAAATTAAATGCTAGCCTTTTAATAGTAGAGGACTTCTTAAACTCACTCAATCTGATCAAGAAAAATGTTATATCTCTTAATAATGACAACACAACACTTCTAGAAAATTTAGACAAAACTCATCTGGGGAAAAGTCTGACATTTAGGTTACTATTAAAAGAAGAACTGCATCAGCAACAAAGGAGATAAAAAGTAGATTTATATAGTGTTTACATATGCTGATCTTTAAAACAGAGATTCATTCAACACCAACTAATATAGTGTTCTATTAAATGTGAGACAAATTCATCCACAAGGTAAAACATATATTGCTGTGCCCCAGCTGTGGTTTGGTTGTTATTTTGTGTGAACTTTTGGTGTAGTGAATTTTTTTATTTATTGTGTATGACCTGGAGTTAATTTTTTGCAAGTTGGGCAGCCTAATAGAAACTATTAATCAATCAATCAATCAAATTAATGAAATATTAAGGCTTCTAACCCAATGGAGAAGTGATGGAAAACTTCAAGACTCCTTTCAAACTTTCTTTATTTCTTTATATTTAAATCAAACCTTACCTGTTCGATCTTTATACTAGACATGAACTGGGCAACCCTTCATGCTGATGTGCTTAATGGTACAGACCCACTGTATTTCAGATCAAAGTCTAGTTGGCTAGATACCAGCTCTTCCAGACCAATTCCCAATAAATGTAGGCACATAGGGTGAGAACTGTAGAGGCAAGTGGATATGAAAGCACACACAGATAGTTAACCTTGGATTTCCTTGTCACAGTTTGCCCATGCTGAGAAGTTCTTAGTTCTTTATTGTCAAATATGCCAAGGAATTCAGGGTTAGCTGATTCCCCAGAAACCAGGAGCACTCTAGGTTTGGAATCTTAGCTATAGTATTCAACTTTCTATTCCAATTGGAAGCATGGTGGTCAAGAAAATAGAGAATTGATGTTTAAACTTTGAAATACTTGCTTTCAGTATGATGGCATCCAGACCATTATAGATATTGCAGCAATATAAATAATGACTCCTTGTTAATTTGCCATAAGTCTTTAGTTGGCCACAAAGGGAAATGAAGTTTGATATATTTCATATAATAAAGATATTATAAACTGGAAAATACGGACGATGAAAGTAGACCTGTGCTTGCTTTCACCAGATTAATTGTGAATACGAAATGTAGTATTCAAAGCATTATAGTACATGGATTCACTATTAATGCAAAAATGGTTAGTATATACAGTATATAGTACAAAAAGAAAAATAGAAGCAACTGAATTAATAGACTGGCATAGAAAAATATGTTAGTATTGATCAAAGTCTTAAGAGTTCAACAGAATTCAGATAATAAAGTTGATACAAAGCTGATTATTATTTACAAATATCTGGTATGAAATCTATATTTTCTATATTTTTCATTACTTTTGCTTCTATTAATAATCGTATTTTATTTTCAAAAATCCTGTGCAATATTTTGAAAAATGAGGCGAATCACTAATTTATAGTAATAAGTCTAAGATGTCATAATATGATCCCAATCTCTAATATTCTAATATTTTGGAATTCTTTCATATCTGCATTAGGACAGTGACTTGGATAGACTGAAGGCAAAAATATATGTGTTGGCATAGAATGTAAAGAAAGAAAATGAGGGTATCAAATGAACATTTTGTCCCCAAACTCTCAAAGACTTTTAAAAATCTTTGATAAAGATTAAAAATAAAACTCTACCCACTTTAAGAATAAGATAAAGGAAGTCATATATTAGTTTTAAAGATCTCATATTAATTTCACTTTTGTCTCCTTAAAAAAAAGATGAGGAAGAACATAATACAACACGGAAATAAAAAAAGCCTTCTGGATTTGGAAGCATATTTGCAAATCCACACAATTAGGATATCATTAATTGTAGAAGAGTCCTAACTTAATAGATGAGACAGTATTCACATGGAATATTTGATTATTGATTATTTGAGATCTTGACTAGAGACTGAACTCTTCTAACCACCCAAGTAGAAATATAACATCATTCTTACTGGAATTATATTGCCAATAATACAGACAGAAATGTATAAGGGATTAAGCGGTTGTGTCCACACAACAAATGTGTCACTTCAATGCATATCTCGCTGGCTACAGGATTTCAAAGCCCATGAAGCTGGAAAGGAAATGTTCTCTTTGATGCTATGCTAAGCAGGGTAGCCTTAATGCATCTAATTCTAATCCATTTTGATTAATGTCCCCAAATGAGTTTTCCTGACAACTGATTTTGCTTTATGGAGAAAATGATCGAAGAGGACAGGTTACGATCCCACTGCCACAAAAGCAGAATTGCTACATGTAAGAGTTAATATCTTCCCCCAAAAAAGTAAGATGAAAACTTCTACCTCATGTTTTTCTTTAATTAAGTCCTCCCTGGATTGCTTCTGGTCTCATCTGCACCCTCCCGGCAGAAAACAAAAGACACAGGCTTCGTCTGGTTTGGCCTTATGTAACCATGCTGAAGGGAAAGCAGGTCACACTTTTCTCACAGTGCCTGGAAAGGTTTGGGCAGTGATTGATGGGAGCATCAGAAGCTGTTTTAGTTAAATCAGTCTATAGGTCTACTAATGGTCTAATACCAATTACTAATACCAATAGCTAGTGGCTTTACCACTTAAATAGAAGTCTTGAAAACTGGAATCTTTTATTAAAGATGTCTAAAGTTGAATCTTGACCTTCTAGTGACCAGTAATTTATTTCTAACACAGAAGCAAAGCCAACACAGACAATGAAAGTTAAATGAATAAATACCATATAATAGGGCAACCCTAAAACCATATCAACT
Organism: Arizona elegans; assembly: GCA_022577455.1. Taxonomy (NCBI): domain Eukaryota; kingdom Metazoa; phylum Chordata; class Lepidosauria; order Squamata; family Colubridae; genus Arizona; species Arizona elegans. The sequence goes on along the minus strand of JAKOOJ010000006.1, from coordinate 94,741,014 downwards.
AAACACAGTGACTATCAATAGAGAAGAATATTTGTAGCTTAGTGTTGAAATGAAGGGTCCTTGGTGCTATTTGAGCTTTGTTGTTTTCTTGCAAACATTTCATTGCCAAACTAGATAATATCATCAGTGCTAGTAGGGAGTGGGGTTTGCTCTCATTTTATATTCTGGTGGCTTGCCCTGTCAGTAGGAATGGGAGTGGGGCATTGTTTGCTTATTGATTTTTGGTCTAATACTAATCTTGGTATTAATCTCTGCTCATCTGGGTGTTGATTGCTGGTGAGGTGTTTTGATCTTTTTGCTCCCTTTTTGGCTTGTTGATTGTCTCTTTTGAATCATATATAGATGTTGTTTATGTCTATGTGCATATCGATAGCCAATTTGTCAAAGTGCCAAGCTTCCAGGAATTTTCTGGCATTTTTGGACTTGGCTTGGTCCAGGATGTTAATAGTTTTCCAATTAAAACTATGATTGAGTCTATCCATTGTTGTAAAATTAAGGGGTTTTCATCATGTCATCTGACTGCTAATTGGTGTTCATGAATGCATTCTGCTAATCTTCTGCCTGTTTACCTTACATAGTGGCTGTTGCAGTCCTTACACTTTATGTTATAGATAACTCCTGCTTTTTCTTCTGGAACTGCTGGCTCTTTTGGCTTACTCGGGATGTTTCGGAAGGCTTTAGTTGCTTTCTCAGTGGTAGTAATAGTCTGTTGGTGATTTTGATATATGGCAGTGTTATCCTATGCACAGCTTGTGTTGGTTGTGCTGCATTGGGTTAAGCAGTCAGCACTTTTTGACGAAGTTGCATGGCTATACATTTTGTTGGAAAATGTTGTATAGATAACCTGTTTTCTTTTTTCTGTTGTTCATTGTTGCTGCACTGTGTTTGTGCTCATCTGAATGGTGTTCTGACACAGCTTCTCTTGTGGGAAGTAGGGTTATTATCTTGGTAGCAGACCCTTGGTTGGCTTGATGAAAAAAAAAGGCATTTTCCTAACTGTAGGCAAAGTGAGGACTAAATGCATCTTTTGGGCTCTATAAAGCCTTAGTAAGACCACACCTAGAGTACTGCATCCAGTTTTGGTCACCACACTATAAAAAAATTGTTGAGACTCTAGAAAAAGTGCAGAGAAGAGTAACTAGGATAATTAGGGGACTGGAGACTAAAGCATATGAAAAACGGTTACAGGAACTGGGCATGGCTAGTCTAGTGAAGAGAAGGACCAGGGGAGACATGATAGCAGTCTTCCAGTATTTGAGGGGCTACCACAGAGAGGAGGTGGTCAAGCTATTTTCCAAAGCACCTGAGGGCCAGACAAGGAATAAGGGATGGAAACTGATCAAGGAGAGATTCAAACTGGAAATAAGGAGGAACTTTCTGACAGTGAGAACAATCAACCAATGGAACAGCTTGCCGTCGGAAGTTGTGGGAGCTTCATCACTTGAGACTTTCAAGAAAAGATTGGACTGCCATTTGTCAGAAATGGTGTAGGGTCTCCTGCTTAGGCAGTGGGTTGGACTAAATGACCTATAAGGTCCCTTCCAGCTGTGTTAATCTGTTATTATTAACACCCTAAGAGAAAGCCCTTTCCAGTGACCTAAGTTTCTGGCAGCCGGTGGATACACAAGGAATAAAACCTTCAAAATGGCTTCTCTTCTGTTCTAAGAAACCAAGCAGGATCAGGGAAGGAGACACAGTCCCACAGCTAGCCAGATCTAAAGTCATTTAGGGTTGTAAAGGCCACAGCAACCTTAAATTGTACCCAGTAGGAAACTGGTAACAATATAGAACTTTAAGTATTGGCCTCACAGGTTCCATGAAAGCTACACAGGCAAGCGGCATTGTCATTGAATTTTTCATTAATTGCAATTACAAGACACATTTCAAGGGGAGCCCTATTGTAAAAGCACACTGCAGTAGAACTATTATCAGCAGAATGCATTTCTTTGGGGATGAAATATGATGTACTCAACATTTTCCCTATTCTGTTCAGGGACAACCATTCAAATATTAAATCTGCTCTATAACCCTAAGCTTCATTCTCCCAACTTTGCAGTTTTACTTATTGATCAATAATTCATTTCAAAATCTAAAAAAAAAAAAGGAAAACAAAGAAACTAAGAACAAATCCCACCTCCCAGCAACAAAAGCAGCAGGACCAGTTATAAACCTGCCTGTCCTGCTATTGTGCTTCTAGTAAAGGACTGTGATTTTTATTACTTCCTGTGATAAGTTGCCAAACTGGCCAGACAAGGAAACAAATGTGTGGTCCTAAGTTTTTGTATCACCAGATGGTTAGGGCAATCAATTACTGAAGTCTAGAAAAGTTTTTACATTTTTTCCCAGGAAATTTTGGTGATTTTTTTTTATTCTTGATCAGTATCGCATGATGCAACTTTCTTCTCAGTTTTAAAAAGTTTCAACATGAAATATTTCACATAATTACCATTCCAGGGATAAATTTGGTCATCTTAAAGCTGCACATGCAAACAAATACTCTAGTTGCCAACTTCCTTTGTTTCACTTTATCATTGTTTTCTTTTCAGTTGGGCTGCCGGTAGAAAACTCATATTCTTTACATCAGTCTAAAATTGCAGGATCTATTTTTTAAACTGTGAGCGCTCACTGAAGAATTTTCCATGCGTTTGACAGAATCCCAGCCCATCCTATTGCGTTATATGTTTAAGGATTAAAAATAGGTGAAGAGGACGTTGTCTCTCCTGACAATAATGCTTATGATCCCATAAAGCAGGGGTGGGCAAATGTGGCCCTTTTACAACCTGTGGACTTCAACTCCCAGAATTCCTGTGACAGCTTGTCTGTCTCAGGAATTCTGGGAGTTGAAGTCCACGGGTTGTAAAAGGGCCACATTTGCCCACCCCTGCCATAAAGGATTCAGAGACAGACCTTGAAATTATGGAAGGCTTCATTTAAGTTTTCAGCCGCATTTCCAGGTTGTTCAGAAAAAAAGAGAAAAGTGAGAGGCAATGCTATGCCTCTTGCTACATCATTGCTTTCTGACTGGGCCATGTAGACCAGTCTACATGGTAGCTATTATTCATGTGCAATTCAAAATGGTGGCTTTGACTTATAAATCCCTGTATCAGTTGCCACTTAAAACATAGAACCGTGATGGCAAACCTATAGCACGCGTGCCCGAGGTGGCACGTAGAGCCATCTGTCCGGGCATGCAAGCTGTCGCCCAACTCACCTGCAGCTGTGCATGTGCACCCGCCCCAGCTGGTGTTCGAGCCTCTAGTGCGCATGCGCACAATTCAGAGGACCCAGCTGGTTTTTGGAACTTTCCTGCGCATATGTGTGCATTTGTTGCATGCGCATGAGAGTACTCGCATGCAGCATGTACATGCGTAGACGGCATCCACGTGTGTGCATTGCGCGTGCAAAAACCGCACACATGCGCAGATGGTGTAGTTGCATGTGCAGTGCATGGGGGAGCTGCGTATGAAAGCCATGTGCATGTGCAGATGGTGCAGTTGCACAAACAGCGCACACAGCGCATGGGGTAGGAGCCGCGCGTACCTGTTCAGCACTCAGTGAGTAAAGGGTTCACCACCACTGACATAGAATAATAGCGTTGGAAAGGACCTTGGAGATCTTTTAATCCAACCCCCTGCCCATGGCAAGAGATCCTATATCCGTGATGGCGAACCTATGGCACGTGTGCCACAGGTGGCACATGAAGCCATATTGGTGGGCACGCGAGCGTTGCCCTACCTCAGCTCCAGCACATATGCGCATGCTGGCCAGCTGATTTTTCAGGCCTTCTGGGCCCACTGGAAGTCAGCAAATGGGCTGTTTCCGGCCTTTGAAGGGCCTCCGGGGGTGGTGGGAAAGGCTGTTTTCACTCTCCCCAGGCTCCTAGAAAGCCTCTGGAGCCTGGGAAGGCAAAAAATGGGCCTACTGAACCCACCATGCCATCACATGCCAAAAGCAGAAGGACCATGGGGGGAGTCATGCACATATGCGTGGGGGGACAGGGTGCATAGAATTATGGGTGTGGACACGCACACGTGCAACCACACCGTACTCCCCCCCCTTTTGGCACACAATGGCAAAAAGGTTCACTATCACTGTCCTATATCTTCAAAACAAATGGCTGTCCAGTCTCTTCTTGAAAACTTCCAGTGATGGAGCAGCTATAGCTTCTGGAGGCAAGTCAGTCCACTGGTTAATTGTCTGTCAAGTCCACTGTCAAGAAATCTCTCCTTAGTTCTAGGTTGGATCTCTCTTTAATGATCTTCTATCTGTTACTTCTTGTCAGGTGCTTTAGGCCACTCCTCTTTTCTCTGTGACCTAAAACACGGTATTTCCATCTATGGTCTATGGCACAGGTGTCAAATTCGCTGCATCACGTTGCTGTCACGTGACATTTCATGACGTTTTCCCCCTTCGCAGAGCTGGGGTGGACATGACCTGAATGTGACGCATCCAGCCCACGGGCCGCCAGTTTGACACTCTTGGTCTATGGTCTTGAACAGCTCCCTTCTAATGACTGAATATACTCCAGTTCCAACCAGAACAAAATGTTTAATTAGAATTACTAAACTGTTTTACTAATTGTGCTGGTACTAGTTTGCATAAAGCAGGATTTCCTGCTTTCTAGCAAAGCTAAACCGCGCGGCACAGCTGATTTCCCCCCCTCGCTGTTCGACTTACCTTCCCAACCGTCCTTTTGGTGCGCTCTGTGCATGCACAAGTCGTGCACGTTTGGCGCACAGCGTCCATGCGCGGCCAGCGAACCAGTAGCAAACCGGTTCAGATTTCACCACTGATTTGTTCCCACTCTAATGAACAGATCACTGGAGCCTTCAAGACTGTCTCATGAAGGTCAAAATCATAAAGTCCTTTCTTTAGTCATTTTTTCAGTCCAAAATGAAAGTGTAAGTAGAATTTTGCATGATTGTTCTTTTTCAGTTGTCATGAACTATGATGTTTGCAACAGAAGACCCTTTCTTTATTTTAAAGTATGAACTGAGGAAGGGAAGTTCTTTTTTTTCCCCCTACAAACATGAGACTAATCCTAGTGTCACATCTGTATGTGTATATTAAAAGACCGCAACAGCTTTCGAAAGGAAAGAATGCTCCAAACAATGTGTGAAATTCTAATAGACCCATTCATATGAGCATTTGGCAGTTGGCACTCCCATGCCCCCTCTAAACCTTGTACCATTTTTAAGAATCCTATCGAAACTGAGCAGGCAACGTGCCAACATATTTCTTTGTGTTCCAGTGTTAGAGCTTGACTCAGACTAGACGGGAACAAAATGACTTGAATGTCAAGGTTTATTATCTTCATAGGGGAAAACTATTTACAGCAACAAAAAAGAACTATTCTAGATGGACCTCCTCCAAGGCAGTGCCAAGAACATTGACAATTCCATCCCAGTGAGTCATTTTTTTTTCTCCCCTTTAATACAGAAGAATCTTTTAAAAAGTAGTTTAACTTCAGATTAATGCCAAATTAAATAAATAAAAAAAATATCAGATAAATAAAAAATTAAATAAATAAATAAAATACATATATACATACATTCATATATACTGTGTTTCCTCGAAAATAAGACCTTCCCGGATAATAAGTCCTCCCCCAAAAATAAATCATCCCCCGAAAATAAGCCCTTCCCGAAAATATTTAAATGCATGCGCAACTGGTCTCCGCCATTTCCTCTGATTAGAGTTAGGGAGACAAAGCTGAAAATCAGGTAAGACGGCAAGAGGATCAGCGTCTTGCTCCACGCGTCCCAAAATAATAAGACCTCCCTGAAAATAAGGCCAAGCGCTTATTTCAGGGTTCAAAAAAATATAAAACAGGGTCTTATTTTCGGAGAAACACAGGTAGGTACAAGTTTGTTTTGTTTTAAAGCTGGCCTGGAAACAACAAGGCAGCCCATATTCTGGTCACCTTAACATCAAAAGTAAGACAGCCCAAATCCTCATTCTTATAACATGTAGAGTTGGCAGCTGGACAATACAGTATACAAATCCTATTATATCATTAATTAATTAACCCTCCATATGCAGGTTGCCATGTCCAGAACAAGGCAAAAGATTTACTTTTTTATTTATCTATTTATTTATCAAATCTTTATAGCTGTCCAACTCATCAAGCACAGCTGTGGGCAGTGCATAACAATTGTATAGTTTTCTACCTGACAGGTACGGTACTTATAATTTAATATGGAGAAGAAAGCATGGCAGCTGGAAAAACTGGAAATTAATAAGAATGGAGAAAAGAGTTTGATTTAGTTTTTGCTGTGGAGAAATCGAAGGATTATTTTTTAAGATTCAAAAAGTCATAACTTTAATTCAATGTTCAGGAAAGAAACAGAAATGGTAGACATTTTTGAGGAAGAAGGAATTCTTCAGATGACAGAGCCTTCTTCTTAGGCTGACAGAAAGTAACTACCGTATCTCAAAGTCATCCAGTTGGCTTCATGCCTAGTCTCTTGCTTAGTCTGATGCCTTAACTGCTACATCAAAGTGAGTCTTATTACTAATACTAGGCTAGCATGATCTTTTGCTCTTGTAAAACAAAAAAAGTCAAATAATTGCATATAACTATAATTGCATCATGCCTAGTACAATTTCCTTTTGTAACCAAGCTCAATTCCTCCTACAACTAGTCTACTTCACTCTTCTGACTGATATTTTCCCCAAATAATTATCTACAACTTTATTGTTTTCATAGATCCTTTTATTTTATCATCCTTTACCAACATTGAAATGCTACTATTCAGAAGAGATCTGGATTAAACCTATAATCCCAAATTGTTTCAAATTGTGCTCCACCCTGGACCACCCCAATGATGCCCTTGACGTGATGTCCCGGTGCCTGGAGGCTGTGCGGATCTGGATGGGGAGAAACAAGCTCAGACTCAACCCTCCCAAGACCGAGTGGCTGTGGTTTCCAGCATCCCGATATAGCCAGCTAGCTCCATTGCTGACTATTGGGGGCGAGATCCTGACCCCCTCAGAGACGGCTCGCAACTTGGATGTTCTCCTGGATGCACGGCTGTCTTTAGAAGACCATATGACGGCTGTGGCCAGGGGAGCTTTCTATCAGGTTCACCTGATTTACCAGTTGCGGCCCTTTCTGGACCGGGACGCCTTACGCACGGTCACTACGCCCTCATCACGCCCGTCTGAACTACTGTAATGCTCTCTACATGAGGCTCCCCTTGAAGAGCACCTGGAGGCTCCAACTGGTCCAGAATGTGGCCACATGGTAATTATGGGTGCGACACGGCATACCCATGTAATACCTCTCCTGTGCGAGCTGCACTGGCTCCCGGTGGTCTTCCGGGTGCGATTCAAGGTGTTGGTTACCACCTTTAAAGCGCTCCATGGCTTAGGACCTGGGTATGTACAAGATCGCCTTCTGCCACCGGTAGCCTCCCACCGGCCAATACGCTCCCACAGAGAGGGACTCCTCAGGGTACCATCAGCCAAACAATGTCGACTGGCGACACCCAGGGGGAGAGCCTTCTCTATGGGGGCACCTGCCCTCTGGAATGACCTGCCCCTGGAGGTTCGTATGATCCCCAACCTTCGTACCTTTCGCCATGCCCTTAAGACCCTTTTATTCCAACAGGCTGGGCTGGCTTAGAATATGAATTTTAAATTGGGTTGTTTGTCAAGTTTTAACTTTGTGGGCTAAATTTTATATATTCGTTTTAAATTGTTTTAAATTTTGTGAGTTTATGTGTATTTTAACATTGCTGTACACCACCCTGAGAGAGAAGGGCGGTATAGAAGTTTAATAAACTAAACTAAACTAAACTAAACTAAACTAAACTAAACTAAACTAAACTAAACTAAACTAAACTAAACTAAACTAAACTAAACTAAACTAAACTAAACTAAACTAAACTAAATATTATTCAGTCTTGATATCTATGAGAAAATTTGGAATATGTTTCATTCACCAGTGAACTAATCAGTCCATCAGTAGACATTTGGGCAGTATTTCTCAACCTTGGCAAATTTTAAGATGTGTGGACTTCAACTCCCAGAATTCCACACCGAGCTATGCTGGAATTCTGGGAATTGAAGTCCACACATCTTAAAGTTGCCAAGGTTGGGAAACACTGCATTTGGGAAAAGGCAGAAATGTATAGCAGGATTTCCAGCCCCACAAATCAATGCTTAGTTTGTATGTTTACCTCAGGTTCTGAGTGAAGAGCTAAATAATGGAGATAATGGGAGATTGACAAATTAAGGCAGGAATACATGGATTTGTGGCAAGTTCAATTAGGAGTTATGTCTATCAGTTGAAGAATAAAGATGGTATTCTGTAACTTTCAATTCCTTTGTCTTTGTGGTTATTTGTCATATAGGCATTCTATATACCTGATAACTTATTTTTGTGGTGATGAGTGAAGGCTGTCCTTGTCTACAAGTAATGCACTGAAGCAATTTAACAACCATCCGTTCTGAGTTTCAGAATTTTTGTTCAGTCGCTGCCAAATATTTCTGAGGTGACAGCTGGAGTGGATGCATGTAGGTTGGGATAAAGTGCTTCTCCCACTACTAGCAGAAGTAAATTATGTGGCACAGCTTATTAAATACTTTTCGCAGTGTCAATCACTAAGCTTACAAGGAAAATGCAATAAAAGTGAAATGGAATATTCCTTAATTTCAAACATAAAGTCTACTCAGAAAACCTCTGAAGCAAGGACTTTTGTTCTGGCTTTGTTGATACATGATGATTTTAACTGTCTTTGGTGACAAAGACTTTCAAGGCACTGTACATCAAGACTTCAATCACAAAAGAGGGAATAATGAAATGATTAAAACAGAAAACAAATGTTATTTTTCAAATCACAAATGTAACAGAGACACATTTCACTCTCATTCCATAACATTTTGTTATTAGCGTTCTCATAAAATTTTTGAACTCTTATCCTGTTTATAATAGAGAATACCCTCATTTTGTCCCAAAAAGGGGTTGAAATGTAGTATTCTCCCTAGAACTCAGGGGTGAAATCCAGCAGGTTCTGACAGGTTCTGGAGAACCGGTAGCGGAAATTTTGAGCAGTTCAGAGAACCAGCAAATGCCACCTCTGGCTGGCCCCAGAGTGGGGTGGGAATGGAGATTTTGCAATATCCTTCCCCTGGAGTTGGGAGGGAATGGAGATTTTGCAGTATCCTTCCTCTGCCACGCCCACCAAACCATGCCCATCAAGCCACACCATGCCCACCAAGCCACGCCCACAGAACCGGTAGTAAAAAAAATTGGATTTCACCACTGCTAGAACTTCATATAGTGGCAGTAATGACTCCTTATGGATGGTTTGCCCTTAAACCTTCTGAAAAATTCTGCAAGCTGCTAGGTAATGTAAACAGAGCTATTATTTCTTGTGGAAAATTATTTGGGAGAAATGCTTTGAACACAAGGGTAGCATTTCTATGCTATTCATTACAGCAGCTGTTATGTCCTTATAAGGACATCCGCCCGGATTGGCTGCCAGCCACCGGGCGGGAAAGTCTGAATCCCTGTCAGGGGGCGGTGCGTCTGCCGGAGCGAATATAAGGAGAGCTCCGGCAGCGCACGGCAGTCTTGCTACTGTTCTTGTACTCAATAAAGGTTACTAATGTAACGAGCTGGTCACGTCTTCCATTTCCTGCGCCGATCTAACACTGGCGACGAAGGACTAGAGAGAAGAACGAACCTCGCGGCACCAAGCCAACAAGACCAAGACTCCGGCACCGGGAACTACAGTAGGCATTTCCGTAGGCATGGCATCCGCTGAAGTCACTTTGCCAGCCCTTGCTCCTTTCCGGCCAGGGAAGGACAAGTGGAAATCCTATGTAGTGAAATTCCAGCAATACCTGAGAGGCAACAACATCAGGGATGCCGATGATGACCGGAAAAAGGGCATTTTCCTGGCCAACTGCGTCTCCGAGGTCCTCGACATGGCAATCGATCTCGTAGCACCAGAGACATCGAAGAAGTGCCATGGACAGACCTGCTGCAGATCCTGGAAGACCACTATGCCCCAACAGGAACACCGGTGGCGAACCGTTTCACCTTCCATCAAAGGGACCAGAAGGAAGGTGAGACGATCAAGGAATTCGTGGCCGCCCTACGCCAGATCGCAGCCAGCTGTGAGTTCGACCACGTGGACAATGCCATCGCTGACCGTGTGGTTTTCGGCATGAGGGACAGAGGCCTGCAAAAGAAATTCCTGAGCAGGAAGAAACTCGTGCTCAAGGATGTGGTGGAGGAAGCCACCGCATCCGAAATCTCGGAGAAAGCAGCTGCCGCAGTAAGCAGAGCAAAGGGGATCCATAAGATTCGCTCGACGGCGCAATCATCAACAGAGGATTCCACAGCTGGATCCGAGTCAGAGGGGGAGTCCACCGTCCACAAAGTATCCAGACCCCCAAGGCGGGAAACCGCCCAACGGAGCTACAAGGGAGAGCGCTGCGCCAGCTGCAGAGGGGACCATGCCAGGGCAACCTGCAAGTGGAGAGATGCGACCTGCCGACGCTGCAACAGAAGGGGTCACATCGCCGAAGCTTGCAGAGCTGAGGAACCAGCCCCAGAGCCCTCCAGCCACCGTCCCCGCGAGAATCGGAAGGAGTACCAGAGATCATCCAAACGGTCCTCTGGCCCTTCCAGACGCAGAGACGACGAATTCCCCCGGAGCGGAGCGGTCCACCAGACGACCATCGCACACACGACCTCAGACAATGCCACCAAGTTCCACGTGACCATCCACGTGGAGGGAGCACCCTGCAAAATGGAGGTAGACTCGGGCTCGGTCTACTCCATCATGGACTGGCAGCAGTTGAAGCGCCTGCAACCCAGCATCACCAAGCGAGAGCTGAAGCCACTACACTCCAAGCTCGTCAACTTTGGGGGAAACCCCATCGGAGTGTTAGGAAGAGCCGACATCCGTGTCACCTACAAGGAGTTCGAAGGCAAGCTCCCCATCACCGTCGTGAAGGACAGCCGACCGAACCTGCTAGGAGTGGAGTGGTTCAAGTCGCTGGGGCTTTCAATCGAAGGCATCAACCAAATTCGCAGGGACGAACTCGACAACCTCATCGAAGAGTTCAAGGAAGTCTTCGATGGTAAGCTGGGGAAATTTGTGGGGAGGCCAATCTCTTTCAATCTGGACAAGGGAATCACCCCAATTAGGCTCAAGCCCCGCCGAGTTCCGTTTGCCCTGCGGCCCAAAGTAGACGAGCAGCTGGATAAGCTGATCGCCCAGGGCGTCCTGGAACCAATCGATCATGCTTCATGGGAGACCCCCATTGTGACCCCACTGAAGCATGATGGGTCTGTGCGCATCTGCGCCGACTACCGTTGTACCATCAACAAGGCGTTGGCACAGAGCGCATACCCAGTCCCAGTGGTGCAACACCTGCTGCATTCCCTGGGATCTGGATCAATCTTCGCGAAACTGGACCTGGCCCAGGCTTACCAGCAACTGCCAGTAGACGAAAAAACGGCGGAGGCTCAAACAATTGTCACGCACAGGGGGGCATTCAAATGTAACCGCCTCCAATTTGGAGTCAGCGCTGCCCCCGGCATCTTCCAATCCATGATGGAACGCCTTCTCCAAGGCGTTCCAGGGGTGGTGCCTTACTTCGACGATGTGCTCATCTCCGGTGACTCAAGAGCTCAACTCCTTGAAAGGCTCAGGCTTGTCCTGCAGCGATTCAAGGCCAAGGGCTTGAGGGTCAGGCGGGACAAGTGCATCATAGGAGTACAGGAAGTCGAGTTCCTGGGCTACCTCATTGATAGCACAGGCATCAACCCCACCAAATCAAAAGTGGAAGCAATCCATGAAGCTCCAAGCCCAAAAAACAAAACGGAGCTTCAGGCTTTCCTTGGGTTGCTCAACTTCTACGCCATTTTCTTAAAACAGAAAGCCACAGTTGCTGAGCCGCTCCACCGCCTGCTGGGGAAATCGGCTTCCTGGAAGTGGGGCCAGGAAGAGGAAGCAGCGTTCCGGGCCATCAAAGGACTATTGATGTCCAAAAGCGTCCTCATCCAATACAGTGAGACGCTGCCCATCAAGCTGACTTGTGATGCGTCTCCATACGGGGTGGGGGCAGTCCTCAGCCATGAACTGCCCAACGGCACGGAAGCCCCAATTGCCTACTTCTTGAAGACAATGTCCGGCGCGGAGCGCAACTACAGCCAGCTGGACAAAGAAGCCCTGGCCATCGTGGCTGGAGTGAAGCGTTTCCACGAATACCTCTACGGAAGACGCTTCACCATAGTCACCGACCACAAGCCACTCCTGGGACTCCTCGCAGGCGATCAACCCACCCCAACCTTCATGTCCCCGCGGATGACGAGATGGGCCATCTTCCTGGCCGGCTACTCCTATAGGCTCGTGCACCAGCCAGGCACAGCCATAGGAAACGCCGACGCACTCAGTAGATGCCCATCGAAGAACCCGGTGGAAGACCCAGCCCCCACGCTCCATCTATTCCACATAGATGACGACGCCAGCTGTCCAGTCTCCTCCGCAGATGTGGCCGCACACACCCAGAGAGACCCCACCCTCCGCCAAGTAAGGTCCTGGATCCTCAGGGGGTGGCCATCGGAACAGACGGAAGAGAGGTTCAGCCCGTTCACCAGGAAACAGAAGGAGCTGTCCACCATAAAGGGCTGTCTGCTATGGGGAGACAGGGTGCTGATTCCAAGCACTCTGCAACAGCGGACGCTAGAGACGCTGCACAACGGGCACCCGGGCATCGTCCGCATGAAGGCCCTGGCACGGAGTTACGTCTGGTGGCCCTCACTGGACAGAGACATCGAACAATGGGTCTCCAGATGTGACCCGTGCCAAGAAGTCTGCCCCGCGCCGCCGCAATCTGAAGTCACGAACTGGGAGACCCCCAGCAACCCCTGGTCGAGGGTACACATCGACTTTGCGGGCCCGATGCAGGGGCGACACCTCCTCATCGTGGTAGATGCCTTCTCCAAGTGGCTCGAGGTGATACCCATGGCATCTACCACAACAGAAGCGACGATCCGAGCACTGCGCCGCCTGTTTGCCACACACGGACTACCGGACGTGCTGGTCTCGGACAACGGCCCCCAGCTCACATCCCTGGCCATGGAGTCCTTCCTGGCAGGACTGGGCATCCGCCATGCCCTCTCCGCTCCGTACAGGCCGGCCGGAAACGGACAAGCGGAACGGATGGTCCGGCTCACAAAAGAAGCCCTCACCAAGATGGGCCCAGGAAACTGGCAAGAACGCATCGACAACTTCCTCCTCACCCAGCACATCACGCCGCATGCCACCACCCACAAGAGCCCGGCTGAGCTCCTCATGGGCAGAAGGTTGAGGTCACCCTTGGACCGGCTGCACCCCCAATACAGCCCGGAAGTGACCGCAACCGCCAGCCGGCCGCTTCGCGCCTTCAGCAAAGGAAATTCAGTTTTCGCGCTGAATTTCAACGGCTCTCCTAAGTGGCTGAAAGGGAAGATTGCCAGCACAACCAGCCCCAAATCCTACACCGTCGAGTTGGAAGATGGACAGGTCGTGAGACGTCACATCGACCAATTCCGGAAAAGGTGGGGGGGAGCACACGAAAACCAGCCTGACGAGGGAGGCCTACAACACCCAGACGAGGTAGGCTTACAACACCCCAGCGAGGTAGACCTACCATACCCAGACGAGGTAGGCCTACCACACCCCTACGAGGCAGAGCAACGCCATCCCGACGAGGTCGGCCCAGCACACTACCAGGCACTGTCACGTCGGCAGTGCAGCGAGGTAGACCGGGGCCAACCGCACGGGGGATGGCAACACCAACCCGGCCAGGTGGGCACCCGGCACAACAGGCCCAGGAACCCCTGACCCAGCCCGCAGGTAGACCAGGACCTGCCCCGCACACTCGCCAGCCGAACCGAGCCCGGTTCCGGGGAAGGATCCAGGAGCCACAGGAACCCCGTCCGTCCAGGGCGGGGACACGGGAGAAATGAGACTGCGCAGGTCAAGTAGGGTGCCTAGGCGTCCTACGTACCTGCAGGACTACGTCACGTTTATTGACGAACACTGAACGTTTTTTTCTTTGGACTAGGGGGGAGGAGTGTTATGTCCTTATAAGGACATCCGCCCGGATTGGCTGCCAGCCACCGGGCGGGAAAGTTTGAATCCCTGTCAGGGGGCGGTGCGTCTGCCGGAGCGAATATAAGGAGAGCTCCGGCAGCGCACGGCAGTCTTGCTACTGTTCTTGTACTCAATAAAGGTTACTAATGTAACGAGCTGGTCACGTCTTCCATTTCCTGCGCCGATCTAACAGCAGCCATATCAACTGTCTGATTTCATGAATAGCTGAGAGGTTCTGTGCTGGTGCTCATGAATTATTTTTCAATTATTTTCAAACTGTGTACATCCTTAATGAGTAAAACAGCTCCTTATAACTTAACATTGTTTTTATGCTCAGGGTTCCTCAGCTTCTTCTATGTTTACTTTTTAACAGCAATCTGTGCTAGAAAAACAAACGGCTGTTCCTTATTTTGCAGCTGTCTTCCATCACCTAATCCAGCATACAGTAGAAGCAGCACTGCAGCAACACGTTGACTACAACTGCTATGCTATCACTTCCTGCCAACCTGACTACTGAATGCAAGTTACAGATAATGCAATACGGTACAGACAATACGTTCTTGTAGCCTCGTCCATCAGGAATGTACCAAGTTGGGAAGACTATGCAGTATAGGAAAAACTAGAGAAATCTGGATTTTAATTTATAACCTCTCAGTCAGGAGAAAGCCCCTCTGAGTTCAGATCACCCTGAGGAATTTTGCTGCCATAAGTCCACGCAGTTTTCCTCAGTCCACACAGAAACACTGACTGAATTGCTTGTCCTGTCACTTCAAACTCTGATATTCACTATTATACTTAGGGTAGCAGGGTAGTTAAGGGGTAGGTTATCTAGCATTCATCATTGTGTCCTGCATGAGTAGGGAATAGTTGGAAAATTCATGAAGAGAATTTCAAGGCCATCACTGGTGCATTTGAGCATTTGTCCACTTGCACTCAAATTAGAGCTGGCCTGATGGGAATTCATGCAGAAACTCATAGAGATACACACAGATATATAGATAAAAGGCATTACCTAGGTTGTTTTATGAAATGAAACTTCCACAGTCAAGAATGGAATGGTCAGTATTAAGGGGAGAATAGCTCTGTGGTTTCACTGTAGATATGATCTTGGAGGAAGAGAACTGAAGTATGTAGATCAAAGTTGAGCATTTTTGCCCAGTCAAGGGCTGCATTGCTTCATGTAACTATGTCCTGAATCAAACAGTGAGTCTCAAATCCAAAAAGATTTGGGTGTCCTTTCCTTGGTGCTTTTTTTACTTGTCCCAAGCAACAGGTGCAGAAAAAAACTCAAAATAATAAAAATCTGGACTTTTGGGAAGGATTTTGAAATTAGGAAAGATATATAAAATTAGCTGAGGATCAGAAGCAGGGACAATATCAGAGGAGGTATTCAGCAGGTTCTGACCAGTTCTGGAGAACCGGTAGTGGAAATTTTGGGTAGTTTGGAGAACCGGTAAATACCACCTCTGACTAGCCCCTCTTGCATCTATTCTCTGCCTCCTGAGTCCCAGCTGATTGGGAGGAAATGGGGATTTTGCAGTAACCTTCCCCTGGAGTGAGGAGGGAATGGAAATTTTACAGTATCCTTCCTCTGTCATGCCCACCAAGCCACACCCACAGAACCGGTAGTAAAAAAATTTGAATCCCACCACTGGACAATATTGACCTTGCAATGTATGTTAAGGCACTTTACAGGTAATCCTCAATTTACAACCACAAAATAAAGCCCAAAATTTCTGTTGCTAAATGAGTTTTTCTGCATTTGACGAGCTTTCTTGCCATGGTTATTAAGAGAATCACTGCAGTTGCCAAGTTAGTAACACGGTTATTAAGTCAATTTGCCTTTCCCATTGACTTTGCTTGTCAAAAGGTCACAAAAGGGGATCACATGACCCTGGGATCTCGGGTGGCAACGTCAGCAGCTCTGACCTGATCCTCACTGGCAATGCTGCAGGCAAGAACTGGCCATGCAGATCTTGCTTCATGGCTGGCACCAGTCCCCCTGGCACCAGTCCCCCTGCAGCAGGCCTATGCCTACCTCCTGCACCTGAAACCGTCCCCCCGATAATAAGGCCAAGGCCACATTTCAGGGGCCAACACGGTAGAACCCTGCTTTGACCTGTCACTAAATGAACTCTTGTAAGTCGAAAACTACCTGTAGAGAGAAGGATATTTCTGTGGATCAGCTCTTATGCAGAAACCCTTTGATTGGCTCATCATGAGGATGAAGTCATCCCATCCCATTAAGAGCCTGGTGGAAGAGCCTGGTGGCGCAGCAGACTAAAGCACTGTTATAAACATCAAGCTGTCTGCAATTACTGCCAGTTCAATTCTCACCAGGCTCAAGGTTGACTCAGCCTTCCATCCTTTCTAAGGTAGGTAAAATGAGGACCCAGATTGTGGGGGCAATAAGCTGACTTTGTATAAATATACAAAAGTATGAAGGCTATTGCTTAACGCATTGTAAGCCGCCCTGAGTCTCCGGAGAAGGGCGGCATATAAATCAAATTAAAAAAAAAAAAACATTAACCAAACAAAAATGTTGTCCTTATGAATATAGACTAAAAAGGAATACACAAGATATCAAAATGTGAAAGTAAATCTGGCTTTTTGTTCACTTTTACTATGACTGGTAGGTGGAAGATATGGTTTGTTCACTTCTCCAGAAATCATTCAGCAAGTTATTTGCATCCAATAGTGGATTAAATGCAGCAAGCAAAATAAAATCAAATTAATGCTTTCAGATTACTTACAGTGACAAACTCTACTCTTGTAGGCCCAAATATTATAAAAATCCATATATACAGTAAGTGATATTCCAGAATATGAATGCTGGTAAGTAATGGAATAATACAATCATTATGCTGTTTAACTCGTTGGGAACACAAAGCAAGAAGATAAAATTATGAATAGGTTTCCCAAAATTTCACATGCATTTTTGCTTTTTGTCATTTTGTTTGTGACTGACCTCTGGTGGCATGAATAACAACTGCAGAATCAAATGTAAGTTTAAAATATAACTTTGGGGAAAACTGCACGGGATCATTTTCCAAGATTTATTTTTTTAATTTTAGACAATATATTTAGAATCTCATTCTTCATTTAATACTGGTAAAATTGCCCTTCCTTCCTTCCCCCCTTGTTTTTACAATAAATAGTATTTCTGGCAAGAAAAAAAAGACAAAACAAAACAAAAAACAGACAAGGAACCCTGTAAAATGTTAGTTTTTAAGGTAAAACAGATACAATGGACAAACACCATTTTGAGGGCAAGATTACAATGACAGCCTTCTCGTTGCGGAATTTTGATTGAAATTTCAAAGCTGGATAATTGAACCCATCCTCTGATTCAATGTGAGATACAGTGCTTTATTTGAAAAAGGATCAGATGATCGGGTGCATAATTCCAGCAGATTATTAATCATCCTACATACAAGTAAATTCGCAGTATCTATGATAGTTGTGATGCCTTGATTCCACAGAAGTTCCCATTTAAGCATGTATTTACATAGCTGATTATCCTGTGATAAGCCTCCTTAAATTACTTCATCTCTTATTTGTTTACATAACCTTCAGGTTAATGAAAAACCCAACAACTGGAAATAAAGGGAAAGACAGTCCTAGAGAATAATATTCTCTTGGCTATCCTTTGTTTTGTAGACTTTCAAAAGCACACCTGTATGGAAAAGGATTCTAAGACCTGTGTTCCAAACATATGCAGAAGGCCCCAATATTTGAAAAAGCTCCTGTCAGCTATGGTTAAGTTGTATAACCATACTAAACTTATAGTTTGCTTGAATTTCTTAAAACAGCAGACTGGTTCACAGACAAATCATATATCATAGAATACAAACCAAAATAACTGGACTGTTTCTCATGAGCCACTCTTCAGTTTGGGCTGAAATTGTCATCTATGAACTTCTGGGTGGGAAGTTCCGAATCTCCCGGGGCTATTCATTGATGCTTGGGGATCCCAATTTAGGCTGCTATATGGATGGTCATATAATGAATGGAGGTAGGAAGGGCCTCAAATCAGTGGAGTATCTAGCATGTGTGATATCAGAAATGGATCATTTTTAACACACACACACCCCACTCCTTTGCTTTGCAAACCAGTTTGGTATAGTGGTTAAGACCGTGATGGCGAACCTATGGCACGCGTGCCAGAGGTGGCACGCAGCACCCTCTCTGATGGCACGCAAGCTGTCACCCCAGTTCAGTTCCATTGAACATGCATGCATGCCTCC
Organism: Arizona elegans; assembly: GCA_022577455.1. NCBI lineage: Eukaryota > Metazoa > Chordata > Lepidosauria > Squamata > Colubridae > Arizona > Arizona elegans. The sequence goes on along the minus strand of JAKOOJ010000006.1, from coordinate 94,722,665 downwards.
CACTGGCCAGCTGGTCTTCGGGTCTCTGCCGTGCATGCATAGGGGTGGGGGTGTGCAGGGGGTGCGCATGAACAGGGGGCAGGCGCATGCGGGGCAGGTATATGTGCAGGGGCAGGGCACATGCAGGGGGGCCCACGTCCATGCGCATGGGGTGGGGCGTATGCATGGGAGCCTTGTGCGCATTGCATTTTGGCGCATTGCATTTTGACGCGTGCTTTGGGCACTCAGTCCAGAAAAGGTTAGCCATCACTGGGTTAAGGCATCAGACTAGAAACCAAGAGATTGAGTTATTTTTTTAAAAAAAATACACGATTTTTTTTTTTAATTAGAAAGATAAAAACTAACACTAATATTTAAGATAGGGAAAAAAAACAAAAGAAAGAGAAAACAAAGCTACACTCGCCATTAACCATTAACCTCCACCAATGGTGTGAAGGTGAAACCTGTCTCATTTTGACCAGGAAGAAGTGTGATAGTTGTCAGGTTTCAGTGTCGTCTTCAAATAAATTGCATTTCCAAACAAATAGTCTTTGATGAAATCTTTCATTTATTAAGCATGACAATCTGCTCCTGACTACATTGTAGCCAACAGTGACTTCCTGACCCCAAACCTTCCCTTTCCGTTCCCCAATTCTCTGCATCTTATTGGCCATCTTCCAAATCACTCTCCCCATATCTACTACTTCATCTCCCAGGAATGTCCCCCCTCCCATCTCCTAGGGGATATTATCTTCAGGGAAAATAAGTAGGTGAAAAGTCAAGCGTCCTCTTGCCAGCTGCCCCCTCTTCTCCTCCTTACGTCAGCACTGGAATGAATGTAGTTTGGAGTGCTGACTATAGTGCTGCCAAAATAGCCCAGTCTTTTAGGTTGAATCTGAGGAACTCCAAAACTGATGTGCCATGGATGAAGGAGTTTCATGATGACATTTATAAGAATCAAAAACCAACATCTGTAGAAGATCAATTCAAAGTAAAGATATTGTTTTCAATTATATCTCTCAGATAAAATATAGATTTGCAAGCATGTGCTTCTACAGGAAGACAAGGGGAGACAATTGACATTTTGTGGACAGTAACATCACAATGCAATCACGGTGACTAATGTACTTTTAGCAAAACTGGCCCATAGCTAACCACTGATTTCCTTAACAAGATTAGCGTTTCCTTAATAATCATGGCGGTTGGTTTACAGCTGCGGTATTCACTAAATAACCACTGCAAAAAAGGTTGTAAAATCAAGTCTGTCATATGGGTGACCTGATTTACAACTGTCACAACTGTGATGGGTTAAATTGCAGTTGTAATTCTCCATTATAGTTGTAATTCAAGGATTACATATATCAAAACTCTCAATCCAATATTTTCTCAGTCAAAGGGAAAGGTGAAAGAAAAAGAGGACAATTATTCTTACAAATTTAATACATTTAAAAGTTGGTTCATACATCAGCTAAATTATATATAATGTGAGAGTGAAGGTTTGTTTGCCGAGCTTGTGGGTTGGTTTCCAAATGTTTCGTTACCAGGCTAGATAAAATCTTCAGCGGAGTTTAGGGGATATCAGTTTAATAAATGAAGAACACTGACATCCCCTAAATTCCGCTGAAGATGTTACCTAACCTGGTAATAAAACGTTCGGAGACTAACCCACAAGCTCGCAGAAAGAACCTTCACTCTCATCCCACACCATAGCTACAGATAGTTTTAGGATCTGGTTTAACATAGCCCCTTTGGTTCATTCTGCCAAACATGATTAAGCAAACAATGGTTTAGCACAGTGGACTAACCCTTCCAATATCCCCACTCCTCTTTGTTTAAGTTAGTGTCCAAATTCTAAATATTTCCCAAGCGTATTTTCTTATTCAGTATCGGTATTGATCTTTCAACAAGTTCAACACTGTAGATGGTCCAGTTTTTAAAAATATTTGAAGTGATTTACTTTCCCACTGAAAAGAATGTGATTTAAGCTCTCACCGTCATCCCTCTGGTTTCTCTCAGATCATACCAATCACATTCAAAATGTTGGTCTACCATTCTGAAGCATAATTGTTTAATTCGTTTAATCTTTGAATTGGTCCATAAGTAGTTAATTATGTGTCATCTGACAGTCTTTATGATGTCTTTTGTCCTGAGAGTAATTTCATGTGTCTGGTCTCAGCACTTCCCACATTACTTAAGCAAGCTGTTTCCTTCAGGATTTCAAAGCACAAATCTGGAATGGTTTATGAAATTCCCCTGTGCAAAACCTCTTCTTGAAAGTTTATGTTGCATTTCACAACAATTCAGTCTGTGATGAAAATTAAGTCTTTCTATAGTTAATCATGTTTGCTTCTTTGAAATATAAAGAGATGATTGTCCCAGAGGTGCTTTTTCAAAAGGCAACTGGACTTTGTTTTTCCTTGAAGACGTTTCACTTCTCATCCAAGAAGCTTCTTCAGTTCTGACTTCAGAACTGGATGACCAAGAATCTCCATAGACCTAAAGAGATGATTCTACAGTAAATTAACCTTCTTGGTCACCTGTTTAAAACATATCTTTGCTTTTGTAGCTTTTATAGCTATGTTTTATAACTTTTATAACTCAGTAATGATTTATATCCTTGATTCATTTATTCTACCTTTCAAACATGTCCTGCTTTGTGAAATCTTTCTGCCTTGTGTCCCTGGCTCAAGGAATCAGAGTAGCTTCATGACATCACAATGTGCTGTCTTTGACTTCACAGCCCTTTTTAAAGCTTTAATTCCTGCTAATGTTCATCAGCTTGGTGATCTCCAGATGTGTCAGAACCAGTAACCACAAACCACTGCAATCCCAGCAAGCATTCTGTACATTCTGGGAATTACAATTCCCACATCTGGATGACACCAGATTATGAAAGACTTAATTAGCTTACTAAGCTTTTCCACATACGTATCCATCATATATTACTTTTTAAATAAGCAACATTACCCACAAGAGATAGAAAAGGAATATGAAATAATACCAAGTCATGGGATACAAAGACAAAAGTATACCAGTACTTAACACTTAAAAGATAGTACTTCTCCATTTCTTGTACTTATGAAGTTACAACACGGTCTGTGATTGAAAACTGAGCCCAAACCAGCAATATAATGCTACAGTTTTTTATAACCTTGCCTATACATAATTCCAGGTGCTTCACTCCAATGCTCCAGTGTTACACATTTTTATGTTCAGAGGTGAAATGCTACCGGTTCGGACCGGTTCACCCGAACTGGTAATAATAAAAGCTACCGGTTCGAGCAAACCGGTAATAAAAAAATGCTACCGGTTGGTTCGGACAAACCGGTATTTCTGACGATCAGCTGTGCCGCGCGAATCTAAATCAAGCTGTACAGCTGTTTCCCCTCTCCCGCTGTTCTACATACCTTAGAAAAGGCTTCTTAAGCCTCCTTTTTCAGTGCTGCGTGGGAGCACCTGTGGTGCGCATGCACGCACAGCAGCAAACCATTAGCAGACTTTGGAGCCTTACAGCACTGGTTATGTTCCATTCCTCTCCTTAATAGTCAACATTACAACTGCTTATCTTCAATGGGTAGTTTTGGGAATTCCACTTCTTGGAATTCTTTTCCTCTATTTTTTATTTTATTTTTTTGCACTTCTATAATCTTTACAGTTTTCCAAAGTGCTGAAGATCCTTTTTCATGAATGATTCTAGTTTAATTTCCTAAGTTCCGTAATAGCTCTGGGAAAAGACGTATATTATTTGTGTTATCTTAGCTGTTTCCGGTCTTCTGTTTCCTTTTCCTTTATGTACTGCCTATATTTAGACATATTTTAATTGCACCAAGGCATCTGCAATAGAGCTGCAATGCAAAATAAAATTCTTAATTATACATCTCTGAATGTTTCAGCAAAACTGGAGAAGCACATGCTATATAGGCCAGAGTCCTCCCTCTTGCTTCGTACAAGAATCCAAATTAAAGCATCTCTTTAATACTCAGCATTACATACCAAACATATTTAGCATAGGAAAGTCCACCAGTTTGCTCATTCAGAGCTGCTGACGTACTGCTTCTATTAGGAATATATAAATAAAGCAATAGTGTTTTAGCCCCCCAACATACAATCCTAATATTTCCTGTGGTGTCAATGTATTATTATACATGTATTTTATATTGGGATGCCAAAAGACACTTTATGGTGTTCTGACCACACTGTTGCTTATAATCGCTTTATTGAAAGAAAGAAAAAAGAACATGGAAATTACACATTTTCATATGCATGTCATTAAATTCATTCAGGTTAACAGACACTCTAAAAAGATTAATGATGTCACAGCATCAGTGAAAAGAAGATAAATTTGTCTGCCACAAGATGGAGCTTTTATCATGATTCTGCTGAAGTGTAGACACCCCAAAGTGTAATAAAGGGATTCCAGCGTTGTCTTCAAACTCTAGAACCAAAATGGTTGTATTCTCAGCTAGAGTTGCCAGGTGTCCACTATTTGAGCAGACATCCACTTTTTTCACATTATGTTCACTATTTTTTTTCACAAAATAGTGGACATTTTTTTATTCAAAAGCTTTATGATGAAATTGTACGTAATCTAAAGCTGTACAGTCTAAGAGAATAAGGATAGGAGAATCGCGTTTTGTCTTTTTTTTCATAAGTTAGAATGAGACAAAGATTGACTATCCATTGAACTCGATTCTCCAAAAAAATTAATGATGAGATTAAAATAAATATATATTATAAAATTATGTACAGTTCACATTTTTAAAATGTATTGTAGCTTGTGTCGACTGACCTAAAATGGTGTCGAGTGATGAGACTGACAGCGGCGAGATTTTGAATTCTTTAAAATGAAAGAGAGGAGTGTGCAAATACACCAAAGACTGGGAAGCTACTTTTGCATGGATTACCAACAACAAAACCGACAGAACAAATATGACGGCCTACTGTAAATTGTATCAGAAATCATTCACAATTGAATATAATGGTATAAAAGCTGTCACAAAGCATCAAGCACAAAAAATCATTTAGATAAGGAGAAAATAGCTTCCAGCAACAAGCGAATCAATTCGTTTTTCATTGTTAAAGACTCTCTTTCAGTGAGAAAGTGACTGTAGCTGAAATGGCTGAAACTTACCATAGGATCAAACACCATATTTCTTTCCTGGCTCAAGATTGCGGTATTAAGTTAATGAAGCAAATTTTTGATGATTCAGAAATCGTAAAAAAGATGTCTTGTGGAAGAACCAAATCATCAGCTATTGTCAATGAGGTTTTGTATCCTTTTTCTATTGAGTTGATTCTCAATTATCTTAAAACTGGAATTCCATTTTCTCTCTCCACTGACACATCAAACAAGGGAAATCGCAAAATGTATCCCGTTGTTGCACAATATTTTACTTGTGAAGAAGGACTGTGTGTGAAAATTTTAGACTTTTATGAGGATTCTTTCGAAGATTCTACATCAATAAAAAAATCAGCTGTGTCGAGTTCTTAGTGATAACGAATTGGAAATAAATAATGTTTCAGCTTACTCAGCAGATAATGCATCGGTCAATTATGGAATGAACAAATCTGTTTACCAAAAATTATTGCTGGAAAATGACAATATTGTAGCTGCTCATTTTACACAACAGCGCAAAATGCTCATCACATTTTACACAACAGCGCAAAAAATGCATTAAAGCAGTTATCTTTTGATATCGAAAATGTAGTGCTGAAGTTTTTGCCGAATTTTCGAATTCTGCGAAGAAATGAGAAGAGTTGAAATCATTTTTTTGAGTTTTGCGAGTCAGAATTCCATGAAGTTTTGCGCCATGTTCCAACACGTTGGTTAAATTTATTTAAAGCGGTCGAAAGACTTCTTTTAAACTGGATACCTCTAAAATCGTATTTTATTTCTCTTGGATCTGATGAGTGCCATAAGGTTATCTGGAACCTTATTTCGGATCAGGAAAATGAACTCGCAAAGGACAATGAACCAACAATTTCAGAATTGTATTTATATTTCACGCACTTCTTCATGTCAATAATGCAAGACACCCTACTGAAGCTGGAAAGCAAGAAAATTCTTGCATGTGATCTTCACATTATCATGTGTAAGCTGTGTAATTCTTTGCAAAAAAAATACGATGAGCAGTTTTTTGGAATGAAAGTTTTATTTGCCTTACGTAAAAAACATTTGCCTGAGAATGCCGTGCAAAAGTTCAAGAAAGAAGCCATCAACATGTATCAAAGAGCCATTGCGTACCTAGAAAAGTGGTATAATTTCACCGATTCAGTATATGAGACGCTAAATTCTTTCAATCTAATTGATCGCAATAATCCTCCAACTTTAGAAGAAATGATGAACATCTGGTTATTATCACCATGGCGAGAAGAACTTCCACCCAACACTCTCTTCGATGAAATTTCTGCCTTAGAAGAAGTTTATGTTCATCTGCAGGGCGATTCATCCCTTGATAAGTGGACGTACTTTTTCAAGAAAGAGCCAGCTCCGAGTTTACTGAAACTGTTCCAGTATTGTGCAAACGTTGAACGAATTTTCAGCGTCATGGGAAATTTGTGGACTGACGAACGTAACCGACTGCTTGTACCATCAGTTCGAAGTGAACTTTGTATATTTTTTAATATTTCTCAACGCTGTACTGAAATTAAAGAATTATTCCTTAAACACAAAGAATTGATCAAAGCTGTGCAGTCAAATAAAAAATACACACAACAGCAAAGTAAAATGTAATTTAATATTTTACATATTATTATAATATATTTGATGTTTTGAATTTTAAGTAAAGTTTTGAAGTGATTATTTTAATACATGTTAAAATGTTTGTAAGAAAATATATAATTTAATTGTAATTTTTTTTTTACCACTTAAACACCCCTCCCCCCCGCTTGTCCGCTATTTTTTGGAAGCAGACCTGGCAAACCTAATTACCTTTATGATAAAACTAAAGTAAAAGAATCTTGCAAATCTGAATGTGCTTCTTCCTTCCTTCATGCAAATTTGGGAGGGGCTTATCTGAGACTTTTACTCTGATTATATTCCTGCCCTGGTCTTTGTCTGCTTTTATCTGACAGTCATCTTGGCAGCTGCTCTTTCTCCTACTCCTGAAGGCCAATCCCTCTCCACTCTTAGATTCATTTTGGATTTTCTTTTTAGTTTTGGTAAAGAATTGTCACATCCACATTTAATGACATGCATAGCATGAATGCTACAGGCAAGAACTATAACTGCAGACCACTGATATACACACTACACTCTGTATAAACAGGAAGAGACAATCTTTGCTCTCAGCAGAACAGTCTACACAGTATTAAAAATGAAAAGTGACAGATAACACAAATCTAAGGGGAGGGAAAGCATTACTATGCATTATTGCACATTTTGGTGGCTTTTATTTCTAGAGAGCCAAAATCAATCACAATAGGTTTTCCTACTTGAGCTAGCTAAAAGTGAATTCATGCTTGTATTAATTATGATCAATATGTCTACATTTGGGAAGAATAGATCTGTGTAGAATGAAAGAGCAATGAAATATGAGACAAATCTAAGGTGACCAGATTTTAACATTGGTAAAGAGGGACATTGTGGGCGTGGCTTATTTTGTGGGTGTGGCTAGCTGGTCATGTGACTGGGTGGGCGTGGCTAGTTGGTCATGTGACTGGGTGAGTGTGGCTAGCTGGTCATGTGACCGGGTGGCCATGGCTATGTGTATAGGGTAAGGTGAACAGATTTTAACATTGGTAAGAAGGACACCATTGTGGGCGTGACTTATTGTGTGGGCGTGGCTTGGAGGCCATGTGACTGGGTGGGCGTGGCTAGCTGGTCATGTGACCGGGTGGCCATGGCTATGTGTATAGGGACTACTCAGAGGGCTGAAAAGTCATTTCTGACAGGTCCTCACACTTTTGACTGGTCCTCACACTTATGACCATCCTCACATTTATGCCCGTGCAATATTCTTAACAATCATGTCACTCATTTCACAACTGCTTCTCTTCACCATGGTGACAAGATAGGGCAAAAACGTAAAATGTGAGGACAGTCGTAAGTTCGAGGACTGGTCAAAAGTGTGAGGACCAGTCAAAAATAACTTTTTCAGCCCTCTGAGTAGTCCATATGCACAAAAGGACTAACCAGAGGGCTGAAAAAAGTCATTTCTGACAGGTCCTCGCACTTTTGACTGGTCCTCACACTTATGACCATCCTCATATTTATGCCCATGCAGCATTCTTAACAACCATGTCACTCATTTCACAACTGCTTCTCTTCACCATGATGACAAGATAGGGAAAAAATGTAAAATGTGAGGACAGTCGTAAGTTCGAGGACTGGTCAAAAGTGTGAGGACCAGTCAAAAATAACTTTTTCAGCCCTCTGAGTAGTCCATATGCATTAAAGGATACAGCAATAGAGAGGGATGAAGGAATGGAAATTAGAGTAGGAGTGAGGGTAAGAGAGGGAGGAAGAGAGGAGGAGAAGGAGAAAGGAAGAGGAAGTAGGGAGGAGAAAAAGAGGGTGGGGGAAGAGAAAGTAAGAAGGAAAGAAAAGAGAGTGGTGGTAGGTTTGAGGAGAAAGATTGTTGTACAATAAAAAAGATGAAAGGGAAGAAAGCCAACCCCAAGCAAATATAAAGATATTAAGATTAAGAATGAATTGTTAAACTTTAAAGAATAAAAGAGAACAAATATGAATAAATAGCAATAATTAGAAACACACATACAAACATGCAATGTATTTTCTTTGAACAGAATATTTGGCTGGTTCACAAATTTAAACAGCGTTTAGTCATTTCAATTAAATTTACAATTTCTATATTTCCTTTTTGCCATATTTATTCCTCATCTATTTTTTTAAAAAAACAATATTACCCTTCATCCTCATCTCTAATCTTAATCAAATTCAATTTTTCCCTTCTATTCTATATTATACCCCTTCCCATTGTCATCTATTTTTATATCCATCCTCACATTGGTTAATTATGTAATTATGTAATACAGTTGTTTAATACAAATTCAACATTTTAATATAAATCAATTAGTTATATAACTATCTTTTTTGTATATTAATCAATATGAACATGAATATTCCAATTATTTCCATGCAATCCAATTTCTTACAAATCAATTAATTATATTTACCAATAATAATAAACCAAATAATTTCCCCCATATATTCCTCCAAACCACAACTTAACCATTTCTGCTTTCAACACAATATACAATTATTAATAGTATCTCAATTATTACAATTCCCTAGTTAAATAGAGCTTTTTTTCTTTTGTGTTTTAAAATCTTGAACTCTCCTCTTTTGCCCAAAATTTCCCATTGTTTGCAGTTTTGTACCTACCTTTTTTGGTGAGGAAAAAGAAAAAGAAAAAGAAAGAAATCTCTCTCTGCCTCATTTTGTCATGTTGCAGGTTTAGTTTCGCTTTCGCCTTTGTTTTCAGTATAGCTAGGGGGTGGAAATCTGCTCCAGGAACTTTTTGCAGCTTTTTCCAGCTAATTAACCTAGCGGAAGCTGTTAACAGGGGCTGTTTTTTCTATTTTTGCAGGCATGGGTCTATTCATTTTTTTTAAAACACTGATCAGCTGTAGGTCGGCCCTTTGAAGCCCCGCGGCAAGAGTTTAAAGAGTTTTTTTTCCCTCTAGCCATCAGCGGGGATTCAGGAGGCAGAATGAAAAATCGGGACTTTTTTAAAACGCCGCGGGACGCGGGACAAATTGCTCAAAAGCGGGACTGTCCCGCCAAAAGCAGGACGTCTGGTCACCTTAGACAAATCTCCAAAACAAGAAGTTACCAATTTGCATTTGTGATTGTGAAGGGGTAAGATCAAACTGCTGTTTTAAGCACTACAGATTTCCAAACAATACATTTGACTGGAGTAAAATCAGAATTTCTTCTCTACAATATAAAATGCCTCCTAATCCTAGAACAGGGGTGTCAAACTCAAGGCCCAAGGGCTGGGCGGGGTGCTGAGATCTGGCCTGCAGGGCCATCCTGGAAATAGCGAAGGACTGGCCCACAGTGCCTCTGCCAGCAAAAACAGAGTTTGGGAGGGTCGCATGCTAATTGCATTTACATAGAACTTTGGAAAGGGTTAACCTAAAAAAACAACAGAAATTTATTAGTTGCATTGACCTTATTCCAATTATTGGAAGCAATGTGTCATGGAGTAATAATTGATTTCTGACATGTAGTACTAATAAATTGCCACTCGTATTGGAGTGAACCTACCAGCAAAATTAGCTAAGTATTCCGAGTTTAAAAGTTTTTGTTAGGTCCAAATTAAGATTCTGGTTTGCTCTTTTTTGGAGAAGTTAGTAAAGGTATTCCTGCCACTTGCCAATTTGACGACGTGACAAAAAATTAAGAATGCAACAAAATGGGCAATGGGCAATGGTCCATTTATCTCTGTTAGTTAGATTAGGAACATGAAGTTGCATGCCCTGTTCACTCAAGTGGATAGAACAAGTCAAGGAATGGATTCCTGATTGTAAGAACTCTTTGATATCTATAGGACAGAGCAACATGAAAGAGCTGAAAGAAAGCAACTGGATGATAAAGACTCCTGAATTAAGTGTAACCAAGTCAATATTAATTTATTTCATAATCATAATTTCTAACCTAATTCTTACCACTTGTAAAAAAAACAAGTTTAAGTCACAGACTACCTGTAATGCCTGAAAAGGGATGTTTTTCAAAAGAGATTTTATAAATGAAATTTTCCAGAAAATTTACACTCAATTTACCTCTCAGTCAGTGGTGGTATTCAGCCGGTTCTATCTGGTTCGGACAAACTGGTAGCGGCGGCTGCGGGAGACTCCGGTCACCCACTCCGACGTCAACACGTCCCATTTATTGATGTTTTTGATGCTCTGCGCATGTGCGGAAGGCCCTGCGCATGCATGGAGGTGGTGCATGTGAGTGGAGCTAGCGCATGTGTGCATTCACATTTGCAAACAGGTAGCAAAGGTGAGTGAATACTACCCCGCTCTCAGTTATAAATTCCCTCTTACTCTAAGGTTCGACATGACTTATTTCTTTCTAAAATCTATCCATAAATCCTTTTTTCTATTTTATGCAAAAAAGTCCATAAGGAGTTTCCAGTCAGTAATAAACATAGACATTGTCTTTTCTCAAAGAAGTCAATTTGTCCATCTCAGCAAGTTCCATCATCTTCATCCAACCACGCCTGCATTTTGGGTAATATTGAATCTTTCCACCTTCGTGCATACAATGATCTTTTACAATTGCTGTAAAGAAGATTGGAAGCCTCTCCTTTGTACATTTTTCTTTTACTTTTTTCCTCGTTCTTGCACTTTTAGCTTTCTTTGGATTTCTTTCTTTCTATGTATATACGTATGTACTATTCCGGCATCTTATTTATTTAACATATAATGTAGGCTCTATTCCTTAGCCATGTAGCATACCAACAAATCAAAATTTGATTTATTAGTGGTATAATGAAACCAGACAGTATTTCCCACCAGCAATCTGTAGCATTGCCCAGCCATTGCTGTGGTAATATAAAGCCTTCTTCATTTTAATATATTATCACAGTTATGGTTAGATTATGCTATAAATTGCTAAAGCAGAAATCCTCCTACAATAAGCTTAGCCCTAACTAAGCCTCTATTAGTCTTTCTGGAAGACTCTTCCCACTGGAGAAGAGAAATAAGAACTAAGCAACGGCAACTTAGCAGCTGTTTGCAAACAATGCTAGATTTATCAGCAACCCTTAACATCATCACACCCATACATAATATCTGGAAGGTACTAAGTAAGAAAAGTCTGCTTTAAATATAGGTGAAAAAATCTGGAGCAAAATAACTAAAAAATGTTAAAAGCTAGCTTCCTGTTGGTAAGGAATCTTTCTATTAAGATAAAACATTGAATCTCAAGTTCAAACACTCACATTATTCAGTTAGTCACAGGACACCTTACTTCAATTAAAATAGGATTATTCAATCATAACTGGCCTGCATATGTATCTGAAGCTTTTTTTTTCATTAGTTCTGGATTTATTCAGCTTTTTTCTACCAGAAATCAATTAAAGAAGTATTTTATGCAATGCCAAAATGGGTTCTCCAACATGGGAAAATTCAAGATATTCTAGACTTCAATTTCCATAACCTCACGTTGATTGAATTTTATTGAGGGTTGAAGTCTAACATAGTTGTTTGTGAAGATTAAACTAAACCAAGACACTTGGGTGGTAATCTTTTGTAACCCCTGGTATCACTGTATAGCAGGGGTGTCAAACTCAATTTCATTGAAGGCCGCATCAGGGTTGTGTTTGACCTTGAGGGGCTGGGGTGGGCGTGGCCAGGGTGGGCATGGCCATCTTGACAACACTCATGTCAGGAGTGCCTGTGGCCTGAACGTTCTGCCAGTGAAAATGGGATCCCAAGCTCCATTTTCAGCTGGGATGGCCTCTTGCAACTCTCTGCCAGCAAAAATGGAATTCAGGAGGGCCACGTACAGCCCTCCCAAGATCCATTTTCACTGGCAGAGGCACCGTGGGCCAGTCCTTCGCTTTTTCCAGGGCGGCCCCACGGGCCAGTTCTAAGCACCTTGTGGGCTGAATCCGGCCCATGGGCCTTGAGTTTGACACCCCTGCTGTATAGTTTTGCATGATGGTTAAGATGTTTCCTTAAACTGAAGCATAATCTCACAAGATGTCAATGTTTGATGCTGAAATCTCACAATCCATAATCTCATGGATCCCAGAATTGATTTTTTTTTTCTTGGAGGAAAAGAGCTAACTTTTTCTTAACCACAGTGAACTTACCTTCATTTTTAAATTGGGCAGGGGATAGATAATTCACACCATTGTTAATTTCCTAAGTAGCTCTGCCAAAGTAATATAGGTTGCACTTGAAATAATGCCTTAACCAAAGCATATAGACTCTGAGGTAAAATATGAATAATTCCAGAAAAACACCCTAGAAGGAAGAGATGTGTGTGTGTGCGTGTGTATCCCAAGTATAGAAATTATTGTACACATTTTATTTTATTGTCAATTATATGCCATGGCGAGAGACTGGCTTGTATACCGTTACTAGTCACAACATCTCCCTGGGGCCCTAATATATTATATTCTTCATGTGAATGTAGTTTGCAATACCACTAAATTTATGGGTGTCCAAATGAGGTAAAAAAATATTAGGACAGATTGGGGTTGCTGATAAAGATGAGGAACTCCTTTAAACATATTCTAAGATGGTGAACCAGTTGCACTCCTTCTGTTATATTGTCTTTGAAGTGATGCATTTTTAGTATAATATGGTATTTGACGAATCAATAAAAGCTACTACTGTATAAAAGTAAATTGCAAGTTTGATTTGGATCAATGCCATCACAAATTAAAGCCCCACTAACTAGTGCAACCAAGGAGCCATATCCAGATCAATTCCTCATTCTATATTTCATTTTAAACAGCCATTTGAAACATATTAATTGCATGAGTAGAAATAGTGACAATTAAGCACTTAATCATAAATGACTGGACTGAAAGAATTTAGTAGAGTAAAGCAATCTTTAAAAGCCAAAAATATTTGCCAAGGAAGGAGGTTGGCAATCGTAAAACTATTGGCAAACTGTTCCTACAATACTGACCTTTGGGCAATGAGCCACCAAAATCCCAAATAAAAGAATGCCAAAATAAAAGGGGAAAAAAATCAATAATAAAAATGGCAAAGTTCACATTGGAACATTAACATATTGTATGCCAGAAGACTGGCATTTTCAATATGCCAGCTCTCATAGTAAAATGAGTTTGGATTTGAGTTTTTACATACCTTTTTCCAAACCAAGAGTGAGATCTTTCAATATTGCAGAAAAATACCTGTTGCAAAAAAAAAAAAAAAACCCTGAGAAAGGTAAAGGCATTCCTATACACCATTCTTATATTTAAATCAGCCATTTTATATTTTTTTAAAAACAAATCATTGGTCAATGAAAAGCAGATGATTTGGGCAACCTTCAATGCTCTCTCATTGATCTTGATATTTAAGTAGTGCTGAAGTGAGAGCTGAAAGAGATTTGGGACTCTCTTCCCCTTCCCAACCAGGTAGCATTTTAAATCCTATTATTATTTTATTTATTTTATTTATTTATTTTTCATATTTGTATACCGCCCTACTCCCGAAGGACTCAGGGCGGTGAACAGCCATAATAAATACAAATACATATAGAAGTTAAAGACTATTAAGAAACAGATTAAGTAATTTAGGCTCAAAGATTAAGAACATCCAAATTTATCTAAAGAGGTTTAAAACCCAATTTAAAAGCCAGTTTAAAAGCCAATTAAAAAGGGAGAGTTAGGCCAGACCAGCTTGTTGGAATAGAAATGTTTTCAGGGCACGGCGGAATATGCGTAAGTCTTGGATGTTTCGTAACTCCGGGGGAAGCCCGTTCCAGATGGTAGGTGCCCCCACAGAAAAGGCTCTCCCCCTGGGGGCTGTCACTCGACATTGTTTGGCCGACGGCACCCTGAGGAGTCCCTCTCTATGGGAGCGAACTGGTCGGTGAGAGGCTATTGATGGCAGGAGGCAGTCTCATAAGTACCCTGGTCCTGAGCCATGGAGCGCTCTAAAGATAGTAACCAAAACCTTGAAGCGCACCCGGAAGATCACTGGGAGCCAGTGCAGCTCACGCAGGAGGGGGGTTACATGAGAGCGCCACATTGCTCCCATTACCACCCGCGCGGCCGCATTCTGGACCAGTTGGAGCCTTCGGGTGCTTCTCAAGGGGAGCCCCATGTAGAGAGCATTACAATAATCCAGGTGTGAGGTGACAAGGGCGTGAGTGACCGTGCGTAACGAGTCCCGATCCAGAAAGGGATGCAACTGGCGAATCAGGCGAACCTGATAAAAAGTCCTCCTGGCTACGGCCGTCATATGCTCTTCAAAAGACAGCCGTGAGTCCAGGAGGATGCCCAAGTTGCGAACCCCATCTGTGGGGGCCAACGACTCGCCCCCAATAGTCAGAGATGGCGCCAACTGACTATATCGGGACGACGGAAACCACAGCCACTCGGTCTTGGATGGGTTGAGTCTGAGTTTGTTCCTCCCCATCCAGATCCGTACGGCCTCCAGGCACCGGGACATCACCTCGAGGGCATCATTGGGGTGGTCTGGGGTGGAGATGTACAGCTGGGTGTCATCAGCGTACTGATGGTACTTCACCCCAAAACCACGGATGATCTCACCCAGCGGCTTCACATAAATGTTGAATAGAAGGGGCAAGAGGACCGATCCTTGTGGCACCCCACATATAAGGGGTCTCGGGGTCGACCTCTACCCCCCTGTCAACACAAACTGCGACCGGTCAGAGAGAAAGGAGGAGAACCACTGTAGAACAGTGCCCCCCACCCCCAACCCTTCCAACCGGTGCAGCATGATATCATGATCGATGGTATCAAAAGCCGCTGAGAGGTCTAGTAGGACCAGGACAGAGGAGCAACCCCTGTCCCGAGCCCTCCAGAGATCATCAACCAATGCGACCAATGCTGTCTCTGTGCTGTACCCGGGCCTGAATCCCAACTGGAACAGATCTAGATAATTTGATTCATCCAGGTACTGAGGCAGTTGTCGTGCAACCACACTCTCAACAACCTTTGCAACAAAGCGAAGGTTGGAGACAGGACGATAATTTGCTAATACAGCTGGATCCAGGGAGGGCTTCTTGAGGAGGGGCCTCACCACCGCCTCTTTCAAGACGGTGGGAAAGACACCCCCACTCAAAGAAGCATTTATAATCTCCTGGAGCCAGCCTCGCGTCACCTCCCGGGAGGCCAGTACCAACCAGGATGGACACGGGTCCAATAAACATGTGGTCGCATTTAGTCTGTTCAGTAACCTGTCCACGCTTTCGGGAGTCACAGGATCAAACTCTTCCCAAATAATATTCTCAGGACCTGCCCCTGTCATCTCCTCTGAATCAATCCAGTCAGAGTCTAGCTGTTCACGAATCTGAGCAATTTTGTCATACAGATATTGTACAAAATCCTCAGCTCTACCCTCCAAGGGGTCTTCCCGCGTCTCTTGATGGAGCAGAGAGCAGGTCACCCTAAACAGGGCAGCTGGGCGATTTAAATTATGAAATTTATAGTCTGTCTTTTGTTATATAAGGACTCAAGGCATCTTTTTTGGAGGAAGAATTTTTTTTTTCTATCTGGCCAATCTGTTCATTTCAAACGCAGAATCAGGCCAACAAATGTTCTACTGCAGCCAAGAAAGGAAAAAATGACCAGTTTGATCCAAGAAACTGACACTCACATGGTCAGTAAGAAATATTTATAAGGGGACACACATAGCTGATCAGGCTACATTTACAACTTCAGAACTTGCATTTACAAAAAGCCACTTCAGTTATTCAAGTAGTTGTCGTACACTATATAGCGAGTTAGGCAAACCTGTTCTACAATGAATTATCACATGAATATTATTTTCAAATAATCTAAATTGTAATTTTGTAAAAACATTCAATATATTTTCATTAACCCAACTACAATTCTTTTTTGTTTAACTTTGTTCTCTAGGAGCAAGAGACTTAACACTCAATTACTTTTTATGATATACTGATTAATGGCATGGTTGATGCTTCTCCCCAGAAGACTAATAAGTGAGCTAGTTAATTATTATCAGCTAAAGAAGAGAAAACAGATTGGAAGCTATGTCTCTATCTTGAAAAAGTGCTGAACTGAACTGTATTCTTCTCTTTTCTTACAGATCTCACATTGTCCCACAATCACTGTGAATATTTTCTGATATCCAAATACAAGCATTGGATGTACCATTCTAGATTTCAGACTTCTGTTCTAGTGGTTTAGATTTTGTATGCTCTTGGTCTACAGTAAATGTTAAGTGCATGTGTGCATCAGAGGTGGGTTTCAGGAGGTACTGACCAATTCTGGAGAACTGGTAGCAGAAATTTTGAGTAGTTTCGGTAAATATCATCTCTAACTGGCCCCATCCCCATCTAGTCTCTGCCTCCCATCACAGCTGATCGGGAGGAAGTGGATTTTACAGTATCCTTCCCCTGCCACGCCCACCAAGCCATGCCCACCAAGCCATGCCACGCTCACCAAGCCACACCCACAGAATCACTAGTAAAAAATTTTGAAACCCGCCACTGGTGTGCATGCATACACATACCCTATACATTTTAAGTTTCCTTCCATTTTACAAGCAAGGGCTTTTTATGATCTTCCTCATTCTTAACAACTTCATGAAGGCTAAGTTCCTAAAAAGGTTGCTAGCCTTGAAGATTCAATGCTATCTCCAAGTTCCAAGTAATAGAACAGCAGGAGAAAGAAATATGGTACTAAGACGGGCTTTGTTGTGTTCCAGGTGGTATTAGCTTTTCACAAGAAATGTAAATGCTATCACATACAACACTATTTGTTTTTTTACCATAGAGATGAATATATTTGGCATACATTTGGATGAGGAACCAAAGGGGCTTCAGAATTTTTGGAATTCCAATTCTCATCAATTCCAGACAATATGAATAGTGGTCATCTAGACTAGCATTCAGCAATTTTAAGATGCTGTCTGGGGGACTCTGGGAGTTTGAAGTTTACTCATGTTAAATTTGCCCAGGCTTAGAAACATTGACCTAGGCAATGATAGGTTGTCCATTCCTGATACATATTTATTTTCAGGTTCTTTGGACTGAACTTCACAGAAGCTTTCTAGATATCTGACATAGTATGACTAGATTTAGGATGAAACCACTTTAAAGTAGTTGACCACACAGTCAACATGATGTGGACAAAGGGGTGGAAAGTAAAAAGAAGTCAATGTGTTAATCAGAACTGTACAGTCAAGGCCCTGTCTCTTTTCTTAATACTTGTGACATCATCTTTAACCACCATCTCAACTATTTTGATGCAGACACAAACCCATACCCCTGAACGTACTGGTCCTTCTTATATCCATGGCAGTTTAGTTTGAGTACTTTTCTTGTGCCTTTTCCCAATCTTAAGGGATATTTTTCTTTCTGCACCACAGCCTCGGAATGAGAAAAATGACAAGTGTTGACATAACTAACATTCCTTGCTTAAGAAATTTTAGCTCCCAACATCACTCCTACACTAAGGACTATTTAATTGCTCATAATGAGAAGTCACTTGTGGCTTTCTTAGATTCTTCCCCTTATCAAGATTTCGAAATGTCTCAGTCTCACACATTTTTCCAATTATTGTTATTATTATTAAAATATATTATAGCTACCTAACTCCAATGGATACTTGGGGCAGTGGTGGGTTGTCCCCGGTTCAGACCGGTTCACAAATCTTCTCTATCAACGTAATGCAAGAATAAAGAGAAATTAACATTTGAAAGTGCCTGATTCAGGAGCCATTCTCAAAGGGGTATTAAGAGCACCGAAATGTATTGCGTGCATATAAGAAGAGCATCAAACTCCTAGTCTTCCCTCTTCTGTGGATACCCAGATGCCGTTCTAGTTTATTTCATATATATTTATTTAATAAATTTGTACATGAGTTCCCAACTCAAAGTCATCTCTGAGGCTTTTGACTCTAAAGCTCAAAGACATTCAAATTCATGCTAGCAATCAGCATCTTTTAAAGGCATCTTTAAAAAGCATCTTTTAAAGAGGGGCTGCCACAGAG